>JAAKBH010000341.1:0-624001 GCA_019776075.1 Amaranthus palmeri | reverse complement strand
ATAACCTTCTTAAAGCACATAGTAATCTTTCATTAGCAATACTGATTCATATCAGTTTTTCCCTGTATCTATCCCTAAAGCAAGGTATTATGGCATTAAGAGGATGAATACAAAAGTAGAAACCCAAAAGCTAATCAAACAAAGAAATATTCTAAAGCAGAATCCCGACCAAGAATCATTAACGCAATACAAAAGTAGAAAATTATATACATAGTAATCTTTTCCAAGAACATAGTAACCTTCTTAAAACACATAGTAATCTTTCATTAGCAATACTGATTCCTATCAGTTTTTCCCTGTATCTATCCCTAAAGAAAGGTATTATGGCATTAAGAGTATGAATACAAAAGTAGAAACCCAGAAGATATTCAAACAAAGAAATATTCTAAAGCAAAATCCCAAGAATCATTAACGCAATAAAATTAATTACTCTACACTACATATCATCAATAATTCGCAAAAAAATTATTAACACAAATTTAAATCTAAACATTTTAAATTCATAATCAAATTGAACAAAATTTATAATCAAACCTTTTCCAACTCATAAACCCTAAAACAAAAATCCATAATCAAATTAAACAAAAAATAAGAAACTTAATCAAAACATAATTAAATTAATGACAACAAACAAAACAATTAACTAATTGAAGAATCAAAAACACATTATTGACAATAAATTCGAAATCAACAAAAAAACTCTAATTTGAAAATATGGGAAACCTAATTCCAGACAAATCCAACACAATCTAACACAATGATAACAATCAATTTCTGCAAATTGAAGTGAGATTAGAGATGAAATTTTTCCTCAATTAGAAAACCCTAGATTAATTTCTAATTTGAAAATGAATTGAAAAAATCTATCAAAAAAACTCACATGATTTGTCTCTGACAACGATGAAGAGAAGAGAACTGCAAGAAGTTTTTTGTTTTCATGACAGAATATCGAACAGGAGATGGAGCAACATTTTTGGTTTTCAAGCAAGGGAAGATGAAGAAGCAATTTCGGTTTTCACGAAGAGAAAGAATTTGAACAGGAGAGAGAAACCCCTTTTTGGACCGATTTCCTTATTAACCGGTTTAGCACTCTTTTTTTACCCGTTAGATCTTAATAAGATCTATGGCTGTAAATCCTTCTCACCCTTCTTATTTTGAGACCCCTTCTCATTGGATCCCTCCCCTATATATACATATATATATATATATATATATATATATATATATTTATATATATATATATATATATATATATATATATATATATATATATATATATATATATATATATATATATATATATATAATAGGACGAGTATTATAATTATTTAAGTATTTTTACAAAATGAAAAAATAACATATTTAATAGGACGAGTGCTGAGTACTAGTAGTAATTAATAGCAATTATTTACCATTAAAAACGGTCTAGTAGGAATGGACGAGCACCAATCTCTCCCTTTTGCATCTTACACACAACCATTTCAAAATCATTTGTTTTTTGAAGAAAAAATCTCTTAAAAAATAAAAGTATTTGAATATTTAATTTAGTGGCCTCCCAATAAAAAAGACAACAATTATAAGACCCTTTCATCCCCCATTTGCACATGCTGCTCTGCCTCTTTCTTTCTTCATTGGCGCATTTCATCAAACATTTCTTCTGTCTTTCTCTCTCTTTGTTTTCCCTCTCTTTCCCAGCCATATTTCTCTTCCGTTTCCGAACGAAGGAGAAGAAAAGCTGTGGGAATCCTGCAATTTTTAACAACAGAGAGAGAAAGAAAGAAACATTCAATTTTTGATTTAATCTTTTTCTTTTTTGTATCAACAATGGAGGTTTTGAAGGCTTCATTCATCGTTTTGGTTGTTTTCTCTCTTATCTTTGCAATGGCTCAGGCTCAAGCCGCTGCTCCTTCTCCTGCCCCTACTAGTGATGGTCAGTTTTTTTTTTTTTATTTTTATTTTTTATTTTCCGCAATAATTTTTATGTTTTTTAAGAATTGAATTTAGAATTTAATGGAGGTGCTAAAATGGTAGTAATTGATAACATGGATGTAGTTTGTTTTATGCATTTTCCCGTTCCCGAGAGATATGGTGGAAATGTACGATTGAAATGTTCTTAGATCCGAGACTTTTTGTTGTTTTTCTTATGTGGTTTCTTTGAGGAATTTCATCAAATACCTAGATTGCATTTACTAAAATCGCGATTTTATGTTTTCTATGTTTTATTTGTAGTGGCCATGAAAATACCGTAGCTCTTACTTTAGATCTAACACATTACAGATTTGAGATTTACAGTAGGAGTTTGGAAAAGAAAAGACAATGAATGCTATAAGTAATTATTCGTCGCAATAATATTTTGGAAAACGATATTAGATTCTAAACTTGAAACGGTAGATAATGGAACATGAGAGCTAATGATTAATATAATAGTCATTTTTTTTTTTTTTTTGAAAATAGTCATTTTTTTTTTTTAAGATTAATAGTCATTTTTTTATAATTGAACTACTTTGGAAAAATTCATAATAACTTGTATCAGCAAAACGTTATAAATTATTTCTAAATTTAATTTAAGTTAATATCTTAAAAAATTAAAATCCTTCATATCTAATTTATGGTCCTAAGACTTATAATCCTTAATTTTAGTTCATAAATTTTTAAAGAGAAATACTCGGAAATTTTTAAGCAGTAAATATGGAAACCTTCAACATTTTTTGCTATGCTAGTTCAAGTAAAATGTTTGGAAAACTAATAGTACAAATAATATTATTGAGATTTAAGATGAATTAAATTTAATACCGTTTTTTCCTTAAATATTAGAGCTATATAGAAGACAAGTTACATACTCCATTCAAAATTTCATCTCAAAAGTAATGTACTTTGGTCTTCTAATCAATAATCGTGATTTGTAAATCACCACAAAAAGATAAAAAATAATAATAAAATAAACAAAAGTAATTTGTTAACCTCACAAATAACCGTTATTTACTAAAATCTTGTCTAATTTGATAGTGGTATTGCATAGAACTTTCTAATTTTCCCTTTCTTGAGATTTGCTACCAATATTTTGAACAAAGTTCTTTATTTTTTTTTGCAAAGTGAAACTTACTAACATACGGTTGATACTAATTGTCCCAATTTGATTTTTACATTTTATTTAACGCACTAATTTAATTTTAAAAATCTCTAATTATTTATAATTAAAAGTTACTCCCTCCAAACCAATTTAATTGTCTTATTTCCTTATTTGGCAAGTTCATATCAATTGTTCCATTTCCTTTTTGGTCAATCTTTTTTTATCTAAATACCCCTGTTCACACAAGTAAAGACCAAAGTCCCCACTTTTACAACTTACAATACCCAACTAACACCTTTACAATTAATTTAATCAATTAAAATACTCAACTACCATCTTTTTAATGGATCCCACACCACCGTTAATAACCGTGTCCAAGTAAATGGGACAACAAAATTAGTTTGGAGGGAGTATAAAAATTGATATTGATAAAATTTACATTGAGACAAATCAAACAATATCATTTAATTGCATATTTACATCTAAATTAAAAATAAAAAATAAACTAAAAATATTCCATAAATAGTGTTAAAAATCAAATGTGACGACGTTGCTCTGAATCGGAGGAAGTGAAGATGTCATGTGTTACTATTTTTCATTTGAAGATTTTGATAGTCATGCCATTCCAAATTGATTGTCATACTGATACTGGTACTAATAATCAAATTTATTGCGTTGATGTGGACATGGATTACTTTAATGGAAATTTGTCAATTAATAGTATTAAGTGTAGAGAGTAATTGATGGAATTTTTGTCAATATTGGTTGGTTTACTTTTACTTTTCCTTTTACAACTTGTTAAAACCTATTATAACTCAATAATTCAGATTTAACAGCTGTAATTTGTTTAAACCTTTACCCCTTGATCTCGTGATCATTTCTCATGGACTCGCACACGTTTACTTAATGAGTTAAAATAAGATAAATTAAAAATACCATAATTCACTTGTTTTGATTCATTATATTAAGGCACTACAAAAAATGCGTTTCTACCGAGTACCGACTACCTAATACAGTCGGAAATTAGTCGGTAAAGCTCTATAATCTATTCCGTCTGAACTCCGACCAAATGTATGAGTTAGTCATAAATTCATAATAGACTTGGTAGGTAAATTTTAACAGTCATAATTTTCATCGGAATTCTGACTAACTTTCAGTTGGTAGGTATTTAGTCGGAATTCCAACTGTTTTGTTTATTAGGAATTTAGTCCGAATTCGGATTCTTTACCTTTGAATATTTTAGTTAGAAAATTCGGACTGAAGTTTAGTCACCTTTTGTTATGTATGTTGTTTATAATTTGAGTTCATAAATTGTGGATTTCAGGGACAAGCATTGATCAAGGAATAGCATATGTGTTAATGTTGGTGGCCTTGGCGCTTACGTACCTCATTCATTAAACATGATTGCAATTTGCAACAATGGAGGCCTCACCATTAACATCATCACTACACCTTAAGCAGAGGAATATTTGTGATTTTTGGTGTCAATTTATATTAAATGATTAATTTGTGAGAATGGATAGTGTTTTTTACTATTATTAATTTGATTAATTGATGCTTAGAGTATGATTGTGGATTGTGATTGATTAGGAAGAGGTGTATTTGATGCATACATCTAATTTGTATTAGATGTTTTATTGTCAATTTATTTGCACATAATTTCATCTCATTACTCGTTGTCCCTAAATGCAATATTTATTACTTTTTGGGCTCATTGTTGAATTAATTGCAAAAACCTAAATACTTGAGCATATGTGTTCAAAATAATGAATATGTATCAAATTTTATTTCAAAACCTTCATTATGAATACTTTTCAACTCTTGCTCCTCTTTTTTAACAAACTAATTTACTGAGTCAAATTACTTGACTAAACTCCATCATTTTTAAAACCATAAGAATTATGTTTGA
Organism: Amaranthus palmeri; assembly: GCA_019776075.1. Taxonomy (NCBI): domain Eukaryota; kingdom Viridiplantae; phylum Streptophyta; class Magnoliopsida; order Caryophyllales; family Amaranthaceae; genus Amaranthus; species Amaranthus palmeri. Next base: position 619,022 of record JAAKBH010000341.1, on the reverse strand, counting down.
AACGATTAAAATCATTCAAAATCAACATAAATATCTAAAATGAGTAAACTAGCAGACATCTTACAAAATAAGCACAAAATCACTTAAAACATCATAAAAAAGTATAAATTATCTGAATAACTGCAAATAATTACATTTATCAAATCTTAATTACAAGTGTAGGGTAGGTTAAAAACTCTACATGTAAGTACAGTGAAATGAACATTAAATATAAGTATAAGGTGGGATGAAAAGTGAATTAAAACTTATGTGGGGAATCAGCTTGGTGTTTCTTTTATGTCATGTCATATGTTACACAATTTTAATATTAATTGAATTTTTAATCAAATGACTTAATCATTAAACAAATACACTCGAGTCTAGATTCTAGCATACATTTAATATTGGATTGATGATGATGATGAGGAATTCGGCCCTAAAAGGTGTTCTTATATAGGTTTGACACTAGTAGACGTATTTGCTTATCAGGGGTGGACCCACTTTGAGACAAGGGGGTACAGTTGTACCCCCACTTTGAAAAAAAAAATCAGAAAAAAAAAATTAAAAAAAATAAAAAAAATTAAGAAACCCTATTCTCCAGTCTGGCAGTCTCTCTCGCGCGCCTGTGCTGTCCCTCCTCTCTCTCGCCTGTCCCTTCTCATCACTCTACACAGTTTACCGGAGATCTCCCTCTCTTTCTTGTTTTTCTTTGATTTATTTTCATGAAGACTGTTGCTTTCTGTGAGTATGAAAGATTTGCGTGGTGAGATTAACCGGAGTAATGAGAGATGTGTTTTCCGCCATTAAAGATGGCCAAGATTTCAAGAAAAAGAACAAGAAAGAGGAAAATAAGGACGAAAAGCAAATGTGGTGCAGAAAAAGAGTACTACTAGTTTAGGGAAAGAAAAAGAGTACTAGTGCAGAAAAAGAGTAATGGCGTAGCAGACAAATGAAAAAATAGGAAAAAAAAACGCCAAACACTAAAGGACAAAAGTGAACAGACCTTTGCGTGTCACCAGGAGCGAAATTACTTTTATGAGCATCTATGTTACTATATGCTTAAATTAGAGGACTTTGGTGAATGGTGATTATAGAAAAAATGATGATAGAGCCTAAATCCCAATCATCCCTTCCTGATCAGTGTCATTGGATCAACAATTGCGACCATTTTGCCTGCACCTTGTTCTTCCGTCGATCTATTTATTATGCATTCTATCTCTTTGAATTTTCAACTGTGTTCTTGGATGAATTTGTAATTTTGGAGTGTATTAGTGTAAAACTTTAAGTATCGTAAGACTTTTATTGTTATTTTGGATTGTAAGACTTTAACTATTGATTCTATTATGTGTTGTAATTTTTTTAAATTTATCCGATTACATGAATGATATGACGTTCGTGTTTTGTACCCCCAGTTTGAAATTCCTGGGTCCGCCACTGTTGCTTATAAAAATATATTTGCGAGCCTAAAATTTTAAAGCCCACCTACTTTATTGGGCTCAATTTATTAGCCAATACTAGATCTAAAAGTGTCCAAACGAGTGTTTGAATCAATTTTGGGCGTATAAAAATCATTTTGGGTGAAATTCAAGCCAATTCCAAATCGATAAATATTTTCACTCGGTCAGTTCCAATTTAGTTCGAGTCATGTTCAGTTTGAATATTAATCAACTAAAGTATATAAAATAATTATTTATTTTAGTCTGTGTAACACCCGGTTATTTTGTCACGTAATTATTTAATTGTAATAATAAATTTTTATTTTAATAATCATTTTGAATCAGTCATTATATAAATAATGAATGCCTACATATTTATATTAAGAGCATAATTATAATTAATCAAATTAAGATGTACAAATTAAACTTATACTTGTAATTCAAAATCTTATTAGCATATTGAAAGTTGTCTTAATTTGGGCTTATAAGTAAAAATATGATTATATAGATGAATAAGGATGTTGAATTAAGAAAAAGAGAAAGAATAAAAAAAGAAAAAGTAAAGAAATAAATAAAAACCCCAAACCCATACTCCTTATTTTTCCATCGCTTTCTCTCTTTCTTCTTCACCTCCCTCCTCAACATCAAGAACACCCACCACCACCACCAACAGTTGCCGCCAATCGACACCGCCGGCAGCCACCAGAAGCCGCCAGCCGCCGCCGCTGGCACCTCCTCTCACATTGCTTAAAGCTTTCTCCTTTTTTTTCATCATCTTCTCAACCCTTTGTGAGCAATCTCTTACCCAATTTACTTTTTTTCATCATCTTCTCAACCCTTTGTGAGCAATCTCTTACCCAATTTAATTTTGTATGTTTTTGATATTTAGTTTCTTGTTATTTAGAGTTTATACTTGTTAAATTTGAGTATGATGTCTTGAATTTTTGTTATGGGTTTGATTATTGTGGTGATTTGAAAATAGACAAGTTAAGGTTTATATTATGGTGAATTTAAAAGTAGTATTTTGGTTAAATTCATGAATCTTAGCTTAAATTAAGTTATATCTTGATAGAATTTAAAGTAGGTAAGTATAAGAAATTGTGACTTGAACTTGAATAAGTTAGGGTTGATATAAGGATGAATTTAAAAGTAGTATGTACTACTTTTGTGGTTTGGATGGTGTTTTATTAATTGAAAATCTCGTATAAGGTTTGTGTAGGTGACATTATTGATGAATGGTGGTCGTATTAGTTATTAGTAATGGTTATGATACAAGAGTGATTGTTAATTATCATTACTATTTTTGTTCATGGTAGTTTATGTTGTTAATGCCATTAAGAGGTGTTTGTTAATAATGGTTGTCAATTAATTTTCATTGATTGCTAAGAGTTGTTAATGGGCTTTTGCGATTATTGTTATGAATTGACATTGTTTTCATTGCACTTGAGAATTAAATTAATTGTTGTTATTACTTAAACTAATCGTTGTTGTATGTTGTATAGTCTTGGTACAAAAAAAAAAGGAGTCTTGATGTTGTGAGTGATATAAGTAATTTCTTGTAGTCTCTACGAACCTTGAATAATGTGGTAAAATGGATTTTTTTGTCATTACTAGCTTACTACCTTGGGTATTACCTCTATTATATGTAATACACTATTTTATTCAATCTTATGTCTACTAATTCATAGTAATTTGGCAATGCAAAATATATATATATATATATATATATATATATATATATATATATATATATATATATATATATATATATATATATATATATATATATATATGTATATATATATATATATATATATATATATATATATATATATATATATATATATATATATATATATATATATATATATATATATATATATATATATATATATATATATATATAGTTAAGTTTTGTTCCTTAGAACATACTTTGTCGTAAATATAGTGTGAAAAGTGTATGTTGTGATTAGATTAGAATTATTGGTGTATTAGCAAGCAAACCTAGAATTGAAACTGTTACATTTGGCTAATTAGCTTGATAACATGAAATAGAACTCACTCTATGGTAGTTGAGTACTTTCTTTTAGAGTAAGTGACACTTATATGAGGTTAAATAGACTTATTAGTCATACTTTGAACTTGCATAGGTGCTCTGTTCATTAGAGAAGCTTAAGAACCTCACATTTGGTGGTTGCGATAACTTTTTTTGTCTGCAATTGCAATTACAGGTACGCACACGCAGTAACTAACTACTATATGCTATTGCTTAAAATATTATCGATAGTTGTGATTAGAAGCATTGTGTTAGAAGTATGAAGTACTAACAAATAAATTTTTATATATGAATAACTTTCGGTTTGCGAATTTCTCTAACTTAGAATGGAATAGATGCATAGAATGAAGATAATAGAAGTTGGAAATTATCGATATAATTACATTGTGTTTACTTGGAGTCGGAATGATTCCTTTATATATGAATTCAAGTTGTATATGTGAGTTACCGGTGGGTCTTGCAAACCCCATGTTTCTCATTGAAAGCAAGAGTATATGTGAGTTACCGGTGGGTCTTGCAAACCCCATGGTTCTCATTGATAGCAAAGATATATGTGAGTTACCGGTGGGCCTTGCAAGCCCCATGGTTCTCATTGATAGCAAAGATATATGTGAGTTACCGGTGGGCCTTGCAAGCCCCATGGTTCTCATTGATAGCAAAGATATATGTGAGTTACCGGTGGGCCTTGCAAGCCCCATGGTTCTCATTGATAGCAAAGATATATGTGAGTTACCGGTGGGCCTTGCAAGCCCCATGGTTCTCATTGATAGTAAAGGAGTATGTGAGTTACTAGTGGGTCTTGCAAACCCCATGGTTAAGTTTGAGTTTTTAGTAGAGTTTATTCATTGGTACAATATTTGTATTGAGAAGTGCCCTATGGGTCTTGCGAACTCCAAGGGTTTTCCATCATAAAAAGATTACGCCTATGTGAAGAATCCTTATGGGAGATAATGATCCCAAGGATATATTATGATTAAACTTACTTTAAGGTAGACAAACTTTTTAAGGTCAGACGTTAAGTGGCCTGTTGATGTCCTTATATGAGTTGACACTACGCGTGTTTATTAGAGTTTATGTTTTTGAAAATAGGAGTGTTAAGACTTACATTCCACCCCGGAACGCATTGTTCGGGTTGGAAAGGGAGAAATGAGATGAACAAGTATAAATGGATGATAAATAGTTACTAGTTATGCCTTGTGTTTTACGACATCCTCTTTATATAGTTTTATAATATAATGTTAGCTAGTCTGTTGACCTTATATTTGATGCTAGTTACTGACGTGTACGTGTACGTGTTTGTGTTTATGCTTGATTGTTTGATGACTTTCTATGATTGTCCTGCTATGACACATTGGCGTTTGGTCTGATGTCGAGCAGCAGGAGGATCATGGACAGTCGTAGCAGGTTTTGGAGCTTCTTTTGCATTTGCATTGCATTGGGGGAGAGTGATGAGGGTGAAGCATAACATGCGTCATACCATGATCTTCTGATTTTGTGGTTCTTGTATATCTTTTGTAAACTTTGGTTGTATACGTGTTGTTATGGGGCTTTGTGTCCTCCTTTGTATATTTATATTTCCGCTGCGTAGTTTATAACTTGTATGGTTTTAAAGAGTTAATTCTTTTTTTTTTAAACGCAAGCGTTGACATTGGAACCACGATCCATGCTTGGTATGTCGACTTGAGAAGCCGGCGATGTACTATTACGCCATGGTGTGGGATCTTAAAAGGCAATGATGCCTTAGATTAGTTTAATGTTTTTATTGTGCTAACTGCTCTACCACATGTCGAGTTTTGGCAGAGATGCTGCCAAAATTTTCACTCACCTTTTTAAAGTTAACCTTTAATGTTTATCTAAATTCTTTTCGTTTTCTTTTTATGTAACACCCGAATTTCCTCCGGTCGTTCACGAATTTGGTTTCGTTTAAGGTGTCGAAAATTCAGGGGTGTTACAGTCTGGTTGTCAAACAAGCTTCTATACGGGTGGTTCTAAGCCTGTCTTTTACAAAATTATGGTCCATTATTCATCAACTTGATATGAAGAATGCCTTTTAATATGGCAATCTAAATGAGACTGTATACATGTATCCGGCGATGGGGTTTCGTGATGGGAAGTTGCACGATTACGTATGTCGCCTTAAAATGTCCTTATACGGCTTAAAACAGGCTCCCTAGGTGTGGTATCAACGTTTTGCACACTACGTCAAGTTTAGTTGTTTTGTGTATATTTTATGTTATCATTCATTGTTCATTTATCGTAATGACCATGATCTTGCTTTTTTTTACTACTATATGTAGATGATATTGTGTTGACCGCCACCTTTGACTCCATACGTCAGCATATTATTTCTTTACTTGCATCGAAGTTTGCCATGAAAGATTTAGGGGTGTTACACTATTTCTTCGGTATTATAGTATCTCGTCAGTTATGTGATTTGTTTTATATCCCAAAGTAAATATGCTTTAGATATTATCAATCGTGCTGGTATATCTTTTGTAAACCCACCCATACACCAGTTGAAAAGTATGAAAACTACTAGTAAGCTTAGCAGTGCTGATAGTGCTCTGTGTAAGGACCCTACTGTTAATCAGAGTCTTGTAGGTGCACTTTAGTATCTCATGTTCACTCACCCGGATAAATCCTATGATGTCCAACAATCTGCCTTCATATGCATGACCCTCGCGAGAGTCATTTTCTTGCTCTCTAACGTATTCTTTGATACATTCAGGTCACATTATCTATGGGTCTATTTATTTCAAAAAAAAAAAATCTATGGGTCTATTCCTATATGTTGATGCGTCTACTTTCACACTACCTTGTTATACTGATGCTGATTGGGCTGGTTTCCCAGATACTCGTTGTTCTACATCTGATTTTTGTGTTTATCTGGGTGACAACTTGATATCTTGGTCTGCTAAGTGAAAATATACTCTATCTTGGTTTAGTGCAGAGGTTGAATACCAAGTAGTGGCCAATGTGGTTGCCGAAACATGTTGGTTACGTAATCTTCTCCTAGAGCTTCATTGTCTTATACCTAAAGCTACGCTGGTTTATTGTGATAATGTGAGTACAATATATATCGTGAAATCCGGTTCAACATTAGCGTACTAACCTTATTATCTCGAGAACACTCTCTCAAGATCGCAAATACTAATTCAACGAAAAATACTCTCAAGTTTCTTACAATGAAATAACCTTCTCAACAATATGTATTATTTGTGGTGTATGTTTCTATGAGCGACCCTTGGGGAGGTCGAGCGAGCCTTTCGTCTCCTTAATTTTTATTGCCTCGATCAAGCAACACTTCATCAATCGTTTCAAACCTTAAACCACCCATATACGACACATCTCTATCGACTCTCTCTAAGGTACAAGATAAAGCATGTTCGATTATATGTTTAAAGTTAATGTCATAGTCACGAGTATTGTTACTTGCTTTAACAATCAAGGTTTCATCACCGTGGGAATGACGTGAAACTTTCGATGAATATTTACACTATAAATCATTTCCATTACCACTATTCAATACCACGAAGTCACGAATAAAAAAAATTTAATTCACAAAAATTCAAATGTATATAAAAAAAAAATCTTGTATTTAATATGTAATTTAATATTATTTTTACTTTGAAAACATAACCATCTAATTATTCTTTCTTGTGAAGTTAAAGTCATTATATAAACTAATAATTGTTTTTCAATAATTAGATTTATTCTCTTTAAAATTTTATTATTAATCATAAAGAAATATTTTTTTTGAAGTTTCATAAAGAAAATTTGTCTTTATCTATAGCTCTTAAAACCGTAAATATCATTGCCTTAAAAAGAAACAATGTCTTTTTACCGACCGTTTGATTTGAAAATATTTATCAAAAGATGGGTAAAAAAATGGCCGATTGGCAGTATTGATTTACTGAATATGGGATCTACTACCAAAAATTTACAGTTTTCTAGATAGATACTCATGCTTCTGCTGCCTTTCCCTCTCTATATGCCCTTATTCTAATTCGATCTACATTCTTTATAGAAACTCTTTATGGATTACCAGGAAATCAGCCATTGATATCCACCTTGTATTGTATGCTCAATTTATTCCGTACTCCTCAACTCATTGCATTCTTCCTTGTTCTTGAATTCTCCTACGAATGGTATGGGACTGTGAACTTATTTAGGAACTGAAAATTAAACTTGAATTTTGTAATTTAATTACTCAATATAATTGCCTATTTTTATGGATTTGTTTGTGAATTGCGAGCTTGGATTTTGTTGATCAGGTTTCTTATATATGTATTATTCCTGTTCTTTTTTGAATTTATATTAGCTTCTCATATATATGCATTTGAATGTGAATCGAATTATTGAATTGCGATTTATTTCTTTAGGATTGATTTACTAGTTTATTTGTTTACGAGAGCGCCTTTTATTGTGCAATTTTGTTGCTCATCATCAGCTGTGTTTGGATGTGAATTGTGATAATGAAGTAACTGGAATTAGTATTTGGCTTTGGCTTATCTTCGATGAACCCTAAAAAGTATTTTTTTAATTGCAGATGTTCGTTACAATTGGGAATGCATCCCCTTTAAATTAGATGTGAAAATTGGCACTCATTGTATAGAATTAAGAGCAAAATGAAAGCTTTTAGTTTGTTATACAAATGTGCCAAAATTTCCAATCATTTAAACATGGAAATAACCTCAATTGTAAGTGCTAAAATGGGGTGTATTAGGACTTTGTGTTCAGCCTCTATAAGATCTGACACACAAGAGTTGGTTGAGTACTTAGATAGGCTGAAGAATTATGAGAAATCTGGAGTGCCAAAAAATGCTGGCACTGAAACGGATGATGGGTTTGATTTGGGTCGCATGAAGCGCTTGATGAGCTTACTTGGCAATCCACAATCAAAGTACAAGGTTCTGTTCTTAGCCCTTTTTCTGTGAGATTTTTCTGTGGATATTGAACCTAAAATGGCAGTCATGTTGCACTTTTGTAAATGATAATGCATTTATGCTTCAATAGTGATTTATATTGCTTAATCTTCAGTCTACGATTAGCTCTATCATAAGAAAGTCCTTTTTGGCTCGTCATCTTCTGTTGACCTTTCATCACCTCGTCAGTTCTATAATATTCGTGTTGTAATTAAGGTGCAGTAAGTTAATAGGATGCTTGAATAATTTGGTGACGTTAAACAGAGAAAACGAGTTTCTAGAAATAATTTCTTGTATTGCTTATGTCATCAAATGTAGATCAAATACTGAAAACATATGCAACACAAGAAATTATTTCTCTAAACTTGTTTTCTCTATTTGATATGGTATCAAGAGTAGTAAGTTTATTCGGCGGACCGAAAATCCCCAATTAGTCATGCTTTATCATGAAACTTATTTTGGTTAATCTTCTGTCTAGCTCTACCGTTAGAAAAGTACTTGTTGGCTCTTCATCTTCTATTGATCTTTCATCACCATGTCAGTTCTATAATATTTGTGTTGTTATTATGGTGCAGTAAGTTATAGGATTTTTGAAGAATTTGGTGATGTTAAACAAAGGAAACGAGTTTTTAAAAATAATTTTTTTTTGTTGCTTATGTTTTCTAGTATTTATCAACAATTGGATGACTTATATTTATGATGATGTCATCAAATGCATATGCAATAAAAGAAATTACTTCAACAAACTTGTTTTCTCTATTAACAAATTAACATGGTATAGAGAGCCATAAGCAATAAAATAAGGAAAATATATATTCCTCGAATAATTAAAATATATCTTAGAAGATTTTGTAAAAGTAATTAATTCTAATAGGAGTAATTTTATTTTTATCTTATCTTATTTTCAAACTGGTGACATAAATTGATAACTGGATGTTTTTTGACAAATACTTTTCAATTTTGCTATTATATCATGTGCACTTTTTACCTATGTGAAATTCGAAAGATGTTTGCTATCAAGACTCAAGAGATAAGAGGACACAACCTCTGTTTTTTGAAGGTAAGGTTGGCTATATCCTACCTTGAAGCCTAAACCGTTCCTTTTTGGGAGCCTCTTAATGGCATTTTGGGGTAATTGAATGTTGTGATGGAACGTTAAGTTATATTTTTACGCTTACTTCTAGCTGGCCAAAGCTCAACATTTGTTTCTAGATTAGCTAATATTGAATAAGTATTTTACACATTCTTTACAAATGGATTGACTGTAACCATCTGATGTAGACAGTTCACGTTGCTGGAACAAAAGGCAAGGGCTCCACTGCTGCATTCTTGTCTAATATTTTGAGGGCTGAGGGTTATCGTGTTGGTTGCTATACAAGGTAAGTTATGTTTTTCCTTTAGTTAGAAGCTAACTGATTTTTTGTTGCAAGACTTGCAACTATATGTGGCACATGGAATAGATCTTTTTAAAATTCAGTAATCGTTATTCTATACAAAAGTCTGGGCTATCTATACTTTTTTCCTAAGGCTCAGCCAGAAAGCCTTGGAATGTTTGATTTTGTGCGATTATATTGATGTTTCCGAATTTTTTTTTGTCCTTGCATTTCTATTTTGAACAGCCCTCATATCCGAACTATAAGGGAGCGTATGTCTGTGGGATTACGAGATGAACCAGTACCAGCAGATTTGTTGCATTCTGTTTTTGTGAGGATCAGGAGGTTCCTTGATCAGGCTGTGGCTAATGAGCATGGGCTTCTGAGTCATTTCGAGGTAGATACGCATCTACTGTGTTATGAGTTATTCGAAAAGATTGAATTTTGAAGAAATTTATTTTTGTCCTATTTGTGGAATGAAGGCACATCATATGACTTAATGTTTAATCATTTTGATTACAAGACACAAGTGGGCTGTGGCCTTATTCCATTGTGTGAATATGCAAAAAATATGCAGTGTCTATGCATGAAATGCTAGCAGCACTTTCTTCATCATGAAAAGTGCTAGCTGATTGATTGAGCATGTGAACATCATACTTTCAACCATGACACATTGACACTGGGGTTCGAAACACGAATTACCTCATTAGTTTGGTATAGTTTATTTGTATCTGGATGTGATGTTGACCTTTCCTGTGCCTTCTTCACTAACTCAAGGCCCCTCCTTTACCTTATATGTGCTTCTTCCTAACAATGTTGTTGTGTTTCAAGGGTGGAGCCGGGAGCGTGTACAAATTTATCCATTGAGTGGATTGGTCACCTTGAGATATACCTCTTTTGATGCCTTATTGTGTAATTAAGAAATCTTCTTGCTTTCAATAGTTTGTATTTATCTTTTGGTTACCATCTATGATCTATCTATTGTTAGATTATGTAACTTGAGTAGTTTTGCTAGGATTTTTAGACGCATGGATTCTTTTTAAAAAATCACATATCAATACACCTGATCTTGAATACATTTTTTAATAAATAATTGAGGAAAACCAAAAAGTCAGATTAACAGAGCTTAAAATATCATTCAACTTTTGTTTTGCCATTTTCCTCCTTGTTTGCACTCTTTTGAACTGCACTAACTTGAGTACAGTTGTTGTACTTATCTTACTTATACTGATAACAGAAGATTTTCAGATTCTTACGGCTGTAGCATTTACTCTTTTTGCTGATCAGAATGTTGATATTGCTGTTGTTGAGGTAATCACAGAGCTCTGCAGTTGTCAGTATTACTTCCTTTTAATGTGTTTACCTGTGCAAGTTGTTCTTGTTGATTAATGTGTAAATGCCAGGCTGGGTTAGGCGGATCACGGGATGCTACCAACATAGTCACTAGTAATGAGCTTGCTGCAGCAGTGATAACTACTATAGGAAAGGAACACCTGGTTGCTCTTGGTGGTTCCTTGGAAAGCATAGCATTGGCGAAGTCAGGGATTATCAAACATGGCCGCCCAGTTAAGTGTTTCTTCCTTTGTTGTTTTCTACATGAGATAATTATTTATATGATCAAACTTGATGTTATTATTGTGTTTCCTTTGTTGAAGCTACTCTTCCTGTCTAGGATCTTTGGATTTTATAAGTTCTTTTGGATGTCGCCAAATGCAGGAGAGTGTGGCTTAGATATGATGTCAGTCCTTAGTTTGAGATATTTGTGGCAATCCTTGGCTTTGGACATCACATCCATGCTAGCTGCCTTACATTTTCAAAATCCTTGAGAAATATTACTTTTCGGCCTTTTCTAAGTGGGAGTTTTAGTAACTTGCGTGGCAGTGAATGTCGTTAAGCTATGTGATAAACTTGTTTTCAGGAGTCACAGTGGTTTAGTTTTATGCTATGACTTGGTATTTGGGAATAATGGTTTACGAAAGGGTAAAATAGTAATCTTCGTATTAGGGAAGACTTGGGGAAAAAGTTACTAGTTTATTATAAATAAGGGGAATTAGAGACCCATAATCATCAAGAAATTAGTAAACACATTTTGGGTGAGTTAATACTCATTTTAGGAGACCTCAAGCTTCTCGAATTGCTTGAATCTATCTTTCAATCCTTTGTAATCATTCTTTAATCATCATTTTGATAGTATAATTTTCTATTTTGTCATTTACCATTTCAATTTCCATTTTTACTGTTTTAGTCCAAATTATCAGGTTCATAACATTTTATTAGTGCGACTTAAATGTCATGGAAGAAAAATCCATTTCTGCATATGACTCCAGTCACAGTATTATCTGTTATTTTGTTATATTCTTGACTGGTTACATGGTTCAATTTCTTAGGTAATTCTTGGGGGGCCATTTCTTCCTCACGTTGAACAAATAATACGTGATAAAGCTTTGTCAATCTGCTCACCAGTTGTATCTGTTTGTGATTCTGAAAAAAATAGTGTCATGAATGGTTTTGGTATTGTTGATGGTGAACCACGCCAATCTTGTGACATACTGCTGCAAATTCAGAAGGACATACCATTAGTATGTACTCCATTAACAGTTCTTTAGTTAAATCGACTTCGTTTAGTGTTCATGCTTTGCTTTAAAAACAACATTTTTTCTCCTACAGCCCAGTTTTTGTCCATCAACTAAATAAATTATTTTATTTCTTGCAGTGTATAGAGTTAAATTCCGTGAATTTATCAATGCTTGGGTATCACCAACTTCAGAATGCTTTGACTGCAACTTGTGCTGCATTATGTCTTCGTAATGAAGGTGAAGATTACCCTGTCTATGTCGTGCTTCTGTTGTTTATGCATGCATTTATAATGCAGCCAACACTTTCTTTTTGTTTTGTTATATTTATGGTGCAATTTAGTGGTAAAACCCCCCAACAAAAAGCTACAGAACCACTCCCAAATTTACATTCCTGTTGAAATTTTAACCAGTGAGAAGGCTTCTTTGCTTCTCATAAGCAAAACTTAGTTGAATCCATGTCCTTGATTTATGCTTTTGTTCCTTGAGGAAATATCATTGCCACAAATTTTCTACTACCAATGTTCCTTTTAGAGTCATGAACAGATGAACCCCTAGCTGGACCATTAGTTCACCAGCATTGTTGTTCCTATAATCTTATCCCAAAAGTAGGCAGAGAATTCGTCAGTATATATATATATATATATATATATATATATATATATATATATATATATATATATATATATATATACCTTAAGACTCTCAAAGGTCAAATTTTTATTTCCTCATTCAAGGTATAGATCCTGTATTGGGTCATTCACTAAAAATTCATTGCTGTTCTTTCCCAAAGTGTGCTGAGAATACTGCTGGGTTCAAGTGTACAACCTTGGTGTTCATGTAGTATGTACTCCACCCACTTTCCATACCAGAGAAACCTTTAGCTTCTTCGTCTGTATTGAGTACAATACAGTCTCGTGATTTAATTGCTTCGATGTTGGGGGAACAGAGTGAAGCATTATACTTCAAATATTACGGCACAAATTCAATCCCTTCCAGTCTCATCTATCTTGTGTGCTTTAAGGCTTTTGTTTCCTCCGTTTTCAGCTCATCAAAAAATCAAGATTATTTGCCAGCTACCAGTATTATGATCGCCAGAGAGATATTAAAAATAAAGAGACCATGCATCAGAAAAATATTACCTTAAGCTTTTAAGCTTTGACGAGACTCGTTAGATTTTGTATTTTGGAGCAGCTTCTCCAACTTCCTTTCATAAACTCTTTGTAGATGTGCATTTTCTGAGGCTATGGTCAGGTGTTTTTTTCAAACTTGCAAATCATGCAATGAGGGGCATCAACAAATCTTATTTTCACACTATTGGTGTTGTAGAGAATTGATCATGCATGACCAAGTGTAAAAATGCGGTAATAACATTTCGATGATGCCAGGAGAGTGATGTGGGTATCATAATTCGTAATGCCTAAATATCTTTCAAAACCATTAATAATCCAATGATATGGCCCAAAATGCTGTTTTTTGCACCTTTACAACGCGGCTATCGGTTCGTTTTTTCAAAACCTACAAAATGCGGTCGATGCAATGGGATGCGGCCTTGTTTTTACATTGTCACTCTTCCCCTACTGAGTATTTGATTCTTACTCGGCTTTGTGTAGCCAATATGAGTAGCAGATTCCATCAAAAGCTAGCCATCAAGAGTCATGACAGTCATGTCAAAGGGCTTCCCCTTTCTTTCATTGGATCCTCTAGAACATTTTGCTTATGTAATTATGAGGACAATAGGTTATTATAATGTAGGTCTCCCATCCTTTCGTTTCATCACACATTGATTTTCTATTTGTCATTTTGGACTGGTTCTTCAAGGGTTGATTTCGACTCTCGCATGTGGTCTTAACTTAAGGTTTCACAACCATTTCCAATTGCTATACAAGAACTTTTAGCTAGAAGTGCTTGCTATTACGCCTCACTACATGTTTGGAATTTCATTCTTAGGCTAGAACTTATTGATATGCAATATTATTCCGCCAGTGCCTTTGACGGTATTTTCCTGGGGCCAACCTTTATCACAAGGAATAGTAATTAAGATTGATTTTGTTCAAGATAGTATTACACATTGCAAAGAAGCCAAACATGTATTAGATAGAAAATTGGATGTTTTGGACTTTGAAGAGCTTAGAAGTGTAAGATGTAGGCCGAAAATGACATGGATGGCAAAAGTCAAGAATGACCTGAAAAATTGGAATTTGCAAGACTAAATGACAATAGATAGGAATAGGAATAATGAAGGAGAGTATAAATAGATGATCATTAGAACTATTTTTTTTTACGGTTTAGTTTTAGATATTTTTTATAATTACAGGGTAGGCTGAGGAAAGGGGAAGAACTAGGTGAAGATCGAACACAAAACCTTTCCAGTAAAGTGGTACTTGCTCTCCAACTGTGATAAGACACGATTCTCAAATTAGTTTTAGATATTTTTGTTACTTTTAGATTAGATAGGCCAAATAATATTTGTTAGCGACCCCTTGCTGGTGTGCTTTGGCTCATGTAGCCGGCCTTATATTGTTGAAATTAAGGCTATTGTTGTATATGCATACTGCTTACGCTCTAGGCTTTGGCATGCGTTCAATTTCTGTTTATCCTTTGATAGACAAACATAATGAATCGTACCAAGATTTTCACGATACTGGATCTTATTTAATCTAGTACGTTGCTTGCTTTTTATTAGCTCTACTGTTGTGTCAGGTTGGAGGGTGACTGATGAATCCATTCGTACTGGATTGGAGGGCACACAATTGCTTGGGAGATGCCAGTTTTTGAAGATCCAAGAAACTGAAGCATTAGGACTTCCTGGATCAATGGTGTTGCTAGACGGAGGTTTGCAAATTATATTCTTTTTCACTTATGTTTTGAGTCTTATTATTAGACAAATGTCTACAAAATCATATTTCATAATATTTTGGTAAAAACAATACCTTTTATGTTTCTTATTATAAGACTTCAATAACACTGTAGTAACAAGTCTCATCTTAAAGTACCACCATTTTTAACTGTTAGTTCATGTTTTACTAGCGTATGACTTCTAAAAGAAGTCTCCCTCTCTTGTTTTTTTTTTCCTATGTCACATGAATTAACAGTCAAATTTCATAGATGTTATAATGGTGGTACATAAAAATAAAACGGTAATGTAAGGCGCTGATTTGAAACAAAACTATAAGGACGGTTTTGTGAAATATTTATTTTCTATTTTACAAATAAGTTATATTAACTAGAAAAAACACTGAATGTAGAGAAACCTCCGGGAGGGTCAAAAGCTACTAAAATCCTCAAAACAAAGGAAAAAAGAACTAACCCAAAATTGACTAAAAACAATCACCCCTACTATATAAACATGGCATACTAGTCAACCGGAACCACCACAACCAAAACTATGCAAAAAAAGAGGTAAAGCGAAGCAGGGCTAGGTTGCTAGCTACCACCAACCAAATGAACAACAAGCCTGAACCAACAAACAAAAGCTATCGCAGAAGCAGCCCCTAATACCAACGGTGGGGACAGCGGAAAGCAAAACACAGCAGCAAGGGTTTAGACTGTGGCCCAGAGAGCCACCTGCAAGGTCAGCAGACAATACTGTCATCTGCACACCCCAATGCAGCCCATGAGAACCACTCACACAAAGCCACCTGCAGACAGACACCAACCAAGCATCACCCAACACAGCAGAACCAAATAGAAGAGGGCTTCCAATGGGGACACTCCATTGTCCAAAGCCTAACAGCTATTCACACACCTCCAAATGCCTTCTATACCACACCACGTACAGCTAACACCAACCATCAACAGTCCCACCAACAGCCCATCAAAACCCCAGAGCTGATAGAGTGGGACTAGCGGACCTAAATGGCGGCCATCCATCCTCCATACCTGGGATTTTAAAGTTATTCTGTTCATCATCAGAGGGGTTTGGGATCATAACCATAAATTGTGACATACACCAGTTAAAACCATGTTCACATTGAAGATGTTTAGGAGCGAAAAGGGTTTCCTTGCTGTTTGTGTTTTCCTTTGCAACTGTTTGTTCCGGGGTAACCATAGAATGAGCTTTTTAACGCACGCATTTCCAATTTTCTCTATTTGGAGGTTGAGGAGGAGGAGCTGTCTTCTCTTCACACCTATGCCCAACCATCAAATATAAATTACAAAATATCAGAAATCATTCATACATCACCTTTTGATCAAGAGTTTCCCATCATTATATGGATACTAGAGGGAGGCCGGAGGGGGATGTGTGACATTTATTTCCACTTTAAATCTAGCAAGGATACTCTAGCGAGTTTAGTTGTGCACTCATTTGCATACAGGGGGACTTGATAGCACTACCAATTTTTACTAACTATAAATATCACGGATATCTCTTAAATTTTGGCTTTGTTAGTTCTTTTTCCTACTTAAGAGCTAATTCTGTATAATTATGGTGCCATTCAGAACTCCAATTTCTTTAAATGTAAGCTGGTTATTGTAGTATAGAAAGGAAGAGCACCCAATGTCCTCCGCATTTGAATGTCCTTGGATGTCCTTGTTCTGAGAATCTAAAACAACAGTCTCTATTTGATAAGAGGAAATGGAGAGAAATGGAGGGAAAGGAAAGAGAATGGGACATGTTTTCTCATTTTGATGAAAGTGGGAGAAGGCAGGGATCCATTTTCCCTCTATCTTGAATAACACCTTCCCTCTAATGTTGGAGAGATTTGGAAGGAAAGTGAAGCTCCATCTTCTTCTCCCTTTCCTTTCCTCCCCCTTATATATTAGAGTTGAAATAAGCTGTCAATAATTTTGTAGCCTTAATCTACAGTCTCCATAAGCAAAGTGAGGGGGTGGCAAAGGTAGGCCAGTCCCTCAAGTTTTTTCTTACTTTTATTGTTGATCAAATTTCGAAGTGATTTCATGCTCTTTCCTAGAATATTTTGAAACATGTTTTATGCCTACTCATCTTGAATGAAAAAACTAATAATCAAGTTTAGTTTAAGATTAACAGTTATCAACTTCATCAAAAGTTAGTTACCATACTGGATGATGCTTTTTATACCAGTGATTTACTTGTATGCAATTACTCTTCACTCCTCAGTGCTAATGGGGTTTGCTACATTTTCCATATTTTACTTAACTTGTTTTAGTTGCAGTTTAATGGGGAAAGTGATATAATTCTTTGAATGGGAGATCTGAAATCCCTTGCTATTGAGGAAAGTAGTATCACACTATCACTCTTTGGATACTTCACAAATGAATAAGTAGGTCAGGTCATACTTCTAATTTTTTTTTCCAAAATTCTCATTGTGTACAACAATTTTTCATTACTCCAATGCCATTAAATGGCTTCCACTGAAGCTCCCACTTAGGCATGGTTAGGGGGGTTTAGATGTATATAATGTTGCCCTTGTTAGTGATTTCAAAGTGGTTTTAGACTGACTTCTAGTATAGCTAACATCATTTTTTTTTTCACTTGAATAAGAAGTGCACATGATTCGATTTGCCATTTTAATATTGTTCCTAATAATTTGAAACCAAACAACTATAAATCTTTGGCCTCATAAAATAAATAGAAATATTCGCTGTGTAAATTCAAAGATTTTATTCTTAAGAGATATCAGGTATTCAATTAAAAATTTTCTCAAAATTCTATGGTACCTATCTGCGCTCTACATCTGAAGGTTCTATTCTTTGAGATATAAGGACACGGTATCTTCAGAATTCGGAGTTAGAAGCTTTTTATTAAGTATGCTTAATTTTCCTTTGTGTACGTGCTGACCTGAGGTGGCCATGAAATTGATCAGATTTTAAAATACAGAAAAAGAAGGTTAGTAAAGGGTAAGGAAACTGATGGTATGAGAAGATGAATTACATGCTTTTTGAGAGGCTTGTTCTCTCACAAAGAGCTGACAACTCATTACTATATTTCTCTCTGTTTTTCCCCCCACTCTCTTCTAATTTATAGGCTAACTAGAATAAGATTCTAACAAACTCTAACAACTTCAACAAACTATAACAATTCCTATTATTACGCTAATATTCTCTTTCTATCTCATTCTGTTTCTCTAATAACTAAAATGCTCTTTTCAACCTGTGTAAGAGAATGCCAGACAGATTAGTACGTTTGAAGGTTCTGGTCTTTGACATAGGAATACAGGGATCTTAATGTTCACCAATTAGAAGCTTATTACTTGATTGAACCCTCATAATGGAGTAAATTCCAGAGTTATTAGTGCGGCAATTTAAGAACTTAAAGTTTTTTGTTATAGTAAAATACTTGTATTTAATAAGGTGGATTTCATTTTAGATTTTGAAGCTATTCTATTGTTTGATGATGGTCATTTTGATTATGCGCTCTTATAATCGTTTGAACAATGTAGTTAGTTAGTTTGTTTGTGATTTCAGCCCACACCCCGGATTCTGCTAATGCATTGGCGAACATGATTTCTACCGTATGCCCAAACTCTAGGTTGATGCTGGTGGTTGCGATGGCAGATGACAAAGCTCACATTGGTTTTGCCAAGGAACTCCTTTCAGGTTGGTCTTTCAAATTGCCATATATACAGTTTAAAAGTGTTCTTTATAAGTTTAAAGGCTGTGGAGCTATTTCTGGTAGATTGATTTGGTTTCTGATGTTCAAACTACTACATATAACATGCAAAATATGAACATTTGCCTATGGTTTATACTTTCGGTTCAACTTCTGACTGGGCGCTTAAAGTAGGCGTTTGAAGGAACCTAAGCTTGACCTTCTCTAATTACAGGTCTACGTTTCGAAGCTGTTTTCTTGACAGAAGTAGACATTGCAGGAGACAAATCCCGAAGTGCTTCAGCAATGTTTTTGAAAGATATATGGACTACAATATGCGGGGATCTTGGTATCGAGTTTGAAGATACTAATGATCCGAAATCATTGAATGCTGCAGTTCGTAATATTGAAAATACAAATAAAATGGTTGTCGCTGCTGAAAATTCTTTATCAAAATGTTTGATGGTTGGTAATGAGATTCTCAAAGCAAGGACAGGGGATCAATCAGGTTTAATTGTAGTTACTGGATCTTTGCATATTGTTTCATCTATATTGGCTTCAATCCATGGCTAACCTGCTGCTAGGAATGGAGATGGGTGGCATGCAGGTAGCCCGAGGATAACCCGCCATTAGCTTGGCCCGCCTCGGTACAAGACACTAAGCTATACACCATGCATGTACAGTGAAGAAGAGTTTTCGACTTGTCACGAGTGACATTGGATGAAGCAGAATGGGCCGCCAGCTTTTTGGCACAAGGCACGACTCATTAGGCCCAAGCTAGCCCGACACAATTTTGGCCTTTTTTCTTATTGTTATTTAGTTAATTTTTTTTATCAAATATCAATTTTTGTTTTTTATTATTGATATAGGTCAATAAAGGTATTTTATGATTATTTAATTTACTTCTTAGTTCTTACTCTATTTATTAGTGAAAATTTGAAATGAAAAAGATTATTCATCCAAAAAAAACATACAATAAGATCATAATCAAACTTATTCCAAAACTAAGCGTGTAATTCCCAAACCTGAGGTTTGGGCTGTTCGCACTTAGTAAGTGCAAACAATGTGAAAAATTGAAACAGGCTGTTAGCACTTACTAAGTGCTAACAACCTGTTTCAGTTTTTCAAGCTGTTCGCACTTACTAAGTGCGAACTACTTCTTGTCTTGAAATCAGCATGTTGACCGTGTTTGACATGTTCGTAGTTACTAAGTGCGAACATCCACTTGATTTTTTTTACTAGCTTGTTTCTGTTCGCACTTAATAACTGCGAACTAACCCAAACATGTGCTGTGCTTTGGGGTATTAGGCGCTTTATATTTGGAATAAGTTTGATTATGATCTTATTGTATGCTTTTTTTTGATAAATAATCTTATTCATTTCAAATTTTCTTTATTAGTTTCATGTTGCATATAGTAATATATCCGTATGGACTAGTGTTTTTCAAAACACAAATTTATATATTCAACTTTATTGTAAACTAGATAGATACCAGTGCTATGTACGGATACTGGAAAAAAAATTGAGTTAATTTTATACTTGTATAATATTTATTTTAATGATTATTTACTCTACAGATTATAAAAGAGGTTATTTGTTAGTAATGAATATTTAAAATTTTTTCAATAAAATTAAGAAAATATTAAATGGTAAAACAAAATGTATTATGAATAACTTAAATTTGTTACAACATAATTAAATGATTACAATTAATTCACAAATATTGAAAAAAAATTAATTGATTTATTTCAATAAAGCTCATTTTTTTTTTAATTATTGAAAGATTTTTCCAATTTTCCTAGAAAGAGTCAAAAAAAATTTAAAAGTTGGTCTCATTTCAATGATCTTTAAAGAAAAGAACGTTT
The DNA here is from genome assembly GCA_019776075.1 of Amaranthus palmeri. Lineage (NCBI taxonomy): Eukaryota > Viridiplantae > Streptophyta > Magnoliopsida > Caryophyllales > Amaranthaceae > Amaranthus > Amaranthus palmeri. The sequence goes on along the minus strand of JAAKBH010000341.1, from coordinate 598,301 downwards.
ATATAATTTAAATTTAATCTTATCTATTTAGTAACTAAAACTACCATTTTAAACAAATAGAAAGTAGACAAGTAATTTGCAATTGCATGTCAGTGAAAATATGAATTGAGATGCACATTCATGTCACTTTATCTATCGATTCTAGACTATGTCAACTTATTTTTGTCGTTGGTTGTCCAATGGACAACAGTTCACTCTTTGACCTCTCTTAGCTAAAACTTAGTCAAGTGAGATCTTATATTTATTTTTTTTTTTCATAACTATATTTTTATGAATAGATTTACTTTAAAGTTTTTAATAAAATAATATAAATTTAATTTTTATAATAAAGCTTAATTATTTTGAACAATCAAATTTTTTTGAATTTTTTTTTAAAAGTTTGATCTCAGTTAAAAGATCTTGAAAAACTATTACCCTTCGTATAATTATTTTCTAAAAAACTATTTATAATTTTTTGAACAAAATTTTTTTGAAAAACTATTACCCTTCGTATAATTTTAGTTAAAAGATTATTTATAATTATTACCCTTCGTATAAATAAAAAAAATGATTTATAATTGAAAATACCTATTTATTAAATAAAACTAATTTTTTAAGAGATAGGATTATGGGGTAGATAAGTAGCAAGGACATGAATTTACATATTAGTATAATTATGGAAATATAATTATTCTACAAATGATAAATAATCTTGAAAAATAATTTTGTTATATCAAGATATTATTCTCTTTCATATTTGAAATAATATTAGAAAATAATAAAGATTTATAAATTTAGTCATATTTCATTTTGCTATATAAAGCCGTTATTATCTCTTACTAAGACGACAAATACTTTGGAAATAATACTGCATACCAAATCTTCTTATACACATTAAATTGTACTATATCAGGAAATAATTTTCACTGCAAATTCACCTGCCAAGTCAATATAAAAATGAGCGGGAAAATTTTCGCTGAGAGTTTGACACGTGTCAATTCTGTTTCTTCATTAATAGTTTTTATTTATAGATTTATAGATTATAGATATAGATAGATAGATCAATAGTTTTTATCGATTATAGATTACTAGTATATGTGCCCGTACAATAATGTACAAATATGTTAATCCTTTGAATTTGATTAATATAAATTCAATTAGAAAGTCAGAAATTGTACTAATTTTTAATTGATTAAAATTATTCTATTGTCATTTATAAACACCAAAAGCAATAATGTCTAAATCTTTTTTTTGAATGTTTAAAGCAGAAGCTTTCTAATCTATGCACAAAACTTTAGATTTGAATAATTAATTTTTATTTAACTACACATGTAATACACATATTTGTTAGTTTTATTAGAGCAAAATATTGAATGATAAATGATTAAGTTATTAACTAAGCACATATAAAAAAAAGTTATTAACTAAGCACGTAATTAAGTATGTATTTGAACTTTCCACGTAAATTCATTTTGATAAAAACTTTTATTCAATTTAGTATTCATTTAATTAGAAATTGTGTATTAAAAAAATTTATGTCATAGTAATCTAATTAGGTTCCGAAAATAATTTATGTCAGATTTTTTCTAATTGATATTGTTAATGAGATACTTGTTTATTTTTTTTTACATTAGTTTTATAACAAATCCTTGTGGGAGATGGTCTCTCTGAGAGGTCGTCTTTAATTGAATCGAGTTGTTATGTCATAAGTGTTATACATATCTTTAATTTTAAATTATTAGTTAAATTATTAAAATAAGGAAAACTCTCTAACTTCTTAATTATTATGTCAAATAATGTATGTTAGATTTTTTCTAATAGATATGATATGAATTATGATTATTGTTATATGTTTCAATTTATTTATTACCATTTTTAATCATGCTATTACAACTTAAAAATTAATCAATATACTATGTAGATTTCTTTTATCCAATAATATTTTTCCAAATGTCACGTCTCTCTAGAGGATGCCACTTGGATTTTTCCAACATCTCTATAGTATTGTATGATATGATTTTTATCCAATAATATTTTTCCAAATGTCACGTCTCTCTACAGGATGTCACTTGGAATTTTCCAACATCTTCATAGTATTGTATGATTTTTTCAAATGTCACGCCTCTTCAGAGGATGCCACCTGGAATTTTTCAACATCTTTATGGTATTGTATGATATTTTTCCAAATGTCACGTCTCTCTAGAGGATGTCCCTTGGAATTTTCCAATATCTTCATAGTATTGTATGACTTTTTCAAATGTCATGCCTCTTCAGAGGATGCCACTTGCAATTTTTCAACATCTTTATGGTATTGTATGATATGATAGATATGCTATACACATTAGAGAATAATGAAAATTGTTTATATAGATACAATATATTGTGTGATGTGCACTCCAGTTGAATACTATCTATAAATATTGTTAGAATATATTGTAATTGTCCGATTTGTATTCTGTTAATTTTTAATAAAATAATGTGTATTCTGTTAATTAACGAAAACTGAACAACTTTGCATAATTGTTTGTAAGTTTTCGATATATAATGTGCAATCTATTTGAATACTATCTATAAATATCTATACTATATTGGAATTATCCAATTTGTATTCTGTTAACATAAATAAATTCAATTGATTTATGAAATTATTTTCACAAAATAGTCAGCTACAATTCATAGAAAATGAGCGGAAAACTAATGAAGGGAAGGCTAACATGTGTCAGTTTCATTTCTTCGTTAGTAATTTTTATAGATTTTTATAGATTATTATTATAGCCTCGTAGTTTTGTGGGTATCCATTTTAAACGTTAGGTCTTTAGTAAATTTTATGGGGTTAAAGATTAATCAATAAAAAGGCTCTCGATAAAAAATGACTCCGAATTTCAAGCCTCAACATTAGAGGATTGAATTTTCAAATGACATGTTATTGTCAGCAATATACAACTACAAAGGACATAACTTTTATGTTAAACCATTATGTGTCACTAATGTTACTCATGCAGTGTTTTCCCATGCTAATGACTATCAATATGATACTATACGCGGGAAAAAGTAATGATTTTCCTTTCATTTTATCTACAAAAACAGTATTAATTAACTAGATAGGTTTTTGTGCCAGCACAGTTTATTAACTTCAATAAAAAAGTTCACTACAAAATTCTTTTAAGTTTTCGACTACCCATTTAGTCGGAGATTGGTCGGTATAGAGCTATACCGAGTAACTTCCGACTAAAGCCGTCCAGTCGGCATAAAATGGTCGGTAAATGCCAGAGGTCGGGAAATTAGTCGGAATTCCGACCAATTGACGTTTGGTAGGTGATTGGTCGGACTTTCGAATAAAGGCTGTTATCGGAGTTTAGTCGCAAATACCGACTATGTGTTAGTTGCAATCTAGTCGTTGTAAACTAAAAAACGATTTTGTTGATTGTTATTGTTTTTTGTAAAAAATGTTTTTTTATTTTTTTCCGACTACCCTCCGACTACATATTAGTAGGAGATTAGTCGGCAAAGTCAAACTTCAATTCATCCAGATTTTGACCAGTTTTTGGCGCCTCTTTTCCCGACTAATCTCCGACTAAAAAGTAGTAAGAGATTAGTCGGTGAAGTCAAATTTCTGTTGACTAAAAAAGCGTACCAAATTATGGCGGCTCTTGATCCCTACCAAATTCTGACTAAGGTTTAGTAGGAAAGTAGTCTGTATTATCGACTGATTTCCTACTAATATTTTAGTCGGAATCTAGTCGGAAGCTTTATAATATTAAAATAATAAAACTGGTCAAATATGGTCAATTATCGTTGACCACATGTGACCAGTTTTATTATTTTATTATTAAAATAAATTATCGAACCAATATAATAAAAAACGCAATAAAAGATAATAGAAAACGCACAAATAAAATTAATAACGCAAATGTTTCGACATATAAAAATATAAACATAAAAACAATTAAAACAAAAAATAATGTTATACAACCCATTGTTTCTACATATAAAAATAAAAACATAAAAACAATAAAAGTATAAGGATCAGCCGGGGGGGGGGGGGGGGGGGGAGGCGGAGGAGGGTCAGTAAAACCTCTTTCGGCAAAAACAGTGCGCATAAAGCCGAGAAGATGTTGTACCTCTAGCCTCAAACGCTCTTGCTCTGCCACTAGCCGCTCATACTCCTCCCTCGAGACTAAACTACGAAAACAGCTATCAAACCAGCATTTCCTCAAAATCCAATATCAAATGTCCAAAGTATTCTAAAATAGCTAATTTACCAAAAGTTAAACAAGCTACAAAAAAACTAACTACACTATGATTCATGAGTACTAAAAAACAGATAGTAATTGCACTTACGTTTATGGCCTTGGACTTCTCGTTGACCCACTGCAACCCGTCCTTTGTTTTCACCTTATGAGTGCGTAGAAACAACTCATAAGAGAGGGGCGTGCGGTTCTGCTCTTTTTCCTGCAAAAAAAAGTTAAAAGTTAAACAAAATAATGAATAAATATTGCGAGAAAAAAATTTAAAAAAAAATCAAATTAATAAAAGATCCAGAATATACCAATATCCGCAATGTCCTGCGGGCAGACACCGAGCCGCCGGTATGGGTGACTTCTGCGACACCCGTTTCATTGCCCCGGCGACGGTTCCTCCTCCCTCGCTGCCGCCTGGCCTGGAATTCTGGAGTTGTTCAGGCCCTTACCCATTCTCTCCAAGCCTCCGTCGACGCCCATTCGGGTTGATATTCATTATTCGCTTCATAGCGGCTACTATGAAGATGAATAATGTCCTTTGTACCGTATCCTGGCCCTCTTCACCCACTCCCTGCGCACCGTGGGAGTGATAGAGGGATCCCAAGACCATTGTTTCTGAAACGACAAAAACAATCAGTATTAGTACAACAAGTCAATTAAAAGTTGATCAAATAATGAAATAATGTAGTAAATAGACTTACTTGAAACTGCTGCCAATAGAACTCGATAGTATCCCTAGATAGGTACCTCCAAGCCCATCCTCTAGGATCTTGGTAAGCCTCAAACGTCCTACGAATGGACGTTGATTTTTGGTTGCTAGTGTCGGTAGCAAACGTGCCCTCATCGGCCACCCATGGAAGAGGTGGTGGTCGGTGCAGAGGCGGAGGGGGAGGGTCATCGCGTGGCGGCCCCTGGGCAGTGTCAGCCTCCGGTGTCCTAGCGTTGTGTGGCGAAGCACGTGATGACACCGGATAGGGAGTGACAGCCCCCGCTGCCCTCCTAAAGTCTGACCTCAAAAAATGCTCCTCTAAACCCGCAGATGGTTGAGAGAGCGCAACAGCATGGATGCCAGGGTCAGAACGTGCATGCTGTTGAATCGGTCGCGACTCAGGGTCGTATGGCTGACCGGTTCGGGGGTCTATACGTTGTCCTAGACTATTTCTCATTCTAGGCATCTAAATTTAACAATTAATTTTAACAGAAAATAATATCAAGATTATTACATTAATATAATCTTAGACAGAAATAAAAAAAAATATAGCATAACCATAAAATCAACATAAACATAAAATAATATCAAGATTATTACATTAAGTAAAATTAGAAAATAAAAAAAAACGTCAACCAGCTTTTTAACATAAAAAACGAAATCTAGTTAACAAATAAATTCATCAAGATTATTACATTAATATGCAAATAAAAAACAAAATAAAAAACGAAAAAAAACATAAAAAACGAAATAAAAAACAGGAAAAAAAACATATTAAAAACATGTAAAATAAACAAGTTCACGTAAAATATTACATGCATAAATTCGACATAAAAATAAAAAACAAAATAAAAAAAGAAAAAAAATGTTACATGTTTATCCTAAAAAAACGAAACCAAAAAAAAACATAAAAGGAAAATATCAAAACCTAAAAAAACAAAACAAATCACAAAAATCTATTTCTAAATATAAACCCTAAAAAATTAAGAATTTCATGCAAGATTATTACATGCAAAACAAACCCTAAATAATCGGAGTAAAACAAACCCTAAAGATTATTACATGCATAAAACAAACCCTAAAAACAAACCCTACAAGTATATTTCGAAATTTAACCAATAAAAAAACAAAAATTCGACAATAAAAAAAAACATAAAACCAAAAATCACAAAAATCTATTTCGAAATATAAACCCTAAAAAATTAATAATTTCATGCAAGATTATTATATGTAATATAAACCCTAAAAAATCAATAAACATTTGAAATAAACATGTAAAAAAAACGTGTAAAAATCATGTGAAATAAATATGTTTAAAAAAAACATATAAAAGACATGTAAAATCATACAAAAATCATGTAAAATCATGTTCATGAAAAAAAAAACATAAAAAAGACTAACCTTTAATAGTCGACTTTGTGATGCAGTAGTCGGAGATGAGTAGGAAGTAGTCGGAATCGAGTTGATGCAGTAGTCGAAAAGTGAATTTCAACCCAAAAAATGGTAGGAAGTAGTAGGAAGAGAGAAAGAGAGAAATAAACGAGAAAGACGTGGATTATGAAATGAAAATGATGGAATTTTGGTACTGTTTTGGCTTTTATATAAAATATATTCCGACTAACCTGCGACCACAAACTAGTCGGTAGTCAGTCGGTGAGTATTAGGGTTCTTAAGAGACGTTTGGATTAAAACCTTAATTAGCACCGACCAATATGCGATTAAGAAATAGTCGGGAGTTAGTCGGAGCATTTTTATCCGTTTAACCTCCTTTATTAAATGTCTCAGTAAATTTTTTGAAAAGACGTTGGAGATGATAAAAAAAAACTTTTCAAATCTCCGACTATTTTGCGACTATATATTAGCCTGTGATTAGTCGGTGAGATTTTTCACCTACCTCATTAATTACTTGCAGTAACTTTTCAGAAGACGTAGAAAAGTGGAAAAACTTTTCAGTATACCGACTAAACTGCGACTCATATCTAGTCGGTGGATAGTTGGTATACTGAAAAGTTTTTTTACCTTCCTAATGCATCTGACAAACAGAGAAGCTTCTCTGGTAAGCTATTTATTTCAATATATCGACTATCCTGCGACTATACAGCAGTCGGTGTCTAGTCGGAAATTAAAAAAAAAGTGGCGCCTTTCTTTTATTTGTTTTCAGATTTGTTTTATTATTATTATTATTATTATTATTATTATTATTATTATTATTATTATTATTATTATTATTATTATTATTATTATTATTATACTTATTATTTTATAATTAATAAAATTGTAAATACGATATTAAAATATACAAAACTAACGACCCAATGTAAAATAAATAATATATAAACATATAATTATTAAAACCATATTATTGGGTTACATAATCGTCATCGACATCATCGTCGTCAGATAACACAAGATCTTCGTCGTTGTCTTCATTTTCCTCCTCATCGTGAACCGTTTCGTCTAAGTCTAAAAGTTCTCCAGCGAGATCACGCAACAGTTCGACTTGTGCGTCAGAAACATCTTCATTGGCCACAAAATCCGGTGATTTCTCTTCCTGTTGGAAAGCAGTCTCCTCGAATTGCTTTGATCTGACTTTGCAAACAGCCCGCCAATCTTTCATGTTTTGCCTTAAACTAGGATAAGATAAGTAATAAACTTGGGAAGCTTGAGAGGCTAGCACAAAAGGATCGTACTTTCTATAGTGTCGACCAATATGAACGTCAACCAGCTTGTAACGCGGATGGATTCTCGTACCATGGCCGTATCCGGTGGTAGTCTGATCAAACCATTGACATTTGAACAAAGTGACCCTTTTCATTGGAAGTGCTCGAAACTCGAGGTCAATAATATCCTCTAACTTTCCGTAAAAGTCGGTTTCATCCGGACTGTTATCATCAGATTTCACGCACACCCCGCTGTTCTCAGAAGATTTCTTTTTTGCGGAATGAGAGATAATGTGAAATCTATAACCATTCACGTAACAAACATCATAGCGACGTGCATTCTGCAAAGGTCCTTCGGCGAGGTCCTTTAGAATATCGGCATTATCCACACCGTCAAGAAACCCGTCCCTGGACTGCATATAAAAACAATAATTCAATGTAAATGCGTAATACTATTTACACAACAAATTACGATGGTAAACATGTACTCACAATCTATTTAAACCATATGGTAAACTGGTCTTGGACCACATGGTCAACTTGCTCTACGTTTAGATTAGATTCGTACTTTGTGATTAAGTGTACGAATTGATCATAAAATTGATTCACCTCCGGACAATCTCGCAGAACATAAGTCTGAGAAATTTTGAGATCTGCTTCATCCATCATAAAAGCCTTACCCCGACCATGAAATTTGATTGGGTGTGTGAATATGGACAAAACACCCGGTCTGACGTTGTTAAAGCATCCGTCATCGTTTCTAGGAAGATCTCTAACTCTGCAATGAACATCTGACTCAAAGTAATGCAAGACAAAGTATGATGCTTCTTCTGTAAGATATGCGTTGCAGATCGAGGCTTCAACATGTGCTTTGTTTTTGACATTAAGTTTTGAATGTCGAAGATACCTGTAATTTAAACCAAGGAGTAATTATTAAGACATGTAAAAAGTAATCAGAAAAGTAAATAATACTTATATTTTAGACGTGTAATTAGTAATTATCTCTCAAAGGGATACATCCACCTATTTTGTACCGGACCAGCAATCCTCGCTTCGTAAGCTAGATGAACAGGCAGATGCTTATTAAATTTTTTTCCTATACAATTGAAACCGTAAAATCTATATTAATCACCTTGCCTTTCTCTTCACACATTCGTACTTTATTGAAGAAACTCGAGTACGAATGTGATGAAGAAAGGGGCAAAGTGAGAAACATAGCAACGAGATACTGGTTTACAATAATAAGCTAACAACAACATAGCTAATATCATACCTAAATTATTTGGATAGAATGAAATAGAGAGAGAATAGAATGATAGTATATATCGATGTAAATTGTAATAAGAACAATCGTTGAGGGGTATTTATAGGAAAACCTGAAAATATGGCGACTACTTTCCGACTACCATGCGACTGTCTTATGTAGTCGGTATAGTTTCGGTCATAAAAAATTGTGCGATTTAATGTTTTTTAAATTTTGAATTCACCGACCACAGTGCGACTATATGTGCAGTCGCAAGTTGGTCGCTAAATATACGGATACTTAGGTAATAAGTGCCATTTGACCACTATAGACTTTTAAATTACCGACTACCGTTGGCTGCGCAATAGTGCACTTTACAACCTATACTCCCTCTAATTCACCATTAAGTAGTTCCTATATGTTTTTTGACATTGTTCATATCGTAAAACAAATGGGAGCTACTTAATGATGAACTAGAGGTAGTATAATAGGTCGTAATTACCACTATCGCGCAACCCAACGCCTTGCAAATCGAAAATTATTCTTTTTCAGTAGCAAATATAAGTAAAATAATACGATGCTCATTTTCTACAATTTTGAGAAACATATTTTAAGCGTTTCTAACACATTTTTATAGTAAACATACAAGACAATAAGTAAGAAAAACATATATTTCGATTAAGTACTGATAATTATGGCAACAAAATGGCACGAAAAAAAGCTCATTAAAATTTTTTTATACAATAGATACAAACATTAAATTTATGTTAATCACTATATCCTACCCCTTTCTCAACTCGTACACCGATTGAAATTAACCATTTAAGAGTAGAGCGAGGTAGGATACAGTGAAGAACAAATTTGGGGCAAGTCTCATTTGCTTAAAAACAACCATTAAATTTATGTTAATCACTATATCCTACCCCTTTCTCTACTCGTACACCGATTGAAATTAACCATGTAAGAGTAGAGCGAGGTAGGATACAGTGAAAAACAAATTTGGGGCAAGTCTCATTTGCTTAAAAACAATCATTAAATTTATGTTAATCACTATATGCTACCCCTTTCTCTACTCGTACACCGATTGAAATTAATCATGTACGAGTAGAGTGAGGTAGGATACAATGAAGAACAAATTTGGGGCAAGTCTCATTTGCTTAAAAATATTAAAAATTTCATTTATAAGCAAATGTGGTTCGAACGTTTATAAGCAAATGTGGTTCATACCTTTAATATCAAATTTTGCCATTTTTTGATACGATTGTACCGTTAAATTTATGTTTCGCAATTTGTCCCGTTCTTCCCGTACTCACACTTAAGCGAAGAAAATCGAGTGTGAGTTCAGACGAAGAACGGGGCAAGTGAGAAACATGCCAAAGTTGAAACCTCTTCAAGATCAATATTAAATTTTGCCATATTTTTATTACGATTGAACCGTTTTATTAATGTTTCAGAACTTGTCCGGCTCATCCTGCCCCCCATGCTTGAGTGAAGAAACTCGAGCGTGGAGACTGAGGATAAACGGGGCAAGTGAGAAACATGCCAAAAACTTTTACACCGCTTAAATGGAACCGTTAATTTTATGTTTTTCAACTTGTCACCCTTCACCTCCACCCCTACTTAATCTTACTCAAGTAGGAGTGTGAGGAGGAGAGTGACAAAAGAAAAACAAATAGATTATAGAGAGAATAGAGAAAGGTGCAAGATGAAAATGACGTTGAGGGGGTATTTATAGACAAAATCAGGAACTTTCCGACTACTTAACGACCACCAGTTAGTCAGAATTCAGTCGGGACTCAATCATTTTAATAACATGTTTTTGCTGTTTTTTTTAATTTGTTTTTTGTGCGACTAACTACCAACCAAAACGGTAGTCGGAAATCTAGCGACCAATATCTGGGTCGCAATTTAGTTTGAATTTTGCTACCATTTTCTTTTAGTAAGTATTTAGTCGGAAATTCCGACTACACACTGTTAGTCGGTGGGGGGAAGATCAAAATGAGAAGGCAAAGAATGGAGATGTGGAAAACTCATCATTTTTATGGGGTTGAAGGATTAGTGAATGTTGGAATGGAGGAAACGAGTACTCCTATTAAATAGGGGAGATGATGAGTGAGGGGTGAAGTAACAAGGTCAAGGGTTGAGTTTTTAGGGTTTGCGGAAGAACTATGATGAAACCGGATCTATATTAGTCGGAATTTCAGACTAAAAATGTGTAGTCGGTATATTGAGTAGGAACTTTGCAAAATTTTTGTAGTGGTTATTAATCTTATATATAATTAAGTTATTATATGATTTTTAAATAATTATTTTATAGCAATGGTACAATTCCCAGTAATATAAAAAAAATAAAAAATAAAAAAACTTTCGATCAAGATATGTATTAATATAGAAAGAACAGATATTTCTTGGTACAATGACACATGTTCAAATCTTCTATTACACTTAAATATAGTATGACTCTTTAATAATTATTTTATACCACTTTTTTTATATTCTTACGTGTTATTATTATATCTATAGTTAGGTCGATGTCGATCCAACATAAAGCAGAATAAAAAAAATTATTTAATAAACTTTCTAAAAACTGGTTAAAGTGGCTTGGATTTATATGGGCTTGACACATCCCGGGTCATTTAACATTTGATATTACACCAAAACTTGGCCGAGACGGCCTCAAAGTGAGACGGCCCAACCCAAGCCGCGCACTATAGGGGAGAGTAAACTGCAATATGATCAGTTTCTATCTTAACACATTCATTTTCATGGTTAAAGTGTTCAGTTTTAAGACTAAATGACAATTGTCCATTTATATCAATCAGTTTTAAGACTAAATGGATCAATTGTCCAATAAAGTGTATCAGTTTCATTGATAATAGCCTCAATTTGATTCTTAACAGCGTCTAGTTTGATGGATATAGTGATGACAACATGCATGACGTTCCACACTTACATGGAGACAATGAAGAAGCAAGGAAGGTAGTAGAAACACTATATAAGGCAACAATTGATGAAGTTAACAAGATAACTGAAAAGAGTACTAATGAATTGAAGATGGGGTAGAAAATCAAACATATAATTTGATTCAATACCATTATTTGTGAAATCATATACAAATTGTATATCAATTGTTTTTTAAGAGGACAACTGAGTATGTTAAGAGCACAATTGAGTATTTTAAAATAGCAATTTAGTAAGTGAAGTGTATACTTTAAGAGGCGAAAATGAACTGACTAAATTGAGGCTATTATCAATGAAGCTGATACACTTTATTGGACAATTGATCCATTTAGTCTTAAAACTGATTGATATAAATGGACAATTGTCATTTAGTCTGAAACATACTAGAAGCATAACTGATCATATTAGAAACTGAACACTTTAACCATGAAAATGAATGTGTTAAGATAGAAACTGATCATATTGCAGTTTACTCTCCCCTATAGCGCGCGGCTTGGGCTGGGCCGTCTCACCTTGAGACGGTCTCGGCCAAGACCGGCTGTTGATATTACTCGTCCTGACTCGACCCATTTAAAATTTGACCCGATCCGTTGAGCACCCCTATAATCATAACACGTCTCACCCTACCCCTGACCCGCTCCGGCACCACTTGCAGACATTGGAATTCACGTAATTAAGGAAAAAAACAATATTTCTTCCATAGCATTTTTTGCAGATATCTAGTTATTTAAAGTTTTTTTTGTAATAAATTATCTTATATGACATAATTGCTTTCAAAATAATGTCATTTGATGTGAACCTTACTTAATTATCCATTTGAAATCGACCTTCGTTCTCCTTGCAATCTTATTTTTGGCCATTAACTACAAATTTAAAATATGGATGCTTAATAGAACACAAGTAATTAGGATTTTTGTGTACTAAAAAGATAAGATTTAAAAAAAAAAACATGCATAAGACAATTGTAGAAAAAGAATGGAGAGAAATTCTTGGGTTATCATTAAATTATTGAAATTAATAAAGATTTGCAAGCGGATTAGATAAGTTAATGCAACATTTAAGTTTTGATCGAATATTAGCAGTAAAAAATAACCCTATGAACAGTGAGAAAAAATGATAATAGTGGAAAATTAAAGAGTAAAGGAATTCGTAAGGTTTGCTTGTTTAACGTGAGTCACGTGCCAAACACATGGTAAGTCAACGCATTACTTGACGGCATTTAATGGTTCCTGTTAGATGGTAGTGTTTTGTAATCAATTATGTCCTATATAAGATAGTTTTTTGCAGATTAAAAATCAAAATTAATTATTTTTTGCAAAAGATGCTGTAAAATATGTATTTTTTTTGTAATTTTCCTTTTATTAATAGCGCAGTAATAAAATATTAATAATAATAGCATGTCACCCTCATGGGATGTAACCTAATTGTAAAGTAATATTTTACTTTACATTTAGGCTAGGAAAGAGTTAGGTAAGAATCGAAGTAATGAAATTCATGTGTGAGGTAAATCTTTACAATTATTAATATAATTTTGTATTGTTTTTTTTGTTTTTTATTTTTTATTTTTTATTTTAAGGTAGACTGGATGAAGAAAAAGGGTAGATAAGAATCGAATTCAAAACTTTATTTGAAGAAAGAGGTATTTATTTCCAGTGATTTACTCAATTCTCCTCTAGTATCGTTTAACTTAAGGATAAAGAATAAGAATAAATTTAAAGAAAGAAAAATATTATATAAAGATTAGGACGTGTATATATAGGTTTTAAAATAATATGTAATTTCCTATAAAAATTTCAATAAACTTTTTTTAGTATATGGTATACCAGATGAGTTGTAATAGTTAAAATAAATACTTACAAAGAGCCCATAGAAAACAATAAGTATGAGCAGTAATACATTCATATAAAAAAAGGAAATTAAAATCTCACAATTTATAAATGTTATTAATAAAATTTCACATTTATAATTAAGTTATGCAATTTAATAAATCGACTTAAATCATAAATTAATTTAATTTGAAAACAGTTAATATTTAATAAGATTGTTTGTCAACTATAGAATAGTGATACATTAATAAAACTTGTGTATTGTTATAATGAAATAATGGAAAATTTTATGAAAAGAACTTTCAATACATATTTTAAATTAAAATATTTGTATAAAATGAAACATACACTTAAAGAAATACTTATTACAATTAAAAAGTATTAACACAAATATACCTAAATGGATTATCTATGTAAAGGTTATGTATGGGTAATAAGTGTAATTTAAAGATTATTAGGGTTAAACATGGTCAAAGAAAGTCAAATACATCAAAATCTGGCAACTTAGAGCTAAGAAGACCCTTAATCTGGCAAGATATTCTGACAATCAAGAAAGAATATAATTTGATATACAAAAAGCATGTTGCATGAGATAGTCACGTGAAACTTGAGGACACTTGTACACCATTTATTAGATCTTGGTTAAGTGGGCCACAAGAGACAAATAAAGTATTTGATATAATCTTAATGCTTGACACGTGCAAGAAGGAGGTTAAGACACACCAAAAGGAAATCTCTTGGGATTAATAAAGGAATATTTTCTCTCAAATCATTTGCTATAAATACGAACCTAAGTACTATAAATGAGGTAACTTTTTCGTTTTTTTTTTTTTTTTGAAAAAAGAGGTAACTTTTTCTTGATAGACATTGATTCATAAAAAATCAAGAACTTAGAAAGATAATTAAATGAGCTGAACATCATAAATTCATATTGATTTTCAGAGCAACGTTATAAAGAACATTTATTGTGATTATTTATTACAAAGGACCTCACGTCTAAACAAGCTCTAAGCCATAATCCACCTGATTGACACTGTGCCTCTTGAAGGATTGGTTAGGCAAACCATCTGATTTATCTGATACTGACTTGGGCGTTGGAGTAGGTCCCCGAAAAAAGCTTCCGGACCTGACTGACCCATTGTGTGTTTTGCAGCTCATCTGAGTACCATCATTTCTCTTTTAAAGATCTTGCTGCATAACTTGGCAAGGAATTAAGTAAAATGATCTCTACCAGCTTAATATTCTGAATAAACCACAAATCAGGACATTAATAAAATCATTAATTGTTCACAAAGATAAACAGGAATAGATTATCACAAAAAAAATCCAAAAATATATATTAACTAGGATTATACCCGTGCTATGCACGATTTTCGTTCAAAATTTTTATGTTAACACTTACTATTAAGCAATATTTATTAATTGATTATTAATATGCATTATATATACTCATAATAATTGAGAAAATAAGAAAACAATATTTGATTAAAGAATAATTGAGAAATAAGAAAACAATATTTAATTGAGGAATAATTAAGCAAAGTGACACGTGGCGAATCATAAGAATTCCTCAACTCTCATTCTAAAGCCGCCACGTGTTAAGGTAGTTTCCGAATTAGTAAATGTATGATGTCTTTTTACATTATTTGTTGAATGCATTAATGTAACTAATAGATAATCAATTAAAATATTATTTCAATTACTTCCTCCGTTCCGAAATACTCGCTACATATCGATTTTGTGCACTATTCATTGTTCAAGCTTATTTTACATATTGCGACTAATGTGTAAGTAAAAATATAGTCAAGTGGGATCTTGTTTGAATCGTCTAATCGCATACTTTTATGATATTAAATTTTTATAATTTTTAGATAAGTGTAGTTTAAGATATTAATGATCAAAATTGTGCATTGGATTGCGTAAAAAAGTGAAATGTAGCAAGTAATATGGAACGGAAGAAGTATATTTTATTGGTTTAAGCACGACACTTGAATGAAAATAATTATTTCCCAAAATGATTAATATGTTATACAATTACCAAAATTTAATGTGTATTTTAATTGCTCATTGTAGAAATCATGTAAGTAGGGTATAGCTCTTATTTGTTCTGATTTTTCTCAAATGAAAATTTTACAAAGTACAATTTTTTTTTATTAGATTATTAAGCAACATATTATAAAAGCAGATAAAGAGAGTTAGGGTACATCAAAAGAGAAACAAGAGGTCTCATTCTCCTCAAGCACGGGAAAAGGAGGAAAGAAACGAATAAGAAGTCAAAAGTTACATCATAACGAAAGACTAAGTGCCTAAAGTCAAAGATGATAACATCATCAATACAAATTATAGTTTGCATTATATATCTAAGGATCATTCCCCAACAACAGCCACCAAGTTTCCTCAATTTATTTCAATTAAACAGCCTCGAACTTCGTTTTTCCCCAACAACAGCCACCAACTTACAAAATGTGACATCGATACAGCCAACTACCCTAAATTACCGGTTATAACCCATTTCTTACCTTTGACCAAGCTTTGACCAATCTCTCAACCCTTGAGTGAACCATAGTTAATACTTTTAACCCTAGTTTCCTCTTTCTTCATCACTAATCAAGCATTATTTCCATTTTCACTCTTAATCCCATAATTTCCTCCTTCTTCATCACCAATCAACCTTGGATCGAATTTCCGGCACATTTTCCTCAATTTCCACTCTTAATCCCATAATTTCCTCCTTCAGATTTGATTTCCTTAAGGGTTTCGGTAATTGAATTGGGTAATTTTGAAGCTCTGAAATTTTCACCCAAAAAAGCAAGAATGAATTTGGCAAGTAAAATGGCTCAAAAGCATTTGAAAGAACTACGAAAAGAAGATCAATAACCCTTTTATCTAAAGGATTATATTGCAAATAGAAAATGTCAATTAACAAAACAACCACCAAAAACTAAACTTCAAATCAAAAAATCTAAACCCACTTCATTTTTATGCAAAAATGCTTGTTTTTTTTCTCAAAACTCCCCTGATTTTAATAAGAGCCCTAACAGAGTATTCCTTCATGTTCCTGCTAAAACTGCTGTTCTTCTCCTTGATGCTGCTATTCGGATCCAAAAACACAAATCCAAACCCAAAACCCAGATTAAGAATTCGGGTTTTGGGTTATTTGGGTCCATGTTAAAACGATTGAATCTTCGAAATCGAACCCAGAAACTCAAATCGAATGAAATTAAAACAGAGGATGAAAATATAGAAAGAATGAAAACCTAAGTATAGAGAAAGAATGAAGAACTTACCTTCAATGGAGGATGTAGTTGATGAAGGTTGGGTTAGGGCATTAACTAGAGTTAGAGGGATTGTTTTTAAAATTAAAGTCAACGGTAACTGGGGTTGGTCAAAGGTAAGAAATGGGTTATAACCGGTAATTTAGGGTGGTTGGCTGTATCAATGTCTCATTTTGTAAGTTGGTGGCTGTTGTTGGGGAAAAACGAAGTTCGAGGCTGTTTAATTGAAATTGAGGAAACTTGGTGGCTGTTGTTGGGGAATGATCCTATATCTAATGTCGAGTAACTCTAGGTCAATAATGGTTATTTGCCACCTTGACAAATCACACCTATTTGAAAGGATTTAGTAGGGTGACTTTTTTATATTATAATTTATCTTTTTGTGTTTTGCTTATTTTATTAATATATCTTTTGTTTTTTATGATGATTTACAAATCATCGTGATTAATTAGGATTTTATAATATCTCTATATATTTTGAGACATGTATTTTAACAAGAGTGCATCACCTATTTCTAATTTTACCAAAAAATGGACACAATTCCTTTTTTTGTACCCCTCATCCTTAGTAAATGTTAAAAGCATCTCAATTTCTATCTATACTTACAATTTTTGATTACAAACACTTATTCAATACTCTCAACAAACAATTTGCACAACATCAAAATTTTTCAACATTTTACTACCTTTATCATTTTTTTTTCTAGAGGTGATCATGGGTGAATTTGAGTGAATATCTTACCCAACTTACCTCTAAAAATTTATTCACTGACTAAAAATTTCAAAATTCGCCCGCATTAATGTACTTACTTTGTTATCCCACTCATTTTCTTCGCTTATACTCCCTCCTATTCACCACAAGTGTCCCATTTGCTTTATGCACTCTATCCAATGTGCTTTTTCAATATATCTCTAATTGTCCGTAATTAAAAATTATGGAAAGTTGATATAAATAATCCTTGCATTGAGACGAATCAAACAAGATCCTACTTGGCTATATTTTAACTTATAGATTAATTATAAAATGCAAATTAAGTGTAAAAGATGAACAGTGTCCAAAAAGCAAATGAAACACTTGTGGAGAATAGGAGGGGTAGTATAATAACGATTCTAAAAAATTTAGTTCATAATATATACCAATATATTAGAATGTAATTATGTAAAATAAAGTCCATACAATATAAAATTATGTCCCACAAATTTCTTCTTCCTCACATCTTTTAACAGTAATAAACTAAAAGAAGACAAACAAAAGGCATTTTTCTTTATAGTAAGAAGGAGACTTAGGAAAGATAATAAAGTCCCGAAAAAAAATATTCTGAGGGGTGGTAATTGAATTGAAACTTAAGTGATTTATAAAAAGAGATTTTTATCATAAATGAGAGTAAAGAAAAATAAATAGATTAAGGACAAATTTGTATAATTATCAGCTAATTTATCTAATTTCTAATCTATATTTATCATTTCCAAAAAAAAAAAAATTATCTATATTTATCATTTGCCAAACCAAAATATAAGACATTTATTTTTAACCTCTCATATTTAATCTAATCCCAAAGATTCGTTCCAAAACTAAGCTAGTCTTTTGAATCTCATTTCCACATTGCATGTCTTTTGAATCTCATTTCCACATTGCATGTCAAAGCATACAATCCAATCTAATCTCATTTCCCAAAGAAAATATGATGAAGGTCTGGATAGAGAAGAGCGACGGCAGTTCATACCCATAAAAGAAAGTGTAGTCAAAGAGTCCTCCAACTTGAAAAAGGTCTTTCAAACGAGAGAAACTTGCAACTTAAAAAAGAGACATAAAACTATAAGGGGGTGTTTGGTAATTGGTTGCTGGCTGTTGGCGGTTGGCTTTTTCAGTTGGCTTGTTTGACCAGCTGGAAATTGTTAGAGTATATAACATATCCTGGGGCCTCAACCATCAGCTTAAGCTTTTGGTTGAGTTGGTTCCTTGACATGGTATCAGAAGCCAGGGTGACAAGAGGTCACAGGTTCGAATCTCAACCACCCCTCATTTAAAGTGGAAAATTTAGCGCCATGTATGAGGAGGGCATGTGCTGCATCCACACTTCTAGCCCAAAGGGCTCTCGTGTGAGGGGGCGTGTTAGAGTATATAACATATCCTGGGGCCTCAACCATCAGCTTAAGCTTTTGGTTGAGTTGGTTCCTTGACAGAAATGTTGGTTGTTTTTATTGGCTTAAAAAGCTAGCTGTTTGTGGAGATGTTTGGTAAATTTGAATGTTGGTTGTTGGCTGTTTATTAGAGAAAAAGTGGGCCAACAAGCCAAAAGCCAACCCAAAAAGCTAGTTGGAGCAGCTTTTTTATTTTAGCTTAAAAGCCATGATAAGTGCAATTATTTGCACTAATCGTTTGTATTTTTATGCTCCTTTGCGGTGTTTTGAAGGCGATTCGGGGTCATTTCATTCGGTTTCACTCTATTTCGGTGTCTCATGGTCTAAGTATGGGAAAACGGGTGAATTATGATATTTTGAGTTGTTTTTGTGGGTTTTCGGTGCTAATCGTGTTTGCAAAGTTCAAATAACGTATCAAGCTATCAATTTTATCAAGGCATGAGGAGTAAAAGAGCAAAAGAGTAGGAAGTGTTGTTATTTTGAGGTGAAATTTGATACATGTCTACTCTTTTTGCCATAACTTTTGATAGGAATATTGTATTAATGCAAGGTTTGCGGCATTGGAAACTAGACTTCAAGAGCTTTCCAACGGTATATTATATGTCCGATTTCGACAACCGAGCAAGAAATGGCGATCGTTTGAAGTTGCTGCAGTTTTCCAGTCCTAACCGCCGAGTCGGCGATTCTGTCCTGTTATGGGCAGCCGACTCGGCTGCATGCTTCTGTTTTTGCACGGGAATTTTGATAATTAGTCCTTTGATTGGGCTTAGGGTTAAATTGCCTCATTAGTATAAATAGCATCTTAATGACTGATTAGGGTTTCCTCTTCCTTTTTTCTTTCTCTTATTTAGTTTGTCCTCTAGTTTTCATGAATTAGTTTTTTTTAATTACTCTTAGCATTAGATTTAAATTATTGTTCTTCAATCTAGCCTTTGAGACTTAATCATCCTTCAAGTTTGTAAGTTTTTCTTTAGTCTTTCAACTTCCTTTGTTCTTAATCCATTGTATTAATTTAAGTTTTCTTTGTTAGATTTTAAATAGTTGTTCTTTAATCTTCCTTTAATACAAGAGTTAATTTATTCATTATCATTGTTGATTAATTTTTATTGTTATTGTTATTAAGTTTTTCATCATTGCTCGTTTTAGTTTAACTCTTAATTCATTGTCATTCATGTTTAGCATTGCATTTGAAGTAATACTTATTGCATTCACCATGTCTAGTGAGTAGATCCATTTTCTAGGGTTAGGGTTTGAACCTATTAGTTAAGTATGAATTGATTCCTGGATGTGTCTATGAAACTATGGATTAAAGTGATTAAATTGTGCTAATTAACCCTAAATTAAATATGCTTTGTCGAACCATTCAATAGAACTAGCGTGTGAGATTGGGATCGCCTTTGCTTTAGGGTAAACTTTAGTTAAATTCTTATTAATTCGTTCAATAAAGTTAACGCGTGAGAATTGAATTAATAGGGTCTAAATCTAATAGTTAATCAACAGAGCGAGAGTTTGAGATTAACAAGATCAAGTTTAATCACACAATTAATCCTACGCTTTATAGACACTAATGAGAATTGGATCATGCAAGACTTTAGGGGATGCCCGACACCCTAGATTTTATCATCATATAGCTTATATGCATTTTAATTATTGCATTCTTAGTTGTTAGCTTACAAACAATCAATCATTTTTCTCCCTAAGCAATATAATCAATCGAAATTACCAAGTTTCTTGTCCTAGCTTCCTTGTGTTCGACCCGCGACTACACGTACACCGTGCGCTTGCGGTTAAATAAAATTTGCACATCAAGTTTTTGGCGCCGTTGCCGGGGAAGCGACCGATAATTAATTTGTTAATTTCTATTGCATATATTGTTTTCTTGTGATTTTTTTTATGTTCTGCATCTTTATCCATGGCTATATTTTCTTTTCCGCAATATGAAGGTGAGAAATTCCACACATATTTCTCTAGATTTCAAGGTTATGTGGAATACTTGGCCTCTTGTGGTTACACTTTTTACTATGATGATTTAAGCTGTGTGATATTAGAAGGGTTGAACCCCGAGTCTTGGAGTCTAGCTAATTTTATGGGTAATGGTCAAATACTTGACATGGATGATGGTTATCGTTGGGATTTTTTTTGCAATTTGTCTGCTCAGTGTTTGCAGGATGAACAATGTCAAGAATCTCATTCTAGACTAGAATCAACAATGAACGAGCTATTAGCAATAATGAATGAACATTTGGTTGAAGAGTCAGCTAGTATTGCTCGTATTCAAGCAATTATCGATCAGACGGTAATTAACAATGAGATAACCAGTGGTGCAACATTTGAGCTTGATGATTCCCTTTCTTCAAAGGGTAATGTGGGTGAGTTACACTTTCCAATGGAACATGGTGATAACTTTAATAACTCTTACTTGCCTATTGATTTATTTTGTGATAGCTCATTTATTGATGATGAGGAAGTAGGGTCTTTAGCGTCTGATGCTATTGAGTCTTATGATATTACTTATGATTGTGTCTTCCCATCTCCCCTCATTCATTCAACACCCATTGAGTATGAGTCCACCATTGATCATCCCAACTTCATTAATGAGGAATGTCATGCCAAGTCTATTTGGGAAAGTGAACTAGATGCACTTGAGAAAATGTTAGAGGGTAACGGAGTCTATGATGAAGAAACTTTAGCAGTGGTTAACTCTTTTGATATTAAGTTTCTTCATCTCGAGACTTTTTCATGTCTCGAATTGTTTTTGGCTGAGGAAGAAAAGTCCCTTATAGTTGCATCTCCACCTTTAATTCATAAGAGTACTATAAAGTTTGTTGATTCTGATTTTATTCCTAATAATTATGTTATTGACAAACTCTCCTGTTATAGTCTCTTTGACCATGATCCTTATGTGCTAAATTGTATTAATGTGCATGATTTTCCTAAATGTGCTGCTAGACTGTTTGACAAGTTGAAAAGGGCTCTCACCTTTATTTTTGGAGTTGTTTTTCTTTCGAACTACCTCTATCATGTTGGTTTAAATTTTTCAGAGGAGTTCGATAAGATGCTAAGAGCTTTGTCAATGTCCAATCTTGAGCACAACAGTCGAGCTATAGACATTAAATATAGCGCTTGCGGGTAGCAACCCGTGCTTTTAGTAACATTTTTATTATTATTATTATTTTTTTTACATTAGACTTCCCCTATCTGTGTGATTTTGTTTTTGATTTTTTTTTGTTCCCTTGCTACGTAGTTAAGCATTGGGGACAATGCTTTAGATAAACATGGAGTGGAGTCTACATATGTTAGCTGTAGTCTTTCTTTTTGTTTTCTTAGATTAGTTTTTACTTTGTCTTTTATTTACTTTGTCTTTTATTTTCTGTTCAAAAAAAAAAACAAAAAAAAATGAAAAAAAAGAAAAAAAATTGAGAAAAAAAAGTGAAAAAGAAAAAGAAAGTATGAGAGTGCTAGCCATAACCTGTGAAGGAGGTCTAGACAAAAGGAGAGTGAGTGGGCTTCAATCAACATCTATCTACATCCTTTGCTATGGCGTTCGCAGGTATACTTCTTTTCCTATCTTTATCTTCTATCTATTTCTAGCTCCACTAAATTGTCCCACCTTAACCCACCTAGCCATCCTCACTTAGATTCTCGCATATCATCTTATACTAACCATTGCATGTTATTTGAGCTACAAATTTTTTAACCTACATAAGCCCCCATCCTTTTTTGTCCAAATAAGTTCTTGGATTGCGAGATCCAAGAGCTCCATTTTATGAGCCATACTGTTTGGAGTTTGGGTGTTTTTGTTTGGTTTCATCTTGTTGTGGTTGTGTTGATGTTGTGTGGATGTTTGTTTTGGGTTGGGTATGAGGTCGACAAGGGGTTTGGGATTTATATGGGCATAAGTGAGATCATTTTCTTTGAGAGATAAGGAGACTAAGATAGGAAGCCTCTTTCTTTTGGGGAGCCATAAGGAGAGCTGGTGTTCATGTCTTAAGAGGTAATGGTGCAACTGATGGTGTTATCCCAGTTCATCATTGGAGTATTCTAGTTAGCTATGCATTCTTTTCTATGCTTTGATTTGATTTATCTTGGGTTACTGAAGACCCCATTGCTACTCATATTCTTTTTGTGCTTTATTTGTGTACAATCTTAGCTTCATGTTTATATTGTATCATTGCTTTTGTTTTGCTAAGTTTGTACATGCTATTCATTAGAAAAAGGGATACATGTTTCAAAAGAGATAGGCCCGCTAGGTTGAAAACCCGCAAGGGCGACCTAGGCAAAAGAGCGGCATGAGTGGGTGAGCAATGTGAGATTTGGAAAAATGAAAGAGAGGCTAGGACGAAAACCCGAATTGAGTTCCTAGGCAAAATGAGAGAAAAAAGAGAGAAATTTCATTGTAATATCTTTTCTCATTTATGCTTGAATTTGGAGAACGCTTTTTAACCTTGCTTTAGTTCTTTTCAACCTTGATTTGCTCGAGGACTAGCAAAGGTTAAACATGGAGTGGTTCCAGCTTTTTCAGCTGCTTTAAAAGCCATTTACCAAACACTTGTTTTGCTGTTTGACCAACCAACAACCCAAAAGCCAAAAGCCAACCAAAAAGCTAAGCGAAAAGCCGATTGCCAAACACCCCTAAATATTTGGCAGCATGAGAAAATGAGCAAACGGTGCCCATTGAACTAATTTTTTTAGGTAAATTAAAACGATTAAAATGAAGTAGAACAAATAATAATTTACATTTAAAAAGTGATAGGTTAGCATCATTTTCAAACTGAATGTACTTAAGATGTCTCATTTTTATCATTATATCATAAAAAATAGATTTGGCGTAACACTTTTTGAACCCTACAAAATCCCAATTTCAAACCAAATTTTATCGATCATGAACCCCTTGAATCCATGACTCATTATCTTAATACAAATCTTGATCAAAGGGAAATAAAAAGGATACTATGGCTTCAATCAAAGGGAAAAAAATATAGAAAAAACCTTTAACTCTCACTTTTTACATAGGAATGCTATAATTTGTAACGTTTTGAAAATAGCTACCTACACTACCAAACCACTGTCACATAATTCGCTAATCTCTCTTGCGAATCGCGAATCGAAAAAAGCAAATTTTGGTCGGTTTTGGGCTATTTTTGGTCCATTTTGAGCGAATCTCGAATCGAGGCATGCGAATTAAGTAGCGAATCATGTGACACTGCACCAAACACTACTTAATCATTATAGCAATTTTTTTTACTAAACAATAACAATTTTTTGAGTAACATTTTAATATCATTAGAAACCATTAACAACTACTTAATTAAACTATTACGCTGAACACGCCTAATGTTAAATACTCTTTTTATTTGGGCTAGAAGTGTGGATGCAATATATGTCCTCCACATATTTGACGCCAAGTATACTCTATTTAAAATGAGAGTTAGTGAATAAGATTCGAAACATAGTTTTTCGTTATGTTGGCTTTCGATATCATGTGGCTTTTAATATAATATCAAGGGACAATATCAACTTAAAGTAGTATTTATTATGACATAACTAAACAACATTGTCATTTTACTACATTATTAGTTTTTTTTTTTTTTTTTTTCAAACAAATTATGCACTTGAAATTTGCCACATATTTAGAGTGCACTAATTGTTGTACACTAAAAAATTATTCTCTATAATTTGTTCATTTAAATTTGCTACATCATATAAATTAAATCGAAAAATTCATAAATATATTATTATTAAATCGAAAAATTCATAAATATATTATTGCAAATTCAAATGAACAAGGGTAATATATGTAAGTGCACACAATAACAAAAAGTAAAAAATTACTCCCTCCAATTCACTACATTTATCCACTTTCCTTTTTGAGTAAATTCACCCTATAATTAGTTCACTTTCCTTATTTGGCATGAAAAATTTACCTGAATACCTTATATTCACACAAGTAAAGACTAAAATACCTCCACTTAAACTACTTAATATAATTCAACTACCGCCTTAACAATTATTATAATTACTTAAAATACCCCAACTATCAACTTTTAAGTGGTGCCTACAATACCCTTGATATGCGTGCCCAAAAAAGTAGACAAATATAGTAAATTGGCGGGAGTATAATTTTAGCATAAAATAATTGTTAACCTAAAACAAGAACAAAAGCAAAATTAAACTCCCTTACCTGATCTAATTGATAAGAATATAATGTCTATAAAAGGAAAAAACCTAGCATGAAAGGGAAGAGTGTGTCAAGATAGCCAAGGAGACTGCCTGATTATAATCTCTTATGAAATAAAAAAGCTTCAAAAATGAGAAAGTAAGCAGGCAAGTCATCCTTGGCTACTTAACCATTACTTTAACCCTTCATGTAAGGCAACTCCTTTAATGTTTGAATACTTGACTCTTTGTGATATATGCTTCCAATGCTTACCATTTGCCCACTATTTATAGCCAATGAAATGGAGTTGTAGCATCATATACTTTCTCCGTTTTTTACATAATACTTTCTACATTTAACTTTTTTACGCAATCTAATTTACTATTTTGTTAATTTATATGTCGAATTATACACATTTAAAAAGTATAAAAAGTTTATATTATGAAATTATGCAATTAGATGATTCAAACAAGATCTCACTTGACTATAGTGCCCAAAAACACAATGTAACAGGTATTTCAGAAGGGAGAAAGTATATACTTCCTCCGTTCTTATTTAGTTGCTACCGTTGCATGGGCACAAATATTAAGGAGTAACTATGCAATGATTAGCAATAGGTGAAAAGTTGCTTTTTGAAATTTTTTAATATTATTTGTTGAAAAATGAAAAAGAAAAATAGGAATAATTAGATATAGAGTAGGATAAAAGTAAGAGTAGGTATAACTTTAAATGATTGGTTTGTTACCAAATAAGGAAATGTAGCAAGTAATAAGAAATTTCCCAAAATGAAATATGTAGCAAGTATTATGGAACGGAGGAAGTATACATTTTCAGATTCTCTGTTGCCCATGATTTTAAGGCCCATGCCTCAATGATATGATATGATATCCTTCCTCCGCCCATATCTTCTTGATTCTTATGCCCTTTTTTCCTCCTAAAATTTAGCATTGTCTCTCATTCATCGATTTTATTAACATCTTAATGAAGTATGCGTCTACAAATCTATCTATAACTATTACTAAAATAAAATACTGTTGATGTCATCACTTTTTTAAATTTCTTATTTGTCATTTTCTAATAAAACTTAATGTTGATGTCATTGTATTTATTACTAATGTTTATATCTTTGACTTTTTTATTTACTAATTATGGCTATAATATTATTAATATTGATTGTTTTTTTTATACTTTTAGGACATATCATTTATTTGATATATTAGAAAATCATATATTTTATTTTGTTTTCTTTTAATTATTTATAAAATCTTTATAATATTATTTATTAAACGAGTATAGGATATTTTGAGATGGTTAAAATACAGAACCATCAATTTAAAAATTTTTTTTTTGTTAAAATAAATAGGTCAAAAAATTTAATAAAATTGTGCATTGCACGGGGCATTATCTAGTTTATTAACAAGGATTAAATCAATTTTAAATAGTAAGCTAGTATATATTTTGAATTTTTAATTATATAAGTATTAGTTGTGCTATACATTCGTTTTCTAATGAAGTTTCCACAAGAAATGTTTATGTGAATCAAGAAAAATATAATATTTTAGATAGTGGATATAAAATTTAATTGAATAATAAATTTGATGGGAGATAAGGAGGGACCATAAATATTAAAAATGTCTTAAAAGAAAGTTAGTGGAAATAATATGGGCATCATAACTAATGAAAAATTAGTTTTATAAAGTTAGTGGAAAACATGTAAAGACCGTAAGAAATATTAAAATGTTAAGTTGAAGTTAGTGAAAGATATGTGGGATCCATAAGCATTATAAAAATATTAAAGTGAGTATAAATAAGGTTATTTTAGTCCAAAATTTATGACATAGATGAAAAGATTCTTTATGGGAACAACAAATGAAACACACCAAAATGACAATGGTAACTTCTTTAAAGAATAGAAAGAGTATTACTTACTCAGCTAGTCTCCTGAGAAACCGTCTTTCAGGCCCAACTCTTTAAAGCTTAAGATCTGCTTTTACTTCTACATTTCCCTTTATGAGCCAGTTCAAATAGACATGTTCTCTCATATAAACCGTCTCTTACAAGAATTTGTGTTACTCAAAATAAAGTTTAAAATTTATCACCAAATCCCACGTTAATTAAAGATATATAATTTTTTTTATAGTTTTTAATGTACTCTTTCAAATATATTATAAATCTTTTTTTTTTGAAAGGATATTATAAATCTTTTTAACTGACCCTATCCGGATATTTATTAGCATTTGCATTTGATTAATTGTGTTCTTTTATGGTTGGTGTATGTTCGCCTTGATTTAGGTTTGTCACTACCAAAAATCTTGGTAATTAGAGACTTAAAATTTAGACCATTCAATTTGCTAATTATAATTATATATTTTTTTTTTCAAAAAAGCTACCAAAATACAAATAGTAAGTCTCATGGGAGACGGTCTATTCTATAGACGGAATCCATGAAGCTCAGCCCAAAATATAACATAGTATATTTGGGGTTATAATAAATTATTTGGGGTTATAATAACTTATATTTGGGGTTATAGAATAGTATATTCGAGGTTACAATACCTTACATTTAGGATTATAACATAATATAATTAATATGTTAATAAAAAAATCAGTTAAGGGAAATGGGCTGGCCCAATTTTGTAGTCTATCATATAGACCGTCTCTTATGAGATTTTGTGAAATACAAATATTCCCAATCAATAACTAAATCAATATAAAGCAATATTAATGATATATAATTAAAAATTTTTACATGATGTGCGTAACATTTATAAATACTTCCTCTGTTTTTTTTTTACTTGCACCCCAACATACTTTTACGCAGTCCAATGCGTTTGTCGGGTTGCTTATATCTAGAATTATACTCAACTAAAAATTATAAAAATTTGATATTAATAAAGTATTCGACGAGACGAATAAAACAAGATCCCACATGACTAGGTTTTTTTATCGTTTAATAATCGCACTATGCAAAACACTATCAAATGATAAATAGTGTAAAAAGTGGAAATGGCGCAAGTAAAAAAAAACGGAGGAAGTATTAGTTTAACTTCAAACAAATAATTAAGATCAAATAGAGAACAAGTACATTATGATTATCCTCATATTATTGTGTTGAAGTACTCACAAAATTTTGTTTTTCTTTTTCTAGATAAAGAAGCAATTTTTTCAAAAATGGGTTGATTAAAATGGGTTGGGTTCGCGTCATATATAAACAGGTTAGAAAACGATTGACCCAAACTCAACCCATTCAGTTAATTGGGTCGAAAATCATAACCTTGACCCGACCTGCAACAGATCATATTGACCTGAATTCGACCCACTTAACCCGTTTATAATTTTTTTTGTTTTAGTTTCAAGGTTTTTTTACGTTGATTAAATCTAATTTTTTTAGGCTTTAATTTTAACTTTATGTTTTTTTGTTGTTTATTTAGTATTTACTATGAAAAATAAGAAAATATAAATGAACTAAGTTTACCTTATACTTATTGATTTAACTCAAAATTAACACATTTAACTAAATGAGTTATACAAGTTTTTTTTCAGATTTAAAATTTTGATCTGAACGTAACCTTATTTATTAAACAGATCAGGTCTTGTCGACCCATTTAATTAATTAGGTCAAAAATCTCAACCCAAACCCACAATATTTCAAATTAGGTTCAGTTAAATTAACAGATCGGTTCAACTTTTACCACGAGCCCTACTTTAAATAACAAATTCAAAGAATTGTCATTTATGATAATGTTAGGTTTCCCTAGTGGATATCATTTTTGTAAAGGCAGAATTTAATACGCCACTGATGATTAATCATATTGTAACCCAGCATAGAATACATTTATAAACGTTGCCATCACCTACTCAACTTGAAAATTTGTAGGTCACATCATTTATTCTCATGTTTTGACATAAATAGAAAATGAAGAATATGCACTCTCAACCACACAAAATTTCCCACATAATTGTTTTAATTTCTTAATCCTAATTTCATTCTATATTTAGACTTTAGCACAGATTTAAAATAAATCTATCTCTGAAATAGTTGCTAGGATCGATACGATGCTAATGAACTTTTGATAAACTAAAGAGAATGCAATGAACTAGCTAATGTAAGAACGAAAACCTAAATTGCCAAATTGACACAATGATTTAAGGAGGTTCGCCCAATTATGGCTACGTCCTCCGTGGTGTGTAGTTGCTTGCTTGTATCATATTATGAGAAAACACTCTTACTATGAAGTATTACAATTGAGTAAGAGATAACAAAAGGCTATGTGTTTAGGCTAAGGGGTTTGTGTTTGATGTGTTTTGTTGATCACTCTAATTCACTATTTATTATGCTAGATTACTCTAACGGCCCGTTTGGTAGGTGGTAATAAACCGCGGTAATGGGAATGAAAAATTAGTGTAATTTTGATTGAAAAATCTCTTGGCTACCTTGATGGCCATGCTTGACAACCTTCAATCATCTCATTTTGTTCATAAAATTCATTCTAATGCATTACCAATCAGAAAGGTGGTATTAGTTAGTAATGAAAATTTGTGAACAAAAAAACTTTTTTGTGATCAAAGTTGCATTACCATGGGAATGTCATGAAAGTTTTGATTAAATTTTACAATATAAATAAATCCCATTACCACCATTTAGTACTACTAACCAAACGGGCCGTAAGAGTTACATAAGAATCAATGTAGATAGTAATTGACATTATAAACAGCAATAAGAGACTTTAACAGCTGATATTCAATGAGTTGTAACTCTTAAAAGAAGTTGATCCGTTGAAAAACAACATCCAATGCTGTCAGAAGACTCGCTCGACCGGTCGAGCGGATTAGAGGGGTCGAGCGGTCTGGTCGAGCGAAAGATTAGTAGCCTCTGAAAACATTTTGTTTTGGCGCTCGACCAAACAGTGAAGTTGCTTGAGTCGAGCGGCTGGTCGAGCGAGCATCAGGTATCTTTTTGACAGATTTCTTCAACTTCCACATAGAAAAGAATCATCATTTAACAATAATGATACCCATAACTTTCACATTCAACTCTAACTTAACTCCACATTGAATCCACCACATTCATACACACCTTAATTAATTTTGCACACTTAATCACCCATCTTTAACTTATCACATAATAGTCTCAAACCATGAATGCACACAATACATGTGCACTCAAGTCATATTCACAACAACCTCAAATGCATTATATCATACTAGGATAGAAACTCGTGCAATGCACGAATTTTTTAATACGTTGATATTTTAGTGAAATTTTATACGAACGAAAATATTAAATGAAGGTGCGTGATAAATTGTTTACATATACATTGTAATCAAAAAAAAAATTAAATATAAAAAACACAAAATAGGTTGTTAATAAAGATTTTATAAGTTTTGAAACACCTCTTTATATACTACATTTTTAGTACGATGACATATTTCAAAATCCTGCCGTTTTAAATGTGTAGAAATTTTGTCTCAGTTGTCAAAATCCCTAGTCATAAATAAATTAATCACTATAATATTATTACCATATATAAAAAAATTACTGGTCAAAATCCCTGATCTTCATTGTTATTATTGTTATATTGTCATATAATTACTATACTAAACATTAAAAATCCCTGGTCAAGTTTACTCCTGCCGTATTTAGAACCTGATTTTATTTAGTATAATATTTAGTAAATTATATAGTATATAATATATTGCAAAAAATTACCGTTTCTTAAAATAATTAGTATATAATATATATAGTATATAATATATATACTATATATATTATTTAGTAAATTATATAGTGTATAATATATTGCAAATAAAGGCTGGTGTAAGAAAATAATTTTTCATCTTATTACCTAAACAAAATTCCAGACTTATTGCCATTATTTGTTGCCATTATTGTTGCAAAGATTACCTAAAAGAACCTGATTTAAGAAAATAATTATTCATCTTATTACCTAAACAAAATTCCTGACTTATTGCCATTACTGTATGTCATAAATATAAAAACTCTTAGCCAATAAAAAAATTACACGTGTCAAGCTCTCATGCACTCAACACATTCTCTTCCTATACATTAAAATTAATATATTGTATGATTACAAATATAGTTAATTAAATCCGAGAAAAAAAGTTTAGGGAAATAAAATATTATACTGAGTTGATACAGCATACTCCTTCCTATTCAGTGTACTAGTCTCATTTAAGTTTTTTTTTCACATTTTTGCGATGTAACATTTTAACTCTTTATATTTCTAAAAATGCATAATTAAAAGGAAAATTTACCCAGAATAATCTAAACTATTCGTAATTTTCCTACAATAATCTCATCTATTGATTAACCATGAATAATTCCAACTTTAAGGTGTATTTGCCTAGAGTAAACTTGGGTAACACGATGACTTGCTATAGTGGGTAATTCACCAAAAAAGTAAACTGAAAATTAATTTAAAATTAGAGAAAAATTTTAAAATTTTACAAAAAGAATTCTAAATATCAAAAAAAAAAAACCATAAATTTTTTTGAACATTTTTTTAATATTATTCTTCAACATTTTTTTTAATTTATCTTTTATTTTTTTTAAAAACTTGCTATAGCAAGTCATTCGATCACCGGGTTTACTCTAGGAAAATACCACTCAAAGTTGGAATTATTCATGTTTAATTAATAGATAGGATTATTATAGGAAAATCACGAATATGTTGGATTATTCTAGGTAATTTTTTCTAATTAAAATTACATCTAGTAGTCTCATTTACTGTTTTCACTTGGCGATGTAACATTTTAACTTTTATTATCTTTAAATATGCATAGTTAAAAATTACGAGATTTAGATATTAATAATTCTTACATTGAGCCTAATCAAACAAAATCTCATTTGACTGTATTTTAACTTATTAGTAAGCATAATAATAAAAGGGAATATTATACACACTTTAAGATATTACTATTGATTTCTAATTTTCCAAAAAAAAAGTATGTGTTAGCTTAGTCCTTAAAACTTTTCACATCCATTCTTATAATAGGGGTTATAGTCACCCCTACGAAAAGATTAAGCATCCCTTCTTTTGCCTTGGGAATTATCCTACCCTAAAATAAAAACAATGATATTATTAATTCACTACTAAATGTGCACTTTTTGTTAAGTACAATAGTTAATAAAAAAAGATATGCATCGGTTTGTTCGTATTTTTCTATTTTTTTGTTGGTGGGGGGGGGGGGGGGGGGTGGGTTGTGTATATGAAAAAGGGGAGATCAGAATTAAGCCGTTCTATGAGTATTAATATTGTATCTACATGGTAAGGATGGAAAAGAAAGTCTTTATTAACCAAGGACAAATTACCGTGAATACTACGAATTTTCATAGATTTTCCTACAATAATACGAATTTTCGATTCTGAATAATATTAATTTTAATGTGGATTTCCCTTAAGCATCCTTAACTTGTTGGTAACCTACAATTGTAGGTTAACTTGACAAAAAAAGGAAAATACAAAAATAAATTAAAAATGAAATAAAAAAAAAGAAAAATAAGTAAGAAAATTAATTCCCCACCCTCTCTTATTTTTTTAGTGTATTTTTATTTTTCTTACTTTCTTTTATTGCATTTTTATTTTTTTTTCGTATTTTTCTTTTTTTTGCCAAGTTAACCTACAATTGTAAGTTACCAACAAATTAAGGATGCTATAGGAAAATCCACATCAAAATTGGTATTATTCAGGATTAATCGAAAATTCGTATTATTATAAGGAAATCAGTGAAAGTTCATATTATTGAGGGTAATTTTTCCATTAACCAAAATGCTTATCATTTTACCTCCATATTTACCTTAAACATACTCCCATTTTAGTTGAAGATTTTTATTGTGGTATTATTACTGTTATTAACTTATTATGTTAATATATATAATAAGTGCGGTAAGATGTCCACTTTAAATTCAACTATTCCAATAATATATTTCAACTGGTGATTTTTATAGTATAAAATTTAAGCAATTTAATTTTTACTAATTAAAAAATGAATAAATTGCAAAAAAAAAAAAAAAAGGAAATGTCTTCTATTAATATTTTTTTTGACATGAAACTATAAATATTTTAAAGTTATCGTCAAT
Organism: Amaranthus palmeri; assembly: GCA_019776075.1. NCBI lineage: Eukaryota > Viridiplantae > Streptophyta > Magnoliopsida > Caryophyllales > Amaranthaceae > Amaranthus > Amaranthus palmeri. The sequence continues at coordinate 565,008 of JAAKBH010000341.1, read as the reverse complement.
AATGTCAAACTTATTGTTTAAGTTTTATATTTAAGCCCTTTTAAAGATTATATTTTTCTTTTCAAAAAAAAAAAAAAGATTATATTTTTATTAATCAAACATTAATTTTAAATTGCATGCTATACCTTGTTTATAGTTTGTCAATTCTTTAATTAATCGTCATTTTATTTTGATAATTTGAAGGTACATTGTAAATAGAAATTAAAAATGAAAAATTGTCATTATAATACAATATATTTACGAATTGTAGAATATAATCCACATATTATTTATTGTTATACAAATCTAAGTATTGGGTCAATCTACTCTCAATGAACTACTCCCTCCGAATCTTGCAAATTTATATCAATTGTCTCATTTTCTTTTTTGTCTATCTTTTTTACCTAAATACCCCCACTTTTACTTATATCCAACTACCACCTTTACAATTAATTTAATCAATTAAAAAACTCAACTACCACCTTTTAATGGACCCCACACCACCTTTAATAACCGTGTAAACCCAAATGAAACATCTAAAATGATTCAGAGGGAGTACTATGGTGGTGTGCAGATGCGTGGTTAACTTATAAATGTTATCAATTGGTAACCTGTTGGTAGAGTAAATTTTGAAATAAATAATAAGAGAATTAACATTTTCAACGGATTGTGAATATTTTGTATTTTTAGTGATAATTTTCACAATTCAAAATGTAACAACAAAAAGAGGTAAGATAAACAATTAAAAAATGAAAAAGGATTAACTTATGCATTTGACATTATTTTTGATAAACATAAATAATCATTACAACAAATTTAAACTTTTGCGACATTGGATTTAGTGGCATTAAAATAATATCATTGATTTATATTTTTAGTGTAATAATTATTGGTTTTTAATTATAAGCTCCGTTATAAAGTAATTTAGTGACATTTGGTCTTTAGGGGCATATGTAATTATCACTATAGTCTATAGTCGCATTTGGCATTTGGGAGAAATGTCAATAAATCCTATGTCGCAAAAAGCTTTAGTGTGACTTTTCATTATGTTGCTAAAGTGTCTAATAAATATCACTAAATTTTCTATATACACTATAAAAAATTTGAAATAGCGACAATTAAATTAAATATCGCCAAGTATATCCCACTAAAAGCAAATTATGTTGTAAAGATTCGAGGAATTAATTCACATAAAATTTGAGAAAAGAACTCTAGATGATTGCAAGGCATATTATCCTTTAGAGAATTTTTGGGTGCTAGGATAAATCTTCTTCCATGACTCTTTGACTTACAAGTATTGGATTCTTGCTAATTTTTTGAAAGCACTTTTTGAATTTAGGGAATAATATGTAAATATTTAAAGATCTATATATTTTGTATATTAAAAAATAAATTTCCATATTTTTTTAAAAATTATTTTTTCTGTTCCACCTCCTACTTCAACAAATTATATGGCAATGTGGTATGCCAAAAATGGAATATATTCCAAATTGAGACAATGTCAGATTTGGATTAGGATAAGATCTACATGAGCGCTAAGAAAGGTGTACCGGGGGATGATTTTTTGCAATAAACACAATGCAAAAAAATAAATAATAAACTATCAAGTAAATAAATACTCCCTCCGTTCTTTTTTGTTCTTCCCATTTAGAATATTTCATATTTGGAGAGTGAAATTTGATTAAGATTTTTAAGACATTTATAGATGATAAAATATATCCATATGAGATCTTCTTAGATTCGTCTTAATGTATAATTTTTTATCATATATTTTGTATAATTTTTTATAATGCGTATTTAAAGATATTTAGGTTCGAAAGTTGCTTTGAAAACTGTGCAAAAAGTAAATGGGAAAAACAAAAAAAAACGGAGGGAGTAAATAAATTCATACTTCCTCCGTTTCAACTTACTTGCAATATTTGTTTTTTACGCGGTTCAATGCACTAGTTCAATTTGTAATATCTCTAATTATGTATGATAAAGTTGCAAAAAAATTGATACTTCTATTAATAATTTTTACATTGACACGAATCAAACAAGATTTCACTTGACTTTATTTTGATCTATATATTAGAAACTAATCACAAATTAAGAGTGATGAATGAATATTTTTGTTTTTATCAATATTGCAACTAATTTAGGACGGAGGAAATATATAAATAAATACGTTAATAAATAAAAGGGTTGTAATCTGGGATGCATTTTTCAGATTTTATTACTGAATGTGGACCAATTTAAGGTCGGTATTTATTGGACTTCTTTTGCTTCTTCAGATCTTCAATATATCTGTTATCTATATCCAATCATTTATTGAGGGACAATATTACTTTAAAAAAATTGTGAATTTTTTTTGACAAGGTCATTGCTTGATGAACTGTTAATGGTGCAGGTTCTCCATGAAAACTAATCAAGAAAGCTTTTAGAAGAAAGAGACGAAGAGGACAGTGTATTATTCAATTGGTAAAAAGCAATATACAGAGGTCCTTTATATATATACAAGTACATGCATGATGTATGCTAACAACTTTATGCCAGCTGTATCTTTTATTCTAACCAATTTCTATTATGAGAGAGAGTATAATGTGTATCTTGTATATTGTGTACTGCTATCACCCCCCGCAAACGAGGCAGGGTAAAACATGCCAAGTTTGGTGAGAAGCTGATTAAATTGCCCAGAAGGAACTATTTTGGTGAAGACATCAGCGAGTTGAGAACAGGGGCGGACCCACTAAGAGACAAGGGGGTACAGTTGTACCCCCACTTTGAAAAAAAAATCAGAAAAAAAAATAAAATAAAAAAAAATAAGAAACCCTATTCTCCGTAGCTTGTTGCAGCAAGAAAGAAAGAAGAAGAGAAGGCTAATTTCGCGTATTAACAGGTGAGCAGTACCTGCTTTGATACCATGTGATGTTTAGTAATGGAGTTTCAGAGAAAGTGAGAAACCCATTTTAAGAGAGAGAAAGGAAAAAGTATTTTCTCATACTTTCTGTATTGCATTGTTATTGTTTGTGGTAGCATACCAGCTTTTATACAAGAGTCTCTAACCACCTTGACAAGTGTCCTTTTACATGGGACCACTTATTGCATGGGTAATTATTATGCTACTGTACACTACTAACAAAGCTTATTTACATTACAATGAATATGATACAATATCAAATGTTTATCATTTAGAAGCTGCAAGAGGAACTATTATACTCTCACTATGGTCTTCTGCTTCCAATATTCTTGCCATTTTTGGGGGTTTTTTATCTGATTCTTACTTGGGTCGTTTTAAGGTCATTGCTTTTGGGACTTTTTGTAGCGTTTTGGTAAGTCAAATTTTGGTTGTCTTTTGAATTTCTAATTTGGTATATTGGATATTTGTTGGACTTTATGATCTATCTTGCCTTTTTTTGCTTCCTTGGTTTTGGTACATGCTTAGCTTCTAGTGGGAAATTCATTTGTTACTATAAGTGTGAAGTGAGATTTTTTTATAAAAGAGAACGAGAAAGAGTGAGATTTTTAAAATTAGATTTTTCTTTTGTTATTTCTAAACATGTTTGTGTTAGTTATATTTGAAGGACTCAACATACTGTATTGAAAATTTTTCACAAAATTTAAGAAGCATTTTTCAAAAATTTATCTTTTTTTTCTTGGATTTTTCTATTTTTATTTAAAAAATCTTTAGATGACAACATTATCTTTGAATTTTTCACAATTGACTTGCTTGAGTTGGTCAGAATATTTGAAAAAATTTTCGCCCATCGTTTGTGATGCTAGAGACTTTAAGTTGATTAGGGTTCATTCCTTCAAGTGTCACATGACTGCCCAGCGCAAGTATTTTTATTTTTATTTTTAATATGGGGTAGGTTGATGGGAGGGGAGGGCTAGGTGAGATTCGATGGCAAGACCTCGTTTGGAATTCCTGGGTCCGCCACTGTATGACGTTCGTGTTTTGTACCCCCAGTTTGAAATTCCTGGGTCCGCCACTGGTTGAGAAGACGTAGGAAGATATGTCAATTGTAGAAGCCCTTCCATAACCTTTTCTCTCGTAAAATGACAATCAATCTCGAGATGTTTTCGTGCGTTCATGAAAAATCGGATTGTGAGCAATATGAAGAGCGGACATGTTATCACAATGTAAAGTAATCGGAGTGAGGGAGGTCAAGCCAAGATCTTGTAACAACCGAACAACCCAAACGACTTTGGAAGAAGCACAAGCCATGGAACGGTATTCCGCCTCGGAGGACGATTTGGAAACAGTGGGTTGTTTCTTTGATTTCCAACTAATGGGAGACCGACCAAGAAGTAAAATAAACCCGGAGATGGAACGACGAGTGTCGGGACATGCACCCCAATCGGAATCCGAATAAGCTTGTAGCTTTAATTCATCGCAACCGGATAAGAGTATCCCTTGACCAATAGTAGCTGAAATGTACCCAAGAATGTGAGTAAGAGCTTCATAATGAGCAACAGAAGGCTTTTGCATATGCTGACTCAAGGCTTGGACGGCATAGGAAATATCTGGGCGTGTGTGTGTAAGGAAATTAAGTTTGCCCACAAGACTACGATAAAGAGTGGGATTAGAGTATGGTGGTGAGTCATAGGCAGAAAGTTTATTGTTTAAGGGAAGGGGTGTAACGTGAGGTTTAAGGGCCGGTATAGTGCAATCACGAAGCAACTCCTTAGTAAACTTTTGCTGAGTAACAATGATACCATTAGATGAATATGTGAGCTCCAAACCAAGAAAGAAACTCAAGCGGCCAAGATCCTTGATACTAAACTCACGATGCAAATGAGCTTTTATATGGGAAATAAAAAGAGGATCATTACCGGTAATTATAATATCGTCGACATAAACCGCAACAACGGTGATGAGATCATGGTCTTTGCGAATGAATAAAGAATAGTCAAGCTTGGACTGTGAAAAACCTTGTGTCGTGAGAGCATGAGTGAGCTTCGCAAACCATTGACGTGAAGCTTGTTTTAAACCATAAAGTGACTTGCGAAGCTTACAAACCATGGAAGAAGAAACACATAAACCCTCGGGTGGAGACATATACACATCCTCATGTAAGTCGCCATGTAAAAAGGCGTTATTCACATCTAATTGATGAAGAGGCCATGCTTTAGAAGCGGCAACGACAAGAAGACAACGTATAGTAGTCATGCGCACAACCGGAGAAAAAGCTTCATGATAATCAATGTCGTACTCTTGAGTATAACCCTTGGCTACCAAGCGAGCTTTATAACGCTCTAAGGACCCATCCGCTTTCAATTTAACCTTGTACACCCATTTACAAGCAATGGTTTTCTTTCCCGGGGGTAAAGTAACAAGATCCCATGTATTATTAGTTTGAAGAGCCTTGAGTTCACTTTCCATGGCAAGAACCCAATTAGGATCTTGAGAAGCTTGTTTGTAAGTACAGGGTTCAACCCAAGAACTTTGAGAGGCTAATAAAGATTGATGTGAAATAGGTAAAGAATCAAGACACACCAAGTTGCACCAGTGTGCCGTGGAGCACACAAAATCAGTGAGGTGAGAGGGCATTTTGTGGGGACGAGTGGACTTTCGAATAGCCTGTGGAGGTTGAGAAAGGTCAACCACAAGAGGAATGGCAGGGGGAGAATAAGTGCTGCTAGGAGTGAGAGTGGAGGGAGGAGTGGGGGGAGTAGGCGAGGAAGGTATAATAGGAGAAGAAGGTGATGAAACAGTAGAGGGAGGAAGAAAAATATGAGGTGATGAGATATCATCATAGGAAGGAAGAGGTGTGGAAGCAGGTAAATAAAAGGTAGAGAATGGAGATGTAGAAGGAGTATGAGAATGATAAGGAAAGTAGTGTTCCTTAAAAATGACATCCCGTGAAAAAACAGAAGAATTAGTGGTGGACTGGTGGCACTAGTGGAAAAAACTTCATTTGCTGCTATACATTTGCTGCGGTTCCTAAAAAACGCAGCCTTTAATGGAAAGAAAAAATAGGCAAAAAAAAAAATCTTAAAAGCTGCGGTTTCTAGTAGAACCGCAGCAAATAAATTAAAAAAAAAAATCAACAAAGCATTAGCTGCGGTTCTTAATGGGACCGTAGAAAATATGTGTTTTAATTGAATGGGCGCCTCTTCTTAAGGCCAAGCCCATGTGAAAAACCCTAAGTCATTAATAGGGCATGAGGCGCCGTTTCTTTCTTCATTTTCAGAAAAAAAAAAAATCCTTCCTTCTTCCCTTGTAAAGTCTTCTCTCTTCTTCCATGAAAAAAATCCTTCATTTTCATGAAAAAAATCATTCATTTTTAGATCTTAAATCCTTCCTTCTTCCCTTGTAAAGTCTAGAAAAAAAAAATCAAAAATTCATATTCGAAAAAAAGTCTGGAAAATTTTTGGGTTCAATTCAATTCAAGTTAGATCTTTGGGTTCAACTTTCGATTCTTCATTTTGAGGGTTCAAAGTCTGAAATCATTCCTTCTCATAAACACTAATTATTTCGAAGTTTTTCTGCAAATAATTAGGGTTCAAATCGATTCTTCGAAATTTTGTTGTCAATGATGAATGAAGCAGAGCATTTTGATACATATAGATCTATACATATAGATCTAATAATACAGAAGTAGAGGGAGAACGATGGTCTTGTTCAAATCAAATCCAACAACTAAAATCCCTAATCTTCATTGTATTTTTGTTTCTTTGTATTTATTCAATAATTTCATTGTATTTTTTTCTGGGTTCTTTGTTGAAGATTTATTGTCGATCTTCATTGTATTTTTAGATTCATTATTTTCGATCTCTAATGAAAATTATTTTCGTTCTTCATTGAATTTTCATTTATTGCATTTTTTCTGGGTTATAGATTTTCTGGGTTATTTTTCGTTCAATGACTTATTTTTCTGGGTTATTTTTCGTTGAATTATACCTATATCTTCATTGAATTTTCGTTTATTGAATATTCTGGGTTCTTTGTATTTATTCAAAAATTATGTTCGTTCTTCATTGAATTTTCGTTCTTCATCAAATGTCGTTTTTTTCTGGGTTATAGATTCATTTGATCTTCAATGAAATGCAAAAAAAAAAAAAAAAAAAAAAAAAAAATTTGGAAGCATTATAATAGGCTGCGGTTCTATAGATGACCGCAGCAAATAAATTATTTTGATTTTGTAAAGTGACTATAGGCTGCGGTTTTTAGAACCGCAGCAAATAAATTATTTTCATTTGCTGCTATAACAAGCGCTGCGAGCTAAAACCGCAGCCAATACTGCTTAAAAAACCGCAGCTAATGTCGTTTTTTCCACTAGTGTGGGGTTATAGGTCTTGTAGGCCTTGTGACGCAAGGAATAACCCACGAATATGGAAGAATTAAGTAGCTCGGGACTGAAATTTGGAACGATTGTGTTTTAATGTGGAGACAAAACAAAGACATCCAAATGAGCGAAGATGAGTGAGCGAAGGTGGTGCACCATGTAATTTCTCGTAAGGAGAGATATGACCTAAGACCGATAAAGGGGACCTATTGATGAGATAGGTAGCGGTTTGGACGCATTCCCCCCAAAAACATGGAGGACGATTGGATTGGAAAGATAGAGCACGGGCCACCTCAAGGAGATGGCGATATTTTCGCTCAACGACTCCATTTTGTTGAGGAGTGTCGCGACATGAAGATTGATGAACGATGCCATGTCGAATATAGAAGGCTTTGGAATCACCTTCACATAATTCCTTTGCATTATTTGAGCGAATAATTTGAATAGAAGAATTAAATTGAGTAGTAACATAACCATGGAATTGGGAAAGAAAAGAAATATATTGAGATTTACAACGCATCAAAAACAACCAAGTACATCGGGTGTAATCATCAACAATAGTAAGGAAAATTTACATCCATCATGTGTAGAGTGTCGATACGGACCCCAAATATCAACATGAATTAATTGAAAACTCCTAGTCGTTTTAATAGAACTAAGAGAGAATGGTTGTCGAGTTTGCTTTACCGCAGGGCAAATAGTACAAAATGTTGATGCATTGAATTTATTTACATCAAATTTAGGAAGTAAGACTTTAAGCTGTGAAAAAGATAAGTGTCCAAGTCGAGATGCCAAAGTTTAGCAACTTCAAGAGAAGACTTGTGACATGGAATGGCAGCAGCAGCACATAAGGATGAGGATGGAGAAGTGGCGAGTAGAGTAGCATAGTATAAGCCATGGGAAAGTTTACCAAGAACTCTTCTCTGTGTAGGGCCCTGAATAATGCATTCACCATTAGTAAAACAAACAGTAATAGACTCATCAACACATAATTTTGGCACAGATATCAAATTGAATTGAAAATCCGGAACGTAAAGAACATGTCGAAGTAATAATCCATCCATTAATAAAACATCACCATATTGATCAACCATGACTCTACGACCATCGGGAATAGTTATACTGTGTTGAGTGCCATAAAGAGGATATAATGCAACAAAAGCGGACAATGAGTTACACAAGTGGTCCGTGGCGCCACTATCAATGATCCACCGAGAAGTCGCAGATTTAGAGAGAAAACAAAATTTACCTGCAAGATTAGCCGAGCTAGGAACAAGGTCAAGATCCATGGAAACCGAATCAGTAGGAGTATCTTTTTGTTTACTCAAGAATGCCATCAAATTATCCAGTTGAGTAGATGTGAGACCAAGACTCTCAAAATCAGACTTAGGTACATCATCTTGTGCACAGCCAGCAAACTTCTTGGACTTAAAACCAGGAGGAAAACCATGCAATTTAAAACACCGCTCAATCGAGTGTCCAGGGACCTTACAATGGTCACAAAAGTAAGAGGAAGAACGTTTGGGGCCATATAACCAGTCTTGAACCTGTGTGAACTACCAGAATCTGTAGCAAGATTCTTCTGAAATCGTGAATTAGTATGGGACTTATCAAAGTACTGTTTCTTATTGGCAACAAAAGCCATAGAGTCAGAAGGTACATAAGAAGTGTTAATTCTAGCAATCTCTTTATGTTTCTGTTCATGAACAAGCATACGATAAGCAGTTTAAATAGTAGGTAGTTCGGGAAGCATAAGAATATTAGTCTTGACCGGATCATATTGGACATCGACTTTCATGAGGAAACTCATGAGTCTTTGATCTTGTTGAATTTTTAAACCTTTTTAGTTAATCCACAGCAACATCCATCACAAACACAAGAAGGAATAGGAATTAGATTGTCAATTTCATCCCAAATTGACTTAAGCTTGGTAAAATACTCACTAATGGTCATATTTGCCTCCTGTGAAGCATGAGATAAATCTTCATGTAATGCATAAATTTGAGCGGAAGTTGAGACTCCAAACCTTTCATGAAGATCAGACCAAATATCAGAAGCATACTTGTTGTATATCACACTTTTGGTGATAGTCCGATCAAGAGAGGCTAGCAACCAACCTAACACCATATTATTGCACCTATCCCAAGCTTTCATGTGTGAAGCATTATCAGTAGGCCGAGAGAGAGATCCGTCCACAAAACACAGCTTATTCTTGGCAATGAGTCCAATCATCATACACCGCTTCCAATCACCGAAACCACTACCATCAAAAGGAGTAGAGACCAATTTACTGCTTGCATGATCCGCCGGATGCAAATAGTAGACCGAAGCTGGATTTTGTGTCAAATCAGTGTGACATTAAAGACATTCTTGATTCTCAAAAGTCGCGTGGTCTGAAATTTCAGTCATGGCGACAGGAGAAAAAGAAATCAAGAAACAACCGAAAAAATCAAGAAAAGAAAGAACAAGAAGATGTAATTGAAGAAGAATCGAAAAAACGAACTATCAAGCTGTTTTGGAGGCCTGCTCTGATACCATGTTAATGGTGCAGGTTCTCCATGAAAACTAATCAAGAAAGCTTTTAGAAGAAAGAGACGAAGAGGACAATGTATTATTCAATTGGTAAAAAGCAATATACAGAGGTCCTTTATATATATACAAGTACATGCATGATGTATGCTAACAACTTTTTGCCAGCTGTATCTTTTATTCTAACCAATTTCTATTATGAGAGAGAGTATAATGTGTATCTTGTATATTGAGCTGGTAGCTTGTATGTGTACTGCTATCATGAACACACATAAAATCAAAACGAGCTAATTTTGATTAATTATTTGATTATTTACCTTATTTGATGTAGTTTAAACTGGAAAATATTAATCTAGTTTTTTGCTTAGGATCGATTTTTGATAGATGGATTATTAAATTTAACTTTGGAGTGCTTATAGTTAACAACATGTATTAAAAAAAATACAACAACTTTAAATGATTAATAATTCGTCAAAACAATTAATTTTGGCTTAGATTAGATTCTTTGAACTGATTGATCGAATTTTAAAACATTTATTTGAAATTTAGTTAATCGTCACAATTTTTAATAGGGATATTCTACATGGTAAGCACCAGGTGTACTGAAATTCACAATTTTAAAACATTTATGAAGTAAAAATGCAGTGTTGCCAAAAGATTGTTAACTAATTGTCGGGAGTAATTTCACAACTTAACGTTTTTTTTAACGTTTTTGACCTAATATAGCTACGGCAGTTAGTTTTCCTTAACCTGGTGCTTACCATGTAGAATCGAAAACAAGAATAGCTAGTTTGTGAATTTCATTATACCTGGTGCTTACCAGGTAGAATATCCCTTTTTAATATTTGGTTCAACTAATTTGGCTCTGTGTTTGATTTGATTTTGGTTTTTTAGGAGTAATTCAATTTAGTTTGGTTCAATCAACAAACTGTTCAATTTAAATCTAGACTTGAAAATACAAATAAATTTACTTTGATTCCATCTTGTTTGTATCAAATCAAAATAAAACCAAAAACCTAATTATTCCGAGCAAAATTTTGATCTTGCTAATGGACGCCCTCCTATAAATTTATGATTAGTTCTAATCTATAGGTTAACTTTATTAATTATATAAAGTATTAATGATACTCAATTAAAAAAAAAAAGTATTAATGATACTCCCTCCTATAAATTTATGTAGGAACATTTTCATTTTACACCAAATTTTAGAAGGGGTGGGAGACCGATTAAAATTGAATGGAAAACTCATTTTTTTTCTATAAAGAACATTGATATTTATGTGTTGTTGTGTTGTTGTAGTAAGGAAAAAAGGGTAAAAAAGAATGACAAAAATAGAAAGTAGGCATAATCAATGAATTGACCCAATAAGAAAATGTCCCTAAATCAATAAATAGGATTAAATATTACCTAATATAGTATAAATTTAAAATTTATCACTAAATTATGCGTCAAAATATATTATAATATTTTTATCTTTTATTTTGTTTCAGCATTTACTTTTTCAAATGCATTATTATTATTATTATTATTATTATTATTATTATTATTATTATTATTATTATTATTATTATTATTATTATTATTATTATTATTATTATTATTATTGCCAACAAACGCTCTAGAAAACCATTCATCAGCATTTGCGTATGGCGTTGATTCCATGGTTAAACAAAAACACGGAAAAATAGTGATGGCTAGGGGTGTGCAAAATAAGAACGGACCGGCGGTCCGGTCCGGAATCGGCTAAGACCGGACCGGAACCGGGTGCATCCGGTCCGGTCTCCGGGTCTTACTATTTTCCAATTCCGGGTTTCCGGTCTAGACCGGGAAAATTCCAAGTTGGATCGGATGAGACCGGATGGCATAAAAGTCATTTGAAAGAGGAGTAATATTTACAATTATTATGTATATATTTATTTTAAAGGACTTAAAATATTTATTTTTCAACACAAAATAATTTTTTAATTCAAATATGTTAATTTTATAATAATTAATTTGCTAAATTATTTTAAAATATTCTATTTTTCAATTTATTTTTTGTCTAAACAAATATCACTACAATATAATTTGCTTTTAGTGGGATACATTTAGCGACATTTAATTTAAATGTCGCTATAACAAATTTCTTATTGTGTATATAGAGAATTTAGTGACGTTTATTAAAGCCTTTAGCAGCATATTAAAAAGTCTCACTAAAGGTTTTAGCGACATAGGATCTAGTGACATTTCTCACAAATGTCACTATAGATTATAGTGACAATTACATTTGCCACTAAAAGACCAAATTAAGTATCGCTAAATCACTTTATGGTGGAACTTAAAGTAAAAACCAATAATTGTTACACTAAAAATATGAAGTAGTGTCATTTTTTTAATGCCACTAAATCCAATGTCGCAAAAAGCTAAATTTGTTGTAGTGTATTTCCGGTCTAATCGGTCCAAACCCGGACCAGACTGGATGGAACCGGTCCGGTCTCCGGTCTTAGATTTTTTGTGATTTCGGTCTTTCGGTCCGGTCCGGGTTTGGACTGGTGAACACTCCTAGTGATGGCACACTGCACATTGGCACATGGCGTCCTACGCCAAACATGCACCAAGTCTTTTACATTACGGGCTTACGCCTATGTCGCTGAGTCCATGGTTACACCTACTACTACTACTACTAATAATAATAATAGAAAATCGTTTGACAAAATAATAATAATAATAATAATAATAATAATAATAATAATAATAATAATGCAGAAGTGAATGTGATAATAATAATGATAATGATAATGATAATGATGATCATGATCATGATGATAATGCAGAAGTGAATGTGATTGAAACGGAGTGTACCCAAATTAAAAGTGGACGTCAACACTTGAGTCCTGTATGATATTCTTAGCGAAGATGGATACATTGTGATTTGTGAAGAGATAAATATATAAATTATAGAACCCAAAAACAAGAATTAAACATTAATAATATCTTACCTTGAAATATGTTTTAGAAATGTTTAATAATTAAGTGAATATTTTGTAAGTCGTTTAACATAATTAAGTATACAATGAGATGTTAATTTAGTTTACATTGAGTAACATTTATGTCTTATTAGATAAATGTCACAGGATTTCTATTTGATAAGTTGTCTGAGCTCGATGTCGCTATTCCTATAATTGAGTCCATTATATTAATGTGTGAGACTGTTTTGTATGTTTAGACCTATATAAGTCTAGGTTAATGTGACTAATCTAGTTGGACTAGATAATAGTCATAATTCTATTATTTAATATAATGGTTATATTAATAAGCTTGTAACTCGCATATTTATTCTGCGAAAAATTTGATTTTAAGTATGAACTTTGCGTGATTTGCTTCTAAAGGTGTGAACTTGCGTTTATCTTTTAAAGGCTAAAACTTCAGGGGGTCTCCGCTTTTAAAGGTGTAGCAGGTTTTGGTAACCTGGAACAACAGGTTACCATCTTCATGACCTTCTTCTTCTAGCTCCCATCAATGGCTTCTTCATGGGGATTTCATGGAGTTCAAGAAGACAAAGCCATTACTATCAATATCATTCTCCACCTCCTTATTACCTCACAATCAACAACCATCACGGCCGCCACCTCCACCCCCGCCACTAAGTCAAAAATATCCATCTCGAGTTCCTAGTTCAATCTTGTTCCAATTCCATTAATGGGGATTTCACGGATTCAAGAAGAAAAAAAATCAGAAAAAAATCAAAAAATTAAGCATGTATATATGTTTCAAGTAAGTCAGAAAAAAAAAATCAGGTAATTAGAAACCCCAATTTCATCAAATTAAGCATCTACATGAAAAGAAAAAGAAGATTGAGAAAATTGAAAAAATAACCCCAAATTAATGAAAACGAAACCCCATTTCACCAAAAAAAAACTGGAAAAACGAAACCCAAAAATTAAAACGAAACACCACTTAATAGCATATCTATCACCAATTAATGAATAAAGTTTCAAACTTTCTGCAAAATTTTTGTCTTTCTTCCTTTACTTTAACTTTTTTTTTTTCTGGGTTTTTTTTGTAAGAACCCTAATAAAAAGTGGGTTTTGAAAATGGTAGTCTCTTCTTTTTGAGATTGTTCATGTTGGTAGTTTTATCTTTGGGTTTAGTGAATTGGGTATCTACAAACCCAAAAAAGAAAACTAAACCCCAAAGTGAAAATCAAGTAATTAGAAACCCGACCCCATTTCACCAAAAACAAAATTGAAAAAAAAAAAGCAAATTAATGGAAACGAAACCCAAAAATTGAAGATTGAAAGTAAAAACATACATGAGATTGGATGAGAATTTGTCATTTCCATCCACCAATTGAAGATTGAGCACATCCAAACAATTAATGTAAAAGAAACCCAAATTAATGGAAACATGTTTGCTGATGGTTGAGATGATAAAAGGAATAAATTGATGAAGATGGTGAAATGGTGGAAGAATATGATGATGATCAAATGGTGGAAGAAGATGAAAATGATGAAGATGAAGAAGTAAAGAAATTAACCTTTTCATTCGGTTACACGTCATTCGCATCTTTAGATGCGGAGACCCCCAAAGTTCGAGCCTTTAAAAGATAAACGCAAGTTCACACCTTTAAAAGCAAACCACGCAAAGTTCATACGTTTAGAATCAAATTTTCCTTATTCTTATTAAGGCGTAGGCTTAAGGAGAATATTAATCTTCATGATAATTAAGTATTAAAAAACCATAAAAGTGCTATTGAAAAGAGTGGAATAAATTAAGCAAAATATATTGCTTAATTAGAAAATACATAACGTTTATTTTGATTGATATTCACTACTCATTAAAGATCCATTCGAAGCTATATAAGATAGCATATGACGTGAAGAGTCTGATAGAAATAAAAAAGAGAAAACAAAACTCTACTAGTGAGAAGTGGCGTTGTCTTTTTCGGCCAATTTTTTTTGTTTTAAAGCAATTTTCCATTGTTATACTAGTATATAGGGTCTTACGAGACATTGTTGGTGGACTACATTAGAGGAACTTCATTTGCAGTTCTTGTCTCGTTATTATATTTTGCTAGTGGATTCACGCAACAAAGGTATAATTTTTCATCTCGATAATTATCTATTTCATCTCATGTCAATAAATGGGTCTTGGGAAGGTTTTAGTTTTTCGCATGTTAAAAGTTAACAGTACTAGATTCCGGCAATAAGAACAAGTACATACAAATATTTGCGAATGTTGAAGAAGAAAGCCTGGCCTGAAAGAGGAGAGCTTGTCAAGATAGCCAAGGAGAATACTTGCTTGACTGCCATCTATTTTGATTTATAAGTAGATGATACCTCATGTAGAAGGTACGTATCTCTTTTTCTGGAGCCGGGGACTCTTTTATTGGCCGTGCTCTCCTTTACGGGTATGAGTTGCCGCCGTCCTTCCCTCCCTAGACCCTGCTCATAGTTTTCTATGAGTGGGATATACTGAGTAGGATGATGATGATGATGATGATGAAGAATATAGAAATTTAAGAAATAAATCTTAAAGAAGAATTTTTTTTTTAATTATAGTTGCTATTTTTGTTGGGGTGGTTGTGGTGGTGGTGTTAGGGGTGGGGAAATGGTGGTATTTAGGAGGGATACTAAGAGGTTGGGAAGAAGGGTTTAATTAAGGGTAATTGGGTAATTAGGTTAGATTAATGAATTTAATTGAAAGTCAAAGGTCATTTACCTTGGTCAACGGTCATTTACCAGGTCATCCGATAAAGTAGTTGGGTCGATGTCGCACTTGGTAATTTGAAGGCTGTTGTTTGTAAAATTAAAAAATTTTAAAAATAAAAAACACTTCAAGTTTGTTTATTCTCAAATGACTAAACTTCAAGATAGTAGTTGGTAAATAATCCTTGGAACTAGAGGTGTTCATTCGGGTGATCGGGTCGGTTTCGGACGGGTGTCATTCGGTTCGGTTGTATTTCGGATCGGTTATGTTTCGGCTGTTCGTTATGACGGGTCACACTCGGGTCAGGTCGGTTAGTCACGGTTCGGTTAAAAATCGGTTATTCGAGCAATCGGTTAAGCATCGGTTCGGTGCCGGTTGAAGTTCGGGTCGAGTGTTAATCGGTGTCGGTTGTCATCGGTTAATAATTGGTTCGGTTTTGTCGGGTACAGATCGGGTTCGGTTTTTTAGAAAACAGAATTCGGCTACGTATTAATAATTACTATCGATCAAAAACAAAATAGTTAAAATGAAAATCAATTAGTGATCATTAGTACTTTGTTACTTTTACATGTTTGACCGAAAATTAAAAATATAAAGTTCTATAAAATTTCCCTAGTACGATTAAAAGTAGTTTAATAAACATTGACCATTGATTATTAGCTCTAAATATATGAAATCATGTATTTATTAGATTAACTAATAAAATGATTGAATATAAGCATATCATACTTCTATCTTAAAAATTGGTTCAGATTTAAAGCAATTCGATCTAAGATTCATTCGGGTTAAGTCGGTTTTAGCCGGATTGAGTTCGGTTTCGAGCATGATTCGGGTCGGATATGACTCGGGTCGGTCATTTTTAGGTTCGGGTAATCTCGGTTAACGGTTATGTGTCGGTTACAAAACTCGGTTACAGTTCGGGTGCAGGTTTCCCATTTTCGGTTGTCAACCGGTTCGGGTACAACATCGGTTCGGATATTGTCGGTTCGATAAACCTGAAAACGAAAGATATTTTCGGGTCGATTTACTTTCGGTTTCGGTTCGGATTTTTGGGTCGGGTCACTTTTGAACAGCTCTACTTGGAACGAATAATTATATTTTATCACGTTCATAGACGATTATTCCAGATATGGCTATATATATCTTACTCATAAAAAGGCTCAATCACTAAACGTGTTAAAAATTATTAAGCTGAAGTTGAAAATCAACTTAACATAAAAAGGTTTAAAGTCGTCAGATATATGATTGTTGGGGAGAATACTATGGTTGTTATGACGGTTCAGCTAAACAACGTCCAAGACCTTTAGCTAAACTCCTGGAGCAATGTGGTATTGTTCCTTAATACACCATTTTTGGTACTCCAATTATGAATAGTGTTGTTTAGAGACAAAAAGGACTCTTAAGAAAATGGTAATAAGCATGATTAGTCATTCTACTTTATTAGATTCGTTCTACGGAGAAGCACTTAAGACTGCAGCTTATATTCTTAACAAAGTACCAACAAAAGCGACTAACAATAATACCCCATATGAACTCTTGACAGGAAAAAAGCAATCATTTTCATATTTTGGGTTGTCCAAACGAGGCACGACCTTACAGGGCTATTGAAAATAAATTAGATTTCAGAACAATTAGTTGTTATTTTTGTCGGATACTCAGAAAGGTCAAAGGGGTTTAAGTTTTATGATCCTAAAACTAAATCATTTTATGATAAAATTGATGCTAGATTTCTTGATGTATTCAATTTTGTGAGGGGGGATACAACTAGAAATATTGTTTTTGAAGAAGAGAATACTATTAATACTACAAATGTCATAGGTATTGAATCGAATTCACGCATATATTGGACATTACTTATGAAACCAAAAAGGATTCAAATGGCAATGTGGAGAGATTTTAAGCTCGTCTAGTAGTATAAGGTTTTACACAAAAGGAAGAAATTGATTACAAAGAGACTTTTTCTCTGATTTCTTTGAAAGACTCTTTGAGGAATTTTATGGCATTGGTAGCTCATTATGATCATGAGTACATCATATGGATGTAAAGGGTTAACGTTTCTCAATGGTAATATTGATGAGACAATTTATATGAAGCAACCTGAAAACTTTGTGGTGGGTAACCCAAAGAAGATGGTTTGTATACTCAAAAAATCAATATATGGATTCAAGCAGACGTCTCGTCAATGGTATTTGAAGCTTCATTAAGTGATCCTCTCATTCGGTTTCTAGATGAGTTTCCTTGATTAATGCATTTACCACAAGTTTAGTGGAAGGAAATACATTTTCTGGATTTGTGTGTTGATGACATATTGCTTGTTAGCAACGATATAAGCTTTTTGCATGAAGCGAAAAACTTTTTATCAAAGAATTTTGAGATGAAAGATCTTGGTGGCACCTCTTTGTATTAGGCATTAAAATACATCGAGATTGTTCTTGAGGTATTCTTTGATTATCATAAGAAAGTTACATCAAAAGGATATTGCATGCAAAGCTACAAATCAGAAGATAACCATGTGGCTAAAGGAGATAAGTCCAGTCTTAAATTAGTACCCCAAGAATAAATTTGAGAAAAAGGAAATGAAAAAAATTCCTTATGTTTCGGCAGTAGGGTGTTTAATGTTTGCTCAAGTTTACACTCGTCCAGATATAGGATATATATCATGGATGTTGGGGCATTATTTAAAAAGACCAAGATTCGTACATTGGAGAACACTTAAAAGAGACTTTTGGTATGTACAGAGAACAAGGAAATGCACACTCACATATAGAAGGTTAGATAAGCTTGAGATCATTGGATATTCTGACTTTGGATTTGCAAAATTTTGTCATGGGACTGCGTGTATAGATTTTATACAAAAAGCACTTAAGTTATATTGTGACAATGACTCCGCAAAACATAGGATGAGAAAACAAAGAGAGAAAAAAGCCTAAGAGAGAGATATAAAAAAAAATAAATGGTATAGTCAAGTAGACATTCATATGAGCATTTGTGAAACAACCCGTCTTGTATGAGATCGTCTCACGGTGAGACTACCTAAAATAAGAAGCACATAAGTTAAAAGTTTTTATTATCAGGCTATCTAACCCAAGTACGAGGCATGTCTCACAACAAAACTGTCTGATACAAGAATTTGTGTTCGCGAAAATGATTTCTTAGATTTTGTGAAAATGATTTCTTAGAAGGTACAATTTTCATTTTTTTTCCCATAACAAAACAACAATCATATGACCACCAAAAATAGGCCCAAACAAGTGATAGAAGTTGGTCCATAGACCATGTGTGTGGCAAGCACCAAGCAATACAATCACTTGAACAACACTTCTTTATACAAGGCCAAATTCCAAACGTGCTTACCACCCTAAATGCTAAGCTCCCATTGAGGTCTTCTTTTTCCTTTTCTTTTTCTCTCTCAAGGTTGAATAACCCTTAATAATCTCACCCTTCTTTTTCCCTCCAATTCCACAACCCTAAAAAATGAAATGGGATGTTGAAATGGAAGAGATTGAAGCTGTTTCAGACAAGATTTCTGATTTACATGACAAATTGAGTGATGCAATTCATTCTATTTCTCGTACCCATTTCCTTAATTCCACGAAATCCTTCAAAAATAACAACAATTCTGCTGATTACAACAATTTCAAGAGCGATGAATGTCATTTCTTTGATCATGATTTGAAGACGAATTACAAGAATGTTAATGGATTTGTGTTTTGTAAGGATTCCGCCATTGCCGAGGCTAAGAGTCTTAATTCTATTCGTTCTGCACTTGAACATCTTGAACAACAGCTTGGCTTTCTCAATGTTAGTTTTTCTCTTCATGCTTATAAATTGTTCTTCTGTTCATTTATTAGTTATTGCAATTTGCAACAAATATAAACGATTTTTTTAAAAAAATTCTAATTAGGGACTACAATTAATTTTCATAGCTCATTGTTGTAGGTTCTTATGTAGCTTATATTCTTATTTTAAGCAATAGATTAAAATTTATTGTATTTTCTACATAATTATGTCCAAATTTTGGGAGGGTTTTCTTTAGGTTCTCTGTTTTCCCCCCAAAATGAATTATAGATTTATTTATTTGTTGGGATAACTTCGTTGTTTTCTAGAAAATGTAGGAAAATTAAATTTCTGTGTTTGTGGAGAATTTTGTTGCTACCCAGAAATTGTTGGTTTATATTAGACTGGGCCAATTTGCACCGTGGATAAATTTAGCTTTATCTGCTCAGGAGAATTGTTTCTATATATTATTATTTTCTTTTGTTTTGGTCTAAGTCATTGTCAGTGTTATAAATTTTCATGACTGAGTCATTGCAGACACCAAATTAAAGCTGAATTTGTTTCATATGGTTGTTATGATTGTCAGTTTCTTTTTGTCATCAAACCTTTAGTATGTATTTGAATAATTTTTAGGATGAAAAGGAATGAAAAGGAAATGAAGGGATGGGATGGGAGGATAGAGGAGGGAAGATTACCGTGTTTTCCTTTCAAATCTTTTCAATGTTGATGGATTTACTTAGTACAAAATGTAAAGGAATAATATCCTCCTATTCCCTTTCTTCCATCACCCCTCCCCTCTTGGTATCCAAATGAAGGAAATGTTTCCCTCCATGTCCTTGCAGTTCCTTTCCCTACATTTCCCTACACATGACATGATTATGATATGACTAAAGCTGTCGGAATAGATGAACAATGTATAAAGATAAAATGAATGGAATTAGTCCATGGAGTTTTGCTTACTGGTCAATTGTTGGTTTATTTTGAGTTGTGACACTTTAATAAGTGCATTAGGGGAATTCCTAGAAGCAGTTTGGTGTGTAGTAGTCTAGTAGCTTATTTCCTTTTGTGTGTCTCAAGGTATGTTGATTTGAGTCTTGTTATTAAGGACTATGGTTATTGTAGGATAAGTATTCAGATTGCTAGAGATTTTATATGTAATGGCGATTTTTTTTGATATTAGACTAAGAACTTGAGCTTACAGTTTGCTTCAAAGATAATTGGTGTGTTGACTTTTGCTTATCGGTATGTTGCTTTGGGTCTTGTTACGTCATGCAAGGACTATGGTTATTGGAGGATAATTTGTATTCCAATTGGAAAATTTTCTAGATGCAAGGGGAAAGTATTTGATATTAGCCTAAGAACTTGAGCTTACAGTTTGCTTAAAAGATTATTGGTGTGATGACTTGTGCTTATTGGTATTTTGCTTTGTGTCTTGTTACGTTCTGTAGGACTATGGTTATTAGAGGATAATTAGTATTTAGATTGGAAGAGATTCAAGACATAATGGTGAAAGTATGTGATATTAGCCTAAGCACTTGAGATTACAGTTCGCTTAAAAGATTATTGGTGTGTTGACTTATGCTAATTGATTTCTTCATAAGTACGTTGTTGCATGCCTTAGGCATGGCTTTCTAAATTGCTATGTTTGTGTAGCCACATGTTTCCTATGTTTTTCAAACTTTCATACTTGAATCCGGCATAAATATGTGTTAAAGTGTCCCACTTGGCGATCTTGTATCATTTTGGATATAAATGGAGTGTCTAATAGTTTACCAATGTCGTCGTTAGTGTCGAGGTTTTACAATAGTGTGCGGATGGTTGCCACTTTTATTCTTGTTGTTGAATATGTAATATGGTGAATTTATGGTCGTTGTTGATTGTTGAAGATATTGAAGTTATAATTTGATTTGATGCTTTAAGCTCAATGATTTCGACAATAAATAATACACTTATTCACTTGGTGTTGTATCTGTTTTACAAGTGGTTTCATGTCGAGATGACATTTTTGAGGTTAATTTAACAAGGGTTTTGACTACTTGAGAATCTATTTTCAAGTTTTAGGAGTTAGGAGAGTAAAAGAGGTTTTCATTGGCAGATTTAGACGGTTAGCACATCAGACTTGAAACTATAGTCTTCTCACAAGCTTAAAAATTTCAAAAGCCTGTTGCCTTAGTGAGCTTAATTCATTTACCGCTACTCGCCTTTTTCTTAGGGTGGGACGCTCTGGTAAACGAGCTTTTTCTTATGTAATTAGGACTAATTATTCAATGTAGGTTTAAGACTCTAAAATTCATTATTATCCACTCATTATTCATCATGCATTCACCTTTTTGTTGTATTCATTATGAACTCATGGAAAAAGGATTATTCATTAGGAGTATAAGGTATAAAAAAGGGGTTATTCCATGCCTCTTTGTCAACATCATTACCTATAATTAGAGTTTATACATCCCTTTAATATGCGAACAAAAGTTTTAGCCAAAACTCAAATGGACGCATGATATCTTGATTTGGCATAGTGTAGCTTAGTCATGTAGGATTTAGTTTTATGTAGTTGAATTTAGTTATAAATAATTTAAATTAGTTGTAAACAAATAAAAACAAATTAAGGGTGCATTTGCGAGTCAGCAAATAAAAAGGCCACTAATAAGTAATAATAGATTTTTCTTGTTAATAAACTAATTGTAGTCATGTATAAATAAGCTGGTTTTGTGTCATTATCTCAGGCATTACAAGCATGCCCAAATTTTAAACTTTGTTCAAATCCGCCCATTTTTCGAGCCATATAGGTCGAACCTGATAGGCAGACCACCAATGAACAATTCTAAGTCAAACATGAATGATATTTTGGCCCATTCGAAAATGAGTGATGGTTTTTGCTTCTTCATTCATTGTGATTTTCCTTCCACGTGGATTGGAATTGGCTATATGAACCAATATATTAATTTCATTGTCATCCACATGGATTTATCTTCTTCATTTTCTATCATCTCAATATATAAATCTACTACTGTTATGTTCTACAAGTCTTTTTCGGTCTTCTCCACCCTCTTTTAAGTATCCCAAGCTCTAACATTCTATCTTTCTTATTGGTTTGCTAATATCCCGTCTTTTCACATGCCTAAAACTTCTTAAACGATTATCTTTCACCTTTTCCTCAAAATTTGCAACTCCTAAACCCTTTCTTATATCTTCATTTTAAATTCTAATCAAGGTTTGTCCACTCACTCATCGAAGCATTTGCATTTTTGCTACTCTCATTTTTTAACTACGATTCATTTTAAAGCCAAACATTCTGATACATATACTAGCGCTAGTCTAATGGCTGTCTGATAAAACTTTCCCTTTAAGCATACTTTGGTTCTCAGTTTTTAGTAAACCAAGTAGTAAATCAAAGCTCGGGATAGTTAATTAATAGTATGTTCTATGATTATATTTTTTTCCTGTTTAAAACTTGCATTTGTATTAGGATGGAGAAGACCTTTTTTCAATACATAGTGCTTCCTTTTTTTTATTTGCACCCAACACCTTTTTGCGCAGTCCAATGCGTTTCTCGGGTTGCTTACATCTAGAATTATACTCAACTAAAAGTTCTAAAAATTTGATATTATGAAAATATCCGATGAGACGAATAAAGTAAGATCCCTTTCTCGTATAATAGCCGCAAGTCCGCAACATGTAAAATAATACCAAATGATTAGTGTAAAAATGGATAGGGTGCAACCAAAAAAAACGGAGGAAGCAAATGAGAGTAAATCACTGTACATTTTTCTTCTTTTATTGGCTAAGTTTTGGCTAAAAAGATGGAACCCTATGGTCTAAATACGTACTAGAAATTTGCTTTGCCCTCGTTGGGACGTTTCTAACATGCAGGTTTTCTATTCATTTTATCAATGAGAACCTAATGGATACGTAGCTGTTCATTATTTTATTTATTCAAGAGGCTTTTGTAGAAAACAATTGAGTGCACTATAAAGGGGAGAACAATTTTGACTCTAATTGTGGGCAGTAGCTCTTTAAGCTATTACTGTAGTTGAGTTTGGATCTATCTAAGTTTTTATGCTTTTACTTGAAAAGCCACAATTTAGGACGTCTCTTGTCTCTTAAATTCTTGGATTGTGCATTTATAGCCTTTTCCTCACACTCCCTTTACATTGTCAAACCCTATAGTTTTTTATACTATTTGTTGTTCTTGGATGGGATTATAGTTTTGTCATTGGTGTTTTTTGAAGAACCAAGTTCGTTGGCAGTTGGCAGTTGGCACTGTAGCAAAGTAATTGAGGGTTATGTTGACGTAGGGTGTTGTGTTTAGCTTCACACTGTTTCTGGAATTTGTGTAGTTTTCTTTGTATAGACTGGATTGTATCCTCTTTTAACATCCTCCAAAAATACTATTATTTCGCTATTGCCTACTTATATGAGAGCATTCTTCTATGAATGTGCTGTTTGGAAATATCATTGTCCTGCACGACTGAGTCCTTCACGTCCCGGAATTGGTGTGTTGCACTCTATCCTGAATCCTAGGAATGTTGCTGACTGAAATTTAAAGTAAAGAGTGTTGAATAGAGTAATAGACATTCAGAGTGGCTTGTAATCTGCCTTAATGGGTGATGCATAATCCAAGTAAACTTAATTAGCTAGTGCATCGCCTTGAGTCTTTGGATTACTTCCCTCAGCTAGAGCTTTGTTTCCGTTCGTTTTCTGTCCATATACTTTGTGGTCTTTCTTTGTCCCGCGTAGTGGATGTGTAGTTCTCTGTTTAGCTGGGCCTAAGCTTTTCTATTTTGTATGTTTTATGTTTGTTAGACTGTTCAAATTCAGCAGCGTGCAGAAAGAGATGCTGCAGTAGCACGATTGGAGCAGAGCCGCATCATTCTTGCCGTGAGATTGGCTGAACACCACGGGAAAAGATACAAAGTAATTGACGAAGCTATGGATTTTGTGGGAAGTGTAAGAGATGCCACCAGTTGCTTTATGGTACCCGAGAATTCCTCTAATCCTCCAGCAAGCGCACCTTTCGACCATTCAATGCAGCAAAAAGGAGTCGATTCGAATATCTTTGTAAAACTATTGTTCGCTGGGCTAGATTCCGCCAAAAGAACCCTTCAACTCGATAAATTGAGTGGAGTTCTAGGTAATACCGCTTTATTCGCCCTTAGCATGCTTGCAATGCTTCATCTTCAACAAGCAACATACAAGGATAACATCGGCCTGAAGAAATACAAAAGGGTTAAGAAATCATCACTAAGAGATGGTTCCTCCTCTGCGCAATCAAGTTCCCTGGATGTACGATTTGCAAGAGGTTGATACCCAGTCCCATTTTTGTTTCCGGGGAGTTTCTTAAGGTACCGACAAATACAAATCACACAAAAGAAGAGCCTGATCGAATATAAGCCTTTTAGTAGGTAGTGTAGCCCACGAGGTTAAATGATGGTCCTCATCTTTCTAATTTTCGATGCGGGATCACAAGTGGATTTCTTCAGCAAGAAGTAATATTAATTTTGTAACCGAGTTTTAACAAAATGCTTGTACATATCAAGCTACCCAAAGATTTTTAGGCTACTAGTATATTTTTCTATAAAGTTTTGTCTGTGCTGGTTTTTTTTTGGAAAATATGTGTTTGATGTGCATTTGAAGATGAAGAATAGAAATTGTTACTCCTAATGTTCATTTTGATTAGTAAACTTCTTTGGCTTGTAGTGATTAGATACTCTGAATTTCATAAGTATTGTTGAATTTGTTTTTAGTTTTTTTGGTATATAAGTTTTTGAAACAATCTTTGTATTTGTAATATGTATTGTAGAGTAATAATATTGGAAAAATTACCTAGAATAATCCAACATATTCATGATTTTTCTACAATAATCCCACCTATTGATTAACTATGAATAATCCCAACTTTGAGGGGTATTTTACCCAAGTTTACTCTATGCAAATACCCCTTAAGATTGGGATTATTCATCGTTAATCAATAGGTAGAATTATTGTAGAAAAATCGCAAATAGATTAAATTATTGTAGGTAATTTTTCCATTAATATTAGTAGCCTGCCAAAAAGACTTTCAATCATTATAGAGAATGCAATCATCTCATAAGCTATACCAAAAAACATATCCCTAATTTTCTTACTTTTTTGTATCACTTAGCTTTATATAAGTATGTAATCAAATCAAGAATATTTGTTCAATTTCTGTTCAAAGCACGGCTTTATATCTAGTATTTATAATAAGTATGTAAGGAAAATGTTTAATCATTTTTCTTTCCTATCCTTAAAATATTTGTATCATACAAGCCTTGATGTTTTTTAAGATTATTGACCACAAATCATCAAAAATTCCCGGTGAAATAATATCTTTCCCAAGAAAGAATCATGCCTAACCTTAGTCAAAGTTAACTTTCATCCATCACTAGTCCTTAGTATGATGGAACAAATACTTGACCCCTTACATGGGGCATTGTTAATAACATTAGAATACCCTCATTTGCAAGTTTCAAAAGTATCAAACCATTCCCGATGTTGACTCATATTACATGAACAACTAGAGTAAAGAACTCATATATATGATACATCATCAGACCTAATAGAACCGACTAATGCTAAGTCTTCATCTTAATTGTAACTTTCTTAAGGCTTACTTTCTACAACGACGATTTAGGACCTATTAAATTATTCTAGGGTTAAGAAATCTTTACCCACCACAAAAGATTTAATAAAATTTTATAATTTGACAATAAAGAAATAAGCAGACTCAAAGCAACATCCTCATCATCTATCTTAACAACTAAATTACGCAGATGTAATAAAATATAGTTATGTTTTTCTAGATGCTCTCTTGATGCCATACACGACTGCATTCGGGGGCTAAATAACCTTTATTTCAGAAGCTAATTGTTTGGTTAAAGATTTTGTCATATACAACGAGTACTCATATTTCAACAATAACTTAAGAGATGTAATTTGATCAGCAACTTCCGTGATGATATGATCATCTAGGCTCAGTATAATGATAGAGTCCTCCATCGCCTCTAACTACCCCTTCAGTCAATCAATCTTTAGATCCCAAAGTAGAACCCGCACTTTCGACGGACGCCAAATTTGTTGCTACTTTAGCAACATCTTCATCTTTATCTGCCACGGACCAAAACTATTATTGCCTATAAATTTCTCAATTCTAATTGTTGAATCTCCAACTATCATTTTCCTTAAAAAACACCCTAAGGTCGGAACTTATACTCTTGATGCCAATCATTGTGCGAACAAGGAAAGCAATTTACCAAAACAATCGAGAAAATAAAAAAAATGAACAACAATAAGGAAACACACTAGATCTTTTAACATGTTTAACTAACAATGTAATAGCTACGTCCATCAACCACCGAGGATAAATTTTACTATGTAAAGAGAATACTAAACAAGATGATACATAGTATTTTTCGTGCTCACCAAAAACTCTAAATTTGTGGCTCTCAATTTAATTCCGCTCTCTTTTAACCCTAAATTTAAGCAATAGGGGTTTGGATAGTAACCCTTATTTACGAAAGAAATTAGGCTTATCGAAAAACTATTTGACGAAACCCTAACCGCCAAAATATGAGGTGGAAACGTGTTGACGTGCCGAATCTCGAACGAGATTAGGGAAGTCTCGACCTAGATTATCAATCTCTTCCGAAGCCGCTTTGAGTCTTGCTCGAGAGTTAATCTCGCCAAAAGTCAATATTTTCTACAAACTCTTAATCTCGAGCAGATTGGCCACCAGTCTCGCCCGACACTAAGTGAGTCTCATCAGAGATCCAACTGCCAAAACTTATGTCTTCCCCATATTAATCTCAACCATGATTTATGTCAATCTCGACCGAAATTAGTATATGTTCCTGATAGAAACTTCGCGAACCACTCCACTTATTTCTTTCCTTGTTCGAAACTTAGTTCAAGTCACCAAACATGAACATAGGTTATGGATTTGAATCTCAACTACCTCTCAAATTCAACTGAAATATTTCGCTCTAGATATGAGGAAGAAGACATGTGTTGCATCCACACTTCTAACATAAAAAAATTTCGTTTGAAGAGGCATGTTAGAGTATATAGCATATCATGGAAAATCAATCATTAGCTTAAGCTTTATCTTGAGATCTCAAAATACCTTACTACAATTTTTAAATACAAGTTTAACTCTCAAGATTTATAAGTACGAATTAAAAAATATTATAAAAAGATTTTATCTCGTTAAATTGAATACTTAAAGTTGTAAAAGCTAAAAAAAAACGTGTTCTTTGATTATATAGAAATGTTCACATCACAGTCATGAAATGTTGTTACTCTTAAGTATGGAAAATCTTAAACAAAAATGCAGTGGACCATGCAAGTTGGAAGTGGTAACCAATGAAAAGAATTCTAAAGATATCTGCCCTCATAAATACAAAACAATCCCCAACTACAAAAAATGTGTTCTTACAATAAAACGTTCTGGCGCATGCCCAGCACCAATATATGCTCCGATCTAACTCGTTAATGTCTCGAATTATTTGATTGAATATTTTACACAAACTATTAATACAACTTTTGTTTTACTTTTGTAGTCAGGGCCGTTTCTGATCATAGGCAAGGTAGGCATTTGTCTAGGGCCCAGAGGCAGAAGGGGCCCTAAAATTAGAAAATGCTAGTTAATAAAAGTACACATTTAAAAATTTGCAATTTATGAGTAGTTATTTTAATCATTTAAAAATTATATGATATGTCTACAATTTTAAAGCTAATTATAATATACAGGGTACATCTTGTTATTTTTCCAAACATCTGTTTAAGTTTAGAATCGACACTCCATCAGAAGGCCTTCTTCTTACAATTTGCCTAGGGCCCATATATTGTCAGGAACGACACTGATTGTAGTTCCTCTGCAGATAGTTAATGATCTTCAAGCAACAGTGTTAATCAATTTCTCGCTATGCAGCGCTTCATCTACTGAGGGTAAAATTGACCGTTTCCTCTAGTATTTTTTCTCTACGGAGTACGGGTATGGATTGTCCGTCACATTCCTTCACCCAAACCCTGTTTCCGAGTGGGATATTGGGTTGTTGATGATAATAATGATGATGATCAATAAAAATTGTTTTATAGTGAGACTAAATATGTACGCGTTGACCAATTTCAATTTGGTTGTTTTCTGTTGCTTGAGTTGGGATTAATTTTGACCTAAGCGATTAATTCTAACTTTAAAGCGATCTATTTTAACTTAAAGTATATAACCTTAAATTGATTAATTATGACCTTTTAAAGTGATCAAATATGAACTAAAGTTCTTAATTTTCATATTAAAGTTATCAATTTGAACCTTAAAGTGATAAGTTAAATATAATAAAGTGACAATTATAACATTAGAGTGGGCAATTTTAATTTGATTGCTAACAATTTTTAAAGTGATCAATTGCAATCTTAAATTGATCATTAAAGCTTATAGTGCTAAATTGTAAGTCATCAGATCACATGTATAGTGATCAACCAGAACTTATTTCCTCCGTTCCACAATACTTGCTACATTTCACTTTTTTACGCAATTCAATGCACAATTTTGATCATTAATATCTTAAATAATGTTAGAGCAAGCTCCAAATCACACTTGAATGGAGGGTCTTCGGGGTGTCGTGGTGTGGGTGCAACGAAGATCAATGGCGAGGCTCGAAGCAATGATGATGGTTTGAGGCACTTTGGAGAAGCCAAGACTCAAAGGAAGAGAAGCTTTGAAGCTAGCTTGAGTGGGTCAAGCATAGGGAGCAAGTCGAGCATGATAGCTCGACCAATCCAGAAGGTTTAGTGGGTACGCTCGAGTGGGTCGAGCAGGGGTACCTAGGTCGAGCCATGGGGTCGAGCACTAAGGCAACTCGCAGGCAGAATGGTCAGGAAGCACGCTCGACTCGGTCGAGCAGGACAGGCTCGGTCGAGCGGCTATGTACTGGGCATATTACGACTTTCTGTTTTGCGAGTTTCACTTGTGGGCCTTTAGGGCCTTCTGTCCTAGGTCTTTCTAATTGGTTGTAGGGATATATAAAGGTCCTTAGCACCTCATTAGAAGTAAGAGAGAGCTAATACATCAAGAGAGAGTTAGGGTTTAAGACCAAGAGAGCTTTCTTCTTCATGTACTAGTTTTGTGGGTGTCTTCCATTGTTGAATGGAAACACAAGCTTGAGAGGTTGTTCTCAAGTGTTAGGGTTGAGTCATTATTGTATTGTTGAATCTTTAATGATAAGAAACCATCTTTGAGGGGGAGGTATCACAAGATACCTCATATACTTGTGTGTTCTTGAATCTTTGTTAATACTCTGTTTTTCTAACCCATTTACACTACTCTTCTTCCTCCATTGTTCAACCTAAGAGGTCCAAGGCCTCCTCTTTCAATTGGTATCAGAGCTTGGTGTTATTTCCTTGGGGTATTGAGTGGGAGAAGGCTTGGAGATAGGTAGAAAAAGGATGGTAGAAGTAGAGAAGTGTTTGGATGGTTTGTTGAAGCCATTAGGGTTTGTTGAAACTTTGGGTGAGGGAAAAAAGGTGGGTATTCAAGAGATGGAGAGGTTGTTAATGGAGTTTTCAAGAGAGAAGGAAAGCTTATTAACAATGGTGGTAGAGCAAAGGCTAATGATTGAGTCTTTGTCATTGAGGATTGAAAAACTAGAGGGAACTACTAGGTGTAGTAGTTTGGTTGAGAAAGTATCATCCATGGGGGTTGATATAAAGGTTGATGATGCTTCATCTAGGAGAGATGGGAAGGTCATCAAGGGAAATCCATCAAAGGGGAAAACCGGGGTCAAGAAGGCAAGGGTTGATTATGGGGATAAGGTGTGCTACCATTGCCACAAGAGAGGCCATATTCAATACACTTGCAATAGGTTGAAGAAAGACCTTAAAAGCTTGAAGCTTTTGAAGGAAATGGAGAAGCCAACTATGGAGGTTGGTGATGGTGAGAAACTCAAAGGGAAGAAGAGAGTTCTTCCACTTGAGAAGGTGAAAAAGGCAACACCTTTGTTGAAAGGGGTTGTAAAGAAGAAGGTGCTCCCAAACCTTGATGAGAGTCTTGAGAAGAAGACTAAGGTTGATGAGGTTGGTCATGTGCTAGTGGCCAAAGGTGATGAAGATGATTGGGTGTTTGACTCCGTACACTCATATCACATTTGTAGAGACAAGAGCTTGTTTACAAGAATGATGGCTTGTAAGCATGAGAGCTTAAACTTGCCTAGTGGTGAGCAAGTTGTGATTGAGGCCATTGGAGAGGTGCATTTGAGGATGCACAATGGTCTTGTGAGGATGCTTAGGGGTGTGAGATACATTCCCAAGATGGTGAGTAATATAATCTCAATGAGGAGATTAGAGAAGATTGGGTACACCATTAAGACTCAAGGTGATGGAGTCTTGAAGGTGACAAAGGGGTGCTTGGTGCACTTGATGGGTTTGATGGGCAACAACAATGGACATGTGTTGCTAAAGAGTGGAGGATTGCATCATGTGGAGAGGGGTGCAAGTCCGAAGTCACTAAAGAGAGTGACTTTTGTTGAGGGTGCTCACAAGGATAGGTGGTGCACAAAGTTGGTTGGTGATGGGTTTGGTCTTGAGGGGGAGCCAAGACCCAAATCCTATATTGATGTGTTGATTGGGGCACCAAGAGTGGTGTCACAAGTTGATGATGTGAGATTTGGGCTTGAGGGGGAGATTGTTAGAGCAAGCTCCAAATCACACTTGAATGGAGGGTCTTCGGGGTGTCGTGGTGTGGGTGCAACGAAGATCAATGGCGAGGCTCGAAGCAATGATGATGGTTTGAGGCACTTTGGAGAAGCCAAGACTCAAAGGAAGAGAAGCTTTGAAGCTAGCTTGAGTGGGTCAAGCATAGGGAGCAAGTCGAGCATGATAGCTCGACCAATCCAGAAGGTTTAGTGGGTACGCTCGAGTGGGTCGAGCAGGGGTACCTAGGTCGAGCCATGGGGTCGAGCACTAAGGCAACTCGCAGGCAGAATGGTCAGGAAGCACGCTCGACTCGGTCGAGCAGGACAGGCTCGGTCGAGCGGCTATGTACTGGGCATATTACGACTTTCTGTTTTGCGAGTTTCACTTGTGGGCCTTTAGGGCCTTCTGTCCTAGGTCTTTCTAATTGGTTGTAGGGATATATAAAGGTCCTTAGCACCTCATTAGAAGTAAGAGAGAGCTAATACATCAAGAGAGAGTTAGGGTTTAAGACCAAGAGAGCTTTCTTCTTCATGTACTAGTTTTGTGGGTGTCTTCCATTGTTGAATGGAAACACAAGCTTGAGAGGTTGTTCTCAAGTGTTAGGGTTGAGTCATTATTGTATTGTTGAATCTTTAATGATAAGAAACCATCTTTGAGGGGGAGGTATCACAAGATACCTCATATACTTGTGTGTTCTTGAATCTTTGTTAATACTCTGTTTTTCTAACCCATTTTACACTACTCTTCTTCCTCCATTGTTCAACCTAAGAGGTCCAAGGCCTCCTCTTTCAAATAATTCTAATTTTATTAATTTTACAAAACACTAACTAAAACATAAAAAATCATCCGAAACACCACTTATCAAACGTTGCTCACCGCGTCAAGTTGAATTTGTTATTGTTATGTATTTTATTTTAGATCGTTTCATAGAGATTTTTACATATTTAATTTGAGCTATGATCCCACACTTCTATATTTAATACTTAACGACACATTAATTGGTTAAATTTTTGTTTCTTTGAAGAGCTTTTTATTTTATTCACACATTTTAATATTTTATTTTTTTTATGTACCTCAAACCAAACAACAAAATCGATCAGTAAAATAGTTTTACGTTCTTATTCGAAATTATTTCAAGTGCATCCATATTCTATTAGACAAAGCATTTTAATTTGTTTTAGATCCTTCTCGTATAGTGAATGGAAAAATAATAAAATTTGTAAACACCAAAAATATTGAAGTTGGCCTAAATAAAGTTTAGCTTTTAGACAAATACATAATTCTGAGTAGGGATGGCAGTCCGACTCGATTCAAGGAACATAATTCGATTTGAGTCCGAGAAAAAAGTCATTCGACTCCGACTTCGACTTTACGATCCGAGTCCGAGTTAGAGACGGACTGGAGTTGAACCTTATTAAAAATCTGACACTCCAACCCGGCTCCAACCCTGAAAGAAATTCGACATTGAATTTGACTTTACACCAATATTTTGTTTTTAAAACTCTAGACAAGATTAATCAAGCATTCTCTCATACTAATTGTAATTATTGGTTTTTTTCATTTTTTTAAAAAAACTACTTGGTACTTTTATTTAGATTAATCAATCAGAATACGACAAATCAAATCAAGAAAAATAAAATACGCCAAATCAAAATGCGAGAAAATTTTGTTAAATTGTAGTAGTAGGACTATTTCTCTTGTTAAACTTGAATTCAAAGTACATATTTTTTAAAACAGTTAAATTGTATTTGAAAAATATATTTTGTTAATAATGTATGCTTTAAAATCATTAGTACAATATAAACAACGATATTGTTTGATAACAATATCCGACTCCGCTTTCGATTTCGGTGGAGGTTCGAGAGTCCGAGTCAGAGCAAACTTGAAGCATGCATAATCCAACTCCGAGTGGAGGTGGACTGAAAAAAAGGTCCTACTATTATCAGAATTCAGAAGCAAAATTAAAATATGTATAAACTGAGCTGAGTCCGAATTAGAGCTGTTCATGGGCGGGCTACCCGCTAGGCCCGCCCAATCCGGCTCGAAAAACGGGCAGGCATGGACAACGTTTTTCAAAAAAATTTAAAGTTCGGACGGGTAATACCCGCCCACCAAGATAAACGAGGGGGTAGCGACACCAAAAAATTATCCGCGGGTATACCAGCCCGCCCACTTAGTTTAATATATTATTTATTAAATAATTAATTTTATTAAATATTAAACTATACTATTACATGACCCATACCCAACTTTAGTTTATTACTTTTTTGTTAGCCTTAAATTTACTTCTTTTAGACTTTAATATTTTTAACCTTCAAAGCACTCAAGCAATCGACTATAAAAGTTCGAACAAGTAGTCGACTCCACCGTCTAAATTCAATATTCATGTAATTTGACTATTTTGAGACTTTATATATATTTAGAGTATTTTAGATAATGTATTGTATTTTTTTGTTGTTATAAAAACTTAACTTTATAATATGATTTATGTTTTAAATTTTTATATAAAAATACCCGCCTACCCGCGGGTCCCGCCTGCATTAAAAATGGGCGGGTAGCGACAAAAAAAAATGCCCGCATTGCTTTTGAATATTTGAGCCCGCGGGTAGAATTTTTAGGTGATACCCGGTCCGCTACCCGCCCAAGCCCACCCATGAACAGCTCTAGTCCGAACCCATGACCATCCCTAATTTCTTAGTAATCCGATTGGTGAATGTGGTAAGTAGAAGCAAAATAAAAGGCAGAATATTGTGGTCAAACAAAATCATCAAAAAGCAGAAATTGCGCCTATTCGTGTGGGTCGGAGTCGTTGGAGGCCTTGGAGCGCCAAAAAGAATGCCACACCTTTGCATGCCCACTCTCCACCCTTTACATTTCCTTTTTGTTTTGCTTTTTTTTTTTAAATCTCCAGCTCACGTGCTATAATGTCACAACGACACAACACACAAGAGGTACAGACGTACAGTATTTAATTTTAAGATTTTTCATCAACCATTTTTTATTTGTATGCCCGTTTGGTTATTGGTACTAAATGGTGGTAATGAGAATAAATTATAGTGTAAAATTCCATCAAAACTTTCATGTCATTCCCATGGTAATGAAACTTTGATCACAAAAAAGTTTTTTTGTTCACAAATTTCCATTACCATCCAATACCATCTATCCCATTGGTAATGCATTGGAATGAATTTTATGAACAAAATGAGATGATTGGAGGTTGTCAAATATGGCAATTAAGGATTCAAGGTAGCCAAGAGATTTTTCAACCCAAATTACACTAAATTTTCATTCCTATTACCATGGTTTATTACCAACTACCAAACGGGCCGTTAATTCTTCATTTATACTCCCTCCAACACAATTTAATTGTGCCATTTTTTATTTGGACAATTCATTTTAATTGTCCAATTTTCTTTTTTTGTCTATTTTTCTTACCTAAATATCTCCACTTTTCCAATTAATTTAATCAATTAAAACACCCAACTACCATCTTTTTGGTGGACCCCATCTCACTCTTAATATCTGTGTCCAACTCAAATGAGACAATTGAATTGTGTTGGAAGGAGTAATTTATAACAACGTTACGTGAGATCTTAATTTATTTGATTTGATTCAATGCAAAGATCATTAATATCAACTTTTACAATTTTATTTAGGTATATCCTATATGGTAATCACCAACTAAGGCAAAAAGCGAATGGTAACAATTCTTAAAATTTTTTCCACAAATATCATTTAACTCTTTGAAAATTAACTACAGTAACATTATGGAGGTAAAAACGTTTAATTTCCGTTAAGTTTATAAAAGTCATAAATGCCTCTAATAAATCCCAAATTTTTTCGACAAAATAGCACTTAACTCTTGAAAATTAACTATAGTAATATTTTCGTTAAATTTAATTTCATTAAGTTGGGCTTTATGTTTGAGATTTATTAGAGGCATTTATGACTTTTACCAAAATTTAACGGAAATTAAACATTTTTACCTCCATAATGTTATTATAGTTAATTTTCCATGAGTTAGGTGCTATTTTGTGGGCAAAAAATTTAGAATTACTATTATTTGCCTTTTATAGTAATTAAAATTTAATATCATACAATTATTAAAAATGTTGGGAAATGACAAATGTCAGCCTAAGGGATGGACTGCCATTTGTCATTTTCCAATTGGTTTTAAGCTAGGTGGAGGATTTTACCTAATTAATGCAAGTCTGCTGTTTTATTAAAAAGTTAATGCAAGTATGCTGATTTTATTAAAAAGTTTGTCATTTTGGATTAATAAATTTATAACTTGACAAAATAAATTTGGTAATTCATACAGAAATTTATGTTCTTACCTAATATACAATTATACCAATCAAAGTCTCTAAAATAGTTACCACAATAATTTTTTACCTAATAAATGCCATTTGACAGATGTTCTTACCTAAAATATTTACCACAAATATTCCAATCACAAGGAAATTTATAACGTGACAATAATTTTTTACCTAATAAATTTATTAATATGTCATATTACTAACATGTAAAGCAATACTGATTATAGGGAACTACAATCATACATAAATTTTTTATTAAAAATGTTGGGAAATGACAAATGTCAGCCTAAGGGATGGACTGCCATTTGTCATTTTCCAATTGGTTTTAAGCTAGGTGGAGGATTTTACCTGATTAATGCAAGTCTGCTGTTTTATTAAAAAGTTAATGCAAGTATGCTGATTTTATTAAAAAGTTTGTCATTTTGGATTAATAAATTTATAACTTGACAAAATAAATTTGGTAATTCATACAGAAATTTATGTTCTTACCTAATATACAATTATACCAATCAAAGTCTCTAAAATAGTTACCACAATAATTTTTTACCTAATAAATGCCATTTGACAGATGTTCTTACCTAAAATATTTACCACAAATATTCCAATCACAAGGAAATTTATAACGTGACAATAATTTTTTACCTAATAAATTTATTAATATGTCATATTACTAACATGTAAAGCAATACTGATTATAGGGAACTACAATCATACATAAATTTTTTATTCTTACCTAAAATACAAATATACCAATTATACAGAAATTTTAGTGACCTAATAAATGCAATACTGATTATAGGGAACTACAATATATAGAAATTTGCAGAAATTTTTTATTCTTACCTAATATACAAATATACAAAAAAAATTACCTAATAAATGCAGGATAGCTGATGTTATTCAAAAGTTTGTCATTTTGGGTTAATAAAATTTATAACGTGACAATAATTTTGGGGGTATCATACAGAAATTTTTATTCTTACCTAATATACAAATATACCAATCAAGGTCTCAAAAATATTTACCCAAAATAATTTTTTACCTAATAAATGCAAGATGGTTGATTTTATTCAAAAGTTTGTCATTTTACATAAGTAATTGCATTATTTCTCAAATCTAATATTATATTATTAAATTGTTACATTATTTTTAATCAAATGTCATAATTTAAAAAATGTCAAATTAATATGTATACTATAAACATACATTAATTATATTATTTTAAATTTATTATGTATTAATTCTTAAAATTCCGTGCATGCACGAGTTTTTATACTAGTAAACTAATAACAAACATTTCTTGACTTAATTACTTGGGTTCCATGATTGCTGTTGATTATAATTATCGCTACAAAGATTTAATGATTGACTTTATGTTGTGAATGTATTAATATTATAATAAAATTAATATCAATATAATAATGTCAATAACTATCTATAACATCCGTGTTTTACACGAGAAAATATCTAGTAGACAACAAATCAATAACATCACACAAAGATATTTATTTGAAAATCTTCTTTAAATGGAAGCTATAACCGCGAGATTAATCAATGGAGTCCAATCAAGTCACCCATAACTCATTATGATAAATTGAGAGTACAAGTATAATAAGAGAAAAATGAAGGTTTCACCCAAAAATGTGTAGTCACTATTCAGCCCAGATTTTGGGAACATTGTGATTGTACCATCAACGGCCCGTTTGGTAGGTGGTAATAAACAGTGATAATGGGAATGAAAAATAAGTGTAATTTTAGTTGAAAAATCTCTTGATTACCTTGATGGCATGCATGTCCCACTTCAATCATCTCATTTTCTTCACAAAAGTCATTCCAATGCATTACTATTGGGAGGGGTGGTATTAGGTGGTAATGAAAATTTGTATAAAAAAACTTTTGTGATCAAAGTTTCATTACCATGGGAATGAAATGGAACTTTTGATAAAATTTTACACTATAAATCATTCCCATTACCACGATTTATTACCACTAACCAAATGGGCCGTAAAAGTATACTTTCATATTAGTTATGAAGAAAAATTATAAGAAACTACCTAATATATAGGTCTATTTGTAAAAAAAACTATCTTATGTAATTTTTTTTTTTTGCAAAAAATTACCTAGTCTAATATATTTTTTTGCAAATGACTACCACCGAACCAAAAGCGTTAGTTGACTGTTAAGTTTGAGGTTTTGACCAATTTGAGATGTTAAGTTGTCTATGTGGTAGTATCTCATTAGTCCTCGTATTTTTAAATTATTATTAAAACTCAAAAATAAACAAAATAAAAATAAAAGATATTTAACGTCATTTTTACCCATCGAATAATGATTTTTTTTGAAGAACGAACTTTGTGACTACCCTTATGATGGGTAAAAGATATTTCGACTGAATTTTCGAAAGAGTTATTCCATATGAATAATCACGATGTTTGTTTTTTGAAAAAAAAATCGTTATAATGGATAAAAATGACGTCAAATATCTTTTTCAGTTTACATATCGGAAAATAGTCGTATAATTATTGTTTCGATCGGATTTTCGAGAAAGTTACCCTGCAAGGGTAATCACAATGTCCATTTTTTAGAAAGTTATGTGTTTTAATTTTAAATTATTAAAAAATACGAGGACTAATGAGAGACTGCCACATAGACAACTTAACCTCTCAAAGTGGTCAAACCCTCATACTTAACGGTCAACTAACGTCTTCCGTTAAGTGGTAGTCATTTGCAGAAAAATATATAGATTAGGTAGTTTTAAAAAAAAAATTACATAAGGTAATTTTTTTGCAAATAGAACTATATATTAGGTTATTTCTTATAATTTTTCCTAGTTATTAAGGTAACTATATTTTTTTTGAATAAAGGTAGTTATATATTTAAATTGACGTTTTAAGGTTCCAAATTATGTTTAGTACCCGTATCTATCAACAAAATAAAACTAAAAAAGTAACAGCCGGTTTTGGGAGAGACCGTCTTAGATTAAGACGACCTAATATTCCAACCCAATGCGCTTTCTCTCTTCTTTTTCATTTTCTGGCCATTTTTCAATTTTACTCTTAAAAGTATCAATTTTGACCTTAAAAATATCACTTTTAATTTAGGTAGAACTGGATCAGTTTAACGCCACAATTGATCACTTATAAGTTCAAATTGAAATTTACTTTAATTGATATTTTTAAGTACTACTTTACGTTGAAATTGATATCTTTAAGGTCAAAATTGATACATTTAAGGTCCAAATTGATAAAAGCCTAGAAATTTTTATTTTTTTTAAAAAAAATGGAATTCTAAAGGGCGCGTGTAGCACACGCGCCTGCAACGGCCCGACCCAGTTATAGTCTTAGAATAGGGCGTTCTTACGCAAGTTTTTGTGAAAAAGTAAAATACAAAGTACTTCTATTATTGATGGTGTAAAATTACAAGATCGTGAACCATTAGGGCTGTAAATTCGGTTAATCGGTCGGGTTTTGGGTCAAATTTCATCGGGTTCGTGTATTCTCAGATTCGGGTTTTTCCAGGTGCTTTTGCGCTTTGAATCGGATCGATTCGGTTTCGGGTCCAATAGAGTACGGGTCTGTATCACGTTAATACTGCGCTGGGTCGGTTTCGGGTCATATCCATTTCAGTTTGGATTTGTATCGAGTTCAGTTAATATAATTATATCCATTTCAACGTTAATATTGCGCTAGGTCAGTTGCAGGTCGAATCGAGTTTGATTAGATTATCGGTCGGGTCATTTTGGTTTTAGGTTGACGTTAATTCGGATTGTCTTAGTTCGGGTTGACTTCGGATCAATTATGTCATTTTTGAGTTGTGATTTTAGTTATTTTTAGGATTCCGGTAGATTAAAATCCAATTAAGTTAAGTTTTATGCCGAATGAAATTTATGGTTATTATACAATTAATTTATGTTGAAATCGTTTGTGATTGGAAATGGAGAGTTGTAGTCGGTTAATTAAGTTGTCGATTAATAGACAAATTTAGTTTAGCATAAGATAAAGTCGATAAGATTTGATTGTGAGCCTGCATTTATTGTTTAATTTTAGCTAAACTAAACTTGATTCAATTTTAATCAAACTTATTATTAACTGAATTGAATTTGATACGGTTAAATCACATTATATCGCTGAATCACGTTTTCGGGTTAATCTCGAGTGTTGATTATGGGTCATTTTGGGTGAGATTACGTCTAGTACCTATCGGGTTAAAGAGGGGTTCGAATTGTAACAGGTCGGGTGCAAATCGATTCAGTTAACCTCATTGTTGGGTCAATTTCGGGTGTCTGTTGTTCTCGAGTCGGGTACTGGTCGATTATCGGTCTAAAATAATCGGGTACATGTCGGATTACAGGTTAACATCAAGTCAAGTTTCGATCGGTTACAGGTCACTGCACCTCGAATCAACCAACAAGTTAAATACAGATCGATTTCGAGCGATATTAGAGATTGGGTCAATTTTTTAGGGTCCTATGAATCATCAAGGAAACAAATGAAATACTTTCTCTATTCTCACATCTTTGAATGACACTATCTTTTGTTTCCATTTTCAACCAAAATTGAAATTATTGTGTAGACAACTCATGTTGACCAACAAAATAAGTAAATCAGTAATAATAGCCCAATTAATCACACATTATATTTATTGC
This sequence comes from Amaranthus palmeri, assembly GCA_019776075.1. Classification (NCBI taxonomy): domain Eukaryota; kingdom Viridiplantae; phylum Streptophyta; class Magnoliopsida; order Caryophyllales; family Amaranthaceae; genus Amaranthus; species Amaranthus palmeri. The sequence continues at coordinate 525,091 of JAAKBH010000341.1, read as the reverse complement.
TCTATATAAACATTTCAATTCCATCCTATTTTCTTCCACACAATATTAATAGTACGTTATTTTTCTTCCCATTAACTTTTTGCACAATTTTTAAACTAATTTTCGAGCCTTAATATATTTAAATACACATTATAAAAATTGTAAAAAATATATGACAAAAAAGTATATATTTTTTTGAGAGAGACAAAAAGTATATATTAAGGTAAATCTAAAAAGATCTCACATGGATATATTTTATCATTTATATATATATATATATATATATATATATATATATATATATATATATATATATATATATATATATATATATATATATATATATATATATATATATATATACTTCCTTTGTTCTCAAATGATTGCTACATTTCGATTTTGACACTATTTATCGTTTAGCCTTATTTTGTATGTAGCGACTAACATGTAAATAAAAATATAGTCAAGCGAGATCTTGGTTGAATCGTCTAATCACATGAATTGCGTATAATTCGACATTTAAGTGAGCAAAATAACACATTGGATTGCGTAAAAAGTCAAATGTAACAAGTATAACAAAACTTAAGAAGTATGTCTTAAAAATATGGAAAATTTACTTTTAAAAATCCGACTTTTGGGTTGTTCTCTTCTAAAAATCCGACCTTTTGATTATTTTCTAAAAATCTCACCTTTGCACTCCATCTTCACTTAAAGTACACAGCCCATTGTCTACCTGAAGAACCGGTTAAAATGAATTTTATAAAAAAGGAAAATTTACTTTTAAAAATCCGACCTTTGGGTTGTTCTCTTCTAAAAATCAGACCTTTGGGTTGTTCTCTTCTAAAAATCCGACCTTTTTTTATAAAATTCATTTTAACCGTTTCTTCAGGTTAGACAATGGGCTATGTACTTTAAGTGAAAATGAGGTGCAAAGGTGGAATTTTTAGAAAATAATCAAAAGGTCGAATTTTTAGAAGAGAACGAACCAAAAGTCGAATTTTTAAAAGTAAATTTTCCTAAAAATATTAATCAAATTTCTCTCTTCAAAATAAAATATTCTAAACCTAAAAAATATTAGGAACAAAGTATTTAATTCTACCTACTTAGTACTTACCACTCAATAAATATTTCAATTAATCAAAAATTCCATTTAACACTCTACTACTCATCTCCGGTACAAAAACTTGCCGATTAATCGACCCTAATCAATCTTTTTTCAATCATTTTACTTTTTTTGAATCAATTACTTTAACTATAATCCTACAATACAATCAGCTGCAAAAGTATCGTTCATATCTTGCAAATAATCCTCCACTTCTAACAAATTTGATGATGAATATGTGTCATTATTCATCGTATTAAATTTAAAATCAAAATCAATTTCAAAATCGTCATAAATGTTGCCAAAACCGTCAAAATTGAACTCAGGACTGAAAAAATCTAGATCAGTTTCCGACGATTTTGAATCGTCGAAAATGATCGGATCCGGCGCTTCAAAATTAAAGAAATTATTCAAATACGATGTGTCCAATAAATCGCTGCTATTGTATTCACTTTTAACCGGTTCAGACCGTTCATTTTCTTCCGGTTTGAACCGGGAGGTTTCCTCCTCGACCGAACCGGTAAAGTTGAGAACCGAAGTAGGGGAGCAGAGTAACTTTTGAGAAGCATGCTCATCACTAGACTCATAACCACCCGAACTCGACGGCGCGTGAGATTCAACAACCAACGGCGGTGGCGGAATAGCGAAGTTCGTTAACGCGTCTGAACCACGTAGTTGAATCGCTGCGTTGTCATACACCATGGCGGCTTCTTCCGCTGTCTTGTAAGTACCAAGCCAAATACGGACTCGTCGGACCGGGTCTCGAATCTCCGCCGCCCATTTTCCCCACGGCCGTCGTCGTACACCACGAAACTTTTTAACTCCACTTTTCGCCGCCGTATCAACCGCCGTCGAAGTATTCGACTTCCTTCTAGACGACCCCTTTTTGTTTATTTTGCTTTGTACATTTGTATCAGAAATGGCGGAAACTGCAGTGGTTGGTTGGATGACGATCTCATTTACATACCGTCGGACTCGTCTGCGACGGAAGAGATTAGTTTCTTCGTCGCTGGATGAGTCGGTGGCTTCGTTATCAACCACCGATAGACGGAGAACTTTAGGAATTTTTCTTGAAATTTTTTGATGTTTTTTTGTGACATTTTTATGTTCTGTGTATTTTACAGAAGAAAGCATATCTGAATACTCCATTGTTGAATGGGTTTACGAATGATTAGTTTCCTGGTATAGCATGAATGAAGATGATTTATGTCGAAAAGAAGAGCTGAAAGTTGAGGGGTTTAAGACGCTTTTTAGAGCAGAAGAGTGTGGAAAAAAGTGTCTGGTGGGAAATAGGAGTGTGGAAATTTGAAAAATCTTTATTATTTTAATGGAGAAAAATGAAGTATTTAAACTATTAGTATGTGTAAAGGAAGATTCAATGTAGACGAAAGGAAATTGTTTTAGTAGAGAAAAGAATTGATTTGGAGAGAGATTTGTTGACAGTATGAAAATAAGGGGAGAGTTAGCCAAATGTTACTTGACTTGGGTTTTATAGGATCTAATCACCCCAAATTGGAAATTTTAAATGCTCCACTAAAACATGTTTTTTTCTTAAAAAAAAAATTATCCAAATAATTCAATTTATTATCTATTTAATGTGAATAATCCCTACTACTATTATTTAAATGATATTATCTTTGTATATTATTTGCTGAAAGCATGTATTTTCATATTTTAACTGCATACTATAAGTACCTACTAGCCGTTACACTCACTTCTACTTTCCTCTTATGCTTTTTCATTGGTTTTACCCGACTGCTATTTGGTGGTAGATACTTATAATAGCCGTTTAAAATGTGGAAAATGATGTTGTCAGCAAATAATATACAAAGGTCTGATTATTTAACAAAATTAATAGTAGGAAACTAGAGATTATTCACTGCAAATAGACAATAAGTGAGATTATTCTGGACGATCTTTCCTTTTTTGAAATAGTTTTTGCTTTTATTGTATAGGATGAGAAAGTGGGTGAAAATATTTGATTGAGATTATTATTAATAATAAGTACAATTTTCTTTCAAAAACCAATAAGTACAATTTGCAATTTACAACTTTCAAATTAGGATCGTAGTCTCAAGCAGAGGTGTTCATTCGGGTAATCGAATCAATATCGGGTCATTTATTTCAGATTGATTCAAAATCGAAATCTAAATGCATATTAAAATCGGGTCATGTCAGGTATACGGTGTTAAGGTCGGGTAAATATCTGGTCATCAAGTCTGTTTTCAACAACTCTATTCTCAATTTTTTTTTATGAAATACAAATTTCTCAAAATTTTATACCATTTAGACCTAGTTATCAAATTTCTGCTAATTAACTTTCTAATGATTATTGACTATATCTAACTACCTTTGACTTTCTAATTTATTTCATTTTATTAAAGAAAATTAAAAATAAAAACCTCACACCAACCTATATACACCAGCTCTACCCTCCCCACCATGCTTTACACCATTCATCCTTCTCCCCCCACTATGTTCTATGTCCCTTGAAACTCACCTCCTCAGTAACTCCCCACCCTAGCAACCACCTCCTTGGCTACCCTCTAAAAACAAATTTGTAGAAAAAGTTCCCAAAGCATAATATAGGCTATAGCCTCCCAATCTAACACACTTATTGGTTCACATTATGAATGACATAGCTTTCTAACAACAACCATATGCTTAATGGTTTTAAAATCCTCTTTAAGGATAATCACGACAAAATCCCCAATACGTACTTAGAAACAATCCAAGGAGTTCAAACCTTGCACAAGTGCAAGATATGTTAAGAAGAGAAACACCAGACACTTTACTTCCAGGATTCTCCCTAAGCCAGAAAAAAAAAATTAGCTGAAATAATCTAGCTGAAAAAGAAGACCTCAAACACCTTCAAAGGGTGAACTTGATCAGATTCTAAGTTTACAAGAGGACTATGATGACTACCTAAACTCCCCTATTGCCACCACACACGCAAAGCTAAAGAAACTCTTACCACCCTAGTTCGCCACTATAATTGCATGAGACAAAAAAGTTGTAATAGTCCGAGTTACAATGAGCAGGATATTCACATGTAAATATGAATTCTGAGTTACATGTCGGACATTTAATTTAAACCGGATTCTAGGACCGACGATTTTCTAGTGACAAAGAAATAAATAAACAACAATAAAAATAAATAAGTTAGCGGACGTCTTAAAAGTTTACAACTCGAGAACCTTTTGGCCTCATCAAACCAATTATTGTCTATAAGGTAAAAGTACTTGCAATTGAAAAATAAATTAACGTTCATCAGACATATAACGATAATCAAGTATATCGGATTGCTCAAATACGGGTTCTAATGTCTAATTCTCACTCATTCAATCCCACCTGCAATCAATCGCTAGTTGTCGAATGACAACATCATTGCACGTTCCAACCAACATAAACAAGCACATGTGAGAGACTTCATACAGTGCATTATATAGGTTACATACAAGTAATGAGTCCATCCTAGCATGCAAAGGCTCTAACATTTATAATTCATATTCGACTTTCCAATTTCCCAACTCATATCGTTGCCCGTCATGTTTGGGTCACTAGAGTGTTACCAAAATTTGAAGGAATACTCATGGGAAAGCTAATCCCAAGGCAACCTCCAATAATGAGTCCAGTTCGGGTCGTCAAAGGTAAAGTATACATATCCCCATGGTGACCGTAATGATCCACAACTGCCATGGGAACAAATGGTATTAATTCCAAATCCAACATAACAACCCATAGAGGTAATAAACACTGTCTTCCTCAATTTACTAAGTTAAACTCCTTTCAAATTATTTGAGGTGTCTAATCCTTAAGTGATATACAATATCACATAATAGAATGAATACAACATTACTTTACATAACCAATTACAAAAGTATGGTCTAAGCGTGTACCTTAGTAGCACGACAATCCAACACAATCACCTCACGTACGGTATCTCAACCTCTTACGAATCGAGGTCCTAAACACACACACATAAAAAAAAAAATCATGTATTAGTACATGTTCACACATCGAATCTACTCTATGCCATCAATGTATCACTATACTTCATAACATTAAATGTTTAAATTATAAAACCCAATATTTCTTATTTTTAAAAATAACCAGTAACTTTACAGCCTTTTTGAAAATTTTAAAATTTTCAAATTGAAAATCCGACTTCACCGCTGCGTCCGAAAGACATCAATTATCTTGGGTACCAAATTCATAATTTTTAATGTCTGTTTACTATTTTTAATTGTTTTTAGGGTTTAATAAAGGCATAAGGCGCACCTCCCAAGACAGAAATATTTTGTCCAAAATTATTATTATTTTTCTTTAATTAATTATTTTAATCTCGGTGTGCTTCTTCTACCGTATGAAGGCTTAAGGCGAGGAATTTGGGTTAAGGGTCCCCAATCTTAAGTCGCCATCGTCGAAGTGCGAAGAACCCTAAATGAAAATTCGATTCAAGCTGCTGGTTTAAGAGGAGATTGCCTCAGGTTTTGTAGAAATACCACTACTGGGTTGAGTTATTGAAGATTGGGGTCTGGTTTTTGGCGAATTCGAGTGTGCGAAATCGAAGAACGAAACCCTAATTCGAAATTGTTCGAATATCCTTCCAGATTCCAATTTTTCTTGTCTATGGCCGATTGAAGGAGATACTTCCACCTTTGAAGGTGTTGCAATCATCATCACCGGCAAGCGTCAAGGCTGTTCAGTCCTAGGTATGGTCGTTTAATTCCCTAAACCCCAATTTTCGAAAGACAATCGATGTAACACCCCGTGAATTTTAATAAATTAATATTCGCAATTTAAATCAAATAATAATCAAGTTCGAACGAATTAATATTTGTCGCATAACGACTTATCGTTATCTATCTGATTTAATGTTTCGTGAGTGGTAAAATTAAACTTAAGCAATCAATTTTATTTGAATTAATTAGATAAATAAATAAATTAAAAAAAAATTAATTACTTAGTAGTAATTAAGGGTGGCCGGTCATGGGGACTTTGGAGGGGTTTTTGTAACTCCCTTCTTAAGTATAATTGATGGCAAATTATGAGGGGGGTTATGGGTAGCTTAAGAGTTGTGGTTTGTGTATAAATTGGGTTGTTTGTAAGATGATTTTTCCTTTTGTCTTACTTCACAAATCAAACATAGAAATTTCCCTTTTCTTTCTCTTGTTTTCGGTCCACATTAGAAGAAAAAAAAAAAAACAGATTTTTGTCTTCATTCAACCTTTTTATAATTCAAAGGGTAGGTGAAAATTCAATTGCTAATATTAGATTTTATTTTCTTTTGAAGAAATTATGTATTCTTTATAAAATATGGTGAAATCCTATGACTTTTTAGGAGGATTGAGTATTTCTATGTAATTTTTATTTATATATATATATAATCCTTTAACAAAATTAATTTGTTAAAAGGGTTAATACAAATTGTGTAAAGTTTTTCATTTGATTTATATTCTTTAACAAATTCAAATTTTGTTATAAGAATAAAACCTGTTAATATTTAAATTTATTTTATGGTTTTAAAATCCTTAGCAAAATTCCAATTTGCTAGAAGGAGTTTAGTTGTGTGAATTAAATGAAATAAACATTCATGTTTTGTATTTTTGAATATAAATTCCTTAACAAAATTTGATTTGTTTAAGGGGTTGAATTTATTTATATGTGTGATTAGAATCATATGGGCGTTTGGCTTATGATTTCTACAAAAAAAATATAATAGTTCGATTTGTGCAAAGATCAAGTATTTAATTCTATTATTTGAATTTGTCGTTTTTAATATGTGTTTGAATGGTGAGATAGTAATTATATGTGATTGGAAATGTTAGGAGATTGTGTATTAAGAATTATGAATTTGTGTTGTTTCACGATTCGGTTTTTGTTATTTTCTTAGTTAAGAATTATAAAGTGGATCTTCCTTTTTATATGAAGGAAATGATCGAAATGCGATATTATGATTACATGGCACGAACTTCCGGACAGCAATAGCTGCCCCGGAAGTGACGCCTCATATTCTTTTAAGTGGGATGTGTTTTCGTTGTCGTTTTGTTTAATCGGTATATTAAAAGTCGTTTAAACGCTTAAAATAATTAAAAATAGTAAATGAATTTTAGAAATTTTGAAAATTGGTGTCCAAGGTAATTGGTGCGTTCCGGACGCAGTGGTGAAGTCGGATTTTTCAGTTGGATTTTCTAAACTGTCCGAATTGACAGTTTAAGTTTCTGGTTAAAAATGGAATTTTGAGTTATTTGAAATTTGATGAAATCAATTAAAATTACTAAGTCTTATTGATATGTTAGTGGTATAGAATGAGTTAGAGGTGTAAACACGTTCTAATACGTGTTTGTTTTGTGTGTATGTTTGTTAGGACCTCGATTCATAAGAGGGTGAAATTCCTGTAGCATTTGAATTATCGCTGTTTGCTGTTGCCTAAAGGTACACGCTTAGACCATACATTATATGTGGTTGTGCAAGTAGTGTTGTTTCATTCTTGATTATTGCATTGTGACTCACATAAGGATTAGACACCTCAAATAATTTGAAAGAAGTTTAACTTGGAATTTGAGGATGGATGTTTTGGTTATCTCAAAGGGTTAATAAATTGGAATGGATTATATAATTTTGTTCCCATGGCAGTTTTGGATCATTACGGTCACCATGGGGGTATGCATACTTTAACCTTTGACGACCCGAACAGGACGGGCAACGTCTTAGGTCGGTGGTTGCCTTGGGATTAGCTCTCCCAAGTGTATTCCTCCAAATGAATTGGATTATTACTTGGACGACCCGAATAGGACGGGCAACGTTTCAAGTTGGGGATTTTGAATAAATATATTAGAGCCTTTGCATGCTAGGGTGAACACATTGCTTGTTTTCCACTTGATGATATAAGTTGTATGTTGTCTCTGACGTGTATTGGATTGTTCTTTTGAACCTGCTTCCGTTGTCGATCGACGACTAGCAGGGTGATTGCAGGTGGGAATTGGAGTGAGGTTGAAGTTAGGATCACATCACCCAAGACCGCGTTTTATGTAATAAGAATTATAGTAGAAAATAATTTACATTTATGTAATGGAACTTAGTCTAGTTAGTTTTGTCGTTTCGTTAGTAGAGGCCGTTGGGTTCTCAAGTTGTATTATGAACTTTATAATCCTGTCGTTACCATATGTTTTAATTTTCGCTTAGTTATGTTCCCTTATCGTTGGAGCGTTAACGATCTTGGATGGGAATTTTCCCTCTAAGTGTCCAGTTGTGAACCGGATTCATATTTTCATATGATTTTCCGGCTCACGCAAACCGGACCGTTACAATTGGTATCAGAGCCAACGTTCCCTTAGAGATAAAGGAATACTTGACCTTAGTAGAGAGAGTTGGGGTAGGACCAATGTATTAAAATTGGCTGTTTTGTGTTATGCTTTGGGGTATGTTTGGGAGGGGACCGTTAAGACCTTATAATAGTATAAGTGACTTCGCTTGTCAGCCATCTTTTAATTACCTTCCGTTTCATGCATATGTTCAAGATCATGGACAAAGGAAAGGCCCCAATGAACCCACACACCCCTAGCCCAAATAACATTGTAACAAGCTTTGACCCATAAACTGCATGGAGGGAAGTTGTGAATAATGACATTTGAAAGATAAGAGATGGAGAGAACATCCAAGATTATAGGGAAAGGATGCTTATGATAAAGACTAAGGCCGCTAGGGTATGCTATGACCTAGAGCTGATTTGGATAGGTTATACCATTTATCTGAATCAAGGAAAAGAGTGGAAATAACCCGGGGAGAACCTAGCAGAGTTAATTCCCAGAACTTATCCTTAGAAGAGGAGGAGGAGATGGAAGAGGAAGAACCCCATGAAGAAACAGAACCCAGGGAAGAGGGAGGACCCTTCATCAAAGAGAAATCTGATATAGTGGAACAGACAGAGGATGAGTATTTATTTGACCCTCCTTTAGTGGACCGCAGGGCTCAGGTTGAGAATGTTTTTGAGATGCGAGACCCTAAACAAGAACCGCTGAGTCCTTTAGAGAATACTAGTGAAGATGAGAGAGAAGGTTGGGGATCACACTATGATCTGTATGGATTTAGGGTTGAATCTGGAAGGGAAAAATCAGATGAAGAGGACCCCGAAGAAGAGGAGGAAGAGTTACTAACGAGCCATCCGATGGATAGTGACTGGGAATCGGAAGGAGGATATATGAGTTCTAGTACTGACTCCGGGGATGATGGGGCTGATGAGGATTTTGACATAACAAATTATGATGAGTCCGCTGATGTTTTGGATGCTTGGCGTTAATTTCTTAATTTACCTTTCTATTGTTTTGTTATCTTTTTAGTTGTTCTCTTTTCCTAATAATATAAAGCGCTTGGCGTAAGTTGTTATAATTTAAAAAAAATATATATACATAAATAGAGCATTATATTGAGTTGTTTTCTATACTCTCTTATTGTTTCTTTTCTTTGTTTTGCTAGTTATGTATGAATGGTTTAATAGCCGTAACAGTTAGTAATATACTTTTAGATAACTGAATGTGTGTATGCGTGATTATTATTATTACTTTTTTTATCCCGAGCACCTCTTTCCTTGAAAACTATAGGACCTTAGGACACGTTAGTGATTAGTACCGTTCTTTTGGTTGCAAAAGATGCCTCCTCTCTCCCGAAAAAGAATAGCTAGAAACGAAACTAATCGAGCCTTAAGGAGCTTAGTTAAGGCGTTAGCTGGGGTTGGTGCGCCACAAGTGAGGTCTTTGTCGGAACAGGCTTCTGAGATGAGCAAGAGGATTAGCCATAACAAACCATCTTTTTTTTTTTTTTTTTTTTTTTTTTTTGATGGTAAGGGAGAACCATCAGAACTTGAACATTGGTTAAGAGAGTTTGACAAACTTTTTGATGTAGTCGAGTGTCCAGAAGAGCTGAAAGTTAATCAGGCAACTTTTTATTTGACTGGGGAAGCTGACTATTGGTGGGCAAATAGTAAGGCGGGGTTAATGGAACAAGCTGAGGGACTTTTCGATTGGGATATGTTTAAAAGGGCTATGCGGGAGAAGTTTTATCCTTTACACGTGAGGAAGGATAAATCGAATGAGTTTGCCCGATTTGAAATGGGTAGTTTGACTGTTGATGAATACTACCACAAGTTCATGGAGTACATCAAATACTGTCCAGATGATGTACCCACTAAAGAGAAGAAAATGCAACGCTTTGAGCTGGGGTTATCGTTTGATATTCAAAAGCATATTGAAAGTGATCGTTACAGCACGTTAGAGTAGATGTATAAGTGTGCAGCTCAGGTAGGGAATATTTTAAGGAAGGACAGAAAAAAAGGAGAAGAAAGGCTTTACAGAGAAGAGAAAGGAATTGGTAGGTAAGACCTCAGGGGCACCTGTAGGTTTCCATTTGAAGAAGCCAAAAACCTTTGGTGGCTTTCAAGGGAGCAGTTCTGGTGTGAACCCTGGATTCAGGGAGGAAGCAAGGCCGGCAAAACCTTTGCTAGATCGGGATGGAAAGGAAAGGAAGTACTTCTGCAGGAGGTGTAATAAAAACCACCCTGGAAAGGATTCCGAAGGGAATTTAGTTGAATGTAATTTCTGTCATAAGAAAGGACATAGGGAGTACGAGTGCTACACAAAGAAAGGGAGTGAGAATCGACTGCTAAGGGAACAACATCGACCCCATCACCAGATTGGTTTTGGGAGGCAAGGAAATCGATCAGCTGGGGTAGGTCATCCAGGTAACAATGGTCAGAGATTCCGACGACAGTTTAATCGGGGACAAGTTCGGCCAGATGGTAATCGGGCTGAGGGTTCAGGAACAGCACGAATGGGAAATCAAGGGGGATGAATGAACGCTCAGTCGGCTAGTGGACGGGTATCTGCGGTCAGTTCAAGGGACGCTGACCAGACAACGGAGGTGGTTACAGATACGTTCACCGTCCATTCCATAGCTGTTAATGTATTGTTTGATTCGGGTACAACTTGTTCATTTCTGGCGAGGAGTAAAGTAGGCGAACTGAACCTAGGAACTTTTGATAATGTATCCTATACCGTGGCAGTCCCTTCGGGGAGATTATATACTTGTGATAGATTATATAAAGATGTACCTTTGAAGATAGGAAAAGTTGTTTTTCCTAGTAATCTATATGTGTTAGATGTGGAGGGTCTGGAAATAATTTTGGGAATGGATTGGTTGGGAAGGTACAAAGCTACCATTGAATGTAGGGAGCAAAGAGTGTTACTGGTGGGACCACATGGGGAAAAAGTTAGATATAGAAAGTTTTCTAAGGGGCCTAAAACAAACTTGGTGTCGTCCTTGAAATTACAAAAGCTGGTGAGACAAGGACATCCTTTGTACTTGTGTCACATCATGCAGGAAGGGAAGAAGGAGGTGGATCCTAACGATGTCGCGGTGGTAAATGAATTCATGGATGTTTTCCCTGAGGAGATTCCTGGTATGCCGCCGCAAAGAGGAATCGATTTTACGATAGACTTGGTGCCTGGTACGGGACCAATTTCAAAGGCCCCGTACCGCATGGCCCCAAAAGAGATGGAGGAATTGAAGTCTCAGCTCGAGGAATTTTTGGATAAGGGTTATATCCGACCAAGTGTATCACCTTGGGGCGCTCCGGTTTTGTTTGTGCGGAAGAAAGACGGCAGTTTAAGATTGTGTATTGATTATAGGGAGCTAAATAAAGTGACCGTTAAGAACAAATACCCGTTACCTCGTATAGATGACTTGTTTGATCAGTTGAGGGGAGCTGGGATATTTTCGAAAATTGATTTAAGGTCGGGTTATCACCAATTGAGGATTGCTGAAGGGGATATTCATAAGACGGCCTTTAGGACACGTTACGGACATTTTGAATTTACCGTGATGCCCTTTGGGTTGACAAATGCTCCAGCCGCATTTATGTGTTTGATGAATCAAGTATTTAGTGCCTACTTGGATAAGTTTGTGGTTGTCTTTTTTTTTGATGATATACTAGTCTATTCAAAGGACCATGATGAGCACGAGGGACATTTGCGTCTGATTTTGCAAACTTTGCGTGAGAATAAGTTGTACGCTAAGTTCTCGAAATGTGAATTTTGGTTGGAAAAAGTGTCATTTTTGGGTCATTTCGTTTCAAAGGAGGGTGTTTCGGTGGATTCGGTAAAAGTGGAAGCGGTTCGAAATTGGTCCTCACCGAAGAATGTCACCGAAGTTCGAAGCTTCTTAGGTTTGGCTAGGTTTTACCGTCGTTTTGTCAAAGATTTCTCGCGTATTGCCAGACCTATGACCTCCCTGATGAAGAAGGACAAGAAGTTTGAATGGACTGAAGAGTGTGAACGTGCTCTCGCGACTTTGAAGGAAAGATTAACTTCGGCTCCTGTCCTTGCTCTACCTGATCCTAAGTTGGATTATACGGTGTTCAGTGATGCATCAAAGAAGGGGTTGGGATGTGTTTTGATGCAAGAACGTAAAGTCATTGCTTATGCATCTCGACAACTAAAAATCCATGAGGTTAATTATCCTACTCATGATCTGGAGTTGGCTGCGATTGTGTTTGCTCTCAAAATATGGAGACTTTATTTGTATGGGGTTAAATGCAAAATATATACAGATCATGAGAGTTTAAAGTATCTTTATACTCAACCGGATTTGAACATGCGACAACGTCGGTGGTTAGAGCTCATGGCGGTCTATGACTTGGAGTTTGTGTATCACGAGGGGCGAGCAAACTTGGTAGCCAATGCATTAAGCAGAAAGTCAAAACATTCGTTGTCTACTTTGAATGGAATTGAGGAGTTGCATCAGGACTTTGCTCAGCTAAACTTGGAAGTGGTACGTATGGGTGAATTAAAGGAAAGTCTGAGTGCCTTGGTTATTCGGCCTTTGTTTTTCGAGGAGATTTTGACGTCTCAGGATAAGGATCCAAAGTTGTTGAAATTAAAGGAACAGGCTCGAGAAGGTAAAGCGGAGGGATTTTTGGTTCATAAAGATGGGAGCTTGAGGTTTAAGGGTCGTTGGTGTCTATCGCCGGGGGAAACATCTTTGAAGGAACGCATCTTGGATGAAGCACATTGTACAAAATTTTCAGTTCATCCGGGCGGTGATAAAATGTATCAAGATCTTAAGCTGATGTTCTGGTGGTCGGGAATGAAAAAGGATGTTGCTGAATATGTATCACGTTGTTTGACCTGTCAAAAGGTTAAGAGCGAACATAAAAGACCTGGAGGTGTACTGCAACCTTTAGAAGTTCAGGTGTGGAAATGGGATGATTTCATCGAAGCGGTTACGTTGGGACCCGATTTGCTTTTCCAAATGACTGAGAAAGTTAAGATGATTCGGGATCGTTTAAAAGCGGCTCAGGATCGTCAAAAGTCTTATGCCGATTTCAAAGGACGACCTGAGGAGTTTATCGTGGGAGATCAAGTGTTGCTTCGCGTGTCGCCTATGCGCGGAGTGGTGCGTTTTGGTGCTCGTGGAAAGTTAAGCCCTCGCTACATCGGTACCTATGAGATTTTGGAACGTGTAGGTAAAGTGGCGTATCGGTTGGCCCTTCCAAATACCTTAGAGAAGGTCCATGATGTGTTTCATGTGTCCCAGTTAAAACGGAATCATGCTACTGCCTCTCATATCTTAGATCCCGAACCTTTAGAATTAGACCCATCCTTGTCTTATTCAGAGCGACCGCTCCGCATCTTAGACAAGAAAGTTCGTAGTACACGGCGAAAGGATATTTCTATGGTCAAAGTTTTATGGTCAAATAACGAGCGTGAGGCGGCTACCTGGAAAACCGAGGACTCTATGCGGGAAAGGTACCCTCAGCTCTTTCAGGTGAGTCGCGTTACGGGGACGTAACTCCTTTAAGGGGGGTAGAGGGCGATAGGAATTTCGCGCGCGTATGAATAAACTTCTTTGACTTATGTTTTATATGTGTTGTGTTGTGTTGTGTTGTGTGCTGGTCGGTTTCATGTAAGTTACGAGGGCGTAACTTCTTTTAAGGGGGGTAGTCTGTAACACCCCGTGAATTTTAATAAATTAATATTCGCAATTTAAATCAAATAATAATCAAGTTCGAACGAATTAATATTTGTCGCATAACGACTTATCGTTATCTATCTGATTTAATGTTTCGTGAGTGGTAAAATTAAACTTAAGCAATCAATTTTATTTGAATTAATTAGATAAATAAATAAATTAAAAAAAAATTAATTACTTAGTAGTAATTAAGGGTGGCCGGTCATGGGGACTTTGGAGGGGTTTTTGTAACTCCCTTCTTAAGTATAATTGATGGCAAATTATGAGGGGGGTTATGGGTAGCTTAAGAGTTGTGGTTTGTGTATAAATTGGGTTGTTTGTAAGATGATTTTTCCTTTTGTCTTACTTCACAAATCAAACATAGAAATTTCCCTTTTCTTTCTCTTGTTTTCGGTCCACATTAGAAGAAAAAAAAAAACAGATTTTTGTCTTCATTCAACCTTTTTATAATTCAAAGGGTAGGTGAAAATTCAATTGCTAATATTAGATTTTATTTTCTTTTGAAGAAATTATGTATTCTTTATAAAATATGGTGAAATCCTATGACTTTTTAGGAGGATTGAGTATTTCTATGTAATTTTTATTTATATATATATATAATCCTTTAACAAAATTAATTTGTTAAAAGGGTTAATACAAATTGTGTAAAGTTTTTCATTTGATTTATATTCTTTAACAAATTCAAATTTTGTTATAAGAATAAAACCTGTTAATATTTAAATTTATTTTATGGTTTTAAAATCCTTAGCAAAATTCCAATTTGCTAGAAGGAGTTTAGTTGTGTGAATTAAATGAAATAAACATTCATGTTTTGTATTTTTGAATATAAATTCCTTAACAAAATTTGATTTGTTTAAGGGGTTGAATTTATTTATATGTGTGATTAGAATCATATGGGCGTTTGGCTTATGATTTCTACAAAAAAAATATAATAGTTCGATTTGTGCAAAGATCAAGTATTTAATTCTATTATTTGAATTTGTCGTTTTTAATATGTGTTTGAATGGTGAGATAGTAATTATATGTGATTGGAAATGTTAGGAGATTGTGTATTAAGAATTATGAATTTGTGTTGTTTCACGATTCGGTTTTTGTTATTTTCTTAGTTAAGAATTATAAAGTGGATCTTCCTTTTTATATGAAGGAAATGATCGAAATGCGATATTATGATTACATGGCACGAACTTCCGGACAGCAATAGCTGCCCCGGAAGTGACGCCTCATATTCTTTTAAGTGGGATGTGTTTTCGTTGTCGTTTTGTTTAATCGGTATATTAAAAGTCGTTTAAACGCTTAAAATAATTAAAAATAGTAAATGAATTTTAGAAATTTTGAAAATTGGTGTCCAAGGTAATTGGTGCGTTCCGGACGCAGTGGTGAAGTCGGATTTTTCAGTTGGATTTTCTAAACTGTCCGAATTGACAGTTTAAGTTTCTGGTTAAAAATGGAATTTTGAGTTATTTGAAATTTGATGAAATCAATTAAAATTACTAAGTCTTATTGATATGTTAGTGGTATAGAATGAGTTAGAGGTGTAAACACGTTCTAATACGTGTTTGTTTTGTGTGTATGTTTGTTAGGACCTCGATTCATAAGAGGGTGAAATTCCTGTAGCATTTGAATTATCGCTGTTTGCTGTTGCCTAAAGGTACACGCTTAGACCATACATTATATGTGGTTGTGCAAGTAGTGTTGTTTCATTCTTGATTATTGCATTGTGACTCACATAAGGATTAGACACCTCAAATAATTTGAAAGAAGTTTAACTTGGAATTTGAGGATGGATGTTTTGGTTATCTCAAAGGGTTAATAAATTGGAATGGATTATATAATTTTGTTCCCATGGCAGTTTTGGATCATTACGGTCACCATGGGGGTATGCATACTTTAACCTTTGACGACCCGAACAGGACGGGCAACGTCTTAGGTCGGTGGTTGCCTTGGGATTAGCTCTCCCAAGTGTATTCCTCCAAATGAATTGGATTATTACTTGGACGACCCGAATAGGACGGGCAACGTTTCAAGTTGGGGATTTTGAATAAATATATTAGAGCCTTTGCATGCTAGGGTGAACACATTGCTTGTTTTCCACTTGATGATATAAGTTGTATGTTGTCTCTGACGTGTATTGGATTGTTCTTTTGAACCTGCTTCCGTTGTCGATCGACGACTAGCAGGGTGATTGCAGGTGGGAATTGGAGTGAGGTTGAAGTTAGGATCACATCACCCAAGACCGCGTTTTATGTAATAAGAATTATAGTAGAAAATAATTTACATTTATGTAATGGAACTTAGTCTAGTTAGTTTTGTCGTTTCGTTAGTAGAGGCCGTTGGGTTCTCAAGTTGTATTATGAACTTTATAATCCTGTCGTTACCATATGTTTTAATTTTCGCTTAGTTATGTTCCCTTATCGTTGGAGCGTTAACGATCTTGGATGGGAATTTTCCCTCTAAGTGTCCAGTTGTGAACCGGATTCATATTTTCATATGATTTTCCGGCTCACGCAAACCGGACCGTTACAATCGAAAATTGATCTTTAATTCCTAATTCAACCCAATGTATTAGGGATTGTCTTTTATTGTTTATGAACTGCTATAGCAGTTGTGTCTCTTGAGGGTAGCAACTATGGTGGCTATTCCTTCTTCTCTTTCAAGCAAAGAGAATTCTCTTGCTCGTTGCAACACTTGGTGCTTTAGAATTCTGGGTTTAGGAATCGCACCATATGGGTCTGTAGTCAAGTGTAATGGTATTGTGTATGTGCTGTTTTTGAGCTGTAAGACGCAAATCAGCAAAGAAGCTGCTGGGCTGCTAAGGTGAGAGCGTGGCCTCATACTACGGTACTTATCAGCAAGTCGATAGCTTGGTTTCATGTGCAAATCAGCTAAATAGATAGCTTGCTGCTAGGTTTGTGTTTAAGATTTGATCTTCGTTTTGGTGACTCGTATGTTCATTATAGTGCCTCTATATGTTGAGTGATAATGATAGAGAGATGATAGCTGCCTCTATATGTTGATTATAGTGCTGGTGTTACTCGTATATGTACTGGTTTTTTTATGCTGGTTTTTTGTATATGTACTGGTGTGACTCGTGATGCCGTGCCTTAGTGCTGTATTGGGTCCAGCTCTTCTCCCCAAGCTTTACCCTCATCATGGGGGTGGCTCACTAATTAGGGTGCACCAAAAGACACCTTTGATGTGTAGAGAGGACGAAGCCTCAGTTTAGGTGGAGGTAGTGTAAAGTGGGTACATTTGGTTCCCCCCTCCCCTAGTTGGTTTGTCCATTAGCCTCTTCAATCAGGAGTAGAACCGTTAGCCCCTGTACTAGTGCGACGACATGTGCGTTTTGAATTTGCTGATTTTCATGAACTGCATTCGCAGTTAAGATTCAGAGGGTAAGGCTCACAACCCAATCTAGGATCTCTGGTTTGAATTTGCTGCTTGTACTGGCAGCTCGATTTGGCTCAGGTGGTCCTTTTGATGATTGGGTACCCGTGGGTTTCTCCGAGTCGAAGTTTGAAGGCTGATATTGTTGGTTTTGCATACTGTATATGGGTATCTGATGTAGTAAGAGATGGTATACACTTTCTATGGTCTTGGAATGCTTACTTACGCAGATATTTTTTGGAATGGATTTGTATGTCATGTAATGTATGAATTAGTATAGTATTCGATTGGTCAAGATTGGCCCATAGTTTATTGTAAATGTTAGGACGGAACATTTGTAGTATCAAGGAAATTTTTTCCTTTTTTTGGAGTCGGCGTCCTTGACTAGCGAATGACGAGGGGCCTGTCCCTCAGAAGCTACGTTTGGGTCGTCTTCTCAGTCTTTTGGAACTTTTGTAAGCTTCGGCTATTTTTCTGGCATTTTATAAAACTTACTTTGCCAAAAAATTATTTTAATCTCATTTCTCAATTCAACGAATTTCAACCACGATACAAAAACCGTAACACAACAACATAACTTATCACCCTTTTACCAAAATAATTAAATCGACCAAAATTATAAATAATTTTATATAAAAAAAGAAAATATATAAATCTAACTCCATTTTCATATTCTCATTTTAAAATTCATTTTTCATACCAACATATATACATATCAACCAACATCCTTAAAAATCAAAAACATCTAAATTGTTTCAATGATGATTATCAATCTTATATCTTATAAACAATTAATCTTGTTTTCTAAATCAACCCACCACATATTTTCTTGTAAATTTCTGCCCATAAAAAAACTATTTATTGATTAGTGATATATAAACATAGAACTGTTCAAAAGTGACCCGACCCGAAACCGAAAGTAAACTGACCTGAAAATGCATTCCTTTTTTAGGTTTATCGAACCGACCATACCCGAATCGAAGTTGTACTCGAACCGATTGACAACCAAAAATGAGAAAGTTGAACCCGAACTGTAACCGATTTTTGTAACCGACACATAACCACTAACTGATTAGATTACCCGAACCAAAAATGACCAAACCGAGTCATATCCGACCCGAATCATGCTCAAAACCGAACTCGATCCAACAAAACCTGACTAAACCCGAACAAATTTTAGATCGAATTGCTTTAAACCTGAACCAATTTTTAAACATAGAAGTATGATAGACTCATATTCAATCACTTTATTAATTGATCTAATAAAGTGATAGATATTTTAATAAATTAAATTTTATAAATACATGGTTTCATATATTTAGAGTTAATAATGAATGGTCAATGTATATTTAACTACTTTTAATCGCATTAGATAAAAATTGATAGAACTTTATAATTTTAATTTCCGGTCAAACAAGTAAAAGTAACAAAATAATAATGATCACTAGTTGATTTGCATTTTAACTATTTTCTTTAAGTAAAGGGAATCTTGTCATCAAAAAAAAATGACTAACAACTTAAGTTGATATTGACTCGATCGATAGTAATTAGTAATAAGTAGCCGACAGTAATTAAAACCCGAACCCGATCTGTACTCGACAAAACCGAACCAATTATTAACCAATGATAACCCGACACCGATTAACACTCGACACGTACTTCAACCGACACGGAACGAATGCTAACTCAATAGCTCGAATAACCAAGCTTCAACCGAACCGCGGCTAATCGACCCGAAGTATGACCCACCGTGCCATGCAACCGTAAAATAGTCGATCCGAAATACAACCGATCCGAATGACACCCGTCCAAAACCGACCCGATCACCCGAATGAACACCTCTATATAAACATATCTACCTAATCTTATCATCACATAAAATCATGAAACAAAATGTATAGAGTACTTCTAATAACATATTTTCATCACTAATCTATTTCTTTCTAAGTATTTCTAATAAAAGTATGAACATGTTCCTTTAAACAAATTAAAATTTTGTTAAAGGTTTATGAACTATAAAGACTTACCAATCAAAGATTAAAGTGTTTGAATTAGGATACTTAAACACTCAAAACCAAGCCTTAAATTTTTTTTTTCTTCTACTCTTCTCTTTTTTTCTCTCTTTGTTTGAATGGAATGGAAGAAATGGAGCAAAAATTCTGATTTTGGTTCTAAATTAGGCATCCATATTAAGACATGATTAAGAAAGGGATTAATTCATGAGCTTAAATGTCTTCATGAATGGCATTAAGGGATGAGTTACATCAACCTTTTAGAAGCCAACCACCCCTTCCCTTTCCCCTTAGGCCCGTTTGGTTAGTAGTATTAAATGGTGGTAATGAGACTGATTTATAGTGTAAAATTTCATCAAAAGTTCTATATCATATTCCCATGGTAATGAAACATTGATCATAAAAAAGTTTTTTTGTCAAATTTCCATTACCACCTAATAGCGTCTCTCCCAATAGTAAGGTCATTGGAATAAATTTCATAAAGAAAATGAGATGATTGAAGTTGGACGAGCATGACCAATAACCATCAAGGTAACAAACATATTTTTTAATTAAAATTGCACTTATTTTTCATTCCAATTTCCACCATTTATTACCACCTACCAAATGGGCCGTTGGTATTTTTTTATTTAATAATAATAGCTTGATTAAATTGTTCAATTAATTTGTAAGACAATAAAAACTGTTATGCGATAAACTTTTTACGCGACGAAACACGCGTACTATGAAAACTTTTACGATGACGAATTAAAATGTACGTGTTTATATATTTTAATCGACTAAAATATATTAAATAATTAACAATTTATTTATATGATATATTAACTGGATGTTACAGACTATCCCCTAAAAATAAGTTACATCTTCGTAACTTGCACAAACTCTACACAAAAAGGGAATGGACAAACTTGAGTCAAAAGTTGATCATCTAAACATATTGTCAACATATTACCAATTCTCATATATCACGGACACCTATCACAAGAAACTAACAGCTAGGGGCGAAGCCAGGATTTTGAATTGAGGGGGGGGGGGGGGGGGGAATTGTCGATATATTAGAAAAAAATTTTACTATACAAAGATAGAGGTATTCAGAGGTATTAGAAACAGACACTGTAACAACCCGGCTTATCGTTGACTGAATAAGACAGGTCATCACGGGGTTTACTAACCCAAAGATCTAAAATCTCAAATCATGACTCGTGAGAAGGGTCACAATATCTAAAACATAACCTCAACAACCAATCTTAAATCCGAATAGCTAAGCCAAAGTCTAGATTAATCATACAAAGGCACTATGTAAGTCTAACGTAATCAATATACAAAGACTATTACACACCTACTAAAATCCAATACAAACAACAACTTCTATACAAACTTAAATCTAATTAATCTTCACGGTATACTCTTATCACCTCTATTATCCCATCGTTCCCGACTGCTACCGATCTGTAATCAAACTAAAAGATGGAAACAACAGGGAGTCAGATTAAACTGAATGAGAAGTAACAATCCAAAACACAAAACATAGTAATTCAAAACATCGGTTTAAAAACAACATCCTTTCCCTAGATCTATGTGCGCACAGGGAGTCTAGTTGAGAGGAACATCCATAGCTCAAAGGCTATGTCACTCTCGGGTGAGGCTAGTCAATATTTGAATGACAATTCACCTCAAAATAGGGAGTAAGGGAGGTTTTCCCTCTACTCCGTCAATGACCAGCTCGTGAGCCCGATCCATTGACCATATCATAATCATCCATAAACAGTTCATCATCAATAAACATCAATTCAAATCAATTTGACATATAAAAATCATTTTCAAAACCATAGTCTGGCCAGACCCCTTTTAAGGGACTGCTACTACTCACCAATTCCGACGCTTCTGATAGCCAAGATCGATTCACCGCAGCTGACTAAAAGGGCTCGTTGCGTAGTCGTATCCTGAAGCATGACAATAAGCGTAATCACCAAAGAGCGTTCGGCACTACTAAACTACATATAACTTATTACATCTCCTCTTAGAACTATACTCTAACAAGGATTCTTATTCCACAATTGACTTGCTAATCATCAAGAGCCAACAAACATAACCCAATATGTAATTTCACAAGTCTTCCTCACCGAATTCTATAATCTCAACATTTCCTTAAACTAATTCAAACATCCCAAGATTCATCTAATTATTTTTAATTGACACAAGGACGATAATTACTTGACCTACGATCCAACAATCCACAATAATCATCATTTTATCATTAGAGAGCATTTCCTCCAATTAAATTCATCATCTCAATATCTACCAATCAAGTCTATAACCAAAGTCTTTTATCCTTCTCCAAATTTTGTACCCATAACTATATTCTTCAAATTTATATTAATTAACCACCAAGAATCTATTATTTCATCCAAGAATGTAAGCTTATCCATAATTTCTAATTAGCAAGCATTTTCTTTGACCAATCCACAAACTCACTATCCACCCATTCAAATCAAACATCATAAGGTCAATATAGTCTAGCTAAAAACAAGTATATATAATGAATCACGTAATCGATTGATTAATCAAGTAGTGAAAATGGTTCTTAATGAATAATCAATAAAATGATATATTAATAAGATCGAAAGAATGATTGTTTTAAACAAAATACGAGATGCGAATAACAAGAAAAGTTGTAATAAAATATACCTCTTTGAATCTTACGGCACAATGCTTGAAACGAATAAGGGTTGTTGACTGACCGAAATATCAGAGGAAAGAATAAGAAAAATTGTTAATGTCAAGCTTCTTTCGAAATTTCCAGAACCAGTTGAATAATTGAGGAAGAAATCCTTGAAACTCATGAGGATGAATAGAATTAGATTGATGACTGCGGAATCTGTCTCGAGAGACGGTACTGATTCAAGAAGAAGGGCAGGCAACTGGGCTGTTGCTGCCGGCTAGTTCAAGTGTAGATATCAAGGTATGTGGTTCAAAAGCATTCATCAGCCATATGAGAGACGAAATGGCGAGAAGAAGAAGAGGATTGGGTTCTTGCGGTTTGCACGAAGAAGAGGGAAAAACCATGGTTTGGGTATTTAGAATGAGGGAGAAGGAAAGGGTAATGGGTATTTGGATTCTCATGGAAAAGGAATGGAAATGACGGGGTATGGGGTCTTTATTTTATTTTTATATTTTTTTTTATATTTTATTTTTATTTTATTTTTATTTTATTTTTTTTTATTTATTCAAAATTCTCGAACAAATTTCTCGAATGTTACATTCTACCCAACTTGAAATGAACTTCGTCCTCGAAGTTTACTCAATCCCAAAATCATGACTAAATAACTTCTCAAGTATACAATCCTTTTATGCACAAACTCATAAAACTGTGTTAACTAACAATAGTAACAAACACTAAGATTTCTACCAAGACCTGACTAAATCGTAGCATTCCCGAAATCTTACGTTCCTACCCAACTTAAAATAAAGTTCGTCTTCGAACTTACCTCTTAGCAACCTATGGAGATGTAAATAATTAAAACGATAAGCTTAATACTACTAGAGTATGTAACCAAGAATAAACGCGTTTCATAGCATCCTCTACTTCCTATGTAACTTCATCGATAACGTCGTTAGACCATCGCATATCACAAGTCTTACGCTACGTCGACGGATATCGCGCTTTTTCCTATCTGGGATTTGAACGGGTGTCTCCTCGTATTGCAAGGTGTCATTAAGGGTCAGTTGTTCGAGCTTAAGAACGTGCGAGTCTATCTGATGTACTGTCTCAAGTGAGATACGTGGAACATTTTATGTGTTTGCTCGATGGAAGCTTGGTAAAACAAGGCTAAAAGCTACCTCGCCTATGCGCTCAAGAATCTCGAAAAACAAACTACTAATATACCCACCTACAAGCCAATTATAATCATAACAAACCTTATATACAGCAATACCAAAATACACTATTTAATACTTCTCGCAAGGCACAAAATTGCTATGCTACCGTTGTCGACCCATGTATACAACTCTAAATTAAAACATCGTATAATCCCAAAGCTTATCCTTAACAAATGATACATTTCTAAATCCCAAAATCCTAAATTTGTTGCTTTTTGTGTTGACTTCAACGCAACTCTTCGTTTATATTATCTTCAATATTGACAAGCTTCAAAATTTACTCACAACATTCCATTAAAAGATACTCACTATA
The DNA here is from genome assembly GCA_019776075.1 of Amaranthus palmeri. NCBI lineage: Eukaryota > Viridiplantae > Streptophyta > Magnoliopsida > Caryophyllales > Amaranthaceae > Amaranthus > Amaranthus palmeri. Next base: position 501,396 of record JAAKBH010000341.1, on the reverse strand, counting down.
GAACTAGATGACTTCCTTAGTCAAATAGTCTCGACTCTAATAACCCAAAAATCACAAACATGGAATATAATCATTGAAATATATAAACCATACCGTTAATATTCTAAGTCTACCACTCTAGATCCTCTAAAACTTTTGCTGATATCACACTATAGTTTTCGATGTCGAATCTTAAATTTACCAATGACATTCCATCATCAACTTATATCTACATTTGTTAACATCTGAATTGACTTGTTATATTCTCCTTCATAGTTGTATGATCTCCAAATAGTGCACTCATGTCAGAACAATAAGTCGCTATCTATTCATGAAGCTTCTCTCGACATATTAGTCTAACTCGTATCATATAAGGAAATTCCTCAATGATGGTCAATAAAACACTAAGCCTCAAGTATAATTCTACGTATATTCATTATACCATAATCCAATACGCTTCGTTCCTCGAATTATCTTAACCCAAGGTTTTAAACAAAAATCTTGCAATGTATAACCTTAACATTTCAATATCCAAAATTTACAACTCTAGCTCCTTTGAAGTAACTTACGTTGGCATCCATACATATACGGTTGCAACTAATATAATCATATCATACTTAACAAAACCTCAAGTTAACGTGTGACATCCCATCTTCATGTCGTATTTGCTCTTCTAACCAGCAAAAGAAACTTTGTTGATTCTTAGTAATAATCACTCGATCTTCTAATCACTCTATTCTATAAGCTCCAATATCCACATATACTATAATGTATGACTTGATCCAACAACATTAAAAGTTCATTGTTTACACTAACATATGAACATCGTATGCATCTCATCACTAGACTTTGAAAATTCTCGTATGCTCTTATCTTAGGCTTTCTATTGCACAGACTTGTAGTACGTTGTCTTCACTAAATCTCCTACTATGTCATGACATTCTCAAAGGTAACTCACTTGCAACAAGACACTTTTGATGCCTCACAACAATATTACCTCATCTTCGGCATCATGAATCGACAAACAAAAGTCGTTAGCAAAGAGCTAGCAACATGAAAGGTGACACGATTCATACGCTTAAAATATACGATTCTAGTTACTAAAACGATAATCAACAAGGAACTATAATAATCAACAAGACATTCGCATCATCAGAAAACAAATTATAACGTTGCATCGATGAACTGAATCTTCTTGTCGTCACGATCAATCGTAAGAGCGTTTCCCGTTTTACCCCGTATGCCTCACACCTCACACCTTACACGTCCTAAGAAGACTTACTAATTCAAACACCTATGTTCATACCACAATCTTATTTACTTTTTTCCTATTTCTTATCTTCAACTAAATCCTCAAATCACGATTTTCCTAATTCCCAAGATTGTACGCTCGCTAGGTATACTAACCCTAAGGATTAGTTACGGTCGCGAGTCGGCTCTGATACCAACTGTAACAACCCGGCTTATCGTTGACTGAATAAGACAGGTCATCACGGGGTTTACTAACCCAAAGATCTAAAATCTCAAATCATGACTCGTGAGAAGGGTCACAATATCTAAAACATAACCTCAACAACCAATCTTAAATCCGAATAGCTAAGCCAAAGTCTAGATTAATCATACAAAGGCACTATGTAAGTCTAACGTAATCAATATACAAAGACTATTACACACCTACTAAAATCCAATACAAACAACAACTTCTATACAAACTTAAATCTAATTAATCTTCACGGTATACTCTTATCACCTCTATTATCCCATCGTTCCCGACTGCTACCGATCTGTAATCAAACTAAAAGATGGAAACAACAGGGAGTCAGATTAAACTGAATGAGAAGTAACAATCCAAAACACAAAACATAGTAATTCAAAACATCGGTTTAAAAACAACATCCTTTCCCTAGATCTATGTGCGCACAGGGAGTCTAGTTGAGAGGAACATCCATAGCTCAAAGGCTATGTCACTCTCGGGTGAGGCTAGTCAATATTTGAATGACAATTCACCTCAAAATAGGGAGTAAGGGAGGTTTTCCCTCTACTCCGTCAATGACCAGCTCGTGAGCCCGATCCATTGACCATATCATAATCATCCATAAACAGTTCATCATCAATAAACATCAATTCAAATCAATTTGACATATAAAAATCATTTTCAAAACCATAGTCTGGCCAGACCCCTTTTAAGGGACTGCTACTACTCACCAATTCCGACGCTTCTGATAGCCAAGATCGATTCACCGCAGCTGACTAAAAGGGCTCGTTGCGTAGTCGTATCCTGAAGCATGACAATAAGCGTAATCACCAAAGAGCGTTCGGCACTACTAAACTACATATAACTTATTACATCTCCTCTTAGAACTATACTCTAACAAGGATTCTTATTCCACAATTGACTTGCTAATCATCAAGAGCCAACAAACATAACCCAATATGTAATTTCACAAGTCTTCCTCACCGAATTCTATAATCTCAACATTTCCTTAAACTAATTCAAACATCCCAAGATTCATCTAATTATTTTTAATTGACACAAGGACGATAATTACTTGACCTACGATCCAACAATCCACAATAATCATCATTTTATCATTAGAGAGCATTTCCTCCAATTAAATTCATCATCTCAATATCTACCAATCAAGTCTATAACCAAAGTCTTTTATCCTTCTCCAAATTTTGTACCCATAACTATATTCTTCAAATTTATATTAATTAACCACCAAGAATCTATTATTTCATCCAAGAATGTAAGCTTATCCATAATTTCTAATTAGCAAGCATTTTCTTTGACCAATCCACAAACTCACTATCCACCCATTCAAATCAAACATCATAAGGTCAATATAGTCTAGCTAAAAACAAGTATATATAATGAATCACGTAATCGATTGATTAATCAAGTAGTGAAAATGGTTCTTAATGAATAATCAATAAAATGATATATTAATAAGATCGAAAGAATGATTGTTTTAAACAAAATACGAGATGCGAATAACAAGAAAAGTTGTAATAAAATATACCTCTTTGAATCTTACGGCACAATGCTTGAAACGAATAAGGGTTGTTGACTGACCGAAATATCAGAGGAAAGAATAAGAAAAATTGTTAATGTCAAGCTTCTTTCGAAATTTCCAGAACCAGTTGAATAATTGAGGAAGAAATCCTTGAAACTCATGAGGATGAATAGAATTAGATTGATGACTGCGGAATCTGTCCCGAGAGACGGTACTGATTCAAGAAGAAGGGCAGGCAACTGGGCTGTTGCTGCCGGCTGGTTCAAGTGTAGATATCAAGGTATGTGGTTCAAAAGCATTCATCAGCCATATGAGAGACGAAATGGCGAGAAGAAGAAGAGGATTGGGTTCTTGCGGTTTGCACGAAGAAGAGGGAAAAACCATGGTTTGGGTATTTAGAATGAGGGAGAAGGAAAGGGTAATGGGTATTTGGATTCTCATGGAAAAGGAATGGAAATGACGGGGTATGGGGTCTTTATTTTATTTTTATATTTTTTTTTATATTTTTTTTTATTTTATTTTTATTTTATTTTTTTTTATTTATTCAAAATTCTCGAACAAATTTCTCGAATGTTACAGACACAATGGCTCGAATTTACACAACATTGTAACCGAATCTGATTTGATTCGACTTTAAAAAATTGCAGTTATGTATGGACACGAAATCCGATTTCAAGCCCACCCGAAACACCTAACCCGAACTCAAAGATGACCTGAACGAACACCATTAGACACTAGTTAAGCTATGAAAATACTAAAATCATATAGACTGAAATGAACTTGAATCATTTCAAAAAATATATTTAACAGTAAACAGAGTGGAAGCTTCACTATAATTAATTCTATGCCAAATAATTCTAAAAAAAAACACCTTTAAAATTAAGACAGAAAAAATATAAACACACACTAAAAAGGACGAATGTTAAATTATGAAAGATAAATAGTATTGACATTATTGTATAAATCTATTAGTCTATAAAAATAATTGTTTGAATGAGGATTTGATCTTAATTATGTTACTTCAAACATTAAGCTACAGTAACTTTTGTTATATTTTTACTCTCTTTAAACTATGTATCATATTACTATGGGGGCCAAAACCGAAATTACAAAGGCTCGCATTTTCGGCAAGGAGGGTCAGGCCTCCGCTGGCCCCCATGTGGCTTCGCCCATGCTAACAGCATATATCGACTTATCTACTAATTGGTGCGAAATTTCTATCGCCCTCTTAAGGAAGTTACGTCCCCGTAACTTTTACTAACCTGAAACAGGTGCGGGTACTTCTCACGCATGGAGGTTTCGGTGTCTCATGTAGTCGCCTCTCACTCATGATTTGCCCATAAGACTTTAACCTTGGTGACACCCTTTCGTCGAGTGCTACGGACTTTCATATCAAAAATATGAACAGGTTGAGCATAAGACAAGGTGGCGTTATATTCTTAAGGCTCTAGGTCTAAAACATGAGATTACGTGGCACTTCTTCAACTGATAATCAGTTTTTAAGTCAATTTATTAGTTATTTTTGGTTTTCAAATTACTATTGGGTCAAAGAGTAGTTAAAGAATATAGGAACAATCCCCAACAACAGCCTTGTACTTTACTCATTTTCATTTAAACAACCGCGAACTTCGTTTATCCTCAACAACAGCCATCAAAGTACCAAAAGTTACATCGAAACAGCCAAGTTGCCCCACCTCCACTAAATGACCGGTTTTTACCCATTTCTTACCTTTGACTCTTGTTTATGACCGTTGACCAAAAATTAAAAAAAAAAAATAAAAATTAACTTCCTTCATCCCTTACCTTTCACCATTCACTCTTCTTCCTCCATTTCTTTATCCTCTTCCACTCTCCATACCTTTCTTCAATGCTCATATTCTTCAAATCTTCTGCACTCTTGAACTTTCACCAACATTTACATGCTATTTCCTACTGTTATCATCATTTTCATCACCATTTCCCTTAATTTTTGAAGGTAACACAGGTGGGTTATCAAGAACAAGTGGTTTCAATTACTTGAGTTCTGGGACTAAATTCTCGGGTTCAATTATCATCATTTTCATCACCATTTCCATTCTTCTGGGACTAAATTCTCGGGTTCAATTACTTGAGTTGAATTTTGATTGTTTCTAGGGTTTTGGGTAGTCTTAGAAATTGAAGAAATTGGAGGGTTTAGTTCTTGTTCAAGATATGGGTCCTCAAAAATTCCATCTTCAAAAACAAGGCAATCTCCAATTACTTGTTCTTCTTCTTCATATTCTTCATGATTTAAACTTGAGGATGTAAATGGGAAATTTTGGGAATTGGAAGAAAAGGCAAAACAAAGAATTGGGGAAGATAAAGAACTAAACTTTTTTTGAAGGGTATTTGAAGAAAGGTATGGAGAGTGGAAGAGGATAAAGAAATGGAGGAAGAAGAGTGAATGGTGAAAGGTAAGGGATGAAGGAAGTTATTTATTTTTTTTTTTTTAAATTTTTGGTCAACGATCATTAGCTTTGGTCAAAGGTAAGAATAGGCTAACAACCGGTCATTTGGACAACTTGGCTGTTTCGATGTAACTTTTGGTACTTTGATGGCTGTTGTTGAGGATAAACGAAGTTCGCGGTTGTTTAAATGAAAATGAGTAAAGTACAAGGCTGTTGTTGGGGATTGTTCCAAGAATATATTATACGTTTAAACACTAATTATAAGCTTTAGAATTTTACATAGAGGAATATACAGATATTAATTTTTGGTTCTTTGAAATAAATTTTAATTCGTAAATAAGATAAATCAATTTGATGAAAGAAATATAAGAATGAGATAAATATAAAATTAAGGGAAATTCCACATGATAGCATCAAGTTTTAATGAAATGCCAATGCTAGCATTTTTTTAAGAAAATTCCACATGGTAACATCTAGTTTATGCACTATCTAATTGCCGTAGCATGTTCCGTTAAGTTCTTGTTAAATTCCGTTAAATTCATTATTTTGTAAGTTGTTTTCCACATGGTGGCATCTAGTTTTTGTTAATTTACCATCTTAACTTTTAATTCGCCATTTTAATGTTTAATTCACTATTTAATTCATTAACGCTCATAAATGTTTAATAATTTTATTGAAAAAATTATAAATGTTGAATAATTATACGGAAAATAATTTTAACATTTAATTCATCGGTCGAAACAAGTACTCTTTCGAATAAGTATTTGTTTCGATCGAAATTTCGAAAGAGTTATCCGATAAGGATAGTAGCCACGTCCGTTGTTTCAAAAAAAATCGTTATGATGGGTAAAAATTACGTCAAATATCATTTTCGGTTTACGTATCGGAAAATAGGCGTATAAGTACTTGTTTCGACCGGATTTTCGAAAGAGTTATCCCATAAGGGTATTTGCAACGTGCGTTTTTTGAAAAAAAAGCGTTATGACAGGTAAAAATGACGTCAAATATCTTTTTCGGTTTACGTATCCAAAAATAGTTGAATAAGTACTTGTTTCGACCCGATTAGATAGTTTCTTATAATTTTTCAATAAAATTATTAAACATTTATAAGCGTTAATGAATTAAACGGTGAATTAAACATTAAAATGGTGAATTAAAAGTTAAAATGGCAAATTAACAAAAACTGGATGCTACCATGTGGAAAAAACTTACAAAATGATGGATTTAACGGAATTTAACAAGAACTTAACGGAAAATGCTATGGCAATTAGATAGTGCATAAACTAGATGCTACCATGTGGAATTTTCTTAAAAAAGTGCTACCTTTGGCATTTCATCAAAACTGGATGCTACCATGTGGAATTTCCCTAAAATTAAATCGCAATTATGGAACGAGGGCCAAAGTTAGGATCTTAATCTTTTGGGGGCACAATCTATATGTACTTGCAAATAATAATATAAAGACAAGTTAAATTCTAAATTTTATTTTAAAATGAGAATATTTATAATGTTAGACAAAAAATATATATTATATTAGTAGTCAAACTACCAAATTTGAATGTCATTTTTACTACTTGACTATTGAATTTTACTTAAATTTCTGATATCTAATCAACTCTTAAACAATACTTAAATTTATGATATTTAATCAGCACTTAAATATTATATATTTTTATAATTTTGCTGTTAAATGATAAATGATAGTCTCATAGTCATTTGTCAAATGCAGCAGGATTATCAATCTTTTAATAGTAGAGTAATTTACATTTAGAAATAAATGAATTTATTCTACAAAACTCCGTACGATGCACGTACGGGTTTTATACTAGTTATATAATAATAATTTAATAAGAGGGTTTGGTAAAATAAAAGTATGTGATATATTTTGACTAGGGAGAATGTCTATTCGGCCCACCGTGTCACGCCTATGTGGAACCAAAGTGTCCATAGTGAAAAAAATACCAAATCAATAAGAAAAATAAAAACAGAAAATAACTCAAATTTCAATGGAAAGAAAAAGTAATTTTTAAGGCTAAAATAAAAAAAACTATTGGGTGCAACTTTTTCATATATTGCTTTGTTGAACATTTTTTTCAAATAAACTTTCAACAATCAGTAACAAATTGTACACATACTACTATTTGTTAGCAAACGACTTATGGAACTAGCTTAAGAAGTGACACTAAACTTCAAAAAAAAAAAAAAAAAAAAAAAAAAAGAAGTGACACTAACAACCAAGGCCACCAGTTTATCAAATATATATTGACTTGATTCCAAATAGGAGTAACATGTATAAAAGTATGGAAATTTTAAGTGGTAATTCAAAGGTTTTGGGTTTATCACGTGGTAATTAAAACTATTAAAAAATCTATGCGGTAATTCGGAGGTTTACCAAATTGTTGAACCGCCACCTTAGCTTATTGCACACAAAAAGCTAGCAATTGTTAATTTCGAAGCTTTCAAGTTGGTGTAAACCTATTTATGCGACTCACTATTTTGCCTTTAATTTCAGCCTATTCCCTCAAAATTTAAACCCTAACTCTTACATCTTTCACCCAAATCATATTTTTTCCCCAAATCCAAATCAAAATATACATTAATATAAGATGTTATAAGATTTTTCTATTAATAATTTTTTATAAAATAAATTTACATATATAAAGTATCAAAATTTAATTTAAAAACTACTCTGTCCTATTCGCTTTTAATATCCTATTTGCTTTTTCAATACTTTTCATCAATCACTCTTATTATATGTTTTGTTTTCAATCCATAAGTTAAAACATAGTCAAATGGGGTCTTATTTGATTGTTTTATTGTAAATTTTATTAATGTCAAATTTTTTTATATAATTTTTACTTAAACACGGCAAGAGATATTTTAAATTAGAAACATGCATTGACAAATGTGTCAAACTCAAATGTAACACTTAAAGTGAATAGGAAAGAGTATAAAAATTAAATATAACGAGCAAAAAAAACGAAACGAGTAGAGGTAATCATTCGGGTCATCAAGTTGATTTCGGGTTATGTGCTGCGGGTCGGTTCAAAATCAAATTTGTGTCCACATTGATTTTTACAGAATTTTAATTTCATATTGACGTCAAATCAAATCGGGTAAGATTATTAGGTCGGATAAATATCGGATCATCGGGTTTCTTTTGAACACCTCTAGAACCAGGCCCGTTCCTGAACTTTAGTGGGCCCTAGGCAAAATAATAAATTGAGGCCCCTAAAACTTTATAACATTTTGAAAAATATTTTACGAAATTAATTGATTAAAATATGCAATTATTTTAAAAATAAATAATTTACTAATGAAATTAACATTTTTGATGCAATTTGTCTTTCTTTTTCATGTCAAAATAACTAAAACATAAAGACATATAGAGTATATGACATAATCATCAAATCAACTAGATGAAAAATAATGGTGATCTTATTTGATTTGTAAAATAGAAAAGTTATAAATATTAATATATTTGATACTCCCTCCGTTCCTTTTTGTTTGTCCACTTTAAGTTTGTCCACTTTTAGAGAGAGAAATTTAAATTAGATTTTTAAAGCATATATTGATGATAAAATCTATTCATGTGAGATCTTGTTAGATTTGTCTTGATGTAAAGTTTTTTAATATGTAATTTTTATGATTTTTTATGATGCGTAGTTAGCGATATTAAGGCTTAAAATTTGCTAAAAAATGCGTGCAAAAAGTAAAATGGACAAATAAAAAGAAACGGAGGGAGTAATGTTTACTTCCTCCGTTTCATGGTAATTGCACTAGCTTGAAAAATGTAAGCTTATGAACAAAAAATTAAAGTTGGTTAGTTTGGTGGGAAATTGTCAAAAATAAAAATGAGACATTATTAAAGAAATGAAAGTGTATAATTAAAAAAATTACCAATTGAAATAACATATTGGATAGAGTATCAAATCAATAAAAAAAAAATAAATAATAGAGTATATGAAAACATTAAAAAAAACAATGTATGAAAGTGTAAAGTGTAGGCTTATTTCTACTCTAGTCATTATACTAGAAGTCTTAAAGCCACCAAATAATACTCCATCCACTTTTTTCCATATATATCCTTACTTTTTAGCTTCAATTCATCATTAATTCAAATGGGCATTTTGGTAAATTCAACTTTAAATTTATTCACAAATGCCAAATTCAGAAGAAAGCTTCATCTTCTTCCACTAACCAAAAATGGCTTCCAACTACTATTGGGCCCCTCGGATGTCGGGGCCCTGGGCGGCGGCACCCCTTGCCTACCCCCAGGGCCGGCCCTGTCTAGAACCGAGTAAAACAACATCTAAGCATTGCGACAAAGTCCGAGACACTGAGAATAGAAGTCAGCTATGATTGAGGAAAGGATGATTATCATAATCTTCCGTCAAATACATAATGACGCATAATATTGAATACAAACATGAATGTCGTAATTTATGATTAGAATATGGTTTGAATTAAGTGATTACCGGCTAATCATACTCAACATGTTTCTGCGTAAAATTATTTAGAGATATGCGCGTCTTTGGCATGACAATGACCATTTTTTTCACACATTCAATCATACATTATACTAAAACAATGAAAGAGTATTACACATGTCACTTTTTACATAATATTTACCCTTCTAAATTTTAAATAGTTAAATATGAAAACAATAAAAGAGTATTACACATGAGGGTTAAATGTGGGATAAAGAGAGTATATAAAAGATAAAAACTTTCCAAAATAGGAAAGTATTCTAAATAGGACAAACTTATGAAACTGCCCGTTATAATAATGTGGACAAACTTAAAAGAACAAAGAGAGTACATATTAGTGTTACCAATTCTTAAAGTGTTACATATAAGTATTACCAATTATTAAAGTGTTACATACAAGTGTTATCAATTTTAAAGTGTTACATATTAGTGCTATCACATTTGAAAGTATTACATATAAGTGTTACTAATTTTAAAAGTATTACATGATTGTATTACTTAATGATAAAGTGTTACAAAAGTGTTACCTAATATTTTTAAGAAGTTGGATATCAAAATGTGTTACTAATATACTTCCTCCGTTCTGATTTACTTGCTACGTTTGCATGGGCACAAATATTAAGGAGTTACTCTGCAATGATGAGTAGTAGTTAGAAAGTTGCTTTTTTGGAATTTTTTAATATTATTTGTTGAAAAATGAAAAAGAAAAATAGGAGTAATTAGATATAGAGTAGGATAAAAGTAGGAGTAGGTATAACTTTAAATGATTGGTTTTTTACTAAAAAGGAAATGTAGCAAGTAATATGAAATTTCCCAAAATGGAAAATGTAGCAAGTATTATGGAACGGAGGAAGTATGTTACATAAAGTCATTTTTGTGCTAGTGTAACATTGACATTGATTCGTGAATCGATGTTTTGGTTCATGAAGTGACATATTACTTCATGAATGGTTGTATGCCTTTCTATAAATATAGAAGGCATGTGTAAATTATTTATTACATGAGATATACATAGAATATAGATGTGATTTCTGAATTTCTTATCCTCTAACACTTTACATAGAGAACTTGCAATTTTTGATTGTAAATTTTCTTTTTCTTCTTCCACTTAGTTTTGTCATGTAGTTCTAATTTGCTTGTGCTAGGAATTTAGTGAAACTCTTTGTAGAATTGATTTTTTTTATTTGAAATGTAACTTTTAAATTAATGTGCAATTGCATATTTGTAACTTGCAGGTTCGTCTATCTTGGAAGGTCTTTCTCAAGCCAGGGGTCTCTCTGATCGCACTCTTCTTTTTGGGTATGAGTTGTCGTCATCCTTCCCTCCCCAGACCCTGAGCATAGTTTTCCAATGAGCGGGATACACTGGGTATGATAATGATGATGATGAGGAGTATTTTCTTACAACTATTGAATTTGCCTGTAAATGCAGTAATAAAGGAAAATAGTAATATTTTCTTACTAAAATATTTTTGAAAGGTTAATTATTTTCCCATTCTAGTATTTTAATGTTGATGTTATAACTATTGTATAAATGTAAAATAATTTCTGAAAGCTATGTATTTTTTAAAATTAATCTATTTTTAGAGATAAATTGTTTTACTATTAAAGGACCAATAATATTCCTGCTGCATTTGGCAGATGGCTGTTGTATGGGTAAAAATATGAACCAAATGTTATTAAGGTAAATTATGGTCAAAGGAAGTCAAATCCACCAAAATGTGGCAACTTAGAGATGAGAAAGGCCTTGATCTGGGAGGGTTAATTGAAGAAAATTATATTAAGTTAATCTCTTATATATTGTATAATCATTTATATATGGGGTGTTTGGCAATTGGCTTTTGACTTAGCTTTTTGGTTGACTTTTGGCTTTTGGCTTGTTAGTTGGTCAAACAGCCAAAAAAGTATTTGGTAAATGGCTTTTAAAGCAGCTGAAAAACTGACTTTTAAGCCAAAATGAAAAATCTGCTCTAGGTAGCTTTTTGGTTTGACTTTTGGCTTGTTGGCCCACTTTTTCTCTAATAAACAGCCAACAGCTAATATTTAAATTTACCAAACATCTCCACAAAAAGCTAACATTTTAAGCTAGCTTAAAAGTCAATAAAAACAGCCAACATTTTCAGCTGGTCAAACAAGCCAACTAAAAAAACCAACCGCTAGCAACCAATTGACAAAACACCCCATAATAGTTTTATAAGAAAACCAATGAATTAATTGTTCCTATGTTTCTTTAATTAATTATCCCCAGAAAAATAAGTAAATAAAAGCTAGCATTAACAGCCATGATTTGTTTTTAAAAGAAGGGCCAAAGGGCGAAGATGTTTAGCATTTTCCCTTCTTCCTTTTTATAAACAAATTTTATTGGAGTTGATGCATTTGCTCGGATTATAATGTAGAGCATAAATTCACCCTTCCCAAGTGATATGGCATCAACTATAGAGTAATAGCTTGGAGCAGAAGATGTCTATTCACCCAAAGAGTACTGTCTCATTTGCCTTAAACACTTTATTCAATGCAGTTATTTAATTTTTAATATCTCTTATTGTACATAATTAAAAATTATGCGGAGTTGATATAAATAATCCTTACATTGAGACGAATCAAATAATATCGCACTTGACTGTATTTTAACTTACAGAATAATAATAAAATGTAAATTAAGAGTAAGAGATGAATAGTGTCCAAAAAGCAAATGGGACACTTATGATGAATAAGAGGGAGTATAATTCTGATTTATTGTTTAATATTCTTTCTATTTAGGGATATTCCACATGGTAGCTTCCTGTTTTAATGAAATGTCAGTGGAAGCACCTTTTTTTAAGCAAATTCCACATGGTAGCATCCAGTTTATTTACTATTTAATTGTCATAGCATTTTCCGTTAAGTATCATTTCGTAAAATTTTTCCACATGATAACATCCAGTTTTTATTTAATTCACCATTTTAGCGTTAGACTGCCCTCATACCACTAACTCATGGACATTTCCAAATATTGAATAAAATAAGTTTTTGGAAAATTTTTATTTTTAAAATAACGTCTTTGTATTTGAGTCTAAGCTTAGGGCTTATTTTCTGTTCTTAACAACGAACAAAAAAAATACTTTAGCACAATTTTGTTTGTTGGTACTAACAGCAAACAAAAGGAAGAATGTCATCACTTTTAAAGGGACCAAAAAAATTTATTTGTTTGTTCACTGTGATACAGTGAACTAACATTTGCTTCTTTTAGCGAACAAATAATACCTGACCTCAACTCTAACATGACACTTATGTAGACAATTAAAATTTTTCAATACTTATTTTGGGAATTTTTATATTAATAAACTTTTTTTTTAGATTTTTAAACATTTTATTGCAACTTTTTTGACAATACATGATTGATTATATTGTTAAAATTATGATATCGAAAAGAGAGAAATTCATGGAAAAATCAATATTTTAAATGACTATATTACTATGGGAAATTCCACATGGTAGCATTGAGTTTTAATGGAATGACAAAGGTAGCACTTTTTTAAGAAGATTCCACATGGTAGCATCAAGTTTATGCACAATCTAATGGCCGTAGCATTTTCCGTTAAGTTCTTGTTAAATTTTATTAAATTTATCATTTTGTAAGTTTTTTCCCCATGGTAACATCCAGTTTTTGTTTAATCCACCATTTTAACTTTTAATTCACCATTTTAATAATTCACCAATTTAACGTTTAATTCACAGTTTAATTCATTAACGCCTAAAAATATTGTAATAATTTTGTTTTCATTCAAAAATGACATGAGTTATTTAGCGACATTAATATTACTCGTAGGGGTGTTCATAACCGGGTACCCGGAAAGTCGGGTACCTGTTTTAATGGCCCATGTCCCGGCCCAATTTATCCGGGTACTCGGATTTCGGGTACCCGGATAAGTCGGGTCGGTACACCGGATACCCGGTTTAATTTGTGGCGTAGTTATTTCTCTACATTTATTGTTTAGAACGGCAGTTTCTAGCCTACAATCAATGTTGTAGCATATGTAATCTTCGAGGTTTTATTTAAAAACGCACAGCAAGCTAGTATCCTTGAAATTAAAACACATAAAGGAGCTGCTTAGCGCAATCAGAAAATAAATCTCAAACTGCCACGCCAGGACCAGCATGAAGCAAATGCATTCATGAAAAAAATGTAATGGTATCAACTACAGTGGAAGTAGCATACTTGCAACAATGGTTATAATTTTTGCTTCATCATATGAGTAAATAATATTTCAGCCTTGACCTACAATGATGACAATCAGGGGCGGATCTAGAAAAAAATTAAATGCTGTCAATAACGATAACATTGAAAAAATACATCAACGTTTCAATTACGGAAATTGGCTCCGTCGAGTTTTCATATTCTGAAAACGGCGCATAATATATCATCATTTGACAAACTTTGTAAAAAATCACATTCAAAATAAATTACAACTGTATTATTTAAAAATTCATCAGCTATATCTTGTTGCGTAACTCAGTCTTAATAATCTTCATCGTAGAATTACATACTAAACTAATCAATTGTAGTTGTAGAATTAATTAATTAATTAAATTATTAAAATACTAAAAGTCTAAAACTCTATTAAATTCCAAGAAATATAAAATGAAACCCTTAATTAATTAATTAGAAATGAACCCTATATTGACCCAAAATAGATTAATCCAAAATTGATTAATCCAAAATTGATTAATCATTAACCTATTCATGAATGAACAAAGTCAAGAAAAAATATTTAACAATCAACACAAACCATAAATAAAAATCAAATTAAGGAATTAACTCAAATACTCAATCAGAAAATCAGAAAAATAATGGGGCAAGTGACGACCTGCTGTCGCCTGCCTGCACCACGTCTGCTGCCTGCACAGACACACACGACTGACGTCCTGGTGGCGAGTTTTCGGTTGCCGCCTTGCCGGAGTGAAGGAGTAGAGGAGGTCTCAGACCGTGTCATTTTTGAATGAAAACAAAATTTTTACAATATTTATGGGCGTTAATGAATTTAAACGGTGAATTAAACGTTAAAATGGTGAATTAAATGTTAAAATGGAGTTTTGGAGCAGCCTCTCTCTTCTTTCACTCTCTAGCGCTCCTCTCTGTTGAGCGACATCGTCAGCTCCGCCATGGCAGACAGGAGGAGAGGCCGTCCACCGAGAAAGAGAGAGTTGGCTTGCTAATCATATGTTTCACCCCCTTCCATCGACTTTGACTTTCTGATTTCGAATGAGAATACCCCCAAATTGAGATTTCGAGATTCTCAAACCCTAATTTGGGAATTCAAAAGCCCTAAATTTAATTAGGGGAAATCGTATAGGATCTGCAATTGAGTAATTGAGTATCTGAAGGTTGGGCTATGGTTTTTGTTTTTGAATCTTCTTCAAATCGCGAACATCTTCTGCTTCATGGTTTTGTTCTCAATCTTCCTTGGAGTTTAACTCAGTTTCAAGGCATGCTTGAGGATGTAAGGAATTTCTAAGGCTAAGTAATCCCCACGGATTGAACGGTCGAGTTCCAGATTGATGCTGATGAGTCGAGGTTGATGAACCCTAATACACACGACTTTGGTGCAAATTGAGGTATTCTTTCCAAGGTTTGCTTGTATATTTTCGAACCCCTACCCCCTGTTTTAGGTCTGGTGGGCGTTCTTATTTTGGTAGATGGTTGCCTTAAGTTGGGTCGACTATGTCTCTGCTCATGAACAGACTTTACAGTTTAGTATCTTGAGGGTAAGAAGCCAATTATTACTCCTGTCCCTTATATGAACTGCACTATGCAGTTTTGTCTCTGAGGATATCAATTTGGATTGATATTCCTTTCTTGAAGGTTGTAAATCGAACCCCTAACCCGTGGCCTAGGGAGGCAAGTTGTGATTGTCACTTGCAGACTTGCTGGTTGTTTGTCCTTGATTATATTTGTTGGATGGCTACTAGTCTAGCGTTTGATGAGATTGGTATATTGTCTGATATCTATGGTCTTTTGAGTTTCTCATGAGCAACATCATATGGATGGGGTATGTGTACTGCCCCTGCTGTTTTGTGTGCTAATGCTGGTAAATTGGTGGTCTTGCTCTGCTCATTTGCTGAGGTTCCACAGTTGTGCACATATAGACTAAAAGATACAAGCATAACTCTGTTGTTAGGTTTTGTATATGAAGATATTGCTGGATATTGGTTAGGTAGACACTAAGATTGTTTGTCTATCATCGAACTATCTTTGTTGAGTGTAGGGGACTTGTAAAACTCTTGGTTCAGTGGCTTTGAGTGTACTTTCAGGACACTGAGTGATGAAGATCCATAAACAATGCATCTGCTGAAGCCATATCGGTTCTCGTGGATCAATTGGTTTGATGCTACTCGAATTTTGAAGAGTTTAGGCTAACTTCAGATTGTTATGGTACATTTATGGCTGGAGATGGTCCATTTAAATGTCTGTCCTATGGGATAAGTGAGTGCTCTAATGGCTGGCTATTATCATTAAGCAACAAGGACTTGAGACTGCTACCTCTGGCTTCGTGTGGCCTGTCTAAGTTCGTCTTGTGGCTTGAAGCCGATCATTTGGGCTACTTGATAGCGGAGGATGCCTGCTACATTGTCCCGACTAGATTGCGAAGGTTAAAAACATGCTGATGCGTCTCGGAAATTATGAGCCACGGGCTTTTTTTTGTTTGTTTTTGCGTAGAAATGGACTGGCCTTGATGCCAATTTGTAAATGACCTTGTATGGTTTGTTTCACTGTATAGCCTAGGTTATATGGTCTTTTTGGGGATGTCGCTCTCTGACTAGCGGATGATAAGAGGCTTGTCTCTTGGAGCTTTGGCGGGGTGCGACATCTTAGTCTTTTGAACCGGTGATGTAAGCTTCGGCTATTTTCCCTGGCATTTTATAAAACTTACTTTGCCAAAAAAATAAAATAAATATTAAAATGGTGAATTAAACAAAAATTGGATGTTACCATGTGGAAAAAAAAACTTACCAAATGATGGATTTAACGGAATTTAGCAAGAATTTAACGGAAAATACTACGGCCATTAGTTTGTGCCTAAACTGGATGCTACCATGAGAAATTTTCTTAAAAAAGTGCTACCACTAGCATTTCATGAAAACTCAATGCTACCATGTGGAATTTCCCATTTATTATAATTGTGTCAAATTAAACCATAAATACAATCATGTTTATCATATTATATCTATAAGTATAACTAACTAAAAATATTTAAGAATAATCTAACTTTTTTTATCAGTGTTTTAATAATTATTAAATTACTAATTCTTATATGTCATGGTCATGGTCAACAATTCAACATCTCGCCAATGTTGGGGTCTAGGGAAGAGATAGCGAACGTATCATACTCGTACCTATTCGATAGAGAGGGCAGGAGTGCGCTATTAAATAAGACCCTTAGGTAAAAAGAGTCCTACAATATGAGGTGAAAGCATCAAGATAAAAAGGCAAAACCGCAAATACAAAACAAGCTTGACTAGAATAGGGTTGTAGGAGAAAAAAAAAGGAAATAAATAGACAAAACTACCAAGGGCCAAAGAGTTTAGTCAAAGAGGACGATCTAAAGTCTGACTCACGAATATAATCCCTTCAATTACTTCTATCGTTCGTCAGGTTCTTAGAGAGGTGCAGCTCACCCAAGTCGATTTTTAATTGCTACAACCAAATTGTCTTAGGCCTACCCCGACTTCTCTTACCCTCTACTAAAAGGATTTCCACTATTCTCATGAGTACGCCAGCCGTCTTTCTCTTCACATGTCCGAAACACCCTTAACCTATTTTCACGCAGCTTTGAAGATAATAGGGTAACCCCTAACCTCTCTGTCACTTCCTGGTTCCTAGTTTTGTCCATTCTCGTACGCCCACACACAGGGGCGGATGCACGCTTAGTCAATGCTGTCAATTGACAGCATTTGAATTATATAAATTTTCAAGTATAGTTATGTGTTGATATACCAAGTGTCTCAGTTGGTAAGGCTTTTGGCATATGACAACATATACTCAGGTTCGAATCCACCTAACAACAAAATTTTTTGATTTTTTTTTTTCTAAATTTCGAAACCCATCTCTTCCTAGGCCCAATTTCTGATTTTCATTTCCCCAATTTCCAAAACCCTCACTTTCAAAAACCTAGATCTGAGACTGAGAGAGACCGACGGCTGTCACGGCTCCTTCACTCGCTCCTCCTTCACCGCTCACGGCCAAAGTTGTTAAAATCGCGATTCTACTTAGAATCGTTTTGAGAGGTAGAATCGAATCGGTAGAATTGAATCGTTGAATCGTACGATTCTACATATAAACATAAATATATTAAAAATATGTAGTTTCTTATCATTATTGTCCAATTCAAAAGTTTAAATTTATAAATTAAAGTTTCTTGACTTTATTTAACAACATAATGAAAACTTTTTAATAATTAATTTAAATTTTCATATCGATTAAGAAATTTGTTTTTTAAAAATTTTCATGATGGAAAATTTGAAATTCATGTGTATATGTGAAGGAGATTAGTAAAAAATGATACATAAGCAAAATTAAAAATAATTCATACTAAATTAGTAGAATCGGATCGTTAAATCGTAGAATCGTGTTATGATTCTACATCTAAAAATTTTATTCCAACTAGAATCGTAAGATTCTACAACTTTAAGATTCTACATGCGATTCAAATCGCTCGCTTGTTTTTGGATCGTAAAATCGTAGAATCGTAGATCAGAATCGCGATTTTAACAACCATGCTCACGGCTGTCGGCTTCACCGTCACCGGTGCCGGAAAACTCTGGTAAGTCGTCTGCTTCTTCACCGCTCACTTTCTGATTTTTTGAGTATTTGAAATAATTTGTTTGTTGATTGTTATATGTTATATGTTAATTTGTTAAACATTGTGATTTGTTAATTTGTTTCTTGACATTCTTTGAATCTTTGTTCAATTCATGAATCAATTTATTAGGTTAATCAATTTAGGGTTATTTTTCATAAAGATTGTTTCTTGACATTTGACATTCTTTCATTCTTTGTTCATTTGGTTTGTGTTAATTTGTTCAATTATATTTTATTTTTGGTTTGTGTAAATTTGTTAATTTGTTAATTTGTTAAACATTGTGATTTGTTTCTTGACATTCTTTGAATCTTTGTTCAATTCATGAATCAATTTATTAGATTAATCAATTTAGGGTTATTTTTCATAAAGATTGTTTCTTGACAATTGACATTCTTTCATTCTTTGTTTATTTGGTTTGTGTTAATTTGTTAATTTGTTCCATCATATTTTATTTTTGGTTTGTGTTAATTTGTTAATTTGTTAAACAAATAATTGTGTTTTACAGAGTTAGAAATGGATAGGTATTTCAAAAGAGTGGTAACTTATTTTGAATGTGATTTGTTACAAAGTTTGTCAAATGATGATATTATGTGTCGTTTTCAGAATATGAAAACTCGACGGAGTCAATTACCGTAATTTAAAACGTTGATGTATTTTTTTAATGTTATCGTTATCGACAGCATTTGATTTTTTTTCTAGATCCGTCCCTGCCCACACATTCACCTCTACGTACGCGTCTCCATTACATCCATTTTCTATCCCAAGGACTTTTTTAGAGTACAAAATTATAAATAATTTAACTTTGAAATTACATTATCCAACACTAGATACAGACATACAGTATCTTAATAAGGAATACGTTGTTTAGGATAAAACTGTTCAATTCAATTTTATTTTTTTTTCAAATTAAGATAAACGCTGGATAAAAAGGATAGTTATGGCGTCGCCCGGACTCGAACCGGAGACCTTCAGTGTGTTAGACTGACGTGATAACCAACTACACCACGACACCAGTTGCTTCTTTGTTGTTCCTTGGGCTTTCTTGAAAAGTTGAAGATCTTGCAATCACTTGGACTTTAAACAAGTGTACTTAAGGTTAGTTGATTATTATTTTGTTAATATTTAATTTAAGTTAAATGTGTAGAAAATATAGAAGTATCTATTTTCTTTGAGAATAATGGAAAATCAAAATTACAATTCTCGAATCTTTGAGAATTATTGATTAGTTTAGTGAATAGTGATTGAATAAGGTTTTTTCATTTGTATCATCATCATATTCAGTATATCCCGCCTATAAAAAACTATGACCAGGATCTGAGGAGGGAAGGAGACAACTCTTACACTCAAAGAAGAGGGCGGCTAAAATGTCACCCGACTCAAAAAAAAGACGTCTAAGATAAGATATTGATTCTGTAATTGATGGGATCAAGCATTATAGACTCAAAAGGGTGAGATTTGGTTCTTATGTAGGTGGTGAGTGATATATGTAATGGATGAAAACAATTTCAATTATTAGGCAACCAATAAATCTTATTTGTAAACTATCTATTTTCTCGCAATTTCACTCCTTGTGAATTTCAATATAATTGCTTCGTTTATTATCTCAATTATTAATGTTGTTAGTGTTACTTAAGATTGATTATTATTTAGGTACCATGACATCTATAAAATATTGTAGTTTGGTTGTAGAACTACTTTTATGGCATAATTTCTACGCCATAAAAATTGATAAAAGTACAAATTTCTATATTAGTAGTTTTGTCCTTCTATTTGGTTATAGGTGGAAGAAAACAAAATATTAAAATTTTTTAAATGATAAATTAAATTTTCTATTTGCACGTCAAGTTGCACATTCACTCAACAAGTAGTTTAGCTCATTGTAAAAATTGAGCTTCTATTTTAATTCGGTATAGAATTGCAGTTTTTGATTTTTAGTATGCTCAAACCTAATCCAAACTAAAATATTTCGGTTTTGAAAATTCCAATCCAAAACCAAACCAATTTATAACCAGCCCAAACCATATATCTTATTCGATTTGCGGTTTTTATCCGAATAACTTTTACCCTTAGTAGTGTTAGTGGTTAATCAGAAGAATTATGCTGGTGGAAGCCTGATTATATTCCGTTACCGAGTTATGCAATAAGATCACTTTGAGAAGATTCTTGGGTCCTAGAAAATACACCAAGGGGTTAGCAGGGCCAGAAATATTTTTCCGCGGGACCCACTCCGACGCCGAAGTCAGTATCAATCTGAGACAATATGCCTAATAGTTCCTTTTAGGTGCATAGTGGCAGCCAAGTGGATTACTACTTATATTAGGACTTATTTAGACCTAATGTCATTGTAATTAATGATGATCATAAATGAAAGTCTTCTTTTGTCATATGAATATGTCTTTAATGTTCTGAAAATCAACGTGGGTGTTTGAGATTCAGTTCTATTTAAATTACTTTGAATTCTTTGTACTTCTCTTCTAATAGAAATTCCTTACCTCATTTATGGCCTCCTTGATGAGTATTTATAACTCATCATTGTATGTAGCAAACATTCTTTCGTCAATCTTTAAAACATTCTCTGCATGCCACTATTTTTCATCAGATGTGTCAACCTCTCAATCATTTTAAGGTATTTCCTTTGTTTCTTATGCCGCCTCGTATTTCTTCTTTCAACACGTGACTCACTTAGTTATAGTGAACTTTAAATGAAACACAAGTGTCCTCACACTGCACGTGAGTTTTCCATGCAATAATATCAAACCTTGTACGTATAATCTCATAATAACTACCATCACAGACAAATGCTCCCAAGATGACGACTGATTATCAATAATTCCTACTAGATTAAGACTAACATGACATTGTCGGATTTTCCTTTAACATAATTAAAGTTTGTTAATAATTTACACACACAGTAAGTATAATTTTTGGGTTTTTAATTCCCTTTGAAAATCATTTATCCTGCCTTGTTAAACGATTGTTCATGCCCAGTTGATGGTGAAATATGTTGCCTGTGAAATCAGGAAATTTTTTTGAATTGTATTAGGTAAATTAATAAATTTTAAGTTTTGATAATTATATGAACTTCTAGATTACCGTCAGTCAAAGACGTATAATTGCTACATTGTTTTTTCTTTCTTATTAATGAAATTTATAAAGAAATTTAAATAGATATGCGAATAACTAAATCTCTAAATGAAGCCACTAACTTAGTGCTAAATAAACGTAGAAAGTTAAATAACCCAACCCTACTACTAAAGTACTAATAACTTATTAAAATAATTAACTCATAAATAATATCTATTTTAAATATGAATCAAATCTCAACAAGGACAATGTATAAACGTTGAATTACTATGAATAGGAGCTCTTCTCAATACATAGAGGTGAAGTGTTTAGTATAGTATAATAATAGTAATAATTACACTATAATTAACTTGTTAATCATAAAGTCTAAAATTATTGGAAAATAATAAATTTATTGGTAAGAAGAAATCAATGACAAAAGTAACATGAAAACCACTCTACTAAGTACTATAGTTAGACAATAATAAGTGATATATAGTTTGATTAGCTCAAGAATATAAGTAAACATTAATAAAGGAATAGGATACTACTAATTTATGTTAAAAGTCCAACTCAACAAAGTAAAAAGGACAAATTTAGCACACAATTCTCCACATAAACATGAACGTAGATGTACCCAAAAGGGCATATATTTTTTAGTGGAAATCCGCTAGTAAGTGAGTGACCTTTAGAATAATTATATATTACTCCCTCCGTTCTTTTTTGTTCTTCCCGTTTAGAATATTCCATTTTTGGAGAGAGAAATTTGATTAAGATTTTTAAGACATTTACAGATGATAAAATATATCCATATGAGATCTCTTTAGATTCGTCTTAATGTATACTTTTTTATCAAATATTTTTTATAATTTTTTATAATGCGTATTTAGAGATATTTAAGTTCGAAAGTTGCTTTGAAAACTGTGCAAAAAGTAAATGGGAAGAACAAAAAAGAACGGAGGGAGTATATTACTAGCTTTGTCGTTGGTAGCGACAAATTTGAACTCTAAACTATTAGTCAAATGATCATTAATTAATAACTTATACTTTTATTATTTAGAATTTTAGATTTTAGTGACTTTGTTTATGAATATAATTTTTTTTTTTTGAGAATTATGAATATAATTTTAATAAGCCTGATTTTCTGAAGAACCATTTAGTCTATTCTCCACTCGTGGACACCACTTTTTGCGGGGGAGGTTTTTTTTAAAAAAAATATAAGTAAGATTTAAGTCTTTTTATTTTTGCAGTTATTATGGATGAGAATTCTAAATTTATCTGGGAAATGGTATCGTAGAGTATGCTATCTGCAGACAGAGCCGTCTTCGACTTTTTAAAGGCCCCGAGCAAAATATAAAATATGGGCCCCTAAAAACTAAAATATGTTCTATTACAGTTTGGTATTTGTAAATTTGTTTAATAGTATATTAAAATATTTCTAAATTTTATAATTATATGGATCAATATCTCTTTCTAATATTCATTGCTTCATTTTTAATATGTCCGTCAATTAATAAGAAACAATAATCACCATCATCCTGTTAAATCAATTGTAATTGTTAGTTTTTTTTTTTTAATTTTCAATCCTCTTGAAATACTTGGTATTACTCCAAATAATATTTTATGGAAAAAACATATGAGGCCCTCTATAAATCGGGGCCC
This sequence comes from Amaranthus palmeri, assembly GCA_019776075.1. Classification (NCBI taxonomy): domain Eukaryota; kingdom Viridiplantae; phylum Streptophyta; class Magnoliopsida; order Caryophyllales; family Amaranthaceae; genus Amaranthus; species Amaranthus palmeri. The sequence continues at coordinate 477,920 of JAAKBH010000341.1, read as the reverse complement.
TGAGCAATAGCTCATGGTGCTCCCCCTATTGAGCCGGCCCTGTCTGCAGACGATATCGTGCTGGTAGCAGAAACTAAAGAGGAGATTAGGAATAAATTAGATGAGTTGATGGAAGCTTTAGAAGGTAAAGGGTTGCGCATTTGTCGTATGAAAATCGAGTACTTGCGTTGTGACTTTAGTGGGACATCACAAGTAGGTGAGCCAGATGTGTCCATTAGTGAAGAAGTTGTTAAAAGTACGACCAAGTACAAGTATTTGGGATTGATGATTCAAAGGGATGGAGAGATTGACGGAGATGTAAATCATAATATCTAGGCGGGTTGGCTCAAATGGCGAGCAGCCACCGCAGTGCTATGTGATAGGAAGTTCCCAAATAAGTTAAAAAGAAAACTTTACCGGGTGGCAATCAGACCTATTTTATTATATGGGACAAGAATGTTGGCCCGAAAAGAAGATTTTTGAACATAATATATTGAATTGCGTAAAAAATCAAATATAACAAGTATAATGAAAGGGAAGAAATATCTCAAAAATGAGAATTTAAGATAAACCATGTGGAACATACTGTTGTACTATTACATACTGTTTCTTGTTTAAAGGAATTAGTCTGATCTTTTTACTTCGCTAATATTTTCTTCTATGGAAATATTTTTATTAGTCTCTTATATTCTCAATTACATATTCAACTCTCATAATATCATCCACCAATTGAAAATGCTCTAACATTTCTTAATCTTCGCCCCAATTTCTTGGGGACTAGGCATTTGAGTATCGCAAAAACTTGGACGAGACCGTCCTACTCTAAGACGAGATCTGGGTCGGCCCATGGCTAAGCGTGTGTACTACACAGGCGGGCTTTGCCCTCTAGATTTCCGTCTTTTGTTTTTTTTCTCATTTTCTGGGCACTTTTCAATTTGGACCTTAAAGGTATTAATTTTGACCTTAAAGATATCAATTTCGACGTAAAGTAGTACTTAAACATATCAATTAAAGTAAAAATTTCAATTTGAACGTATAAGTCATCAATTGTGGCGTTAAACTGATCAATATCTACCTAAATATGATTCTGTTTCACAATTTGAGAACGAAGTTATGGCCTTTGTGTAACAGACTGAAAATTTCTAATCTTAATCATTTTCGACTAATTCTTAATTCCTTCAATTTAATTTCTAATTGTGATTATTGAATTCCTCCAACTATACTTATCACCTAATTATCATTTTCGAATTAATTTATAATTTTTGTTTTATTAGACTCTAAGTTGATTTAATATCCGACTTAATTTTCGAATTGTTTATTTATTTTCTTTAACATGCGTGATTTCTTAAATTAATTTAAATATATAAAACTATATATATTAGTTTCTAAGTGTTATTTTTACGAGCCCAAAAGTTTTATATACTAATTCATATATTACAGAAATTTGAAATCATTTAATTAACGTACGGTTTTCTAAAACTTTACGTTTAAAATTCTTATTTATTAATTAATTTCGTTAACGATTATTTTAACGACTTTAACACTTTTATTAAAATTATTCTATACTAGTATTAGCATACTTCATTTTCTTAATAATTTTAATTAAGGTTTTAAGCTAGTTTTGCACCTAAAATAATAATAATAATTACCTAAATCTATTAGTCAAAACCTACCCATATTTTTTATTTCTTATTTACTTACATAAGTAAACTAAGTTTGAAAAGAAATCAAATTTCATCCTTACTTATCTACTTACATAAGTAAAGTAAGTAAGATATGGTGCCATGATTTTATTTATTTTTTTATCCAAGTATTATAAGATCTTGTCTCATAAAAATCTCCTCTATATAATAGCTATTCTCCCAACATTCTACCTTGTCAAATTAAAACAAATTAACTCACCCTAAATATATCATTCTAGTTGTGTAGTATTAAGAAATTATGACATCTACCTTTCTTCCATTTCTTCTTAATTTCACTTCATTAATTAGTTGAAACATTTCTAGAAAATGGAGCTTAAAACAATTATATTTAACTTAAATCATCATCATTTGGGTCATTACTTTGGGTACATAAAGAATCATTATTTTTGAGTTGGGTATTTATTTTGGGAGCTTAGAAATACTAGCATTTGGAGTTTGGAGCTTAGAGCTTGGAGTATTCATTGAGGGATCTTATTCCTAATCATGTTAATTAGTACTTAGTACTAATCCATGGTGTTAATATGGTATAACTTCTTACCCTACTCTTTATGTGGCATTTTACATTATATTTACTTTATAATATGCAAAGTATGATATATATTGACTATGTTAAGTAGGAAGTTAGTTTAAGAAAATTATGATTAATATTAAATTTAGTTTAGTTGTGCCAAAAATATTTTTAGTATATTAATTAATAAGATTTGGACATGTTTAGAAAGTTGAGTGGACTAGCTAGTTATATTAAGTACTATCTATGTTATAAACTAGTGTTACTATGTTTGTGAATTATATGGAAATGTTATTATATTAAGAATGTTTGTGGTAATATTATAGGTAATATTTTTATGTAAGCCCTTAAATATATTAGTTTATAAAGTTGTGTATTATTTCATGAACATATTTTTTTAGAATGGTTATGCTTAAGATGTTCTTATTATACTTTATCTTTTATATTAAAGATTATCCTTAAAGTTATATTAAATATTCAAGTTATTGTTTAAAGATTTTATTTTTTATATAAAATTAAAATTTACTATGATAAAATAAAAATATCAAGTTAATAAAAAGATATATTCGGAAAAATAAAATTTTTGTAAGTTATTTATATAGAAGTGTTTTCTTAAATACATGAGATTTTATACCAAAAAGTAACTTTTGGGATATTAAATGTCTAATTAGTACAAAATAATTATTTAGTTGACTATTTAACTAAATTTATGTAAAAAGGATGTAAAAGTACTTTTAATAAAGTTGTCTTTTTAAAATTATGTATGAAATTTTGATATTAAAATAATAAAGTTTATACTTGTTTTATAAAAATAAATATGTATTTGTGTGAATATATAAGTTTTACTTATTTTACAACTAGAAGTATTGATTTTTGTGAACTTATAAAGTGCTACTTGTTTTATAACTTGAAATATTGATTTCGTAAATTAATATTAGTTGTATTTGTGTTATAATTAGAATATTTATTTTTGTGAACTTAATAAGTTTTACTTGTTTTTCAATTTGAATATTGATTTTTGGTGAAATTGTTGAATTTTGATAATTTATCCATACGATATAGTTTTACTCAATTTATAATTAAATTATTTATTTTTGTGAAAGGAATTAAATTAAAATATTTATTTGTTTTTAAAGTTAGAAATGTTGATTTTTGAAACTTATTTTCAAGAGGAATAAAATTTAGTTAGCTACTTGAGAAAATATTAATCTAAAGACTATTAATAGAATATTAAATTATTAGTGTAAATTTATTCAACAAATAAACTATTAAAAATAAAGTTTTAAATAAAATTTAACGAGTAAAACTTTAGTAGTGAACTTAGAAGGGCATATAGGTAGAATATGATTAAATAAGGAAGTTAACATCTAAGTTGGTCAAAGTCAAAGTCAACTTCTAATAGTAGTAGAAATGTGATGTGCTTGAGTGAAATTATCTGTGTATTGATTGAATGACCCTGATAGTAAGGAAATGTCGAACCATGGACCGGCATGTAAAATCCCGGCGCCCGTGTTGGCCGGCACGTAAAATGCGGTGTTAGACAGGGGGTTAGCTACCTATCCTGTAGAAGCTCGAGCATAAACATTGGCGGGGTGACGACCCCCACCACAGTTAGATATAGGGCTTTGGCCCTAATCTAGCCAGACCCTTACATATATCAGGTGTCATATTGTTTGTGTTTGTTGATCAATGATGAACTTGATTACTGTTAATGCTATGAGGCATAGTACGGTTATGAGTATTAACCAACTGAACTTGCTTAAGTATTAAGATTACCGAATTGTATAAGTGGCAGTAACGTACTTCTTCCAAAGTTGAGAATGGTATCTTAATGACTTAAAAGTATGGAACAGTAAAAGAATATGGTAAAAGTATACAGTGGTGTCAATTAATGATAAGTTCGTACTCTAATTATTATTTAGTAAATGTAGTGTATTATTCCATATTTTGAGCTGGATAGGGAGTTATGCTCGGCGTTAAGCGCTAACCGGTTCAACCGGCTGTCATCCGTATTATGGATGGCAGTATTTTGCAGGAATTAGTTCAGGTTTCGATCCAGGCCGCTACTACAAATTATTTATTTATGCTATCGAGGACTTAGCTGTAATTTTTTATATATTTTATAATTGATAATTTAGACGTATTTAATATTAATTATGTGTATTTTTGAAGCGAACAATATGTATTTTAATTTTCAAATTTTTATGTAATATTTATCATTTCTATTAAATATTTTTATTAATTTTAATGGTTTTTAGCAAATTGGCATTTTCACACTTCCGCATTATTTTGCAAAATTAAATTTTCATCAATATTAATTATCTATCAATTTTATCGGCCCTGTTACACTTTGCGCGCCCAATTTGCGCGCCTTACATGCTTTCTCTTTTTTTTTTTTTTCTGGGCATTTTTCAATTTTAATTTTAAAGGTATCAATTTCAACGTAAAGTAGTACCCTAAACATATCAATTAAAGGAAAATTTTCAATTAAAACCTATAAGTGATCAATTTTGACGTTAAAGTGATCAATTTCTACCTAATATATAGTTTTGTTTCACAATTTTAGAACGAAGTTATATAAAATGGTATATCAATAATGGAACTGGCTTGCTAACAGATTCTGTAACAGGATAGCTTTCAAAATATTAGAAACTTGGAAGAGCTTATTCTATCATTCTATGGATGAATTTCATTCAACAAATGAATGGCCAATAAAACTATCAACAATTAAATTTGAACTAAATGTTATAGTATGATATATCTATACAATTTGAATATTTATTTTTAAAACGATATTTGAAGATTAGAAGTTTAAAGTTGAGTTATTGTCAAATTATATGTCATAATTTAACTATTAACTTATTAAATTTTGAACTAAAACCTATACAATATTTTTATAAACTTTGAAATACTTATTTTGAAAAACGATAATTGAAACTTATACGTTCAAAATTGAGATAAAACATCAAATACTTATGTTCCATTAGAACCATCATGTTGCATTGAATAAAAGTAATTGTATTGTACAATGTTTTTTATATTTTTAAAATTCATCCATAGAATGATAAAATAATTACATTTTATTAACTTCGTTCTCAAATTGTGAAACAAAATCATAATTAGGTAGAAATTGATCAGTTTAACGCCACAATTGATCACTTATACGTTCAAATTGAAATTTTTACTTTAATTGATATGTTTAAGTAATACATTAATTGATATGTTTAAGTACTACTGTTTAGGGTACTACTTTATGTTGAAATTGATACATTTTAAGGTCAAAATTGATACCTTTAAGATTAACATTGAAAAATGCCCAGAAAATGGAAAAAAAATAAAGAAAAAGCATGTAAGGCGCGCAAATTGGGCCGGCCCACTCTTGTCTCGCCCAAGACAATAACTCCACGTGGTGACTAGTGACCCCGAGCTTCCAAGTTTTCCATGTGTTAGATAAGATGTTAAATCTTTCGTTATATTTAGTACGTATTTTGACTAGATTGCGAAATATGTGGCCAATATCACCACATATATTTAAAAGAAAAAGAAAAAACATCATTATGTTTGGGAAAAATATCATAAAGCTAACAAGCAAAAATAGTTTCATTTTGTCTATCATGTGGAAAATCTGAAAACTAAATGTCATCACGTGGATAAAAAATATTCGTCTACCACATTTCTTTTTAGTCCCATCCATACATTTTAACTCTCTTTTAATTTCAACTACACAATTTATTCTCTCTCTTCATTTATTACCATTATCTATCTTTTTCTTAAAAAACACCAACTTTCTCTTTGCTACAAATTATATGGGACGGAAGAAGTAAAAACTAAAAAGTGATAATTAAAAGTTAACACGTGAAATTACCCTAAAATTTATTAAATTTTTAAAATTTTTAAAATACAATCTGCCATAAATGCAGCTGAATTTTGTGTCCTTTGACAGTGAATAGTATCTTTGGAAGGATTTTTTACAGGACATGATATAGCACTATCTTTGAGATAGTACCCTAAAATAAATTGAATTTGATTCTTAGATTGTGACTTTTTAGTTTATAGTTTGGACCACACTTTGATGTTAGTGTTATTTCGATTTCATGTTAGTGATAAGAAGGTGCAACTTAATTAGGGGATGTAAATCGTACTACCTCCGTTCCAAAATACTTGCAATACTTACCATATTAGGAAGTTTCAAATTACTTGCACCATTACTATTTTTGGCTAAAATAATCTACTTATTTTATCATCACTTTATTCCTACCCCACTATTACCATCAATCATGCATCATCTCATTAATTATTTAATATACCCACAAGTCACAATCACTATCTACTTATAATAAAATTTTTTTTATTTTTACCCTACATATTACCATCAATCATACATCATCCCTACTTTTACCATACTGATTTGACTTGCCTAAATTCCTGTGCCCAAACCCAATGGTGCAACTAAAATGGAACGGATGTAGTATTAAATGGTCTTCCAACAACCATAAACGCCAATAAACTTCAAAAATGGTTGTAATTGATGTATTTGGGAATAAATATTTCATTTTAAATTGTGGAGTTTAATTATGAAATCATGATGAAAAATTTGAGAATGACAAGGATCGTGATGTCTGTCATTCTCAAATCCTCATTTTTTAACTAGTTTTATAACATTGGTGGATTTGACTCAAATCCAAATTTGAATTCTTCTAATTTGTCGAACATTAAATTTGAGTCAAAGTCATACTTATTTGCAAATAAAATCATCATTCCCAAATATAGCACCAGGGAAATTTTAATTCTCAAAACAAACGCCTATATATTTGAGCGTAAGGTCAAGATTTGTTGATGTTAGTAATAGCGAACAAAAAAAAAGTTGCCACAATTTTGTTCGTTGTTACTAACAGCTAATAAAAGAGTGACAATGTCATAAATTTTGAAGGGACAAAAATACAACGAATCGTATGTTCGATATGAACAACGAACAAACATTATTTTTATTTTATTATCTCTTCAAACGTTATGACATTTCTTCATTTTGTTCGCTTATTCACTATTATGAACAACAAATAAAATCGTGGTAAATTTTTTTCTCTTATTCACTATTAGTAACAACGAACACGCTTAGCATTAAGTTAGGATATGAAAACACTTGTTTCGAAAATTAAAATTCACCCAAGCTTTTTGGTAACAACGAACACACTTAACATTAAGTTAGGATATATATATTCAATTTTTCAAGTGTAGTTGGGCCAAGCTGAATGTCTCACTTCTTGCATGGATGAGCTCTACCCAGCCAATACCCAAGACCCAACCCATTGTAAAGCTTTTTTTTTTTTTTTTTTTGAAAATAACCCATTGTAAAGCTTAGCTAAAAGGGAAAATTTGAACAAAATTTTTTAAAAAAAATTCTCAAATTAATCTTTACAAAATTTAAATTTCCAAAATAAGTCTCAAGTTTTCGAGACTAAGGTCATGGCTTGTTCGCTGTTACTAACAGCAAACAAAAGAAGAACATATATAAAGTCAAAAAAATTTAACAAGACTCTGTTCACTGTTATTAATAGCAAACAAAAGGAAATAATGTTATAACGTTTAAAAGGACTAAAAAATCAAATGTTTGTTCGTTGTTATCAACAGCAAACCAACAAGCAGTTATCTTTTTTTGACCTTTCAAATGTTATGACATTTTCTTTGTTCACTGTTAGTAGCAAACAAATTCGCGGTAAATTTTTTGGACTTTTAAAATATTTTTCTCTTGTTCGTTGTTAGCAATAACGAATAAGTCCCGACTTTAGGCTCGAATACAGAGACACTTATTTTGAAAATTAAAAATTTCCAACGTTTATTTTGGGAATTATCTAACAAAACTCTTTTTCAAATTGGAAAAATTACCCAGAATAATACGACCTTTCACTGATTTCCCAAGAATAATACGAACTTTCAATTAATCACCAATAATACGAACTTTGACATGCATTTTCTGCTGGCATACATGACCTGTTTATAACCAGTAGTACATTTCTTTTTTTGACCGTTGCTCAGCGGGTTTCATCTCGTATTATTGGTGGTTAATTGAAAGTTCGTACTGCCGGTTGAAACCTGCTGAGCAACGGTCAAAAAAAGACTTGTACTACCGGTTATAAACAGGTCATGTATGCCAGCGGAAAATGCATGTCAAAGTTCGTATTATTTGTAAATAATTGAAAGTTCATATTATTCTTGGAAAATCAGTGAAAGATCGTATTATTCTGGGTAATTTTTGATTTCAAATTTTCATGAAAAGGGGCAAGACTTGACAAATAGAGAAAATTGTCCAACAAACAAAGTATTGGGAGTAGGGATGGCCACGGGTCCAAGACCCTGTTGGACCTGCCCCTTTTTAAGGGTTTGGGTCTTATTTTTTGAGAGGATTCGGGTCGGATCTGAATCTAAAAAATAATTGACGGGTCCGGATCCGGGTCTAATATCCGAACCTTGGACCCGCCCCTCGGACCCTTATAAATATTTAATTGTCTATTTTTATTTGTCTTCTACGTATAAATTCTGCCTCTAACACTTTTTTCATATAATCATAGTATATATTAATAATATATATGCTACTTGCTAAGTACTAACCCAATTATCCTAATTTCATGGACTCGAACTAGTGTTTATAATAGAATTTAAGCGAATATGGGTAGCATTATGCGAATTTAGATGTTAAATTAGTATTAAATATTTGTAAAATACGATTACAACTCTCTTATAAATATACCAAAAATATAATGACTTACAAATGTTTCAAATTTGACAAATCAAAGAGAATTTTTTTAGACCCATTAAGGACACATTAAAGACCCTAGACCCATCAAATCCGAAAGGTCTGGGTCTGGATCCGGATCCAAAATTTTGGACCCTTAGGGTCCGGATCCGAGTCTGGATCTCAAAAAATTAAAATGGTCCGGGTCCGAGTCTAATTGAAACCGCTCCAGACCCGCCCCATGACCATCCCTAATTGAAAGGTCTAAGCTGACACACAAACTCACTGAATAATAACAATAACATAGCCTTAACCCTAAAATAGCAGGGTTGGAAACATGAATAAATATTTGGGTTTCAATGGTCTTTCATATCCCTTTTCTCTCCAACCCTCTAAATTTTCTTCGATCTTTTCTTCGATCTTCTTCACCTTTATTTTAAATCTTGTCGGTTTGCTAATATCTCCCCAAGGTATCCAAAAAAAAACTCCATGTAATTACACCCAATTTTCATTTTAAATTATCCAATTTACTTTTCACCCTTTCCACTTTTGAATACTCCCCGATCCCCAAATATAATTTCATCCACAAATTCATTTTATCTTTTAATCTTATCCACTTATTCCTGCAAAACCAAACAGTTGAGAACACATTTTTTAATCTGATAAATTGCAGAATTTGAAGAACATGTGAGATAAGCAACCTCACAAGCAGTGCACCGTGCATGCTAAAAAAACATATTGAAACATTGTTTGCACGAATGCTTAACAGATACACAAGGGGAACTAAGGCAATCAGTCATATTTCACAGCTTCAAGATTAAGTTTAATGTCCATACAAGCATTTAAAGGGCAACATCATAATTCTCTTTTTCAACATAATGAAATACCAGACAACTATCTTTTGTCCAGCTTAGGAAGAACATTGATCAAAAGGTTAAAGTCACATACAAGCTTTGAAGACAGTTATAGAACTGTCTCTTAACCCCCCCCCCTTCCGACTGACATTAGCCCATAGCATACTTTTGAGTCCAGCTCCTTGCGGTGCTCTCATATTTTGCTCTATCGGTCTTGTACATGTGAGCAATCTCTGGCACAAGAGGATCATCGGGATTTGGATCTGTCAACAACGAGCAGATGGAAAGCAAGACCTGTACACAAGAAAAGTTAATCAGTGAGCAACGTTGTTTTACTTATGCACATCAGAAAAGTGAAACAGTAATCAACATTATATTACTTCAGCACAAGAGTATTTCATTATTCCAACACTTAAATTGCCCAGAACCAACAAAAAAAACTTATTTCTAAGCAGACTTGGTATCTTTGATACAAACCTTGGAAATGGTAAGTGCAGGGCTCCATTGCTCTTTCAAGATGTCAAGGCAAATGCTTCCGTTGCTGTTGATGTTTGGGTGAAAAACCTTTGTCCTAAAGGCTACCTGAAGTATAATGCATTAAAAATAGTGTCAAATAAAAATCCAGATGTTCAACAAGCAAAGGATGACTCGAAAGTTAAAACAACTTCCATAGCTAGTATTCAAAGAAAAAAACAAGCTTCTATGACAGCATCAAGGTAGGAAAACAGAGATCTGATACAAAATAAAATATATAATAGATACCTTGGGGGGTTTAAATGGATAGTCTGGGGGGAAGTGAATCGTAACAAGGAAAACACCTCCTGCATAAGGACTGTCAGGAGGACCCATTATGGTTGCTTGCCAATGGAACATATCTTCACCAACAGGGCCTGAGAAACCAAAAACATGTATATAATAAACCATCACTCCTTCCAAATAATAAATCCATGTATAGCTAGTCAAGTAACTTAAACAAGTAACATCAAAAGCTTATCAGATATTACTTGCAATTTTTCAACAAATAAGTAGTTTTATATTTGTAAAATCATTTAGGGCTAACCAGTGTAATATAATTTGTTGTTTTAAATTCACAATTTGCTCAAAATGACAAACACAGACGCTGTTCATGAGGAGATTAACCAATCGTGTAATACTAGGAAAGAAAAAAGAAACTACTAAAGAAGCTTGATAACACTAAAAGTTTTTCTAACTTAGGAGTTGAAATATTTATAAGTAATACTGTCCTTTCCGCTTATTCAAGACGAATTTTCATGAGAAGTGAACAATTAATCAAAAGACCTCTAATTAGATGGAGAAATTCCATGAGGCACAATATAAACAACATATGACCTATGAAACAAAACATGGAATAGAAAACAATGAAGATCACCATGGTCAAAGAATGCAGCATTACTATTCTAAAATTTATTTTGTCCTAAGAAGGTTACAAGAGTTCTAAGCACTTACACTAGTTACATTATTCACAGAAACTTAAATCATGCAAGCAGAAAATAGTGACATGTAAGAGATCATGCCAAAAAAAAAACAGCCTATACTTGTACAAACTATTGGTCAGATAAAGAACTCCCAACCAGACCACATTATTTGACAGAATAGTACCAGCACCACCCATGCTATACTATTGGACAACACCTCCCCAGGCAAGGTCCAAACCTCGGCAGAGCAAGAGTAGTTGGAAACTTGGATGTTCACACCATATCGAAACACCACACCCCATACTATAAAAACAAGGTCGGATCGCATCGCAACAGTCACATTGTAAAGGTTACAATGAACTGATATTTTGCACGTTGTAAAAGTGTACAAAAAACCCCCGTTTTGGCCCGTATCAACGGATATCTTATAACCAATGTTTAAGTGTGCGATAACAACATCGCTCATGTTACTGCATCACCGTTTTCTTACCGTGATCACGACCCTTACTGCATTTTTACACTATGTCCCACCCTAATTTGCTCTCCCATTACCTCAAACTGCATCATTGTTCCTTAACCACGATACGATTGCGACCGTTACCTTATTTTTTCACTATGCCCCACCCTCATTTCCTAACCCATCGTCTCTTCAAACTGCATAACCATCATAACCCTAGGGCTAACATAAAGGGCCAATGTCTAGACAATATACACCAGAAAATATTGAACATTGCAATGACATTTCTATACAATTAGGTCAAATTTCATTCATTATGATCCTTAGAAAAAGAACACAAATAACTCTATGTGCCAGAGAAACACAAATAAATTAGAATGCAAATAAAACCATCTAAATATTCCAAGTTACACAGCTACACTCAACAAACTTCTTCATGCTGAGATAGTATAAACAAGAATCATCCACTAAAAACCATTTAGATACTCTTCATCTCTCCCCTTGTGAGGTTATACAAAGATCCCGAATCTGAACTACCTTAACAATCTTAGCAAAATTTCCACCCATTAGGCTGCAAATACAAATTGAGCTAAGCAATCCCACACCTTTTCAAATTTAAAAATCCCCCTTGCATAAAGGATTTCATTAGAAACTACATCTACACGCATGCATGCTAAACCAAACTGAAATTTTTTTCTTTTCAGTAACAGTTTTAATCCTCCAGGTCCTACATAAATAATAGAAAATCATGTGAAAGAATGAACATCAACTAATCATTTAACACAACAGGCCAAATCTTTAAATCTTGACCAATTTACTTTGTAATTCACAACACAATCCCCAAATGACTTCCAAAAAACAATCCTACTCTAAGCAGTAGAATTCAAACCTCTCAATACTAAAACAATCCTTTGTCTATAAGTTTTCACTTAATAACCACTATCGAAGAACTTATGTCCTAACATTAAGGTATTAAACCAATTTTTGATTCAGCTTATAGAGAATAGTTATAATCCTCAAAGTCCTATTGATTAATACAAACTCATCATTTCAACAGAATCATTCACAACAAATCATAAAAGTAGTTTACCCAAGCTGATCTTTTCCACATAATAGTATTATAAAAAGTACAAATCATACATACAGTTTGCGCGAACCAATCATTCCTAAATAATACACTACTAATCATCACCATACGGAATATGATTCAGCTCAAAAGATAACACAAATCACAGAAATTCTCATGCAATCATCAAAATTGCTCATCCGCGAATCAAATCATTCTATCAACAAATTTGCAACAAAAAAAATATTTACTACAAAAATCACAAAAACAATAAAAATCGTACCGGCGCTGCAAGAAGTAGGAGGATCCTTCTGCAGATCTTTGAGCTCCTTCAAAATCCTCTTGGAAGCCATCCCTTACAAACCTAACAGCACCAAAAAGGAAAGATCAACTCAGATCTCAAGGATACATCATCATCTACGAAATTAAACATCTCAAAATCACAAAAAAACGAAATAACATTCAAAGACACACGATTAGAAATTTGAAACAGAAAAATCGATCATCTTACCTCAGAGAAGAAGAGAAAAAAATTCTCTCTCTCTCTCTCTTTCTCTCACTTGAAAACGCGCAAAATTGTGAACACCGCTGAGTGAGATTTTGCGAACGGAGGAATGAAAGGAAGGGTTTTTGATTTTCAGCCGGAAGAGAGGGGAAATGAAGAATCAGATAGGAATTAACTTTTAATTGTGGGGATTTCTTTTTCTTTCTCTGTCCTCTTTTTTTCTTTTTTTTTTTATAATATTGAAAATGGAAAATAAAAAAAAATGGAAAATAAATAAGGGGTAGTAAACAGCAACTGTAGGCTATGCACTTGTGGTTGTGGCGTTTGCTTATTGGTAACTGCCTAATTGGTAATGGTTTTTTATATGCTTCACTTATAGGGCCTACTTTAATGTTTTTGACTAAATTTAGTTTATTGTAATTATAAAATGGGAAATGCTAACAACATTATTACTATTCATGAGCACAACAAATTCACATCTACTCTTCTTTTTGTATAGGGATGATAAAATGGGTGTATATGGATGATAAAATGGGCAGGTCAATGCGATATTATCATCATTATATCCAATACCCTGCTGAAAGACAGGGTCTCGATGAGGTAAGGTAACAAACAATTCATATACATACTCCTTTTAAGGGAGGACTAGAGGAAAATGGTCTAATTTTACCCCAAGGAAAAGAGCCCTGCATTAGAGGAAATAAGTGAATGCAATATGACTTTTATATATTTATATATACCTAAAATTTTCATACTAACGACCTATTCATCACCCATGGACTTAGGGATGGTTATGGATCCAGGACTATATTGGATCAAACCCAAACCCGCACCTTTTTTAAAGGTTTAGGTCTTATTTTTTCAGACCATCAGATCTGGATCGGATATGAATGTAAAAAATTATTGACGGGTCTGGGTTCGGGTCATCTAGACGTCCAAACCCTCGAACCCGAACCTAGACCAAAACCCTACCTCTAGATCTAGACCCTAAACTCGCCTCATAGACCCAGGCCCAGATCCGAATAATTGTTAAATAGTCATATGTTTTTTACGGCGAAATGGCATACAAAGATGGAGTAATGACATTAACCATGCACATGTTCTTCTCAACTGATAGCAATAAGAGTGAAAGAGTAGTGAATGTATGAAAGTAAAAGGCATGAGTAGAAGAGAACATGAGTAGAAGAACAAATGATATAGTTGTGTCCATCCTCGCCAACCTGCTTTGTTTCTTTATGCAGCTCAACGGTATATACACTTAATGGTGGATCTGGCAATTTAAACTAAGAGTGAGTATCACTTGCTCATAAAAATTTCAATGAAAATTCATTTCTAGATTGATGTTGATGGACCTTGTGTTTATTAGTTATTGATGTTGATGCATACTTAATATAGTTGATTCAGCCTCATCATCCTACCCAATGTTTCCCGTCGATAGAGAACTATAGACAAGGTCTGGGGAGGGAAGGATGGCGGTAACTCATACCCATAAAGGAGAGCACGACCAAAAGGAGTCTCCCGGCTCGAGAAAAGATGAGGAGAAGAACTCTCAAGGAATCAGTAATCTAAAACATGGATAAGACGCCTCCAACTACCCTTGTCCCTAGTCAGGTCTTTAGAGAGGTTCAACTCGTGCATGTCAATTTTAATTTGCTCATCCCATGCTCTCTTAGGCCTTCCCCGACTTCTCTTACCCTCTATGATAATGCTTTTAACTCTCCGAACAGGGGCGTCGAATGTCTTTCGTTGCACATATCCAAACCATCTCAATCTACTTTCGCGCAATTTTCAAGAGATAGAAGCAACCCCTAGTTTGTCTCTAAACTCTTGGTTCCCAATTCGATCCATCAATGTGTGCCCGCACATACACCTCAACATGTGCATTTCTGTGACTTCCATTATATGCTCAAAAATCTTCTTCACAGGCCAACATTCTGCCCCATACAACATAGCAGGTCTAATTGCCATCCTGTAAAATTTTTCCTTTAACTTACTTGGGAAATTCCTATCACAAAGCACCTAGGTCGCTGCCCTCCACTTGAGCCAACCCGCTTGGATACGGTAAGTTACATCTCCGTCAATCTCCCCATCCCTTTGGATGATCGAACCCAAATACTTGTACTTGGTCGTACTTTTAACAACATCTTTACCAATGGACACCTCTGGCTCACCTACCGGTGATGTCCCACTGAAGTCACAACGCAAATACTCGGTCTTCGTACGACTAATGCGCAACCCTCTACCTTCTAAAGCTTCTCTCCACTCAGCTAATTTATTATTAACCTCTTCTTTAGTCTCGGCCACTAGCACAATATCGTCCGCAAAAAGCATGCACCATGGTACCGTCTCCCAGATAGATTTAGAAATCTCATCTATAATAACCGTAAAAATGAAAGGACTTAATATAGTTGATTAGTTTATATTAATTCCAAATCGATAATTACTTTAAATTTGAATTTTATGGACTCGAACTAGTGTTCGTAATAGAATTTAAGCGTATATGGTTGACGCTATGGATGTTAAGTTAATATTAAATATTTTGTAAGATACGTTAATAAGTCTTTTACAAAATTACGAAAAAAAATGACGTAAAAAAGGCTTAAATTTGACAAATATAAGAGACTCTTTTTAAAACTCGTTAAGGACCTTACATCCATCATATTTGGCAGATCTGAATATTGGTTTGAAAATTTTGGATCTGGATCCATTAAAAATAAATAGGTTTGAGTCCAAGTTTGGCTGGACCAGCTCCAAACCTGCCCTAAGACCATTCCTACCCATGGTGGGTAAAATTTTAATACGCACACTTGTCCATTTAGGTATACATTCGAACTCAACCCTACTCACTATTGTCAACTGGGTATACACATTATTGATATACCCATTGTATATACGTCTTACATTCACTCAAAGTATGTGATATATAATCCATACATCCAAAGTTGTTAAAATCGTGATTCTACTTAGAATCGTTTTGATAGGTAGAATCGAATCGGTAGAATCGAATCGTAGAATCGTACGATTCTACAAATAAACTTAAATATATATAAAATATGTAGTTTCTTATCATTATTGTCAAATTTAAAAGTTTAAATAAATGAATTTAAGTTTCTTTGACTTTATTTTTAAGAACATAATGAAAACATTTTAATAATTAGTTTAAAATCTTCATACCGATTAAGAAATTTGTTCTTTAAAAATTTTCATGATGGAAAATATGAAATTTTATGTGTATATGTGAAAGAGATTAGTAAAAGATGGTACATAAGAAAAATGCAAAATAATTCATATTAATTAGTAGAATCGGATCGTTAAATCGTAGAATCGTAGAATCGTGTTATGATTCTACCTCTAAAAATTTTATTCCAACTAGAATCGTAAGATTCTACAACTTTAAGATTCTACATGCGATTCAAATTGCTCGCTTGTTTTTGGATCGTATAATCGTAAAATCGTAGATCAGAATCGCGATTTTAACAACCATGATACATCTATGTAAATTTAACTGTACATTTGATTTTGTTTAATCTCTACAATGTAATTAAACAAAATTAATATCCTTAGTTTTTTATAAATAGTTTTTGATAAAATATCTAAAACTATAAGGCGAAGTGGGTGGGTATTGGGACAGGTAGGTATGGGGCGGGTAAGACCTCATATCCACCACCTAGCCACTACTCATGACGGGTAAGAGCACAAAAGTGTGTTTTTCTTAGTTACTCATCCACCCAAAAGGGTTACAAAGTTTATGATGTTCAATCTCAAAAAGTATTTATCTTAAGAGATGTTGTGTTTCATGAAATTTTTTTTCCTTTTCAATATACTTCAAAGGAAGTTTTGTGTTCACATTGGCTATGACATGCCTCGGGATCCATTTACTCTTTCAAACTCCGAAAGCAGTGCTCCTAGCAACCCTTCTAGTCAACTTAATCAGGAAGTTCCTAATCTTGAAAACCCCCAACAAATTGATCAATAAATTGATCGTAATGAATCAGACAGTAACCCCCTGGATATCACCACAGAAGTGGCCATCCATTGACAATAATACTATTGTTTCTAGTAACAAAAAGTCTCAAAAAGCCTACGAAGGACCTACCTATCTCCATGACTATGTTTGTAACACTGTTGATCATTGGTGTGGCATTGTTCATATTGATAGTTCTTACATTGATAATCATCATAAACATACAGAACCCACTAGCTATGAAATGAATCTCAATAACATAAAGTGGAAAGCTGCAATGGACTGTGAATAGCAGTTCTTGCAAAAAATGAAACATGAAAAATTGTTCCACTTTCCAAAGGTAAGAAAGTCATAGGGTGCAAGTGGGTATTCAAAGTCAAACTAAGGGCAGATGGATCTTCAGAGAGATATAAAGCTAAATTAGTTGCAAAGGGTTATAACCAAAAATTTGGGATAGATTATGATGAAACCTTCTCCCTAGTTGTCAAAATGACAACCATTAGACGTTTGCTTGCTTTTGCTTCAAGTAGAGGCAGCTGGTTTCTACATGAACAAGATGTGAGTAACACATTTTTACATGTAAACCTCAAAGATGAAGTATACATGAAAATCCCACTAGGTCTCCCTGCCTCTAATGGTCAAGCATGCAGACTTTTAAAATCATTATGTGGTTTAAAGCAAACATCTAGGCAATAGTTTGCCAAGCTTGCTCAAGAACTTATCCTACAGGGGTATTACCAATCTAAGAATGATTACTCATTATTTATTAAAAAAAGACTCTAATCACATTACTATTTTGCCTATCTATGTGGATGATATTATTTTAACCAGAGATGATCTTAGAGAAATAGAAAGAATCAAAGCACACCTTGATTCTGTTTTTAGGCAAGTTAATGTATTTTTTAGGCATGGAAGTTATATATCTTCCTTCAACCCTTATTCTTGCTCAGACCAACTTTGCAAAAGATCTCTTAGAAGACAGTGGCTTCACTGACTTCCAAAAACAAGTTACCCCACTACCTGCTAATGTAAAGTTATCTGCTTCTCAAGGCACTCTCTTTCCTAACCCCACTCCCTATAGGAGTATCATTAGCAAATTGAAATTTTTAACTATTACATGGCCAGATCTTGCATACATTGTACAAACTCTTAGCCAATTTATGCAAAGCCTAAGGGATAGTCACTGAAATTCACTTAAACATAATCTAAGTTAACTTCACTCAACCATTGGTCAAGGTATTTCTTTAAGAAACAATAACAATATTACATTACAAGATTATTCTGATAGTGATTGGGGAGCTTGCATTGATTATAGGCGTTCAGTTACTGGATACATCTTGTTATCGGGAAATTCACCCATTTCATGGAAATCAAAAAAGCAATGCATTGTCTTCAGAAGCTGAATTTTAAGCCATGGCCTCAGCTGTAGTTGAGGTTACTTGGACAGTCAGAAGGTTAGAGGAATTAGGCATTGATAAGTTAAAACATGTTACCCTTAACTGTGACAATCAGTCTGCCATCTACATTGCCAAGAATCTTGTGTACCATGACAGGACCAAACACATTGCTATAGACTGCCACTTCACAAGAGAAAAGGTCTTAGAAGGATTACTCTTGCTCTTTTATTTGCCTACTACTCATCAGCTAGCTGCACATACTAATTAAAATCTTACCATCCTACAAATTTCAAGAATTACTATGCAAACTAAGAATGACTTCCATCCCTCCTAGTTTGAGGGGGGTGTTGGGAATACCAGGACATCAGCCTCACAAGTTGAAGACAAATCACCCTCAATCAGCAGCAAAGCATCAACTCAATAGAAGACCAGCTTAGGTCGTGTATATTAGGCTTATATTTTTCATTTTTTGACTAGGATAGTTTGTTAGATATATTCTTTATGTAAAAGGAAGTTAGTTTTAATTAACATCCCTTCTTTCTTTCCTTTTCTTGATTTCTTGTATTGCTATATATCCCCTTGTATCCACCTCAATTTGTATATAAGAGTATGCACTAAAGTTCACTTTCATTTTTCTCCTCTTTTGTATTTGCTTTCTTTGCTCTTTTTCAATAGAAACTAAAATTAGTTCGTTAGTTAGTGGTGTTGGCGGGCATTCATGTATTTCTGTTTTGGTTTTTACAAGTTAGCATTTATAGTTATAACTAATTCTAAGTGTAGTTTGTTCGCTAGCTTTTGTGAATAGTTAATTGTTGTACATATATAAATTCATTCCGAATATAATAAAGATTCTCCTTTTGTCGCTTTATCTCTTCTCTTCTGATTTACTCTCTTCTTCTTGAAATAGTGTTTGTGTTCAATCAACACTAGCTAATAGCTTCTGGTTGGAAAGCTAAAATTGGTATTGGAGCGATCTTCTTAAGGCACACACTTCCCAATTCTTCTGTTCTTTTCCCTCATTCGTAAGCCCAAATTTCGCACCAACACACTCCTAAAGAATCGCAAAAATCAGGAGTAATCTTCAAGATTTTCGATCAAAGATCAATGAATTGAAAGTGGAAGTAAATGGAAAGTTTAATATGATAATTACCAAATTATTAGAAGAAAATTTGTTCAGAAATTTGATGCAGTTTGATATGATAAGTGACATAGTCCTTGGAGTGGAGTAGTTAGAAACTCTTGGAAACATAAAATGGAATTTCAAGGAAAAAGTAATGAAATTTGTTGTAGGAGACTAGACAGCGTAGTTAAAAGCGGTGATTCCAAGAAAAATACTAATAGATATAGAGGTTTCTTTGAAGAAGGGAAGCATTGGTATTCATTTTTGTATAATGTAAGTGTAGACATCACCTGGAAAACAAGGAAGTTTATATTTGTTTGAATGTTCCACTAGTGTACCGTGGACACTAGTGGATGATTATTTCTTTAAGGCTTTCAAGGTAGAATTTCAGCATGTTTTAATGAACCCATAGATCTTTCACCGTTTAAAGGAGTCTATAACTATAAAATACCTATTGCGGAAGGAGTTCGGCTTGTCAACATCAGACCCTATAGCTATCCCCTAAAGTAGAGGGATATTATTTAATCTTTGGTGCAAGAATTGATGGATTGAGGGATGATTTAACATAGTTGTAGTCCCTATGCATCAACTGTGGTTCTAATGGGGAAGA
The DNA here is from genome assembly GCA_019776075.1 of Amaranthus palmeri. Taxonomy (NCBI): domain Eukaryota; kingdom Viridiplantae; phylum Streptophyta; class Magnoliopsida; order Caryophyllales; family Amaranthaceae; genus Amaranthus; species Amaranthus palmeri. Next base: position 457,591 of record JAAKBH010000341.1, on the reverse strand, counting down.
AAGATGGGGAATAGGCGCCTATAAAACAACATTCAAGACTCATTTAGGGCATTATGAGTTCCTTGTGATGTCTTTTGGCCTCACCAATGCCTCTGCATCTTTTCCAAATTGGATGAATCAAGTGTTTAAGGCTTTACTCAGAAGGTTGTTTTGATACTTTTTGATGACATCCTCATTCATAGTAAGAGTAAGGATGAGCACTGACAACATTTGTACCATGTTTTTCATATTATGAGGCATAATAGAATGTATGCAAAAGGAACCTAAATGTGTCTTCATAGCCTGCAAAGTTGAATATTTAGGGCACTTTATATCTAGAGATGGAGTGGATACTGATCCAACAAAAGTAGATTCCATTAAATTAACAGTTGGCCAAGCCCTCAAAATGTGAAAGAACTAAGAAGCTTGGTTGGATTAACAAGCTATTATAAGAAATCTATTGATTTCAGTCCAATTAAGAACATCATGGTCGTCGACATTCATATTCACAGGAATTTAAGGACCCCACATCTTGATCAATCACAAATGTTTTCATTAAAGTCCTACATTGAGAGAAATTGGCACCGGAGAAAAGTGGAGGCTTAGTCAATAATGGACCTTAAGCAAAAAGACCTTATAATATCCTACTGGATGTAGGAAAGAATAATATTAGTAGAATATTAATAGAATATTTTATTTTATATTTTATATTATTCTGATTTAGTTTCCAATATTTTAATATTCTGTAATATTTTGTTTCCTTAATTTAGTTCTAATCTCTTGTATAAATAGAGGTAGTATCTCTCATTATTATTGAATACAAATCAAGTATTCACCAGATTAAACCCAAACCAAATTCCGCATTATGATTTTCTACATGGTATCAGCGCCGTAAGGTTTTCCTGGACGGAATAACTCTATCGGTATTTTATCACTAATCATAATCGGACAAAATCGATCCAAACAAAAACCAATTCAAAACAAAACCAACCAAACAAAATCAAAACCAAAACCAAACCAAGACCATGATTTCCATGGCACAAATGGAACAAATGTTCCAACTTTTTCAAAAAATGACTCAAAAACTTGAAGAACCAATCCAAATTGAAAAATTAAACCACAAAAATTACACCACATGGAGTAAAAAAATGAAAGTTGAACTTGGTGATCGAGGGATGCTCAATCATATCACTGTCACTCCCCCGGGCCCCGACGACCATAACTCCACAATGGAAACAAAATGATGCTAGGGTTATGTCATGGATTCTTGAAAGTATTAACTCCGACATTATCGACCTTGTTATTTCATTTACTGACACTGCCCATGAATTATGGACTTGGATTCATACTCTATACGGGCCAATTTTGCTACCTCCCGAGAACGACACCATCGAGCATGAGGTCGCGAGGGGGAGTAATGTAGAAGAATTGAGTGTGCAAGTTAATGGAGAGGGGGAGAGTAAAGAAAAAGACGAAAATCAAATTTCAAAAGAAGAAGGGACAAATGAACAAGAACCAAATCTACCCAAACCCATCAATCAAACTTGTAACCTCCTTCTCCATGACCCACAGAAATCAATCCTACCAATTTCCCTCATGAAAATTTCCTACCCATTTACCTTATAAAAATCCTTTCTTACAAAACAAAAAAAAAGAAAAATCTTACTCTACCCTCAAAATCTAAACCCAAGACTCAATTACGACCAAACCCTAAAATTCCAATCTTTGAATCCCAATTAATCCAAAAACTGAAAATCCAAATTGTTGACCCAAATCAAAAATTAAACCAACTTAATCTATTTTACTATCATTCATCTAAACTCCGAACATTGAAAATTAATTATGACAAATTTGGCGAAAAGATTATCAATGCTTCCTTTGCAAAATCAAAAGATCAACTAGCGGATTTTCTTATCAAGGCAATTGGCTCAAAAGCATTGAAGAATATTTTTTGGCAAGTTCGGTCTCGGTGATACCAAGACCAAACTTGAGGGGGAGTGTAGGAAAGAATAATATTAGTAGAATATTAATAGAATATTTTATTTTATATTTTATATTATTCTGATTTAGTTTCCAATATTTTAATATTCTGTAATATTTCGTTTCCTTAATTTAGTTCTAATCTCTTGTATAAATAGAGGTAGTACCTCTCATTATTATTGAATACAAATTAAGTATTAACCAGATTAAACCCAAACCAAATTCCGCATTATGATTTTCTACATTGGAATTATAACAAATCACTAGATTATTGATCTTTAATAGTGAAACCCGCTCTAATACCAAACAAAATTTTAATAGTAAGAGATTTTATTTTAGCAAAGTCTCTTATTAGTTTACTAAAAAATTTCACTATCTGTTCTTCCACTTAAGAACAATTAAACAATTCTCTTTCAGTTATAGTCTCTTGAGAGACCGTCTCTTTGAGAGACGTATCTCAAACCCAGCACATTAAAAGATTAATGCCCAGTTACGTATTCTTAATACGTACTTACATTATCCTTAATGCTTATTTGCGTACCCTTATTGCCTACTTTCAATATCTTAAATCTATTAATTACATCATTCTTAATATCTACTAACAATATTTGGCTCTGTTTCGGTTATGAAACGGTCAAATTTGTAAAGGGGAAGTTCAAGGGAAGTACCTTTAATTGTAAGGAAGTGGCAAGATCTGAACTCCGCGTGCGGTGTTCCTGCAACCACAAGGAAAGCTAACCCGGGGGCCTATGTCCCGGAAGGGCTCTCCGATGCTTAAGTCAGACTCAGGAAAAGATATGAATGTAATCAGTGTTTAGAATAAGATTGCGTACCTTCTTCATGTAGTAAATGAAATATTTATAGAAATATTATGGAGGTAGTTACCTCTGCATCAGCGGTTATTTCTGTGTCGATAACCGCTAAAGACTTCAGAAGTGTAAGGGACATAGTGGGGGGCGGTTATCCGGGACATAGAGAAGTTATGTGTGGAAACGTCTTTGACCGGTTAACTGCTACTTCAGTTATGGTCTTCATGCATAATCAGACTTAATGATGCTGACTTTATTTGTCATACCTTGACCTTTGACTTGTTGACCAAGGGTATTCTGGACCTTTCGCGTAATTGGGATTTATGATCCCCAACATTAGCCCCACACATACAGGGCGAGGAGATGGCCTTGGCCTGTATGTGGAAAAACGTTGAAATGACATGTGATATCCAAATTCTTTGAAGTATCCAAAGCAAGAAGATAGAGAGTCCGAATCAATGATGATTCGGCCCATTAGGCAAAATCTGATATACTTGAACTCTTAACTCTTGGACACCTTGTGGAATCATGATAGGGGGTCCGAATTTGTGATGATTCGGCCCTTAAAGAAATTCCTGCTTGACTTTAATTAGGGGGTCCGAATTCCCCATATTTCGGCCATTTCAAGAGTGGCATATTTCGGCCCATTTCAAGAGTGGCATATAGGGGGTCCGAATCTAGCATAATTCGGCCCTGGAAGAAAAATTCAATGGACCTAGATTTTTTCCAAATCCAAAGTTTTTGGGAGATTTTGCTAGGGATTCGAATATATTATAATTCGGCCAAGGAAGTATAATTAGGTATACTTGAGATACAGCCCCAAAAATATTTATTTGGGATAAAGAAGGGGGTCCGAATTATGTATAATTCGGCCCAAGATGTATAATTTGATATACTCGAAATACTTAGCCCCAAAAATACCTTATTTGGGGTGAAAAGGGGGGTCCGAATTGTGTATAATTCGGCCCTAGGTATACCTGAGTATACTTGATAGCTTGACCCCAAAATACATTTTTTTGGGGAAGAGAAAAGGGGGTCCGAATGGAGTATAATTCGGCCCTAGGTGTACTTAGGTATGCTTGATAGCTTGACCCCAAAATACATTTTTTTGGGGAAGAGAGAAGGTGGTCCGAATAGAGTATAATTCGGCCCTAGGTATACTTAGGTATACTTGATAGCTTGGCCCCAAAATACTTTTTTTTTGGGGAAGAGAGAAGGGGGTCCGAATAGAGTATAATTCGGCCCTAGGTATACTTAGGTATACTTGATAGCTTGACCCCAAAATACATTTTTTTGGGGAAGAGAGAAGGGGGTCCGAATAGAGTATAATTCGGCCCTAGGTATACTTAGGTATACTTGATAGCTTGACCCCAAAATACATTTTTTTGGGGAAGAGAGAAGGGGGTCCGAATAGAGTATAATTCGGCCCTAGGTATACTTAGGTATACTTGATAGCTTGACCCCAAAATACATTTTTTGGGGAAGAGAAAAGGGAGTCCGAATAGAGTATACTTCGGCCCTAGGTATACTTAGTTATACTTGATAGCTTGACCCCAAAATACATTTTTTTGGGGAAGAGAGAAGGGGGTCCGAATAGAGTATAATTCGGCCCTAATGTGTACATAGGTACACCTAGATAATTTAGCCCCAAAAACAACTTATTGGAGAAACAGAGGGGGGGTTCGAACATGACAAATAAAGTCAACGTTTCGGGACTTCAATAATAATAATCACTTTCATTCTAGGTGAAAGCTCAGATGACTTCATAATATGAATAATAACGTCCACATTTTGAGACTTGAATAATAATATGACTTTCAAACTAAGTGAAAGCTTATATGATTCCATAACATGACAAATAAAGTCAACATTTCTGGACTTCAATAATAAATAACATAGGTCATTTTGGTGCTAGGTGAGTGGTTCAAAAGAATTCATGAATATTTAGACAAGGTCCGTAGCATAATTAAGAATTCAAACGGAAAACACAGCACCCCTGACATAGGTCTGTTTGTCAAGGGATCGAGTTATCAAGATAGGTGATACTCGCAATGAATGCTAAAAATTGATCGACGATGGTTGAGTCATGTAACTCATAATATTAGCCCCATGCATAAAGGTGATAAAGAGAGAAGTTTTGCGAATGAAGTATCGACTTTTATGCAGAAAAATAATCAAACCTCGGTGGGTCCATGCTATGTGGAAACCCTTAGCCCCATATTTTCAACTTAGGACTAATTTAAGTTCGACTTTCAAGCTATATATTCTAGACCATCTTGATAACAATGATGATCATGATAATCATCCAATATATATATAATATGCAAAAACCGAATTATGATGATAATAATACTTACGTCGGTAGTTGAAAGGTGAGTATGATAATAATCATTCAAATGGAAAATTATCCACGACATTTAGGATGGGTGCATGCCACTGTGGAGTATCCTTCAAGAAATTTCATTAGTTGACCAATAATTGCAAGTGTCTTGATCTAATATACTTTCTCAATTCTCGTTGATAGTTAATGAAAAACATCAGCTAGTAATGCTACGTCAATATTACATACTTCCTTCGGGTTTAGCATACTTTGAGAGTTCCATGGTCGAAATAGAAAATTTGATTGAAGACAACGACAAATCATGCAGACTATGGTGATGATAACCCTGGTTATGAAAATATCCGAATATGTTCATAATGGGGCTCATTGATTTTGAACTGTCATTAGTGTAATATGTATGCAATAGAGCATCTTAGAGAAACATATTGCCAGTGGCGGATTCAGAGTTCGAAGTCTTAGGGGGCATCAATTAGTGGACGAGATTTCGGCAGAGTTTTTATTTGCAAAATCAACAACTATTTTGCTCTTATTTTCTAAAATTTTAAATATGACATTACCACAAAATGATATTGAACAAATTAAATTAACTAACCTAATTAAAAAAATGTGATAAAATAAATAAATAAGACAAAATTACTAAAATGAAGGAGTATTTATCATCAAAAGACTTCACTGTTAATTTTACACTTTTACTCTTACCTATAGAAAAGTTTGCGTTAAATATTTTTTTAAAAAAAAACACCTAGGGGCACATGACCCCGGGTGACCTAATGTGGGTCCGCCAGTGCATATTGCCCATATAATTATAGTAGTGTGGCAGTAAGAAACAATTGTCATCCACCAAACCCACATTTAGCAGGCTACTTATGACAATAACAAATATATTTTTTATTAAGTTATCTATGGCAGGCTATTTAGGAGGTAATTATCGTGCTCGTGCAGTAAGGCACTTATATTACTATCACATATTCATACACATTTATCGAAATTTTCTAGTAGGTGAACCAAGAGGTAATTGAAGAACCAGCCAAAACAACTTCCTTTCTAAACTCACTAAAGAGTTTGATAAAGTTAACGGAGACACTATTCGAGTACGACTCAATCGCGGTCCAGTAAGTCTTAATCGAATCTAACCAGGTACAACTCAGTTTAAATTCTGACCTAGACGTGCAAGTAAAAAATCAGTAAAGAACTTTGATAGATAATTCTCACCAAAATTGATTTGAGGGATTTTCCCACGTAGTTTGTGGTTTCTTAAATAACTCCCATCCATAATGCTAATGACGTCTTATTAAATAACCGAATACCATGAAGAAAATAACTACTTGAAGCAGTTAAATGTGAGCCGTTGTTGATACTTAAAAAAGAGGGTGAGAACTGCAGAAATGCACACCAACAAAACAAAGCATTCTACTGGGACAGTTTGCGAAGAGAGGCACAAGCCAATGATAAAATTAGAGTACTGCCAATACAAGGGACTCACGAATTGTTTCTGCTTACTGAATTTGATTTCTCATGATGATAATTTAATGCAGTTTCGACGATGACCAGGCCATTCCGCTATGTTTGCAGTATACGCATTACCCCTGATTTTCCGATCAATTGTACCTGATCCCGTATCGCGCGCTTACCCACTTGGTTGAACCTCTTGAAGGCAATGGTGTTTTCCCGAAGGTTTTGATGGTTTTTAGAAGATGACTTTGGATATTTATGCTTGCCATGGAAGAAGCCAAAGAAGAGAGTCCATCAATAGCATTTGAATACAGGGATTATGAACTCATGAGCTAACTCATGTTCGTCATATAGGAAAGTAAGTTATGTCCAAGTGTTCTTCATTCTAATTGGTAAAAAACGACGGGTCCTCCAATCACCGATGATGATGATCCAATTAATGGGATTTAGCAGGGAGTAAGTTTTTTTGGGTTTCCCTTAGGGTGGGATTCCAACAAAAATTGTATTTTTATTTTTTTTTTAAGGGAGACACGGCTTTTTTGTTTGTAGTCCTCACAGACGGCGCCAAACTGTTTCGGTTATGAAACGGTCAAATTTGTAAAGGGGAAGTTCAAGGGAAGTACCTTTAATTGTAAGGAAGTGGCAAGATCTGACCTCCGCGTGCGGTGTTTCTGCAACCACAAGGAAAGCTAACCTGGGGGCCTATGTCCCGGAAGGGCTCTCCGATGCTTAAGTCAGACTCAGGAAAAGATATGAATGTAATCAGTGTTTAGAGTAAGATTGCGTACCTTCTTCATGTAGTAAATGAAATATTTATAGAAATATTATGGAGGTAGTTACCTCTGCATCAGCGGTTATTTCTGTGTCGATAACCGCTAAAGACTTCAAAAGTGTAAGGGACATAGTGGGGTGCGGTTATCCGGGACATAGAGAAGTTATGTGTGGAAACGTCTTTGACCGGTTAACTGGTACTTCAGTTATGGTCTTCATGCATAATCAGACTTAATGATGCTGACTTTATTTGTCATACCTTGACCTTTGACTTGTTGACCAAAGGTATTCTGGACCTTTTGCGTAATTGGGATTTATGATCCCCAACAGGCCCAATTAGAAATAATATCACCGTCTATCACAAGAATTTGTGATAGAATTTGTGATTCTCTTTAAATGAAAGATAAACCCAACACTAAAACACAAAAACATTTTTAATAAGTGTTACACAAGAGACTTTGCTTAAACAAAATTTCTGACTATTATATTGCCAAACTAAAGTAAACTAAGTTGAATAACACTAGTAAACTCTCGGTTATGTGATGTGTTGGAATTTAGAGTGTATAGTGGTTATCGGAAATAATTTAATTAATTAAATTAAATAAATAATTTAATTAAATTAAAGTATATAATCCCAAGGTTGAAAATTATATGTTTTAGTCAAAACATGTAAGTCACGGCTCGTGATTTGGTTCGCGGCTCGCGAAATAAGCAAGAAAAGTTTCTGGACAAAATTCACCTTGTGGTCGCGGCCCGTGACCAAACTCGCGGCCCGCGAGTAGCTTGATTTTTCCGGAATTTTTCGTGCTTTGTTCTGGTTTGTTTTGATGGTTATATAATAACTTCCTACAGTTATTATGGTTACTTTTAGCCATGTTATTTGGGATGTAAGGGTTGAGTGAAAGGCGACATGAGTTCATGAATCGATCTCATGTTTCACGGATCAACCTCGTGTTTCATGAATTAATATGTTGCTTCATGAACCGGTGTGAGCTATTCTATAAATATAGAATGCTTGTGTGTTGTTTTAGAGATCTAGAACATACATGGAATTTCTGATTTATTTTCTTCTCTAGCATTTTACATCGAGGACTTGAAATTCTCGTTTGTAATTTTATTATCTTCTTCCACTTTAGTTTCTCTTACATCATTCTAATTTCCGTGTGCTCGGAAGTTAGTGTAATTCTTTGTATCTCAAAACATATTTTCGGTTGATTCCCAAGCACCGTAGTAGGGAGGAAATGATGTTTTAGGAAAGAGCATCTCGCCTAAAATTTATATCAAGATCCAACAAAATCTTCTTGTTACTTTGTTCGATTTATGGTGATTCCCGATGATGTAATCTACATTTGGTGTATGTTAAGCAAAGGTTTGAACTTGTCATATGTGATTTGGTTTTCTACTACAAACTTGTAACTTTATTTTATATGTTTTTTATAAAACTAAAGTCACATTTCTAACAGTATGTGTTGTGTGCTAAGAACCATTGATGCAATTTCGGTCACAACAAATTTTCCACAGTTGGCCGTTTAGAAACTATTTCGGGTGAAACCTACTTGTAATAATTTATATTAAGTGGGGGAAGGGTAATATATGTTGTAACTCTAAGTAGAAACATCCACGTGTCGTAATATAGGGTAGCCCAATCCAATCTCTTGTGGTTGAATATGGTTGAACATCGTGGAAGGTAGTTGAAGATCTTCGAATGAACCTACAAAATGAACAAAGGTTATTGACCCGGGACGTCGCCCGGAGAAGCTGATGCTTAAATCAGAACGAGGTTAATAATTTGGAAAAATTACCCAGAATAATACGACCTTTCACTGATTTTCCATGAATAATACGAACTTTCAATTAACCACCAATAATACGAACTTTGACATGCATTTTTCCGTTGGCATACATGACCTATTTATAACCGGTAGTACAGGTCTTTTTTTAACTGTTGCTCAGCAAGTTTCAACCGGTAGTACGAACTTTCAATTAACCACCAATAATACGAGATGAAACCTGCTGAACAACGATCAAAAAAAGAACTGTACTACTGGTTATAAACTGGTCATGTATGCTAGCGGAAAATGCATTTCAAAGTTCGTATTATTGGTGGTTAATTGAAAGTTCGTATTATTCTTGGGAAATCAGTGAAAGATTGTATTATTCTGGGTAATTTTTCCTAATAAATTCACTATAAAATATAAGATATTTTTTTAATTTATCTTTTTTATTATAAAAAACATAAAGCTTGTCATAGCAAAGTCATTCGGTCACCGGGTTTACTCTAGGAAAATACCCCTCAAAGTTGGGATTATTCATGGTTAATCAATAGGTGGGATTATTGTAGAAAAATCGTGAATAATTTGGATTATTATAGGTAATTTTTTCCTAAAATCTTTTGTTTATATGGTCCAAGTTTGTCATTGGAAAGAACCTAGTCTATGATTTATAGGAAAGTCGAATAAATGCGTGAATGAAATTAAAAGATACTATAATGTGTGGATGAAAATTTAAAAAAGAATGTGGATCACAATAAAAAAAATAAAAATTTAGCAAACTTCCATCAATCGGATTAAATTGAAAAAATATAGTAAATATCGTAGAACAGACCAAAATAGAAAATACAACTACCTAATGTGTAATTATGTACATCATTCTCTGCACCGTGTTGGTTCTTTAAGGACAACTTTGACGATCCAAATGTGCAACTGTACTTGGTTTTCATTTCATGTAATCCATAGATTGTCATCCATTGGTGTATTGCAAATATTTGATCTGATTTGGGTTTTCGAGCATATAATTATTTACTTCACATGCTACTCAATAAACAATGGATAAATTATACCATCAACCATCAATCTTGATCCATGAACAACGTTAGGAACTCAAGAAATTCAAAATTAGCTAATCTAATTCAATGGCATTCATCTAGGCGGAGTTTGAAGGATCTGACATATACACAACCTTAATTTTGCGATAAATTGATGATGAAAATTCGCCACGTAATCGACCGTTCTTTCTAATAGCGGCCAATTGCGTTGATTTTTGTTGACTTTTTGACTTTTGTTAAATTTGGATGTTAATGACCCGCTGTTAATAACGACGGGCGATTTTTACCAAGTCTCCTTTGTTCGCAGTTACTTACTGCGAACAGACCTCTTGACTTTTTTTGACCTTCTCTTTGTTTGCTGTTAGTAAGTGCGAATTAATCCGAAGCTAGCTTTAGATAGTCTAACTGTCTAACGCTTATAAATAGAAATAAGTTTAAAAGTATCTTATTACATGCTTTTTTTGATGAAATCACTTAACTATTAAAAATTTTCATATTCCTAACACGTAATGTTATATATTAATTATATGTTAATCTTTATAGCCCAATCATTGTGATGGGCTTTTGTATATGTACCTTCATTTGCAATCAATACAAACCAAGGAAATTTTTAATGCCTCCTTCTTGACTTCTTGTCATAGTATCAAAGCTAACGTGATAAGATGTCACAGCTTCAACTCTCAACCACCTCTTATTTAAAGTTAAATATTCAGTGTCAGGTTTGATGAGAGTTTATGCTGCATACACAATTCTAACCCAACAGAATATGTTTTCTGAAAGTGCAGACATCAGCCGCCCTCAGTTATTGTGAGACTTATATTGTCCGATCAAATGTACTTTATATGTACAGAAATTTTCTTCCTATTGTAACCAAAGGGTTGAGTTTATAATCTAAAAAAAATCCAGATAAAAGAAAGGACTACAAGAAGCCAGAATTAGACAGTTTACATTTGCTGGGCAATTATACAGAAAAAAAAATAATGGTTTCAGCTAACTTTTGACATTAGCTGGCTATGGTTGGTAAACTACTTTCATCCCACTTTTGCTTAAGAATAATATTAGTGTAATAACATAACTAATTAATTATAATCCAACCCATGTGCCTTAATTTATATCACCATTTCCTGTGGAATAAACAAACAAGAAAAACAATAATATACTTAATTTGTTACAACTAATTTTAGCTACTTAGACAAGCAATCTTATTGTGGAGTAAGATAATTGGAAGTGGAACTTGATCCTGCTTCAACTCTATGTGAAAGCCCTGTTGGCGTTGGCGTTGAAACTTCTGATGACGGGCGCGTCCCAGAGTTCCCTCGTCGTATATCTTCCAACATTCTGACCACCTCCCACATCTTTGGTCTTTTCTCGGAGACTCGTTCGGTACAACTTATTCCGAGTTGGAGCATTGCCACCATCTCTTCTTCTATGTTAGGGTACCGTAAGAGTTCTACATCGAAAACTTCAGCTGTCCACTCCTCTCTAACCACGGAATTCACCCATTTCACTAGGGGCACACCTTCCCCTAGAGGCATTTTACCCGTTAGGAGTTCGAGTAGCAGGACTCCGAAGCTGTAAACATCGGAAGCTTGGGTGGCTTTTCGAGGGTCTGTGAGTTCTGGTGCTCGGTAACCTATTACGCGTTGGATTGGTGGAGCCATAGGTGTGACTATGGTTGCTAAACCTAGGTCTGATATACAGCCATAATTTTGAGAATTGATAAGGATGTTTGTGGATTTTATATTTCCATGCACTAGTTTTGCTCCATTTTGTGAATGGATGTGAGCAACGCCTCTTGCTGCACCGATGGCGATTGTTAGTCGGTCTTCCCAACCCAATGGAGATTGATTTTCTCGTTTTCCTGCAGAACAAAATTAAACGAAAATGAGCAACAATAAGGACACTATCCAGGGGATTGGACTTTCTAAACCAATATCGACTCGATTCTTTGATATTTTAAAACGAAAAGACGACAATCTAGGTGTAGAAATCACTTACCATGTAACATGGTCGATAAGCTGCCCTTACTGAAATAATCATAAACCATGAGTTTCTCATCTTTAGAATAGTAATATGCCCTTAAAGCAGCCACATTCTCATGCTTGATGTTACCAGCAATGTCCATCTGTTGCTCGAAATCTCGCCTCCCTACACTCACTTCCTTGAGCCTCTTCACCACCACGATTGTACTATCCTCAAGCGATGCTTTGTACGTCGTTCCAAACATGCCCTTGCCGAGAACCACAGCCGAGGCCCTTAAAAGATCCTCCAAGTTAAACGCCATTTTAGAACCCTCGAAAAATGTGATCCTAGCATTCTTCTCTTCTCGGCTTTCTGTAAGACCCCTCTTCTTAAAACCCGAGAACTTCTCCTTCGATTGTGCCTCTTCATCACTGTTTTGCTCATTCCTTTTCTTGTTTGAATACAAAATAATCATGCAAAACGCGATCATAACAAACAAAACAACAGATCCACCGATTATTATCTCCAACAATGCCGTCTGGCTAAGCTTCCTACCCTTATGGCTTGGGTGATCGGGTGGAAGAGATGATGGTATCGGGGGAATGAAAACCGCCTTGGACGAAACATTATTGCCGGCAAATGAAGAGCTCGGAAACCTTAAAAGTGAATCGGGAATAACCCCATTCAAATCGTTGTGGGATAAGTTCAAAGACCTTAAACTAGGGATACCCAAATCAGGAATTTGACCAGAAAGTGAGTTATTAGACAGATCAAGAACTGCCATATGGGTTAAATTGGCTAATGAACTAGGAATACTTCCATTAAAGTTATTATTGGATAAATTTAAAACCACAAGATTAGGCCAAACAGAGAAATCCAAAGGTAAAGGACCAGAAAACATATTGTAATGAAGATACAAAGAAGTCAAGTTTCCTAACTTAGATAAATCAGATGGAAAACCACCTGAAATCCCATTATTTCTAAGGCTAAGTGTTTGAAGAGCAGCAAGACGGCTAAGTGTATTCGGAGGAATCGAGCCTCGAATTCCAACACCGGGCAATCGGAGGGCAATGACCCTTGTTTGGTGATCATTACATGTTACACCAGTCCAATTAGTGCACAAGGGGGTGTTTGGATCCCAGTTTAAAGACCGGGAAATCGAAGTGTTTCGAAGAAAATCGAGCAAGGCTTGCTTGTCATGCCATGGCTCACAATATACATGAACCAAGCAAAACCCAAACAAGATTATGGATATAAATGAAAATCCAAAGCTACCCATTTGGTTTTACAAGGTTTTCTCAAATGGGTAATCCAGAAATCAGATTTTATACACTAGTAATGACTTGTTTCTGAGAATTAGGTCATTATAATCATCATCTACAAAAAACAACATTAAAATAGGCAGTAATTAGTACATAATATGTGCATTAAATAGAAAAACGTTGAAGTAATAAGTTCAACGGTCATTTTTGACAGAAAGTACAGAGAAATATTAGCAAAAAAAAAAAAAAGCAAGCCCTCATAATTTTTAAAATTACTAAATTTTGTATCTTTAAACATTAATATTAGAGCCTTACATTTTTTGGACTCTATACAAATCGAACATGTTAAACATGTTTAGAACTTCCGTTTAAAAATAAAACTCAATTACAGAATTACTTACTTCTACAAATACATTATTTCTTGTACAGATTTTCTTACCAATAAAAATAAGTTAGGTGAATTGTTTGGTTTTCCAGGAAATATTAAACTTAAATTAAACATAAAAAACATGATTTTCATACAGAAAGTTCCAATATTTATGCAGAAAAAGAGGCAAAAAAAGTTCCAACTTTTCAGGAAAACAAACAGAGAATTACAAAAAGGTAGAAAAACTTACTCATTGACGATGATCATAGAGTTTCCAATTCATTTTACTTTCTCTCTCTAAAAATTTCAAACTGCAAGTTATACAAGTAGCTGAATTTAGTGAGAGAAACACAAAATTCCAAGAATTAACAGCAAAGTTCCAATCTTTGTACAGTATAAGAAATTGGGTATGTACCAGAAAATCAATTTCAGGAAGGAATCTGACTTAATTCTCTGAATTCATCAGCAGAAAACAGAGAAACGATGAATAAGCATGTGAAGAAGAAAATGGTAAATTGCTTGTTTATGGAAAGTCATGAATGGATTAGAGAGAGAAAGGTCAGCTTGTGGAAAAATAAATATATTTGATGGTGATCATTTATTTAATTTAATGAGACATAATAAATAACCCATAAATTCTCGTGAAAGACGGTTTCGTTGAGACACTATTTCTAATTGGACCAACCTTTTATGAATTCTTTAAAATATCGTAAATAACCATAAAAAATGATGTTAGTAGACATTTAAGACATTGAAAGTAGGTATCAAGTATACCGTAAGTCGACATTAATCTTTAATGGACTGAGCATCAGGGGCGGTTCTGGGCCCGTGCGAAGTGCCCAATCGCACCGGGCCCCCGAATCTAAAGGGCCTCATATTTTAAAAAATTATTGTAGAATAGCATACTATTGGTGTAGAATAGTTGGTAAGAGTTTTACTTAATTTAAGTTTAAGAAATATAAATTATATTGAATTTTTATTTTGTTAATTTTTTTTAATTATAAAGGGCCCCAATTTTAGAAATCTATAAATAATAACAGGGCCTCGAATTATTTGCTCCGCCCCTACTAAGCATATCTCAAAAAGACGATCTCTAAGGAGATAACTGTAAATTAAATGTGATGCCATATTTGTAGGTAAATATTATTATTTGGGGTTTGGTTAGAGTAAGTTGATAAAACTACAATTATGATTTTTAGAATAATGGGGAAGAAATGGGCTAAAGAAGAGGAAGATGCATGTGGGGACAAAATTGAGACAACTAATGAAAATAGAAATATATACTTAATGCTTGGGGAGTATAATAAGATTAATGCATTTAAGACATTGCTCTAGTCTTCATCAAAAAATTCTTTTTGGTTTACTTTTTTGGTGATGTTATGGTACCATGTGAGCAAGCCTGGTTTTCATTTTTTTAGTGTCATAGCAATTGTCTTATGTTAATTAAGGGAATTTCAAATAAGTGTTTAAAGGTTTTTAAGTTGTAGGTTTTGCTTTTTTGAAAGGTTTTTCTCGAGTTGGGGGACTCTTTGATTGCATTCTCCTTTAAGGGTATGAGCTGTCGTCGTTCTTCCTTCCTCAGACCTGAGCATAGTTTCTATGAGCGGGATATACTGGGTATGATGACGATGATGTTGTTAAGGTTTTAAATTTGTTAAGTTATTTGATTTTAGACACCATAGTTTATCATATATGTGTATTTTGAAATTGATTTTATAATAATTGTAAATTTGTTTAGTTGTTAAAGATACAATTGGCTACCTAAGTTTTCGATGGGATGATAATCTAATTTTTAAAATCTAATTTTTTGATGAGTTTGTTATATTTTTATTTTGGAAAAATTGATTTTAAAGAATTCACTTTCACTCTTCTACTTTTAAAAATTGAACATTTGCGATTTCTTCTAAAGTCTCATCTTTGCCGCATTTAAGCTTTTAAAGGTGTTTCAATTTCTTCTAATATAATTTCCAAAAAAAAAAAAAAAATTATTCTAATATAGAATAATTGCTGAACAAAGTTTAAATAAAAGTAAATTAAGATTAAAACTAATTCTTTATTTTAAGGCTTTTTAATCACTTTCATCCACATTTGTTTACTGTTAGCCCACTTTCACACTTAAATTTAAGGGTTGTAGCAAACTGTTTGGTCACTTATATTTTGCACTATATCTTTTGGCAAGTTAAACAATTAAAAAAAAATCATGCGTTTAAAATGTAGACAACCATCCTAAAGAGTAAAGAAACCAAAACAAGAGTTTTAATTCAGGATACATTTTATCACCATAGCTAGAGGTGTTCAAAACAGATTCGATGATCCGATAGACACCTGACTTTATAACCGAATTCGATTTGACCCGATTTAAAAATGGATATACATGTGAACACAAAACCCGATTTTGAACCGACCCCAAACACCTGACCCGAAATCAACTCGATGACCCGAATGAACACCTCTAACCCCAGCATGCGCTAAAATACTTAGATTTGTGTGTCTTTCTTGAAATTAGTTCCTTTAAGGACAAACCATTGTTAGGATTATACCATCCGTCTTTAAAATGTAGACTAGCTACCATCCTTATAAATAAAGAAACTATCTATCTCAATTACAATTAGGGATCGCATCGAATGAAGCTAATCATTTTGGGGACAAATTTTATAACATAAATAGTACAAGAAAATAAAATAAGGGGAATGAAAGTTTTTTGGGTAGTAAAGTATATGTTTAAACATAAATACAGAAGAAGATGAAGCAAGGTGTAAAAGCCACATTAAGATAGAAACAAGTCTAAGTATCCCCAAATTTTGGGTAAAATTTAGCTCAATTATTTACTTACTATCTAGTCCGTTTAAATATCCCTAGTTATTTGTCCGGCTACTTTTTTTCCTTAGAAACTCTAATCCAAACCGACCTTACAATATTATTGTTTTTAACTTTATCATATCAATATGGTTTTTAAA
Source organism: Amaranthus palmeri (assembly GCA_019776075.1). NCBI lineage: Eukaryota > Viridiplantae > Streptophyta > Magnoliopsida > Caryophyllales > Amaranthaceae > Amaranthus > Amaranthus palmeri. The sequence goes on along the minus strand of JAAKBH010000341.1, from coordinate 440,887 downwards.
GTACTATATCCATCATAATTACCATCTAAATGGTTGTTAGATATCCCTATTGTAAATTAATTTTGGTATCATGGGGAATCTTGAGCCTTAAATAGCTAACAAATCCAAATTAACAAAAATGCCATCAAATATTTACTATTTTCAACAACCCCATAAAGCCCAATGATATTAACTTATGAGCCATATGTAGTTGCCTCACACAAAAAGCAAACTAATAGATCAACTTAAACTCTTTTTCGATGATTAGTGGGGACTATGTTCTTTATTTTGGTCCATTTTCATCATTATCATTACATTTAAATTAGCTATATTTCTTTTGGTCCATTTTTTGTGATTATTTTTTATTTTTATTTCTATCCTTGTTTTCACATTATATTATTTTGATTTAATCCATAAGTTTTTATCACTTCATCACATTTACTTTTTTTTATTTTTTATTTTTTTGACAATTAAGATGAATATATTAACTCCAAAAAAAACCTCAACCTAGGCTACAAAAGGAACACTTCCCTAAACACAAAAGGGAAGCAACACCAAACTACAAAGCCAGACAAACAACAAAAACTAGCCAAAACAAACAGGCAAAACCAACAAAAAAACACCAACTACAAAATAAGGCTATTTCTACTAGCATCATCTATAGATTTGATACTCCTCTTCTTACACGCCTTGTTTATACTCTTCACAGCCATATCAAAAGAAGGAGCCCAAGGGATCTGAAAGAAAAGAGAAGTGAAATGGAGCACCTTTCGAATGAACTCACAATCATTAAAAAGATGGCCTCTATCCTTTATCCCATGCGGACCAAAAAACGCAACTAGCATCATTGAGAACGCCCCACTGAAGAAGTCGAGCCTTAGTGGGGAGCCTATCTTGAAGAATTTGCCATATGCATATCACACTTTTAGGAGAAGCCCTATTATTACACCATAACGCATGCTAGGGAGGCTCAGGGTCAGAAGCAATCCTCTCAAAATAGGCTTTTTTTGATGCTAAATTCTCGACTAACACACATACTACTCAGCTGGTCCATATCACTCACAAGAGACCTGCTATCAATAATTCTAGCCAACATCCAATACGTCGTACTGACAACTCTAAACAACATAATTTCAGCTCTCTTAATGTAGTAAGTGTTGGACATTTAGTGTATAATAATAATCCTGAGTATTTAATCACCAAGTACTACTAAGGTAGTGGGACAATATATAAGTCCGTAATTTCGCTTTAAGCTATTCTTAAATAGTGGGACAAGTACGTATTAATTACGTGGTCCAAAACGGCATTTAAGTTGTTTATTAAACAAATGAAACAAATGAATAGGGGGATCAAGTCAGTGGCCAAAAGCCGACTCGGCGATCCCCCTTGTGTAGCCACAGCCGAGTCGGATCTTGGCTACTGGAGAAGCAGGATTTGGTCAGAAGGTTAGCGCCGAGTCGGCGCTCACTTCTTTGGGCTCGTCGCCGACTCGGCGATTGGTCCCTGGATGTTACCGTTGCTTTCTTCCCGTTTTCCTTTGAGTTTAATGCCTTGGATTCTTTGATTACACTCTTAATTTCTGAGTATAATGGTGTGATTAAGCACATAAATGACAAGATTAATTGTCATTGATATCATAATCTTGATTATGATCATAATGGTGATGGATTTGAAGAGGCTCCTCCTCTATATAAATAGAGGTCTTGGCATAGAGTTGAGATACACCTTTTCTTACTCTTCTTCTGATTTTCTAAGTCTTCCTCATTTGTTTTTTGCATACAAAAGAGTAATTAACTTTTGTTAGTGCATTCCACAACTTATAATTTCTCAAACACATTGTTATTTCGGAATACAACCTAAGTACTAAGGTTGTGTTGTAGTCGATTGTATCTCGTTGTGAATTTCCAAACATCAACCCAAGTACCTTTGTGGGGGAAATATCACAAAAGGATAGTGAGCACACGCCTTCGACTTGTATCAAGTTTCCGGGTAACGTTCATCGTTACACAATTATCTTCAATTCTTTTGTTCATTGTAATCATCTTGTAAGTTTCATTTTTGTCATCAAACAAAGGGGTTTATACAAATTCCCGAGTTGTAATTTGTATTGTAATTATATACATTGTAATAGTAAGCAATCACCTATTTAATCCATAATCTATCTTTCTTTGAAGCCAGAGCCCACAAACTCTTAAGGAGAGCAACATTATTCCAAATCTAAGGATTACACATATTCAGTCCCCCTGGAGATCTAGGGAGACAAGCATGCGCCCAAGAAATTATGAGTTTAGACCTTTTCCAAATATCCAAAGACAAGTAAAATCATTACAGATTTTCTCAATCATATGAACATCTAACCTAGGAAGCAAGAACAATTGAGCCTAGTAAGCATGAATACTATGGATTATACTATTCACCAATTGAACCCTCCCAGCCATTGATTTTATCCACTATAGGCTGACAAACGTGAATACTGATCCTCTTAAAAGAGAGAGGAAAACTCAGATATCTAAAAGGGAGCTCACCATGAAGAACTACAATAACCTGCAAAACCCTAGCTTTCTCCTCCTCTTGAATACTAGCAATGTAAATAGTACTCTTGCTACTATTGATCTTCAACCCAGAGACACAAGCAAAATTATCATTCATCTCTTTTAGGTTAAGCATAGAACAAACATCAAGTCCAGAGAAAATAATCAAATCATCAGCAAATAGCAGTTCCATAATCCCCACTTTCTTACATTTCGGATGAAATTTGATATCTTTACCCTTTTTCTGCTGAAGAACCCTAGAAAAATACTCCATGGCAATAGCAAAAATAATCCCCACTTTAGAATGTTACTATGCACCTGTTGAAAATGATGAAGATGAAGTTTTTTCAACTTTTCCTTAACACCCTTCAACTTGTGCCATACCCTTTCCATAGCATCTCTCGAATGAACACTCCGCCAAAAACCTTGAACAATCTCCATGAAGTCTTTATGAGCTGCCAAATAGTTTAGGAAACGAAAAGGCTTTCCCCTACCACTGACAAGCCAGAGGAGTGTGATCACACACACCCTGATTTAGGTAATGCACCACAGCTTGGTCAAACTTATCCATCCACTAATCATTCACAAAAGCATGATCATTCCTAGAGCAAAGCCTATCCTTTCCTTGAACTTTATTGTGCTAAGAATACCAATGTCCCACAGAATGAGCTGGGATCAACTGAGCATCTTCAATAACTTGCAAAAAAATCTCTCATCTTATAAGAAGAAATAACCCTACTATTAGTCATGTGAGAGATATCATACACATTATTAAGGTCCCCCATAATACACCAAGGCTCCACCATAGACCCACTATTATCGATCAACTCATGCACAAATCCTTCTTACTAGTTATAATATTAAAGCCATAAATCATAGAGAACTAAAAAAAACCTCTCTACTATGCTTCACGGTTACCTTACAAAGCATAAACCGAAGATGACAACGAGTAACGATCACATCAAGTAAACTAGGATCCCACCCAATAAGGATACAAACCCTATTATGAAATTTCCCATTATGAACACACGACCAAAAGCTAGCAATCAACGCAGTTTCCTTATCAATACTTTAATGCTTAACTCTAGTTTTCATAAACCAACCATACTCACATAATTCAATTTAAGCCAGTTGCTAGTGCTCCTAGCTTTAGAGGACTCGCAAAGCCCTCTAGTGTTCCAAGAAGAAAGATTCATTCTTTGAGAATGGGATTTAGAGCTATCCCGGCACCATCCAAAGTAACAATACTAGAAACTACATCATGAGGTTTATCCTAAGCCTCCACAATATTATGTACACCATTAAAATGTCCAGACTTTCGCATCTACTTCCTATCTGTCACCTGAACGTATTCACCATCCACTACACTAGGTGACTCAACCTGCTGCTGACCTTGAGCCCCCTCAAAAGCTCTTGGTTTCTCAACAATAGTAGGTCTCACCACCGTCTGTTTCCTCCTATTATTCTCATGCCCTCCTTGCTGGGTCAATTGCCCAACTCCACATATATGACCAAAGGTTTGGCACTTTTGGCAGAAATGTGGAATTCACTCTTTGAAGAAAGTTTGGTCATAAACCTTCCCATTCTCATCCTTTATCAACCTCAACCAAAATAGGTGCATATATATATATATATATATATATATATATATATATATATATATATATATATATATATATATATATATATATATATATATATATATATATATATATATATATATATATATATATATATATATATATATAATATAATATATATATATATATATATATATATATATATATATATATATATATATATATATATATATATATATATATATATATATATATATATATATATATATATATATATATATATATATATATATATATATATATATATATATTAAATTAAATAATATTCCAAAGAAAATGATAGCTTAGTTGCTTATACGTGTTTTCAACATATTTATAAAAGGTCTAGGGTTTTGATTCCTAGTGCACTCTTATTTGCAAATTTATTTTTGTTTTAAATTTCAAAGAGGTCACTTGCAAGCTCTAGAGCTTATTGGGTCCCGTATTGTTGCGAACTTATATGTGTAAATCCAACCTCCAAATTATTTATTGGTTGTTGATTGTTGATTAAAAATAACATGGCCCAGAAATCAAAGTCAATAAAAAAGCTAGTATGATTTTCTTTTTGTAAACTAAAGTATAAGAAAAAAGCTAGATTGGGTACCTTTTTGTTGTTGGTTAAAAGCTAACTTTTTAGCTAACTTAGAAAGTTTTTTACCAAACATTTTTTAGGTTGTTTGACAACCTATGAAGCCAAGAACTAAGAGTCAATGTAAAAGCCAACAAAAATCTAATTGCAAAACACCCGCAAAATTTTTTTGAATGTCACGCAATGTCGCAATCACATTATAAAGCCAACATTTAAATTTTCAAAAAGAAGTATTATATTTGTGTGATATATCATATCTCATATTACAATAAACAATTTAAAGGGTACATGCCACCTATATTAACTAGTTTTTGGATTACTCGGAAGACTAAGGGAAGAGAAATGTTAAATGATGAGGATTGAGATTCAATATCTCTAAGTATAAATCATAAAAAATTATAAAAATCATATATTAAAAATCTTTACATCAAGACAAATCTTATAAGATTCCACAAGAATATATGTTTCTTCAAAATATAATTCAATTTCAAAATTTTGTCTCTCCTAATGTGAAAAATATTAGGCCGTGACAATTCGTCACATAATCTCACCGTGGCCAAGAGCGTTGACTTGCACATACACTCGGTGAGGTTCATTGTTTCCCAAAACCATATGGCAATGGGAAGATTAGCTCACCAAGTATATATCCAAGTCAACAACCCACTTTTTATCGATGTGGGATCTTGTCTCACATGTGAAGTATTTCCAACACTCCCCCTCACATGTGAACCACATCATACCAGGAACCACCTTCGGCTCTGATACCATATTAGGCCGTGACAATTCGTCACATAATCTCACTGTGGCCCACTCGTGGGTCACGGGACACCCGTGGGCTCGGGTCCACAAACCCACGGGTCAAGAGCGTTGACTTGCACATACACTCGGTGAGGTTCATTGTTTCCCAAAACCATATGGCAATGGGAAGATTAGCTCACCAAGTATATATCCAAGTCAACAACCCACTTTTTTTTATCGATGTGGGATCTTGTCTCACATGTGAAGTATTTCCAACAAAAAAACTTAAAGTGTACAAACAATTAGGAAAGAAGGGAGTAGAAAAAATGTTATAAACATAAATAACAAACAAATTGTCTTCAGCGAGACGGCCTAAGCCGTGTTATTAGCTTAGGCACAATATTTTTTTTTATAAATTCTGACATACTAATTTAAAGACATAAAAGGTGACTTCTAAGATTTAAATAGCGAATTTCAAGACTTAAAAGATCATTTTCAAAATATTAAATATCAATTTGAATATTTGAGTCATCTTAGTTCGAAGTTGAAATGAGAATTTTAAGTCATACAATTGGTCTTTTAAATATTTAAATTGGTTAGGCCTGTCAAATAGATCATGTTGGGTCGGGTCATATATAAACAGGTAAGTTAACCCTTGATCCAAACTCAACCCATTTAGTTGATTGGGTCAAAAATCACAACCTTGACCCGACCTGCAACAGATTAACTTGGCCTGATTTCGACCCGCGTAACCCATTTACAATTTTTTTGTTTTCGTTTTGAGGTTTTTAACGTTAATCAAATCTAATTTTTTAGGCTTTAATTTTAACTTTATGTTTTTTTGTTTATTTTGTATTTACTATGAAAAATAAGAAAATATTAAAAGAACTAAGTTTAGTTTATACATATTAATTCAACTCAAAATTAAAACACTTCATTAAATAATTATACAAATTTTTTTCAAATTTAAAATTTTAACCTGAACTTAACTCATTTAATCAAATTAACAATATGTTCGGCCAAGATCTTGATTCTTGTCAATAACCAAGGGAGAAATTGGGCAAGAGGAATGATGAATGCTAAGAAATGGAAAGCGATAAGTAAGAAATGAAACCCTAAAAAAACGCGATAAAATATCGCGCGATAAGAGAGAGGTCCCGTCTGCAAATCGGAAATCTCTTTCCGATTATATCTTTCTCCACATTCTTCGCTTACTGTAAGTCCGCAAATTCAATCTCTTTTTTCTCCTTATTTTCTCATCCTTATCTTATCACTGTTTATTTTGAGCAGAAGTATAATCTTAATAATCTGACAACCTCTTAATATCTTCAAATCAACTGAAAATTAATTGTTGATTATTTGCATCTGATGATTAGCTGCTTGAATTATAGTTATTATTGATTCAGATTTCATTACTTTGATTTTGGGGGTTCTGTTTAAGTTTATACCAGATTATGAATTTTTACTGTTAATTTTTTGGTGATCTGATGATTAATTGTTCGAATTACTTGTTTTAGCTTAATTTAAGTTTAAGCTGGATTTCAATAAGAAGAGTAATTAAACATATATGATTACGCAATTGAATTGCATTTTGGGACGAACACTTGATTGCGCAATTAGGTATTTCTGAACATATTTGATTCAAGAATCAATCAAAAACAACCTATTTGCTATAACAAATATGAGGACAACAAGGTTCGTATCCAGTTCTGCGTAGGTGGAAGTATAGGTAGAGTATAATGGAATGCCCTTTAAATCTAATTTGATTTAAACATGTAATTAAGAATTTAAGATTGATAGGTTGTGTTAGCAGCTTAGCGTTGTACTTGTGGCAGTTTAGGAGCATTGCTTTGCCATGTCCTAAATCAATGGGTATAGACTATAGAATGGGTAAAATATAGTTTATGTTTTTATCTAAAGGAGGTGTTGTAATTTGAGATAGTACATCAAAAAAAGGTAGTCCGGTGAACAAAGTATTCCGGCATAGTGATGTGTAATAATATGTGCTAAAGGAGTGATACAAACAGAAGAAATGTTTTGTATTATTACATTCTTACTTGATTGCAAAACAAGAGCAACTACTTGTAACAAACTAACAAACTCTAACGACCACAACAAGCGGTTAGTTACCTGTAATAATAGAATGCTAAATACAATACATGTCAGCAACTAGACTGAGAACAAACCCAACTGCATTCTTGTACACCAGTATACTGCATCCTTATGTCAGTATCATCTGTAACCGACTTGCGCACACATCCTAATGCAAACCAACTTCCAACTAATGGGAGAGGTAACAAGCATAAGAATGAAACCATATACTAACCTTCCAGAATCACAACAAGCACCCCAATCAGTGTCTTAGAATGCTTGTAATGTTAAAGCATTGTTGCCTTGCAACACAATACCTTGGCCACTTGTTGAATGCACATAATTAAGAGTGTGGATGAGGGCATCCCAATGTGAGGACCTAGGTTGCTGCATATACTCACTGAAATGCCGAATAGTGTATGCAAGATTAGGGTTGGTGTTGGACAAAAAATTCTGCTTTCCAATCAAAGTTCTTTAAGCAGTAGGATCAGGGAGAATACTATCTTCATTAGCTCTTAGCTTTAAATTCATTGGTAAAGGAGTAACCACTTTCTTAAAGGTTTATATGCCACTACCAGTCAAAAGCTCTTCAGTATATTGTTATTGAGTGAGAACCATACCTGCAGTGGTGTGGCTTACATCAATACCCAATAAATAGTGTAGTAGACCTAAGTCTTTAATAGTGAAAGTTTGGTCTAGATAAAGCTTAAGTTGTATCTCATTACTTGTATTGCCAATAAGGATGATGTCATTGATATATACAGCAACCAGAGTTATATCTTTATTATTCCTCTTGATGAACAGAGAATTGTCATTTCTAGATTGCTTATGTCCCAAGGCTTTCAACTTATGGGCTAACTTAAAGTGCCATTGTCTAGAAGCTTGCTTGAGACCATATAGTGATTCTTCATCAGCATCATCCTACCCAGTATATCCCGCTCATAGAAAACTATGGACAGGATCTGAGAAGGGAAGAACGGCGACAACTCATACTCATCATCATCACCATATAGTGACTTCTGAAGCAAACAAACTTTGTTATCTGGTTTGGGAATACCTTCAGGCTTCTTCACGTAAACTTCTTCATGAAAGTCACCATGAAGAAATGTGTTATTCACATCTAATTGATGAACCATTCCTTAAATCATGAATGTGCAGTAAAATTTGTTACTTTAGTCATGTAATATGATGAGTTTAGTGTAGATTATTTTGTATATGTACTTTCTCAATGCCTATTGTCTGAAGCTGCTTGTGTAGAACAATCCTTTGCTTGGGATCAATGAATCTTAGAAATTCTTATTTTGTTCGTAAATCAGAAAAGTACCAGCAGCATTCAACTAGGATCTTCAGTTGTGTTTTGAAGGAAAAGTTCTTCTATTACTTTAAGATGCTTTCTGCTTGAGAATACAAACATAATTTATTGCTCAATGCTGTTACAGTTAAACTTGATGCAAAGTGCTTGGTAATTTTCTCATAATGACAATTCCATATTAGTGCCGGGTGCAGATAACTTGATGGTTGACATCAGTCATCAGAAGTAAGTAATTGTTTTTTTTTTTTTCTTATTTTATGTCTGTATTCATGTACATAGCGGCTTGCGAAAATCTAATGTTATTTTTTGAAGTTGAATGCATACGTGTTATGTGTACAAAAATACATTTCTATCTACAATCATCACCTCCATCTCTCCTTGATGGTGCACTATCTTAGCTACCTGGTTGCCTGAACTTTGGCATTTACACGTTGCTTTGTGATTGTATAACCAAATAGAGCATATAGCTGCTCCCTTTGAGAGCTCATTTGGAAGTCATCTGATGTGTTTTTCCAACAGATGACTTGACTTTGCCTTTTTGTTGAGGGATATTGCGAATAAGAAACGTTCTTGTGATTCCTAAAAACAAATTTTGTTAGCATTTTCTCTTGTCAACTTATAGTGACTGACTAACAATTATTTGGGTTAGTGGTTCGTGAAAAGGATGCATGTTGGGAGTATGCTGACAAGTTGGATGGCAATAAGGTGAGATGCAAATTCTGTACAAGAATTTTAAACGGAGGCATCAGTAGATTGAAGTATCATTTATCTCGACTTCCCAGTAAAGGTGTAAATGCATGCAGCAATGTTCGGGATGATGTAAGTAAAAAAGTTAGGGCTATCATTGCAGCGAAAGAAGAAATTCAAGAAATCCATATCGCTAAGAAGCCAAAGCTTGCAGAAACTAGTTCTCCAGAGAGTATTCTCCCAATTAAACCTCTTTTATTTGTGGAGACACCATCTCCCATTGCAAAATTGCTTCCTGCATTAAGCCAAACAGATTATTCGTCCACCTCAAGTAACCAAGAAAATGCAGAGGAAAGCATTGCTATGTTTTTCTTCGAGAACAAGTTGGATTTCAGTGTGGCAAGATCTTCTTCCTATCAGCTAATGATTGAAGCGATAGGAAAATGTGGTTCTGGATTTTCCGGTCCTTCTGCAGAAACATTGAAGACTACATGGTTGGAAAGAGTCAAGTCCAAAATGAATTTGGCAGTTTAGAGACACCGAGAAAGAGTGGATCAGAACAGGTTGTACTATTATTGTGGACACATGGACTGATAACAAGTCACGAGCAATAGTCAACTTTTTGGTTTCATCCCCATCGAGAACCTTCTTTCACAAGTCCGTTGATGCCTCATCATATTACAAAAACACAAAATCTTTGGCTGATTTATTTGATTCTGTTATTCAAGAAATTGGCCCTGATAATGTGGTACAGATAATTGTAGATGGTGCACTCAGTTATTCTGGAGTTGCTAACCATATTCTGCAGAGCTATGGAACCATCTTCATTTCTCCATGTGCTTCTCACTGCGTGAATTTAATACTCGATGATTTTTGCAAGATTGATTGGGTGAATAGATGTATTGTACAGGCACAAACCATCACAAGATTTATCTACAATAGTGTGTCATTGCTCGAATTTATGAAAAAATTTACCGGAGATCAGGATATAATTAGAACAGGCATTACCAAGTCAGTTTCCAGCTTCCTTTCTTTACAAGCATTGTTTAAGCAAAGAAGTGAGCTGAAGCATATGGTTAATTGTGCCGACTATTCAGTGATCTCAGCTTGTGTAAACAAACAACAAAGCATAAACTGTGCCGCAATTTTGGATGATAATGAATTTTGGAGAGTTGTTGAAGAGTGTATTGCTATTTCTGAGCCGTTCCTAAGAATTCTGAGGGAAGTAGCGGATGGTAAACCAGCTGTTGGGTTCATTTACGAGCTAATGACAAAAGCCCAGGAATCGATTAGAACCTATTATATTATGGATGAGAGCAAGTGCAAGACTTTCTTAGATATAGTAGACAAGAAGTGGCATAACCAGCTTCATACACAGTTGCACTCAGCTGCTGCGTTTCTGAATCCTTGCATCCAGTATAACCCTGAAGTCAAATTCGTGACTGCTATAAAGGAAGACTTCTTCAATGTTTTGGAGAAACTTCTTCCTACTCCGGAGTTAAGGCATAATATCACTAATCAAATTCTGGTTTTTCAACGAGCAACTGGAATGTTTGGTTGTAATCTTGCAAAAGAAGCACGCGATACAGTTTCACCTGGTATGTGTTTTTACCATTCTAGAAATATGATTTCAATATTCTCATTTGACATTTTCTCTGCAATTCCATAATCACAATGCCTTTTGGATTACTGCTGTCCGTTGTGCATTTCTTACTTGTCCACCGCCGACAGACATCGAGTTAATGTTTGGCTATTGAGTTGCAGTACAAACCTGGAAGATTCATTTTACTACTGCTTATCACTAGAAGTAGATGGCTATGTAACCTTCTCTTGTTATAAGGTTAAACACATTTCCCCATCCGGCCATCCCAAACCACCTCTATTATGTGCAGGGGAAGGGTTTATTTGGACATTTCGATAATTAGGTTGATATTAATGTTGCTTTCAGCATAGATGATAGCTCTTTCCAGTTAATTGTATAGCTGTGATCTATGGATGTTAAAGAGGATCCATTTCCTTGCTCTTGGATTACATCTTGATTTTATAGACGTTTCATTTTAAGGAGGAAAAGGTAGCTTCTGTCATCTTGGAGAATACTCCGGTGCTTTACCAAGTATTAAACATTGGCCTTAATTTACAAGCTTGATTAAACAGCTTTAACAAGTTCTCCTTTTGGCTTATGTTTTGGATTTAAAGGGTATTTGCTTTGACATTGTATACAACCATATCATATATCTGCAATGTAATAGACTTGGCTTTCTGCAAAAATTTGCCCACTGGTTTTCAGTTCCCCTGTGTGTGACTGCGCACCAACGTCAATTTACAGCATTAAAGTAAATCCTATATTGCAGGAGAATGGTGGGAGCAATACGGCGATTCAGCACCAGTGTTACAAAAGGTAGCAATAAGAATTCTCAGTCAAGTTTGCAGTACTTGTACTCTCAAGAAACAATGGAATATGTTCCAGCAGATGCATTCCGAAAAGAGGAACAAAATTGACAAGGAAGCGTTGAACGATCTCATCTATGTCAATTATAACCTCAAGTTAGGAAGACCTCAGAACAGATCTTTCGACATGGATCCTATCCAGCTTGATGACATTGACATGACTTCCGAATGGGTCGAAGAAATCGAGACCCCTAGTCCCACTCAGTGGCTTGATCGTTACGGATCCTATGATGTTAGTGACTTGAATACAAGACAATATAGCACTGTATTTTTTGGTGCAAACGACTTTGGCTTGTAACCGAAGCCCAAACATACATTTCTATAATACACTGGCTGAAATGTGGGTTTTCAGCAATACCTTGCATCATATTAATATATCCTTGTATATATTTTCAGCTGCAAAAACACCGTCTTAGTTGTTTTTCTCATTCCTATAGCAGTTTTTATGTGTACAGAATAGAATGTTAAAAAACATCAAGATATCCTATACAGCTCGTGCGTAATGAGTCGAGTAAATACATGAAAGTTGAGCTTCTCAGTTCAATTTAGACAGTGTAACAACAATTTATGGCCAAGCTTAGTGATATTTTGGGGTGTTGGGCAAACGATAGATAGTTTGTAGCTGATAGCTGAGTACAGTGGCTGTCTGGCTGATGCATAAATAAAAAATTGATGTATCAATAAAAACTTTGGACAGTCTTGGCCTGTCTATTAAGGTTTCTAGTGGCAAAAAATGGGGAAAAATTGAAACAGATGAGCAAAAAATTAAAAAAAAATCAATAAAAAGAAACATTTTGAAACTTTATCCCAAAATAAACACTTTTTCCCCAATGCTCAGGTTCGGACCGGTTCGCTGTTACTAACAGCGAACAAAGAGGCGTTTTTTTTAAAAAATGAATGAGGTGTGTTCGCTGTTAGTAACAGCGAACAAGGTGACTTTTTTTTTAAAACAGAAGGGGGTGTGTTCGCTGTTAGTAACAGCGAACACATGCGTGCATAAATCAGAATCTGCTCCTTCCTTCCTCATTTCCCCCAATTCACTTCAACCCTAAAAAAAAAACGACACTTCCTTGCTAAATTCCGCCATTAATTCTCCTTCAAACCTTCAATTTAGGCTCTCATCTTTCAATCTAACACTAGTTAAGTGGTCTTGCACTTAGTTTGACTTGTCTAAGGTACAAATTTCTTCATTTTTTTTGTTATTTTTACGAAATTAGGGTTTTTTTTTAATATTATTTGTTTTTTTTTCAAATGTAGGCTTCTCTTGTTCGATCAATACTCCTTCAAACCGCTGAGGCATATGCTGCGTTGCCTCAGCACTCGGGGATACTGACTGGAGTGTGGAGGGCCTCTGTGCCACTGATATGCTTCGACATTGTCGAAGTACATCTACCCGAGCGCGTAATGCGCCAATTCGGGATGGTACAAGTCATCCCACCACCGTGCGACACTGGGATCGATTTACATCAGTCTTCTCGTAAGGGTACAGCTCCCAAGGACTGGAGTGCGATCAATAGACGCCACATAGATCGCTGGAATGATCGACTAGAGCTGATAGCTCAGGGTGCGCCGATCGATGATGCTGATGCAGCTACCAGTGCTGACTACATGGCTTGGTACCTCTCCATCACTCGGCGATGGATGACACCACGAGGTGTACGGGCAGCGTCACAGTATATTCCTGCCGCGCCAGCTATGACCCAGTGGGTAAGTTTTCTTACATGTATAATTATTGTCAAATACAACATTCATAATATCGTATTAACTTTACAAAATATTTGATTGCAGGCACAAGGTTACGCAGCGGTGATTCAGTCTACCCATGAGCAGCCCGTACGAGATATAGCGCACGGCATGCTCCATGGCACTCAGTATCAACACTTCATCCCAGAAGTGGCTGAGGAGGCTCCACCTGCTACGCACGAGGTCCATCCCTCCTCTCCATCTCAGGACATTCATATAGAGGAGGTCGACTTGTCCTACCCCTTGGATGGTACGGGGTCCTCGCAGGCTGGGTCATCACATGCGGGGTCATCGCATTACCAGTCACCTCCTATCCCCGAGCGATACAGCGCCTCCTACTATCGAAGGAGGCGTAAGAGGCCATCACAGTTGGAGAGGGTGGAGGAAGAGGATGACGATTAGTTTGTGTTTTGTAGTACATTTAACATTGTAGGATAATGAACATTTGTAGTATTTTGATATTTTGACATGTGTTCATATTTTGTGATGTATGTATATATATCGTCTTTATCCTATTTTGAATGCCACTAAAATGGTTATGACTTCATGACAAATGGAAGAAATCGATAATTCAACATAGTTTCATTAATAATGATTACCAATACAACGTTCATTCATTACATATAAACATTAGAACTTAAGTAGGCTTAATAAACTTTTTCAAAATCCTCTCGGTTTCTTCACTTCTTCGTGCCTTATCCATTGCTTCTCTTTTCAAGTTATCTAACTCGCTTCTAAGCTCTTCATTCTCCTTATCAAGCTTAATAATAATTGCTTTTTGCCAAGCGGTGCCCTCCGGATCAACCCACCGAAAGTACGTGCATCTCAAGTTTTCATCTTCAGATAATGGACATGCAACATATTGACGTCCAGGATCAAAGTCGCTCCAATCGCGACCGTATTCAACCTCATAACCACAATAACATAATTCTTCCATTGAATGAATGACGCTTTGTGATATTTAACTAAATTGAAAAACAAAAATGAATCAAACGTTAATGAAACACATAATATTAATAGTATAAATAATTTTTAATAAAATACATGTAATTTGAACTAAACATACCTCAACTCTACTTCTAAGAGGATTCTTATGCATACAATACAATGAACAAGGGTAAGGTATTTATAGAATTCACTCAACGGCTATATTCTAAGTATACAACGGCTATATTTTAAAATTAAAACGTTTCAAAAAATCAAAAAAAGTCAAAGGTTTCTGTTCGCTGTTAGTAACAGCGAACACATTAAAAAACAAAATTGAGGTTGTTCGCTGTTACTAACAGCGAACACAATGAAGCTGTGGTTTTTAAAAAAAGCCCTTGTTCGCTGTTACTAACAGCGAACCGGTCCGAGCCTCAGGTCAGTGTAAAAAGTGCTTATTTTGGGATAAAGTTTCAAAATGTTTCTAATTAATGATTTTTTTTTGCTTATCTCTTTCAATTTTTCAAAAATGGGCATGGGTGAGCTCGCCCAATGTTTTAATATATATACTATTCATTTGGTAGATGGTGTTAGAAAAATTGAACAAAATGGGCTTATTTGGAAAAAAAATCCCAAAGTAAGCTTGAAAAAAACTTATTTTCAATATAAGCATTTCCCGGTCCATGCTAAGGTTTGGTTGTTTCATTGTTAGTAATATCAGGCCATTACTTAAGCTGAGTCAACAAAAATCAGTTCAAAAACCACCCATTATTAATAACGAAGTAGTGACAATAATGCAATAGAGTTCTATTACAATTTTATTTGAAAAAACAATTTTGTAAATTCATCCCTATTGTCCAACTCTAAATGTTTTCAATTAGAAAACTTTGCAAAATGATGCACCCACAATTAATGGAATGGTTTTCATTTAGTTGGTTGGTTTATTTTCTGGTTTGACCAATTTACAAAGTTTATCTATTAGCGGTTATAATGTTAGATGCATATGCAGTATGCTAGTTGTTATTCAATACTAGTATGCTAGTTGTTATTCAATACTATGATAGATAGGATAAGAAATCAGGAGTTCATGGAGATGTGCAAAGATGCGGGAATACAGGCTGAGATGGTTTGGACATGTGCAAAGAAAGTCACATGATGCCCTAGTAAGAAGGATCACATGCATCATAGTAAAGGTCAAGAGAAGTCGAGCAAAACCTAGGAAGAAATGGGAAGAGCAAATTAAAAATGACTTGCACGAACTCCACCTCTCTAAGGACCTGACCGGGGATAGCGCCAGTTGGCGGCGCCTTATCCACGTCTTAGATTACTAGACATGCCCCTTTCGACCACTGTTTGTTACAATTTTTTTCCTACTACTCATCGCTCTTTACCACCTCTCTTACCATTATCGTTTGTTTAGGTATTTATAAATATTCTTTTGTAGTGTATCTTTAGTTAGTTGTTTACTATGCATGGTTAACGTGGATGTGTGTTGCAGGTTTTTCAGATAGTTGCAGGTGCCCCTCTCTTTATGAAGACCCTTTTGAGCCGGGGGGACTCTTTGACCAAACTCTCCTATATGGGTATGAGCTGTTGGCTATCTTACCTCCCTAGACCCTGACCATAGTTGTCTATGAGTGAGATACACTGGGTATGATGATGTTGATGATAATGATGGTGATGATGAATAATGATATTATTTTATAATCACTTCTTCAGATTCCTTCTCTTCTGGCACTGGCTTGAGAAGGACAGACACAGTAGAAGAAGGGGGACCAACAGCAGAGCTTGATGAGCCTGAAAATAATATATATATATATATATATATATATATATATATATATATATATATATATATATATATATATATATATATATATATATATATATATATATATATATATATATATATATATATATATATATATATATATATATATATATATATATATATATATGAGAAAAATATAAAAAAACCACCTATTCTATACACTCTTTTTTAAAAAACTACCTTATATAAAAATTTTTGCAAAAAACTACCTTATGTAATACAATCTTTGCAAAAGACTACCTACTACTCAATTTCGTTAGTTGACCGGTATAATTCATTGGGATTTTTTGGTGTTCTATTCCCATTACTCAACATTTCAATAAAGGAGAAGGTGAGTTTCTAATTGCGCACGTGACAGGCATGTGGAAGTCAACCGTTAATTATGCCGGTCAACTAACGAAATTGAGTAGTAGGTAGTCTTTTGCAAAGATTGTATTACATAAGGTAGTTTTTTGCCAAATTTTTTATATAAAGTAGTTTTTTAAAAAAGAGTGTATATATAAGGTGGTTTTTTTATAATTTTTTTATATATATATATAAGAAGACGATTTGTAACTACCTAGGGCTAATCCTGGGCGTAACAGAACGATATGTGAACCCTTAGGAGCTAGGCATGCCAAAGGAGAAACGATAAGAGGAGTAACTTCACCTTCCCAGGCTTTGAAGGTAGTTACATCTGCTTCCACCTTCTTCTTCTTCTTCCCTGCACTTCTTTTCCCTTTAACAGGGACCTGGGAAGAAGGACCAGGTTCGTCTGCCTCATCAGTTTTCTTCATACCCCCACCATAGAATGGTTCACTGACTGAGAACACAGTCAAGTGGGGGTCGACCCAGACAATAGGATTGTTGTATTTACGTGAGCAGGAGGAAGGGGACCCTGCCCAGATCGTAAGTTGTAAGCAGTCTCCTCAGGGCAGATGTCACCCCTCCTCCATCTGGCAGCTTCAGCAGGGGCCCAGGGATCGCTGTAGTAGGCAGCAAGTCTCCTCTCCTGATAGTCTTGGATGGGAGGAGGAGGAGACTGGGTGCAGAACCGATACAGGTGCTTCAAGATTGTTAAAATCGTGATTCTACTTAGAATCGTTTAAAGAGGTAGAATCGAATCGTAAAATCGTACGATTCTACATATAAACTTAAAAATATTAAAAATATCTAGTTTCTTATCATTATTATACAATTCAAAAGTTTAAATTTAAGAGCTATAGTTTCTTTGACTTTATTTTTAAGAATATAACGGTAACTTTTCAATAATTAGTTTAAATCTTCATATCTATTAAGAAATTTCTTTTTTTCAAAAAATTTTCATGATGGAAAATACGAAATTTATGTGAATATATGAAAGAGATTAGTAAAATATGGTACATAAGAAAAATTAAAATAATTCAAACTATATTAGTAGAATCGTATCGTTAAATCGTAGAATCGTAGAATCGTGTTGTGATTCTACCTCTAAAAATTTTATTTCAACTAAAATCATAAGATTCTACAACTTTAAGATTCTACCCGCGATTCAAATCGCTCGCTTGTTTTTGGATTGTAAAATCGTAGAATCGTAGATTAGAATCGCGATTTTAACAACCATGAGGTGCTTGTTCACTGTATTCTCAACCCAAGGAGAAACAGGAACAGACGAGTGATATTTCCCATGAGGGGAAATACCCAGAATTTTCCAAGGGATGAGTTCTGCAGCATGATCTGAGAAGGAACATAAATCTCAGCCAGAAATAAATAAATGTAAAGAGTTGAAAAATAGTAATGACAGACAAACAGGATAAACATCAACTTACCAGAAGTGGTGCATTCAGACATGCTAAATTCTGCTGAATGATGGCATGGTAGGGCAAACAATCAGTTGGCAGAGGCTGATTAGGCAGCCTAGTAAAGTAGTAGAAGGCATGCCTCTCCCTGCTTGTGCATTGTAGCACATGCTTCAGGGTGTAGGTGTCCCCTAACATGAGGCCCACTCCAGAAAACTGGAGGCATGTACCTGAAAGGATGGCCATGAGTCTTGGGTACCCTAACCCAGATGATTTTGTCCTTGTACAGCTTCGGGTCGTTTAATTCAGGGAAGCAAACCATGGACCCATTGATGGATGAGATGGTGACAAAGGGCGCATTATTATTTTTGTCAAGTTTGAATAGGCTCTAAAATAGCCTAAGAGTCATGGTCATCTTCATAAATTCACATACCCAGATGAAAGAAATAATTTTTCTGGTAGCTTGAGGAAGAAGTTGATTCAAAGAAGTCTTATAATGACAGAGAATTTGGGAAAAGAAAGGGTGAAAAGGGAAGCGGAGTCCAACAGCCAGATGATATATACAAACAAGAATGAAAATGTCCTCTTCATTGTCAGTAGAGATGAAGTATTCGTTGGCAGTTAAACCCACATCTCCTAACCTACACCAATATCCCTTTCCCTTTGGGATATGGCAGTAGTCTTCTAGGACAAATTGTGTCATGGCCTCCAACATCTCTTGGAGGGTCTCTTTAGTAACTGCAGAATCTCCCAACCTGGTCACTGAATCAGCAAATAGTGTGGTAAGTCCATTGGGGTGAATTCAGCACCTTCAAGCCCCTCAACAGTTGGTGCAATCAGATCATCAAGCCAATAAAAGTTGACCCATTGTTATTTCATGACCCAATCCCTAGGAGGCTCATGTGGTAAAGCTTCAAGAATGACGGCAGTTGGGAAGGAAAATATTGCATCTTCAGTCAAGTCCTTCATAAGATCGTGTCTTAAATCGTAAGTAGAAACCATTTTGAAAAGTTTAGAAGAAGAAAAGATTAGGGTTCAAGAGAAGTTGATTGCAAAGAGAGAGTAAAATTTTAGAGAATGCTTGAGAGATTAATAGAATTGTGAAAAGATTTGAAGTTATGTGAATTGGGTATTTATAGGCAAGTTATCATTGAGAAATCCAAATGTTAGAGAAGATCAAAAGTTAAAAATCATTGAGAGTAAATGTTGGTTAATCCAACCGTCAAGATAAAACTGCCAAAATTTGAATTGTATAGGTGTAGGGAACAGTGATTTGATGGGCATTTAATGCAAAGTACCACCAAGTGGGTGTGATGATGAAGAAATTCAAGTACAAGTAAAGTGTGTTGAGCAAGTTTCATATAAATGAAGAAATACTCAGAAATTGGTTGAAGGAATTTTTAACATTTCTCAAAAAGAAATTTTTGAATATGGGAGTTCAAAATGCATGTTCCCTGATGAATATGTTCTTGGAAAAGGGGGCATATAGCCTGATAAAAATATGGGATATTCTACCTGATAAGCACCAGGTATAGCGAAATTCACAAACTAGCTATTCTTGTTTGCAATTCTACCAAATAACACTCAACTTTTACAAATTCATTTGCCGTAGCTTTATTAGGGTAAAAACGTTAAATAAAACGTTAAGTTGTGAAATTACTGAATTGCCCTTGTTTATTCTCCATCATCTTCTTCCTTTAACTTCTTCCTTCACCTTCCTTCACCTTCCTTCACCATTAATTCACCCAATTCTTTTAAATTGATTATGCAATTAATTTACCCAACACAATTTCAATTAAAATTAATTAAATGGATGATCAATTTGGGTCATCTCCTTCCTCCATTTTCTTCCTTTTTTCTGGGTCATCTCCTTCCTTCCTTTTTTGGATTGTGGTTTCAATTAGGTAATGATCAATTAATTAAATTTATCACTATCAGGTAATAATCTGTAATTGATTTTGGTTTTGCTTAATTTTTTAGGTTTAACTGATTGTGGGATTCATTTTGCTTAATTTTTTGGATTTTTTTGGATTTTTCTTCCTTTTTTCTGGGTCATCTCCTTCCTCCTTCCAATGTTGAAAGACTCATTTACTTCCATTTAAGGATACCTTCTCTTCTATAACCCATGCCTCCTTTGTATATCCAGTAAAGAGTTGAAGACAATTTCTTAAATAAAATTTATTTTCATACTTTAAACCATTTTTACTCTTCATTTTTGTTTTCCATCATCACCTTCTTGGCTTCTTCACTAATCTACATCATTGGGCTTCTATAATGCTCATTATCTTCTGTTAATTGTTTTCTTCTTCAATGTTGTTGGAATTGTGAAGTATTTTCTCGATTCCTGTGTAGAATTGGTTCATGACAATGGCAGCAAAGAGGAGTGAAATGAAGAAGAAGAAGAAGGACCCTCCTATTTAAGAATTAAACAAGGGTAATTATGTAATTTCAACACTTAACGGTTTTTTTAACGTTTTTACCCTAATAAAGCTACGGCAGATGAATTTGCAAAAGTTGAGTGTTATTTGGTAGAATTGCAAACAAGAATAGCTAGTTTGTGAATTTCGCTATACCTGGTGCTTACCAGGTAGAATATCCCTAAAAATATTCAAGGTTAGTAAGTTTAAACATTTTAAAATCATCATCTAACAGTAAAACATGACTTCCTTAACATTGTCCATGACCTGGGAGAAGTCATCAACAGTCAACTCTACACCATTTTCTAAGGTCAATCTCTTCCCTTAGAAATTGGGAGATGCAAAGTTATCATATGTGTTATGTTACCAGATACGTTTGTTGCCAGATGAGAAAGGTTGCCAGATACGTTTTGTTGTCATATGAGAAAGGTTGCCAAAAATGTTTTGTTTCCAGATCAATAATGTTGTCAGACATGAATATTTTTCCAGATGAATAATCTTGCCAGAAGCATGAGTTTTTTTCAGAGGAGTTCTATAAATTTCGCGAAGTATTCCAGACAATCATATTTAGAGGTTTTCAAGATCTTTTGCCTGAAGACTGTCAAAGATGAGTTTACCAGAGCAGAGTCTAAGATCAGACCCATAAATTCTAGGAAAAGAATTTATAGGTCTGGGGGGCAAATTGTATGGGTAAAAAGTTTAATTCAAAGATTATTAGGGTTAATCATGGTTAAAGAAAGTCAAATACATCAAAATCTGGCAACTTAGAGATAAGAAGACCCCTAATCTGGCAAGATATTCTGACGATCAGGGAGGAATATAATTTGATATACAAAAGCATGTTGCATGAGATAGTCACGTGAAATTTGAGGACACTTGTACACCATTTATTAGATTTTGGTTAAGTGGGCCACAAGAAACAAATAAAGTATTTGATATAACCTTAATGCTTAACACGTGCAAAAAGGAGGTTAAGACACGCCAAAAGGAAATCTCTTGGAATTGATAAAGGAATTTTTTCTCTCAAATCATTTGCTATAAATACAGACCCAAGTACCATAAATGAGGTAACTTTTTCTTTTTAGACATTGATTCATACAATCAAGAATCCAGAAAGATAATTAATTGAGCTGAACATCATAAATTCACATTGATTTTCAGAGCAACGTTATAAAGAACATTTATTGTGATTATTTATTACAAAAGGAGCTCACGTCTAAACAAGCCCTAAGTCATAATCCACCTGATTGCCACTGTGCATCTTGAAGGAGTAGTTAGGCAAAACATCTGTCATTCCTGATACTGACTTGGGCGTTGGAGTAGGTCCCCGGAAAAAGCTTCTCGACCTGACTGACCCATTGTGTGTTTTTCAGGTCATCTGAGTACCATCATTTCTCTTTTAAAGATCTTGCTGCATAACTTGGCAAGGAATTAAGTAAAAGGATCTCTACCAGCTTAATCTTCTAATTAAATCACAAATCAGGACACTAACAAAATCATTAATTGTTCATAAAAACAGACAGGAACAAAAATGTTATAAAATCATGCAATGTTCTAAGCTTTTAAAATTGTATTCGCAAAAGTCGTTGTTTGCAAGCTCTACAATATACAAGTAATAAATGGTGGCAGGATTTTGTGTGTACTCTAAAGAGGTTTAAATGGTTGTCATAGTTCAAGAAGAGAGAAAGAACAAGAAAATAGAGATGGAAAGGGAGATCAGAAATAAAATTAGTGGATTAATTCTCGCTCTGATACCATATTATAATTTACATTGCAAAAGTAGGAAAGAAAAAACAATAACGAAACAAATACTGATTTTGTATTAATTATTGTTCGAATTAAAGAAACAACAGTAAAGACATTTATTTTATATAGTGCAAGGGACAGAAATACAAAAATCTTAAGTATGATAACTATTTATACGCTAATAAAATAGAATGAAAACACTAACCAATAGTGGAAAAAAAGCTATTGGCTGCAGCTAATTGGCTGCGGTTTTAGTATATACGCAGCCAATATATAAAATTAAAAAAAATTGAAATAGGCTGCGGTTTGCTTATATGTCCGCAACCAATTAGTATAATTAAGTCATGGGCTGCGGTTTCGTTTTTGTCCGCAGCCAATTCAAGCAGCCAATTAAGCCCAAAAAAACGCATGAACCTCTTCATATATAAACCTTCCCTCTTTTCTCTCTTAGTAACCCTAAAGTCCCTAATCCCTAATCCTCTTCAGCCGTTCTTCACCTCTTCATAACTCTTTTCTCTCTCCTTCCGCCGTTCTTCATAAATTAACCTTCCCTTCAGCCGTTCTTCACCCTAATCCCTAATCCATCCCTTTTCAATTCTTTATCCTCAAAAAAATGCAAGATTTCGAATGAAGATCATCAACTCATAAATTAACCTTCCCTTCAGCCGTTCATAAAACGAATGAAGATCATCAACAACAAGAGTTTGGTTTTTTTTTTATCTCAACCGCAATAATGCAAGATTTCGATCTCAGATTCTTCGTTTTTGTTTGATGTTCTTTTTGATGTTTTTTTTGTATTCTTTTTTGATCGTTTTTTTTTATGTTTTTGTAATGAACAGCAATAATGAGATCTGGGTTGTTTTTACTTCGTTTTTGTATTCTTGTTCGTTCTATGTACTTGTTCTTCTGGCTGGTTTAATTCGTTTTTTTATGTTCTTCATTTTTGATGTTCTTCGTTTTATGATCATTTTTTTTTTTGATGTTTTTATTGTATTCGTTTTTTGATGGTAAATATTTCAATTTCGTTTTTGATGTTCAGATCAGGGTTGTTTTTACTTCGTTTTATGTACTTGTTCGTTTTATGTACTTGTTCTTAGATCTAGGTTGTTTTTTTTGATGTTCAAGATAGTTTGATGTTCATCGTTTTTGTTCTTGTTCATTTTCAGTTTTTGATTTTTTTTATTTTGTAAAATGACTAAATGGCTGCGGTTGTAAATGTCCGCAGCCAATGGTTTTTTTAATTTTGAAAAATGACTATTGGCTGTGGTTGTAATGTCCGCAGCCAATAATAAAATCTTATTTGCTGGCTTGCTGCTACTACAAGGGCTGCGAGGTAAATCCGCAGCCAATAACGGTAAAAAAACCGCAGCCATTGACGTTTTTTCCACTAGTAAACAGAATGTAAAACTGAAAATTGACTATAACATAATGTGTAGGAAATAGGTTGGGACTTGAAAATTTAAAGTTTAAATTTCTTCTCTTCATTATTTTATCATTAAATATTTATTAACAATCAAATAAGAAACTCAAATTCAAATTAACTAATAGATTAAACATGATAAAACTTTTTAAAAGCTCACAATAAATTTTGGTTCGCTCTAAACCATCTTATTGAAGAATTTTATTACTTATTATAATTATAATTTTATGGTATAAATTTCATTATATAGACTGATTATTTTATTGATAATCAACTCGGCCCCTAAAAAAATTGGTCGAATTTCGCCACTATGTACAACTAAAAATTGATTGGATTGGGCCCGGTGAAATGAATTTGTCTCTATTCGGACTTCTTTTAATATTCACAAAGTTTGATCAAAATCCAAGTACAGAACATCATCATCATACCCAGTGTATCTCGTTTATACACAATCTATGTTTAAGGTCTAGGGAGGAAAAATAGACGGCATCTTATATCCATAAGGAGAGGGTGGTCAAAAGAGTCACCCTGCTCAAGAAGGGTCTTCAAAGAGAGGAACAGTGGGTCACCGTGAAACGTTTTCTATATATGGGTTGAATAAACAACTAATATAATTATTAGCATATGAGATTCTTATTTTAAGATTGTCCACAACTAGACTTAGCTTTAATCACTACAACAAATTTAGGTTTTTGCGACATTGGATTTAGTGGCATTAATAAATGCCACTGATTCATATTTCTAGTGTAATAATTATTAGTTTTTATTTTAAGTTTTACCATAAAGTGATTTAGCGACACTTAATTTGGTCTTTAGTGGCATATGTAATTGTCACTATAGTCAATAGTGACATTTGTGAGAAATGTCCCAAGATCCTATGTCGCTAAAAACTTTAGTGTGACTTTTTGATATGCTGCTAAAGAGTCTAATAAATGTCACTAAATCCTCTATATACACAATGAGAAATTTGAAATATTTAAATGTCGCTAAATTATGTTGTAGTGAATCAAGTTTGGCTGGTATTGATCTGCGTGATGTATAGGATAGGATTTGTACTTGACATTGAATTTATTTTGTTAATTAAAGAGTGATAGATGCAGGACATATGCACTTATGAAGTAATCGGTATAAATACACATGCTGTTTTGGTATACAAAATTTATACCATTAGATGCTGTGATCTGGCTTGACTCATATACATTATTTTTTTGTTCCAATTGAATTTATTATCAATTTGATTGTTTTGATAATAGACAAAACTATTGGTATTGATTAGTCTCTTTCTCTATGAAAATTGATTACAAGTAAAAAACAAAGGCATAGCTATATATATGAGTAAATCTCAAATATTACTTCTAATTCTCTTGAAATTACATTATATGACTTAAATATATCAGAATTTTTAAATTATATTGTGCGATATATATCAAAGGTACGGGTTAATTAGTATGGTCATAACCAATGAACATAAAGGACATAAAATATTATTAGTTTCTACAACAAAGATAGAAGAGTATATTATTTTGATAATAAGAAAAATAATTGAGCTTATGCTCGTTTCAACTGGTTTCTAGTTTATTTTACTACTATTTACCCTTTGAATTTCTAAAATATGTGCACATTAAATCTAGGAAAAATTATAAGAAACTATCTAATCTATACACCTTTTTTTAAAAAACTACCTTATATAAAAATTTTTGCAAAAAGCTACCTTATATAATACAATTCTTTGAAAAACACTACATTTTACTGATTTTGGTCAGTTGACTTTTAACATTGACATTGACCTGCACAAAAAACTATCTTATATAATACAATTTAATTCTGTACAAGTCAACGTTAATGTTAACAGTCAACTGACGAAAATCAGTAAAAGGTAATGTTTTGCAAAGAATTGTATTATACAAGGTAGTTTTTCGCAAAACTTTTTATATAAGGTAGTTTTTAAAAAAAGGAGTATAGATTAGATAGTTTCTTATAATTTTTCCTTAAATTTATAAATATATGACCTAAACATAATATATACTACGCTATTTTAGCATTACAATTGAAGTAATACTACCTCCTATTCAGCCTAAATGTCCTATTTAGTTTTTTAGCACTATTCACTCATTAATTTTAATTTGTATTTTATTCTTAATCTATGAGTTAAAACATAGTCATATGAGATCTTTTTTTATTCGTCTCAACACAATGATTAATAATATCAAATTTTTATAATTTTTAATTAAGATTAAGAATAATTTGAGATATTAAGGGTTATAACGTTGCCTTGGCAAGTGTGAAAGACAAAATAGGACATTTAGGCTGAATAGAAGAGAGTATTATGCATCAACTATCACTTTAATCAATTGTCACATTTCCTTTATTGTCAATCATCATACTTCATCATATCATACTATCTACTAAAACAATAAGAGAATCTGACACATGTCAACTATGCAAGAGAGTTTTTCCCTCCAAAGAAAACTTTCCAAATAAATAATCTATCAAATGCACACTTTGTCAACTTTTAATTGAATCATACTATCTACTAAAACAATAAGAGAATCTGACACATGTCAACTATGCAAGAGAGTTTTTCCCTCCAAAGAAAACTTTCCAAATAAATAATCTATCAAATGCACACTTTGTCAACTTTTAATTGAATTTAATTGATTTTTTTAATTTAAAAAATGTAAATACCTTTGTATTTGAATAATTTAGCATTACGTTTTAGTCACATTATTATTACATTTTAAAGACAAGTTTATTTTCAATATATTTTTTATTTTACATTATTTAGTTATTTACAATCTATTTTTTATTTTACTTTATTTCTTTGAAAAGAACATTTTTAATGAACGTAAATACCTTTGTATTTAAATAATTTGATATTACGTTTTAGTCACATTATGATTACAAATATTATTACAAGTTAATTAAGAAAAAATAGCTGCAGTGTATTTTAAAATTATTTTTAGAATATATTTTAAATTATTTTATACATGTTACATTTTTATAATTAATTTTTGTACATGTTATATTTGTATGGAAAATTACTTTAAATATCCCAACCTTAATCAATTTGATTCTAAAAATTTCAACTTTTGATTAAAATAAAAAAAATCTAAATTTTTGGATTGTCTCATCTTAAAGCTCTGGACTCTGTAGTAATTTCAAAGAGAGTGTATCTATTGACATCTCAATTCATTTATAGTTTTACGTATTACATCTCTGAAATGGTTCGGGTCGGAGTAGTCTGGGTTTAAAGACAAGTCTATTTTCAATCTATTTTTTATTTTACATTATTTAGCCTACAACATTAATTCTCTGTCCAAATCATGTGTCCTATTTCTTTGAAAGAATATATTTAAAAAATGTAAATACTATCTACTAATACAATAAGAGAATCTGACACATGTCAACTCTGTAAGAGAGTTTTTCCCTCCAAAGAAAACTTTCCAAATAAATAATCTATCAAATGCACACTTTGTCAACTTTTAATTGAATTTAATTGATTTTTTTAATTTAAAAAATGTAAATACCTTTGTATTTGAATAATTTAGCATTACGTTTTAGTCACATTATTATTACATTTTAAAGACAAGTTTATTTTCAATATATTTTTTATTTTACATTATTAGTTATTTACAATCTATTTTTTATTTTACTTTATTTCTTCGAAAAGATCATTTTTAATGAACGTAAATACCTTTGTATTTAAATAATTTGATATTACGTTTTAGTCACATTATGATTACAAATATTATTACAAGTTAATTAAGAAAAAAATAGCTACAGTGTATTTTAAAATTATTTTTAGAATATATTTTAAATTATTTTATACATGTTACATTTTTATAATTAATTTTTATATATGTTATATTTGTATGGAAAATTACTTTAAATATCCCAATCTTAGTCGATTTGATTCTAAAAATTTCAACTTTTGATTAAAATAAAAAAATCTAAATTTTTGGATTGTCTCATCTTAAAGCTCTGGACTCTGTAGTAATTTCAAAGAGAGTGTATCTATTGACATCTCAATTCATTTAATAGTTTTACGTATTACATCTCTGAAATGGTTCGGGTCGGAGTAGTCTGGGTTTAAAGACAAGTCTATTTTCAATCTATTTTTTATTTTACATGCATTATTTAGCCTACAACATTAATTCTCTGTCCAAATCATGTGTCCTATTTCTTTGAAAGAATATATTTAAAAAATGTAAATACTATCTACTAATACAATAAGAGAATCTGACACATGTCAACTATGCAAGAGAGTTTTTCCCTCCAAAGAAAACTTTCTAAATAAATAATCTATCAAATGCACACTTTGTCAACTTTTAATTGAATTTAATTGATTTTTTTAATTTAAAAAAATAATAAAGAAAACAACAAAAATTCAAACTAACAATACAGAAAATCACACTGAGAAATTTACGTGGTTCACTATCAATGTGATAGCTACATCCTCGGGGCGCCGAGAAATAAACTTCACTATTAATTGGGAGATTACCAGATGAACTTAGAACAAATCTTTAATGGCGGCTTTCTATTTTTCCCTCATGTATGTTTTGCATATACCCTAACCCTAATTATAAGAGGGGTTTATATAGTAAACCTTTAATAAAAAGAAATTAGGTTTGAACATAAACAAAACCGGGGCACAAAATGTCGCGGAACACTTCCACGTAACTGTTGCTGAGTCGACCTAAGTTTATACCCCCAAGCTCGTTGACAAAGCTTCATCTACAGGAATAAATCCAATTTGGTCAGTAGCTACCATAGACTCGTCGAAGCTCTAAACATCTCAGCCGACAACTCAACAAAACCTTCTGGAAAAATCCTTTACTTGGATTATTTAGCCGACTCGCCTACACACCACAAACAAACTTAACCTTGACGCCGTACATACCTTCTTTACCTTTATCTTCATATACATGCATAGTAAAAAAGCCATTGAGACTGTCTGAACATCCCACCTTCTTTACCTTTATCTTCACCTACGTGCATTCTGAATGAAACCTAACCATAGTGTGCTTCTTCAAAACATTAAGTACCTGATCACTAGATAAACAATCAAAGTACACAAAAGAAAAAATAGGTTAATAACAAAGAACTATCACCAAATCAGAAAAGACAAAAAATCTTCGTTATGGAAGTTAAAGTCATGTACTTTATCTTCATGATAAACTCAATTACTGAAGAACTCAAACACGACTCTCAACTTATCATAAGACCGCCCAAAGCAATGTCAAACTCAGTGACCACAACCAAACTCTAATCGATGTTACAAAGAACCTAAAACCATTGCACACAAGATACGCATCAGTTGATGCATGCAAACCGTAAAAAGAACAAATCTCTACCTACCAGTGTCCCCACTGAGGTTGAGTCAAAAACCTGCATATGACACTAATAGCATGTGCAAAATAAGTACACACTACAACATACTTTCATTACCAAACTAAAACTTTAGGCATGTAGACCGCCTCTATCTTAAAATGTGGTGATAGAATGAGCTGAGCAATACTATCAATCTATAAACATAGATTACAATCTTCTTGACAAAAAGCATAACTTTATAGGAATAACAAGCATGCTTAACCAAGTCAGATATAAGCCTGTAGTACCCATAACAAGAAGACTTCACAAGCCTTTTCCGAACGGTACCAAAAATAGTTCCAAAACTTTATTCACAAATGAAGTTAATGTAAGCCATTATATTAAATTCAATGACTCTACAAAACTGGCTACCAACCTTGTTATACCCACAAGATTCAATGGTTAACCTATCACACTTATAGCAACCAAAACAACACTCCCTACAACCATAACATATCCCGGAGAATGAAGATTAGTTTCAACAATAGATATTATGTAAACACTCAATACATAATAAACATATTATGGAGATTTCAACCACCAATTAAATCTTTACTCGAATTGATTCCTTGTATAATACAAATTAAAATTCCTACTCAATTTGTTACGTATAAAAATAATTAGGAAAATTTGCCAAGAATAATCTCAACCATCACCCGTTGGCATGAAATAATCCCAACTATTAATTATTTTTTAATAATCCTAACTATTGATGAAGTTTGCTGATAACAGTCCCATTCGATACTTAACCGGCTGTAGTTGGGATTGTTTTTAGCAAACTTCATCAATAGTGAGGATTATTGAAAAATAATCAATACTTATGATTATTTTTGCAATTGGATGATAGTTAGGATTATTGTTGGCAAATTTTCCAAATAATTATCAGACAATAATTGGTAACACGCAATGAAATGGTCTAAAAACTAAACATCAAAAAAAAGTATGCATTCAGTAGTCAATACTTTACAAATGACATAAGTTTTTTCATAACGCAATGAGTTATATAACAATTGTTTCATTTGATTTATAAATGTATTAATTTAATTCTAAATATATTTAATTTGATAAAATAATAATTATAAAAACTTAATATTAATAAAATTTACATTGAGACAAATCAAATAAAATTTTATTTTACTGTATTATGACATTTAAATTAAGAATAAAATACAAATTAAGAGTATTTATTTTATGAAACTTTTAATAATATGGGGTACTTATGGGTTCAAATTGCCATATTTATGTCACCTTAGCAACCAATAAGTTCACATGCAAATCAAATAATAAATGTTTATGGCTTCATGCAACCTAGCTATTGTTAGCTTGTTTCCTTATTAATAAATGTTTTAATTGTTCTTTTTAATAAATAAAAAAAATTAGATTGCCTCTTGAGTTCTGACTAAAGCAGATAAGACTTGTCAATTATTGATTCTATAGAAAGTATGAGTGAATGTACAATTGAAAGTTTTAAATAAATAAAAAATTTATAAGGTGTGTTCACAAAATAAAAAGTGAGATTTGATATTCAAATTTTTTTTTTTTTTTGGTTTCTTTTGTTTGGAAAGGCATAATGTTGATAATAGTCATTGATGAATCAAAAACTAAATCATATGATATCAATTATGTGTTTAAAAAATTTGAAAAAAAAAATTATGTGTTTAAAAAGGTTTGAAGTTACATCAACGCATTCATATAGCAAAATTTTCTATACATCAACTTAATCAGCACAGATATTATCTATAAGTATATAATTTTATATCTAATTTGAATATCGTCAGTTGATATTATTGTCAATCCCTAAATCTGCCCCTAATAGTGGTAGATTCTTAATATTAACATGATGTTTGAGCTCACATGGTTCTAAAAAATTGAGAGTTTTAATATTGAGTTGCCTAGTTCTTTATATGTTAAGTAATTAAAAATATGAAGTTATAAGAAAAATATTAGAATTTTGCACAAAACCTTTAAAAATTGTGTCAGTTTTACTCCGACTCTGATGATAGTAAAAATAAGGATATTGTTAGAGTATATAACATAGTCTGAAATCTGTCAAGAAATCAACTTAACCAAAAGCTTAAGCTGATGGTTGAGACCCCAGGATATGTTACTATAACACGCCCCTCACACGAGAGCCTTTTGGACTTGAAGTGTGAATGCGGCACAGACCCTCCTCATTCCTGACGCAGAATGTTCCACTTTATATGATGGGTGGTTGAGATTCGAACCAGTGACCTCTTATTTCACTGGCTTCTGATACCATATCAAAAAACCAACTCAATCAAAAGTTTAAGCTGATAGTTAAGGCCCAAAATATATGTTATATACTCCAACAGATAGCACCCTTTAGATCTGTGTTCGACCCTTTGGACGACGTTACTCTTTTTTTTTTTTTTTTTTTTTTTTATATATCTGATTCTGCCGTCTAAGAGAGCAAGACATTAAATTTAATGTTAGACTTGAACATGCAAGAGTCATATGTCTCACGTCTCTAAAATAAACATTCTATATTTTCAAATCTGCCCCTATCGACGTGTCTTATCAATTACACTTAATTTCTTATTTTAAATTAATTTTTTAAAAAATAATATTTTCTCCGTTTTGAAATACTCGCTATATGGATTATTGACACTATTTATCGTTCAATTTATTTTTATATTGCGGTTAATGTGTAAGATAAAAATACAGTCAAGTGGAATATTGTTTGAATCGTTTAATCGCATACTTTTATAATATTAATTTTTTTATAATTTTTAGATGTGTGTAATTCAATTAATATATAAAAAATCAAAATAAAATATTAAATACAAATATAGTGTAACGGAGGGAGTAGGATTTATGGAGGGAGCGTTTGAGTAGCATGAGCTTTACTAACTAGCTACTTCTAGTGTTTATAAAGAGCCCGTCCTCCGTCCAATTTAATTCGCAGTATTTTTTATTTTAGTCTGTGTAACACCCGAATTTCCTCCCGTCTTCTACGATTTTTGTTTCGTACAAGGGGTTAGAAATGTACGAAACAAAAATCGTAGAAGACGGGAGGAAATTCGGGTGTTACAGTCTGTCCTACTTAATTTGTATTATTTTTGTTTTTGGACTATGATCTACCATTTTCGTTTAATCTTATCCATATATTTTAACACTCTTTAAATTTCAACCACACTATTCATTCTCTCTCTTTATTTATTACCACTAGATTTATCTTTTTTAAAGAAAAAACAATAATTTTCTCTTTGCTTTAATTAACGAACTCAGGGAGTATATGTCAAGTACATAGGAATGAAACCTTTAATACTTATATATTTATTACCTATTTTTTACCATTCCTTATATGAGAAGCATAGAAATATGTGAAGAAAAATAAAATTTTATAGTTAGACAAATCTACTTATAATCTTTCATGTAAATTTTCAAATAATACAACATTGTTATTCGTTATTACTTTTTATCAAATGATCTTTTCGCCTACAGTAGCTTGAGTCCGAACAAATTAATCATGGTCCTCCTTAATTTTGGCATTTTTTAACACCATTTGATTCTAAACATTTTAAGTAATAATTTGAATAACATATTACAAAATCTTTGGTTAGACCGTCCACTTGTGAAAAGCATATTATTGAGTCGATCTAATTATATATTTTTTTTCACCAATTTCAATACTTAAAATACTTATTTTTAAGATTTAAAAGAACAATTTTTAAGACTTTAGTATTGGCATTTAAAGTTATTGAATTTGATAATTTTAAGACTTAAAATCTAATTTCAAGACTTTAGTAGGTTACCAACAGGTTAAGGATGCTAGAGGGAAATCCATATCAAAATTGGTATTATTCAAGGTTAATCGAGAGTTCGTATGATTGTAGGGAAATCAGTGAAAGTTCGTATTATTCACGGTAATTTTTCCTTAATTTTTCTTACGATTTAACGATCCATCATCATAATTTCTAAAAAATAATTTTCCTCATTTCTATGACCAGATGGAAAATTTGAGTTCATAGTAGAATCTTAAGATCCTGCAATTCGATTCTAGCGTTTCAATTCTATATGTCCGAACTATGCCAAGTAGAATTTCAATTTTAACAATTGTGCTAACAAAAGACTTTGTTGTGATCAAGTGTGACTTAAGTGCACAAATTAAAAGGTGCATTCATGAGTGACTCTTAGGATGGAATCCTATGAGGTTGTTAAATGGTGATTTAAGTTGGTAACTTAATATGGTGTTGAATGTGATGGTTAAATTTGTGATACCCCAGATTTAGCTTGAAAAAAGATTGATAGACTACTCATATCAACAAGGTACATCTTCTTTTCTAGGGAGCCCATTTGCTAAGAACTCCACAGTTAAGCGTGTTTGGTGGAGAGCAATCTTAGGATGGGTGACCTCCTGGAAGTTTTCTGGGTGTGCACGAGTGAGGCCAAAATGCGCTGGAAAGACTTGTGTTGGTCTGTGGGGCTAGTCTACAGTCTCCATGAGTATTCACCGGTGGTCCGTTGGGCCGGGATGTTACAAAATTAAAACTGAATTAATGGGATTTAATGAAGAAGGGTGATGGTCGAATGCAAGATGCTCCACTATGCAAGTCGAGCAGAAAATGTACAGGAAAAATCTGGTGGTCGCTCGACCTCCGCTCGATCGGGTCGCTCGATCGATCGGGTCGCTCGATCGAGCGGATCCGCTCGACCCAAAATGTTTTGTTTGGTCGAGCAGCAAGTCGGAATGTTTCCAGAGGCTTCTGTTTCTTCGCTCGACCAGACCGCTCAACCCCCTTGGTCCGCTCGACCGGTTCTTTTGACAGCGTAGGATGCTGTTTTTGACAGCATAGGATGCTGTTTTTGACGGATTAATTGCTTGGAGGGAGTTACTACTCATTCAACACAGCTGATAGATGGTGTTAATTGTGTTATTTAATCATAGTATTAATCTTGTGTAATTCCTATAGCTTCTAGCACTATAAATAGAGCACTTGTGTAATCATCAAAAAAACATCCACAAAAATCAAACACATACCCAAGCCTAAACACTTAGCCTCATCTCTTCTCTTATTGTAATTCTCAATTGTTATAATATAAGATATACTACACCGGAGGACGTAGCCTAAATTGGGTGAACCTCGTAAACATTTGTGTCACTTTATTATTGGAATTTTATTCCTACAAACATCAAGTTCATATTGTTTGCGTAATTTGTTTCACAATACTTCACATACTTTCGATCTTGGTGGTATTGGAGATTGAAACACAACGTTCGATCCCTAATACGTCTTCGTTTTCAGACTTATTGATAACATCAACATGTAACACAAAATTAACACAACCAAATTCATTTACAGCTTGTCTTTTACGAAACCGTCGTCTCATGATGATACGATCTCATATAATTAACTTATTCCTCTAATTGTTTATTTTAAAATTGTAAGTGATTACTTAAATAGATTAAATGTACATGAATAAGTCCAATTGAGATAGTCTTACTATAAAAAAAACCATTTTTAAAAAAGTTGTGATAATTTAATTATTTACATATATAAAACTAAAGATAAACGAAGTCTTAATAAATAAGGTTAATTTGTTAAGTTAACAAATCACTCTTTTGTGATATAATTTGATAAGTTGGAGGATTTTGTGATTTTAATTTATCTTTTTAATTATATTTATTTTATAATTATTATTTATCTTGTCTTTTTATAACGATTTATAAAAAAGTAAAGGTAAATGACACTCCCAGCATCCCGCACAAGGCAGGGTCTTGGTAGGGTTTTATTTCTTGAAAGATGCAGACAAACCATACCTGATCCTTTCAGGAAGATAGTAAAGAGGATGCGAACAGTCATGAAAACCCCCCAAATGATACCTTTGTGCAATAGGAAACAAACTTTAAACCTTCTGCTCAAAATACAAATATTCTATCCATAATAATTTATAAATCACAGTTATTAATTAAAACTTTTGATTATCTTTAATTCCATCTGCCCCTGTAATTTTCTCCGAAAAAAAACAAAGGGTAAAAAAGGACGCCAACTGCCAAAAAAATTAAATTGAAAAGGTCCTGGGTCTAGCCGGGGGTGGACCCATACGTCTCCATCCCCTCGATCTTTTCTTTTGAAAACACCAAACAAAACAAATATCTTGTACAATGATTGAACATTCATGCATTTACTCCATGTTAAATTTTCAACCCTAAATAAATAAATAGTGTCACAATGTATTTTATTATACTTTGGAGAGAAGGGAAATATATATATAAATTAAATTTATCGATTTATAATTTTATTTTTGTTAGCTTGGTGGATAATTTGACATGTAGACAATATAATCTTGATATTTAAAATAAATTAAAACTATATGGCTTTGTGTGCTAGGGGAGGTTCTAAAGAAATTTAATAAATTTTTTTTTTTTTTAAGGAAGAAATTTTTTTGTATTATCCAATGAAAAAAAAAGATACACGGGAACAAGGATGCCTAGGATTCCATGTTATTTCCCCATAGCTGCATCAGTGTGAACACAAAGCCCACGTACATTCTAAAAGGAGTTTCAGTATGTTATGTGAAAATCAATTTTACAAATACATATTAATATTATTGGATATGCGTGTTTTTTAAGTTTGAGCTTTATAAAATATTAACCAAATACCAAAATAAATATGCCGCATTTTAAAGTTATAGATATATATATTAAAATGTCTCTTAAATATATATCTCAAAATGTTGTAATTTTTACTGATATTTTTTTTTTCAGCCCTTCACAGTTTTCACTATACTTTTGAAGTTTTGCTATATTATACAAGTATTATCAGCAATCCAGTACTATCACTATACCTTTAAGTTAATTGATTGATTTTGAAGTTTTAATATTCATTTACTTGCCCCTAATTCTAATTTTTAATGTAATAATTAATAGTTTTTATTTTAAATTCCATTACGCCATATTTTATTTGGTCTTTAATGACTTATGTAATTGTTATTATAGCCTATAGTGGCATTAGAAATGTCACTAGATCCTATGTCGCAAAAAGCTTTAGTGTGATTTTTTTGTTATGCTGCTAAAAGGTCTAATAAATATCAATAAATCCTTTATATATACTATTAGAAATTTAAAATATTTAAATTAAATGTCGTTAAATATATCCCAATAAAAACAAATTATGTTGTAGTGAGTGACATTTAAATTTAAAGTTATTAAAAATTATAAATATTATTCTTTTCTTTCAAATAATTATTAAAACTCTTTATTTTTTTCAATCAAATACGCAAACAAAAGTTCTCAAATTTTAATCGTACTAATATTTAATCACAAATTCTTACTTGAGACCGTATATATGATAGACGTCTCAAGTTTTGGCATGACCCAATTTATATATTTAAAAAAAACTGATTTGTGGTTTTGTAAGTTAAAAGGGAAATGTGGATTTGGGCTCTTAAGAAACGTCTATATTATAGACGGTCTCTCAAGAGAGGGCCTGTTATAACATAGGTTGAGGCTTTTTTCTTTAAAAATGATACTCCCTCCGTTCCTTTATGTTCTTCCACCTTACTATAACGGGTAGTTCCAAAAGTTCTTCCAGTTTAGAATATTTTCTATTTTTGGAAAGTTTTCATCTCACTTTTACCCCTCAAAACTCCACTTTCCTTACTTCACACTACTATTTAATTATTTTCTCTATCATTCTTCCAATACAATCATTACTTTACACTATTATTTAATTATTTTTTTCTCTCATAATTCCAATATAATCATTACTTCTCACTATTATATAATTAAAATAATACCCACTACCACCAAAGATTCTTTCTTTCTTAATATTTGTGAAAAACCCAAAGTTGAAGATCAAAAAGGAACGGAGGGAGTATAACATTATATTTGTATATAATTGACATTGGATATTTGTTAAAAATTAGGGGTATAATATTTATGTCTTATTTTAAACTATAGTACTTATCGATTAATTACTAAAACATAATTTATTTCATTTTAGAAAAGCTTATAATTGTGCATTTGCACGGGTACTACTAGCAAAATAAATCGCAGCTAGCGAGCATTTATCAATAAACTAAATACTTATTTTTTTTCTCAGTTTGCTTTGAATAATTTATGTGCTAAATATTTCAGCAAAAATGTATCTAGACATGTTCTAAAATAGATGACATTTGAATTCGTGGTCATGGGTTGGGTCTGGGTCGAGTCTACTAAAACCAAACTTTTGCCCGTTAATTTTTTTTGTAGACCTGTGGACTCTTATGTTTTGAAAATTTGAATCGGATCTACACATGTTGGGTTTGATGGGTCCGAAGTTCTAAATGGATCTTGATTTAATTAATTATTATATTTTTTACATGTTAAAAGTTTTATTGGTACTAACATGTTTATGAGTTGTATATAGGTCAAAATCGAATTAAAAAATATAAAAATAGATTTAGAGCATATTTCAAATTGATTTTAGATCATAAAATAAGTCGGGTCTAAAGCGAATATGAATCTTATAAAATTGTTATAGAAAGAGGGTTTAAAACTTTTAATAGAAACTAGGTATGAAGACTCTAGAACGGAACCCAAACCCAGACCCATTCATTTTTTTTGAATCCAAATTCAAACTCGAATTCGCTAGCTGTCTCAAAAAGTTAGACCTAGATTCTAAAAATAGGAGCAAAAATTAGAGATGTGCTGATTAGAGTGATGAACTAAATTCCATAGTTGATAGCGACTAAATGATCATGTAAAGAGAACACTATAGTAAGGTTCCTAGTTCCTACTTGCTAGTTGCTACCGACGAGCAACTAAATAAAACCAAACCAAAAAATAATTGGCAAAGGAATTCACGAGATTTTCTCCATTGATAATAAGTATTTCCTTCTATTTTCTCCCTGAAAAAAAAGACGAAATTAGAGAGGCGATAAAAATTCGCCACGTTTAATTTTTAGCTCCACAAAATTACTCTTCCCTCATTCTCATGTCAATAGTGTAGATTTTGTGGTCCTAGTAAAGATGGCTACTCACCTCTCATTGCGTTGGAATTGGTTTATTTCAAATTGATGAATTAAAATTAGTGTGCATATTTTATATAAGTCATTAGCACCCTTAACCATCAATTTAAACTTTTGGTTTAGTTAGTTCCTTGACATGCATGGTATCAGAGCCCAGTGTGAGGTCACAAGTTCGAATCTCAACCACCCCTCATTTAAAGTGGAATTTTCAGCGCCAATATATGAAGAGGGTCTGTGTTGCATCCACACTTCTAGACATAAGTGTTCTCGTGTGAGAAGGCGTGTTAGAGTATATAACATATCATAGGGTCTTAACCATCAGCTTAAGCTTTTAGCTGAGTTGGTTCCTTGACAGTCCTTCCTCGCGTTGCCATATGATTTTAGGTTGATATCTTCTTAGTTTATGAAGTGCGTGCACCTTATATCTTCTCATCTTCTCGATTTTATGCTGATATTCACAATTATTTTAACTCAACTTAACAAAGTGTTGTTTGGATTCTTCCATATCATCCTTTCATATGAGTATGAGCTGATTTTTTTAGTTAAGATTTAAAATATTTTTAATAATTATATTATATTATATTACTATTATGATAAAAAATAGCAACATAAATGTTATGCCACACACCAGAACATAATTTGCTTTTATTGGGATATATTTAGCGACATTTAATTTAAATGTCAATAATCAAATTATATAGTGAATTAAGTGACATTTCTTAGACTATTTTGGTAGTTTATTAAAAAATCATATGAAAGCTTTTTGCAACATACGATCTATTGATATTTATCATAAATGCATTAAAGTAACAATTACATATGCCAAATAAAATGTCACTAAATCACTTTATAGTAAAATATAAAATCAAAACCAACAATTATTACGCTAAAAATATAAATCAGTATTAATTTTTTAATGTCACTAAATCTAATATCGTGAAAAGCTAAATTAATTGTAGTCACAATGAAATATTATCATAATACGTAAGATTGTTTGTGGACTAGTAACAGGAAATTTTGGAGTTGAATATGAATAATCCACATATACAGTTAGCTCTACACTAAAGCTGTTTATTTCAGTGACACATATTAGAACTTGCATTCATAAATATTTTTCTTCGGAAAAAATGCTAAGGATAAAATACAAATATTCAACAAATCAATAAAAATTATGCTAAGAATTCTCTTGCACAACAATAGTATGCAGGTGTATCATATACTCAATAATATTTTATTCTATCAATGATTTGTGCTTCTACTATTATATTCCATTGAAAAATTAAGAATTTTTTTATATAGAAATAACAATGAGAGATTGATAATAAAAATATTATTTTACACCCTCCAATTCTATTTAGATGTCCCATTTGTTTGGGCACGGTGGTTATTAAGGGTGGTGTACTGTGTGATCCATTAAAAACTGAGTAATTAGGGTATATTAAATGATTATATAAATTGTACAGGTGGTAGTTAGGGTATTGTAAGTAATAAAAGTGAGCGTATTTTGGACATTACTTGTGTGAATATGGGGTGTTTAGATAAAAAAAAATTGACAAAAAAGAAAATGTGACAATTAATATGAATTTACCAAATAAAAAAAATGTGACAATTAAATTACCAGCTGAGAAAGATGAGCATTTGAAAATCATACATTATACAACTTGATAAAGTTGTTGGAGAATTTATGTTAGATTCTAAACTAGCTGACAAATGAACATAAATTACTAGCTGAAAAAGGATTACATAACAGCCACTAAATATACTTTTTTGTGCAAAAAAATGTAAAGTATAATATACTCTTAATTTATTGTTAACAAAAGCGATAAATTATAGCATAATTTTAAGATTTTCTCCACAAAATAATCGAGTGAGAAATATATGAATATTGCAAGTATTTAAAAATATGTATATGAAAAAGATTTAAAACAGCTTATTATAATAACAAAAGAAAATCAAAGTGGAGCAAAGGTATTTTATATGAATACAATAATCATATCATCATACAATACTATAAAAGAACTGTAAATTTTCACATGGCGAGATAATTGCATATCATACAATACAATAATCAAATTGAATTTGATGTATTAGTTGATGATAATTGCAATTTTGGTGTCTGCTGTATTATCACATTAATTTCTACCAACTAATCAAATAGAGACCAAATTTCATAAACCTAATCTCTCACGAGGAGAGAGATCAAAAACCCAATATATGGGTAGAATCAATCCAATCATTGGTAGAACAAATCTGCTATTGGGACTAGAGAGAGGACAAATATTTATTCTAATCATATTTAAGAAAGTTTTAAAAAAGAAAAAATACGCTCTTACCATCAATCAAAAGGTTGATGATAGCCCCAAATCAACTTTAGAGTTTAGGGTTTTTAGGGAAAGAATTTAGAAAAGAAGAGGGAAGTGGCTAAACGTTGTTTATCCTTGTGCTCTAGTTTATTATTGTTGTTATTGTAATAAGATGAACTGAAGAAGTACATTTCAAAAAAAAAAAAAAAAAAAAAAAGATGAACTGAAGTAAACATTATTTATTATTAAAAAACAAAAAAAGTAAACATTCGTATTTACGTTTCAAAAAACAAAAATACATTATTTATAGCGTCGTTAAAATGTGACTATGTGAGTAACGAATAGAGAGATTTGGAATATTAAAAAAAAAAAAGTGAGATTTGGAATGAAGAAGTTTCTTTCCATTACCATAACAAATTCTAACTTAAAAGTTTTTATTATTGGGCTATTTAAATCAAATATAAAGTATGTCTCATGGTAATTAAGACTTTTTTATATAAGAATTGGGCTGTTATTAGTATAACCAAAATTCTTGTGAGAGACGGTCTCTTTGAGAGACCAATTCTTATTGGACCGGCTCATTATATGTTTTTTAAAATATTGTGTGTAGGCATTAAGAATAATGTAAGTAGACATTTAAGATATATATTGAAAATAGGTATTAAGGATACGATATGAGTAGCATTAAAAATAATACAAATAGCCATAAAAAAATATCATAAGTATGTATTATTCTTTAACAGGCTGAACTTGAAATACGTCTCTGATGAGACCGGCAGTTAATATAATAATATAATTCGACATACTTCTATAAAATAGGGTAATGGAAAGAGACTACTTCATTCCAAAATATTTCTCTATTTCTTCTTCTCACAAACTGAGACTTCTGTTTCTCATTAAAATATTATCTTGCAAATGGTTTTTCCTCCAATTTTATGTAAGTATAGCCCGATCCTTCCAAACTCTATTTTTAATTTCTTTTGCCCATGTTTTGGGGTTGAATAGTGTTTCGTTTCGCTAAAATAAATTACTTAATTTTTCAAGTAAATTATATGAAAAATGTAAAAGGAATTGATTTTTTTTGTTTGGGTAGATGGAAAACAATGAGACATTATGAGGAAAAGTGAGGTATAATGTGATACTCCCTCCAATTCATTTCAGTTCTCTCATTTGTTTTTCCACACTATTCATCATTCACTTTTAATTTGTATTTTATTCTTAATAATCTATAAGTTAAATTATAGTCATGTGAGATCTTGTTTGATTCGTCAGAATACAAGGATTATTCATATTAACTTTTCATATATACTTTTTATTTAAGCATAATTAGAAATACTAAGAGTCAAAATGTTATCTCGACAAGTGTGCCCAAGCAAATAGGTCAATACATTCGGGAAAAATGATTACAATTTCATTAATAGAGTATAACTTGTTTAGGTAGGGATTATATATATATAAATTTAAGCTAATATTTGACGCGGGACCGTAAACATATCTTACATTGATAAATTTGTGCACAAATCTATATAAGAGGAGAATTAATTGTAAACAAATCAAATAAAATTCATTTTAAAATCAACTGATAATAGAAGGAATACATATTAAACTTATATGTTAATCAATGCCCATATACAGTATAATATTTTAATCCAAGCTTAGGAAAAATATTTTCTTACAAATCAAACACATCCTGCCCCATAAGTTTGCAAGATATTAATGACAAGATTGTTGAGTTAGAGAGGATTTTTACAATTTGAAATTTATTTTATTCTTTTTTAAACTTTAGTTTTAATGAAAAAGGTTATATAATGTTTTTAGCAGTTTTTTTAAAACGGATGGAGGAGTATAAATATAAACAAAGGAGTATAAAGGAGAGACGTTATTTTTTGCTTGAAATATCCTTAGAGATGGAGTACAAAATTAGTAGTAGTATACTCCCTCCAAGTCTATTTAGCTGTCACATTTCCTCATTTAGCAAATTCATATCAATTGTCATATTTTTTTATCGTTTATTTTTACCTAAAAACCCATGTTCACACAAATAATATCTGAAATACCCCCACTTTTACTACTTACAATACCCTACTACCCCTTTACGATTGATATAATAATTTAAAATATGCTAATAACTACTGGCTTTTTAATTGGCCCTATGATATCCTTAATAATCGT
This sequence comes from Amaranthus palmeri, assembly GCA_019776075.1. Classification (NCBI taxonomy): domain Eukaryota; kingdom Viridiplantae; phylum Streptophyta; class Magnoliopsida; order Caryophyllales; family Amaranthaceae; genus Amaranthus; species Amaranthus palmeri. The sequence continues at coordinate 398,237 of JAAKBH010000341.1, read as the reverse complement.
ACCCAAGCAAATTGAGACATAGAAATTGTTTCCTTTTTAATTTCCTCAAATAATTTTCATTTACGTTGACTATCATGAGCTTTTCTTGCAGGAGATAATAGAGATCTTGGAGTAGCACTACAAATTTGGTGCAAACAGAACTCAGATACTGTTAGTAAATTAATATTTGTCCCTTTTTTATTTTTGTAAATATTTTATACTAGTAGGACGGGATAGAGTTGCATCATTTTAAATATTAAAAAATAGTTTCACTATTATAATTGCAAATTATTTTTTGTAAATCGCAACTCTAGGTGATTGTTTTTTAAATATTTTATTTTTCGCCTTTTCTTAAGAAAAACAAAATTCACTATAACTTCTTTTTTCTTGAAAAAATTACCTAAAATAATTCAATATTTTATCTTACAATAATTTCACCTATTGATTAACCATGAATAATCCCAACTTTAGAGGTTATTTGCCAAAAGTAAACTTAGGTAATCCGATGGCCTGCTACAGTAAGTAATTCACTAAAATAGTAAATTGAAAAATTAATTTAAAATTAGAGAAAAATTTTGAAAATTTACATAAAAAAATTCTAAATAATAAAAACAATCTTAAAATTATTTAAACATTTTTTTAACATTTTTTCGTCATTATATTTTGATATATCTTTTTGTTTAAAATATTAAATTTGATATAGTAAGTCATCCGGTTACTGGGTGTACTCTAGGAATATATCATAAATAGGTGAGATTTCATTTTCTTTCAAATCACTTATATTAATTTCTCTTGTTATAACAGGTTAAATCTTTATAAAAAAGCTAAATGATTTGTATGATCATCTTATCATTTGTTATCCTATTTTTATTTATAAAAAAATCAACTCCCCCCTCCGGTGGAGGGAGGTGGTGACTTGGTGGGGTGGAGTAGGGAATTTATTTTCTATTGTTTTTCTATTATTTTAGTTTAATTAAGAAATTTGAAAATTAAAGAAAAATATAAAAGTAACCTAGTTAACAGTTTACAGGTTATTTGGATTTTTAAAAGGAAAAAATATAAAACAAAGATGAAATTTTTGAAAAAAAGTGAAAGATGAGATTTTAAAAGTTAATTTTCCTTTTAATTAATAATTGTGGAAAATTTAGTTGATTGAAATATATATTAGAACCTTAAGTTCTTACTTGCTAAACTTCTCACTTTCTCTATCCCTCTTATTTTATTAGTGGAAAAATTAATTGTGCTATTGTATAATAAAACAAAAAACAAGAGATGGATAGCAAATATAACTGGTTAAGATGAAGAGTAATTATAAGTCGGCTGGATAAAATTAAAATAATAAACGTGAGACCATTTCTAATAAAGGAAAAGGTGCAAAATTAATAAAACAAACTAATACGAAAAGTAGTACAAATTATCCACAATGAAAATTGTCCACAATCGGCAAGGAATTTAAGAAAACTGAGTTAAGTGCAATTTTACGGAAAAGTTGATAAAATTGAGTCATAATAAAAAAATTAAAATATAACAAATTTAATAGAACGAATAAAAAGTATGGGAGCAAATGTTATGAGAAGGAGAGAGTATATACATTATTTGACAGAAGTGAGAACACCTTATCCCTATGAGCTGAAATAAATTTGGCTTTACCCTTTTGACTTTTGTTACAATACACCATAATTTGAAACCAAATTCATATAATTAGAGGTGTTCAAAACATATTCGATAATTTGATAGACATTCGACTTTATAATCGAACTCGATTTGATCTGACTTAAAAATGGATCTACAATTATGTAAAAATCAATGTGAACACAAACCCGATTTTGAACCGACCCGAAACACCTGACCCGAAATCAACCCGATAACCCGAATGAACACCTCTACTTAATAATGAATTATGAACAAAGAAAATAAATGTCCAACAGAATAGAACAAGAGAGTGATAGGAAAATTATAGGAATGTTTATATTAGCTCAATTATGGGTGGATGGATCTGCTTTTCAGTTACTAGATGTCTTTTTCTTCTTAACTAGCTTGGTAGGAACCTTTGCTCATGTTGTGCATTATTTAGGCCCGGCCCTGTCTAAGCAATAATTCATATCATTTAATTAAAAATTTTTAAAATTACATAGCATATATCATAGCGATAATAGTAGTTAAGTTGATTCAAGCACGTAGCACACATTCGGAGGTGAGACCATGAGACTACAACGTTCTACACAACTCTAAGGCTCTATTAAGTCTATTATTTATCAATCGATCATATTTTTAAGCTTATGATTATAGTCAAAAACTTGTTTTACACTATATCAGAGTTTTCTTTCACTTGGATTTCCTGTAACTGTAAGCTTTTGTTCTCAATTGTTACTCTCTTCATCCTTTTGAGTTTTTACCGTACACAAGGATTCAAAACTTTCACATATTTTTAGCAAAATGTAAATGTCTATTTTCCCCTGCTTTTTGATATACTCATCATATTAACCTTTACACCTATCTTCTTAGATATTATAATGGTCTTTTTAACACAAATATACTAATTTTTTAATTCTCGTGTAAAATCCTTATATAGCAGGTAAAACCAAACAGAGTAAGTATATTCTAACAAATGCTATAATTAATAAATTTTTCATGAATTGTTTTATTTCCATTCAATGAAATTCTTAGAAATTTAGAATATAGAATATTTTATCTTTTATCATTTATCAACCTGCCTGTATAGTCTAAATTAGATACTCTAATGTATGAGATTTAAGTGCAAGAATTATGCATGCGATATTGCATATAGAGATCTTTACAACTACTATACTAATACTTGATAGATTCTTGTGCCCAATACGATTTATGTAAATAAAAACTAGAAAAATATAACTCTTAAATCATATTTAAATTATAAAAAGATTTATTTTAAAAACTGTAAAAATATTACTATTAGATGGAGAGACATATTTTTAGTGTGTATAAAACACAATCATAAAATCATTGCACTAAGCAATATAAATTATAAGTAATTTAAATATTTAATATCCTTGTAAAAATATAGAAATACGTTTTTTAGCCAAATAACATAATTTTACTATAATAAGTAACATAAAAACCTAATTTACTTATAGGAAAAATTGACATCAATAATGGAATCTTCACTCGTTCAATGTGAATAATCCCAACCTTATGGATAATTTTCTAATAATCAAACCTTTGTATAATTTAGTAATCCATTAAATTTGTGTAGTTTTTTTTTGATATAGACCATGTAATATATATATATTATATATATATATATATATATATATATATATATATATATATATATATAATATATATATATATATATATATATATATATATATATATATTATATATATATATATATATATATATATATATATATATATATATATATATATATATATATATATAATATATATATATTCTATTAAAAACCTATTTCAAAATTAATCTCTTAACAAAATATTTTAATGAAAATAATGTTTTGGATATATAAATAATTTATGGCATCCAATAATTGTCCATTGTGATTAAAAGATACACTAAATATCTTGATTGATTGTATATGGTAAAATTTGTACATAAGATATAGTTTTATAATCTTTTATAAGAAAGATATATAATACATGCGTCTAATTGATTCTTTTTAGTATATTGTGTAGATATGCTTATATCAGGTCCGATCCTAAATATTTGGGGTCCTGGGCGAAATAGCACATTAGGATCATTTTTCTTCACAATTTATAACTTATATGGACCTTTTACAACTATTAATTTTGTTTTTTTGACATGGGACTCTGGGCGACGACCCCTCTTGCCCACCCTTAAGGCCGGCCCTAGTTATATGTATGGATATGCTCATACAGAGTATATTCCATATAGAAAAGATCTATGAGGAGGTCTAAATCACACTCCTATAGTCCTATGTACAAGTACAGTCCAAACATATGACTTCTGTGGCCATTGCAATAATGGTCTGGTAATGCAAAAACAGGATGATGCAGTAGATCAACTGTTACTAACTTACTATCTGTTGAATCCAAAATAAATCTCATGAGTAACCTTAAAACTGTTGGGTCGTCACAATTATTGGTCACATAATTAATCCATGGGTCCATTCATGTGGACACGCTCATAGGGTACTCGTAGACTCAGCCCCACAAGTCTACGCGAATAATGAGCATTGGCTTGCATATATACTTAGTGAGATTTACTCTTCTGCAAAATCATATGGTAATATGCAAGTCATAACTTAATATTTTAGTAATGTGGGATCTTTTTCACATGTGACATAATTCAAAAAAACACGGTTTTTTTGAGGGGTTGATAGATTTGAAAATCTTTGCAACCCCATTATGTAAACTTGTTTTTATCTAGTAGAATTCGTTAATCTTATACAAAGTAATAAACATCGGAAATTATCTATTCTAGTACAAACTGGCAGAGTGATTTCATGTTGGAATGGTTTATTCCAAATCGATGAACTAAAAATGGTATCATATAGTTTTGAGATGGTATCACCTTAAGTTACAAAGTTTGTGCACCTCGCATTTCCCGATTATGCTAGCATTGACCATAAATTCAGTTAAAATTTTATGAATCATGCAGTCCTATACTATACACATCTCCAAACACTATAACTCTACAATCACAGAACTAGCACTATAAATCTCATTTAAATAAGCTATTAACCAAGTTCTATAGTATATTTGTGTATACTGAGTGAATTTTATTTGTGTTTTGATGCAGAGTCAGTGCATTTAAAGGTAAAAATGGAGGATCTATGGAACCTATTTTGTGGGCAATCTAATTGTTCGAATCCCAATTCCGCGCCTTGTATTCCTCGCTTCGTGTTTATCACTCACCCATCATCCTGCCTGAACCATGCCTTCATCATTTGTTGTGATGTTCTGCTCCTTGTCGCGCTCTTATTCAACACGCGCTACAAAATCTCCTCCAAGGGATTCAAGCTCTCTGTTTGTTCTAGACATCTCTCATACTGGCAGATATCATCAGTTGGGTTTAATACCTGTTTGGGAATCATTTACATAGGCTTAGGAATGTGGATTTTAGAGGAGAATTTCAGAGCTAGTCATTCAAGTGTGCCAATTCATTGGTGGGTTCTATATTTGTTTCAAGGATTAACATGGTTGTTAGTGAGTTTTATGGCTAATCTCAAAGTAGAATACTTTACAACAACCTCATTGCGAATCGTATCCATCTTTGCGTTCCTTACAGCTTCAACATTCTGTTTTTTTGCGGTTTTTTCTGCCATTGTGCACCGCGAGATAACAGTGAAAATAGCCTTGGATATGTTTTCTTTCGTAGGAGCAAGTTTGTTGCTATTATGTACTTACAAGGGCCATGAAAACGATGAACGTTGGAATATCGAAAATGGAAGTACTCTATACACTTCTCTTGATGGAGAGGCTAAGAGTGATTCAGTCGAGAATGTCTCCCCATTTGCCAGTGCGGGGTGGTTTAGTAAGCTAACTTTTTGGTGGTTGAATCCTTTGATGGAATTAAGTAAGCAAAAGACTCTTGAAGAAGAGAACATTCCTAAATTACGCGATTTAGATAGAGCGGAAGTTTGTTATCTACGATTCGTGGATAAGTTTAATAAACAAAAACAGGATAAGCCGTCTTCAAAACCATCAATCTTGTGGACTATTGTTGCATGCCATTGGAATGAATTACTTGTATCAGGGTTCTTTGCGCTTTTAAAGATACTCACCCTTTCGGCAGGACCTCTTTTGTTGAATGCATTCATTGAGGTTGCGGAGGGAAACAAAGCTTTCGAATACGAAGGCTATCTTTTAGCCGTTTCACTCTTCATTGCAAAAAACTTAGAATCTTTATCACAAAGGCATTGGTATTTTCGAAGTAGATTGATTGGCCTTAAAGTACGGTCCATGCTCACTGCAGCGATTTATAGAAAGCAACTAAGATTATCAAATGCTGCAAGATTGAAGCATTCTTCCGGTGAGATAATGAATTATGTTATAGTTGATGCTTATAGGATCGGTGAGTTTCCTTTTTGGTTTCATCAAACTTGGACTACAAGTCTTCAACTTTGCATTTCATTACTTATTTTAGTACACTCGGTGGGACTTGCAACAATTGCTGCACTTACCGTAATTATTATAACCGTTCTTTGCAACACCCCACTTGCAAAATTGCAGCATAAGTACCAAAGCAAGCTTATGGTTGCGCAAGATGGAAGATTAAAGGCTTTTTCCGAGGCTCTTGTGAACATGAAGGTGCTTAAATTATATGCATGGGAGACTCACTTCAAGGCTGTAATTGAGGGTTTAAGGAAAGTGGAAAGCGAGTGGTTATCAGGAGTGCAATGGCAAAAGGCCTATAATGGAATTTTGTTTTGGTCGTCCCCTGTATTGGTGTCTGCAGCTACATTCGGGGCTTGTTATTTCCTCAACATTCCTTTACATGCTAGCAATGTTTTCACTTTTGTGGCTACATTGCGTCTAGTGCAAGACCCTATTAGAGCTATCCCTGATGTTATTAATGTTGTCATTCAAGCGAGAGTTGCTTTTACGCGTATTGTTAAGTTTCTTGAGGAGCCCGAGCTTCAGACTGAAAATGTCAAAAAGAAAAACACTTTAGGTTGTTTGGACCGTGCCATTTTAATAAGGAATGCAAATCTTTCGTGGGAAATGAATTCCTCAAAACCAACATTACGAGACATAAATCTAGAGGTTCGGCATGGTGAAAAGGTTGCTATATGCGGAGAAGTTGGCGCAGGCAAATCAACAATACTTGCAGCAATTCTTGGTGAAGTACCGAACATGGAGGGAACTGTAAGCTTTTCAAGCATTCCTCTTACTTATCTTGCCAAAAAAGGCTTGTTTTTTTTGCTTATATCGGTTCTATCTTCAGGTTGAAGTGTATGGGAGAATCGCCTATGTTTCCCAGACAGCTTGGATCCAAACAGGAACAATACGGGAGAATATTCTATTCGGGTCTGCCATGGACGAACATAAGTACCAAGAATCTCTTCGGAGGTGTTCATTGGTGAAGGATCTAGAGCTTCTTCCATATGGTGACATGACCCAAATAGGGGAAAGAGGTGTTAATCTAAGTGGTGGCCAGAAACAAAGAGTTCAACTTGCTCGTGCATTATATCAGGATGCTGATATATATCTTTTAGATGATCCGTTCAGCGCGGTTGATGCACACACTGCAACTAGCCTCTTCAATGTAATCCTTAGATACTAAAAATGTACTAACTCTCTACTTTTTTTTTCTTAATGTTAATTATTATTCGACTTTTGAATTTCTTGCAGGAATACATTATGGAAGCACTTTCGAAAAAGACTGTTTTACTTGTAACACACCAAGTCGATTTTCTTCCCGGTTTTCATAATTGTTTGGTGAGTCGAGTCTTTACTTTCCTAATATGTTATTAGGGGTATTCAATGGGCCGGACCCCCCTTTTGATCCCTTACGTGGCCCGTTTTAAGAAGAGCTTTGTAAGGGCCAGGTAGAAAACAGGCTCTACTACAACTAACATAAAGCGGGCTATAAAAGCGCTCAATACAAGTCGAAAACGTGCATTTGTAAATAACATAATTAATGTATAATTTAAATACGTCAGTGGAGATTATTAATATTTTTCAATTTTATTATTACAAATGATAATTTAATTGTAATAAATTGATAAATGGGGATTATTAGTTATAAAAACGAGCCAGGTTAGTCCGGCCCGAGCTTTCAAAGCTCATATTATGTTTAAAAGGCCATTATCTAACCCGGCCCATATTTACTTAAGCCCCGCCTGGTCAGACCTATTGAACGCCCCTATATGTAATGCAGCTCTCTGAAATTCTGTATACTAACTGTTGTTATTTCCAGCTAATGTCAAATGGTGAAATCCTTCAATCAGGGCCTTATCACGAGTTATTAGCCTCGAGTAAGGAATTTTTAGATCTGGTTAATGCCCACAAACAAACCGCCGGTACCGAAAGGCTAACTAAGGTTAGCACATCCGAAAAACGCAGAAATTCCCCCAAAGAAATCAAGAAATCGGATATTCAGAACCAATCTTGTGCATCGGAATGCGATCAATTGATTAAACAAGAAGAAAGAGAAGTAGGAGACACAGGTCTTAAGCCTTACTTACTGTACCTTAATCAGAACAAAGGTTATGTATACCTTGCTATGGCTACATTTTTTCACCTAATCTTTGCGATCGGCCAGATCTCACAGAACATTTGGTTGGCTTCTAGTGTTGACAAATCTGGAATCAGCACTTTGAAATTGATTGTGGTTTACCTTATGATTGGAGCTAGCTCAACATTCTTTTTACTGTTGAGATCTTTTGTTGCTGTTAAATTAGGGTTTAATGCATCAAACTCCATATTTTCTCGGTTGTTGACTTCTCTTTTTCGCGCTCCAATGTCGTTCTATGATTCTACACCTCTCGGGAGAATTCTTAGTCGGGTATGTAAAGTGCTTCTTCCGTTCTATAATACTTGCTACTAAGTGTGATATGTTGTGTGAGAAAATGTCACCATCAGTAGAAAGTATTATGAAATGGAGGAAGTATAACACTGTCATAATCTCTTTAAAATGATTAATGTTCACATTTGTGCACTATAAGAAAAGTCGCTTTTAGCAATAAAAAAAAGTCGTGGCTAAAAATGTTTTTTTCAAATATTTTTGTTGTTGCAGGTACAACCATAGTGAAAGGTTTTAGCAACGACTTTGGTGGTTGCAAAAGTTTGCCTTTTTTGCAACGAATTTAATTGTTGCAAAAACAATGTCGTTGCAATTCTTATAATGTTTATTGCAACAAAAAAAGTCGTTGCCAAATCTTCTGCAGTTTTAGCAACAACTGTTATCGTTGTTAAATTTTTATTTTTCACTACTTAAATTGTTACTATACATGATAGTCTATCTTTTGCAATGACCAAACTGTAGGGAAAACAATTATGTGAAATTTGTTATCATTGCAAAAAAACATACGCATTTTTCGCAAACTATTTTGTTATCATTGAAAACAACAATCTATATATAAATAGACAATTAAATTAATAAATAATTTATAACTAATTAAACTACTATCACCAATTTTCATTATATATTCATTCATATCCCTAAATGTCACGCGTCCCAAATATCATGCCTCCAAAATGTACGTGATTCATATATATGTAACGGACTAGGCAATTTTCCAAAATAATTCTCCTACCATATACAAGTTTTTCATGCAAATATTTACAAGTGAAAGACACATCTGAACTAATGTTTTCTTCCTATGTATTCTTTGCAGCTCTCTTCAGATTTGAGCATCGTTGATCTTGACGTTCCTTTCAGCCTTCTATTATCCATTGCAGTTACTATTAATGCCTATGCTAATTTAGTAGTCCTGGCGGTGTTTACTTGGCAAGTACTGTTTGTTTCAATACCAGTTATTTACATGATAATTCAGTTGCAGGTAAACAATATTTTTGCAAGATATACTTTCTAGATTTGTAAATCTTTATAATTGTTTCACTACAACATAATTTGCTTTTAGTGGGATATATTTAACGACATTTTATTCAAATGTCGCTATTTCAATTTTCTTATAGTGTATATAGAGGATTTAGTAAAATTTATTAGACCCTTTCGCAGCATATTAAAAAGTCACACTAAAGTTTTTAGCGACATAGGATCTAGTGACATTTTTCACAAATGTCACTATAGACTATACTGACAATTACATATGGCACTAAAGACCAAATTAAGTGTCACTAAATCACTTTATGGTGGAACTTAAAATTAAAACCAATAATTATTACACTAAAAATATGAACTAGTGACATTTTTTTGATGCCACTAAATCCAATGTCGCAAAAAGCTAAATTTGTTGTGGTGTTTTAGTAAGTTTTCGTCCTAATGATTTTGTGATACATTTCAACAGAAATACTATTTTGCGACAGCTAAAGAGTTGATGAGAATCAACGGTACAACCAAGTCTTTGGTAGCAAACCATTTAGCTGAATCTATAGCTGGATCCATGACAATCAGAGCTTTCGAGGAGGAAGAACGATTCTTTTCTAAAAACCTCGATATAATTGACACAAATGCAAGTCCATACTTCCACAATTTTGCTGCTAATGAATGGCTAATGCAGAGGCTTGAGACCCTCTGTGCGACTGTTCTCGCAGCTGCAGCATTATGTATGGTTATGCTTCCTACTGGAACATTCTCTTCTGGTACGAGCTTTAACTATTAGTTTTTTCGTTTTGCATTATTATTTTTGATAGGTAAACAAAACTAAGATTATTGAATATAAAACATAATGCAGGATTTATTGGAATGGCTTTGTCGTATGGTCTTTCGTTAAATATGTCTATGGTTTTTGCCATTCAAAATCAATGCACATTAGCGAACTATATCATTTGCGTGGAGAGGCTCGATCAATACATGCATATACCAAGTGAAGCTCCAGAAGTTATTCAAGACAACCGTCCTCCACAAAACTGGCCATTTGCTGGTAAAGTAGAAATATGCAATCTAAAGGTAACGTTACAGCAATCACATCTTGCACATTCGATAATTTTACATAATACCTTACACTAACGAATAACGGTCTCTACAGATAAGATATAGGCCAGATACACCCTTGGTCTTAAAAGGAATCAGTTGCACATTTGAAGGGGGTGACAAAATTGGTATTGTTGGTAGGACTGGCAGTGGAAAGACTACTTTAATTGGGGCTTTGTTTCGCTTGGTTGAACCGGTAGGAGGAAAGATAATGATTGATGGAATTGATATATGTTCGATAGGACTTCACGATCTACGCTCACATTTAGGGATTATTCCCCAAGATCCTACCCTCTTTAATGGCACTGTAAGATTCAACTTAGATCCATTGTGTCAGCATAAGGATGAACAACTTTGGGAGGTATAGTTATTGATTCTTTACTCGAAATATTTTCATATAATTTATTGTCAAGGAACTAATTCAACCAAAAGGTTAAGTTGATGGTAGAAGTCCCAAGATATATTATATGCTTTATCATCTATATTTTTGGCGATGCTTGATGACTCTGAGAGTTAAATTCTTGATTTCTTATATAGGTGCTTAGAAAGTGCCAACTTAAAGAGGCCGTCCAAGAGAAAGAGCAGGGTTTAGATTCCTTAGGTAAAACTTTAATATTATGAGCTTACAAATTGTTACGGCCCGTTTGGTAGGTGGTAATAAATCATGTCAATGGGAATAAAAAACTAGTGTAATTTTGGTTGAAAAAATCTTTTGGTTATCTTGATATTCATGCTTAACAACCTTCAATCATCTCATTTTGTTCATAAAATTCATTCCAATGCATTACCAATGGGAGAGGTGGTATTAGGAGGTAATGGAAATTTGTGAAGAAAAAAACTTTTTTGTGATCAAAGTTTCATTACCACGGGAATGACATGAAAGTTTCGATGAAATTTTACACTATAAATTATTCTCATTACCACCATTTAGTACCACTAACCAAACGGGTCGTTAAAGTAATGAATTCCTGATATTAAATATTCTATGTTAATTAGTTATTGAGGATGGATCAAACTGGAGCATGGGACAGCGACAACTATTTTGTCTAGGTCGTGCTTTACTAAGGAGAAGTAAGGTGTTGGTGCTGGATGAAGCAACTGCATCAATTGACAATGCAACCGACATGATTCTACAAAAAACGATACGAACAGAATTTGCTGATTGCACTGTGATCACAGTAGCCCACAGGATACCAACTGTTATGGATTGCACCAAGGTCTTATCCATTAGTGATGGTAAGCCAATTTCAATGCATGACATTTTTGTGCTCAATTACTATAAATATGTAGTTGAAGTTGTAGATTTTTGTGCAAAGTTTGAAGTTAATAATGTTGTTGTAGGAAAATTGGTGGAATATGATGATCCAATGAAGCTAATGAAGATGGAAGGGTCATTATTTGGCACACTTGTGAAGGAATATTGGTCTCATTTTGACTCTGCTGATCAGTCTTATTAGAACAAAGGCATTAGGGAAACTATACTAATGTAATAAACAAAGCTTAAGTTAAAACAATTTATTATCTAACTCATTTAAGTCTCATAAAAAGCTAACACAAATTCTTGTAAGAGACGGTCTTTTTGAAAGATCATATCTAATTGAACTGGCCCATAAAGGAAAATATAGGGTAAAAGTAGATACTAAGTTTTAATGGGTTGGGCCTGAATGACGTCTTTCAGAAAGACGGTCTCTCAAGAGACTAGCTGGAAAGCTGAACCACTTTTTCAATATTTTTCTCTATTATTCTCTCTTATTCACTTTAAATGTCCCATTTGGTTTTGGCACATTTGTTAATGCATGCTTTTAATGTTAAATATTTTTAATTGTGGTTGCTTAAAAAAATAAAAAGTTGATATTAATAAAATTTACAATAAGAGAAATCAAACAAGATCTCACTTGACTATATTTTAACTTATAGATCAGAAAAGCACATATAAGAGTGATTGATGAATAGTGTTGAAAAACCAAATGAGACATTTGAAATGAATAGAAGGGAGTAAAAATTTTGACAAATGAATTGACAGGAACTTATGTGTATAACCAAATGCATCTTATATAAGTAACTTCTTGTCAACCTATTGTTTGCACATGAAGAGTGAGTTGCTACAACTCTTCCTAGAAGTTAGGTACCTTCTTCATACTGATGCAATACTAAATAGGTTGAGATGCCTAATTATGAAGTAGGATATTTCTATTTGGTGCAATGAAATTTCATCTATCCGTAATAATAATAATAATAATAATAATAATAATAATAATAATAATAATAATAATAATAATAATAATAATAAATAATAATAATAATAATAATAATAATAATAATAATAATAATAATAATAATAATAATAATAATAATAATAATAATAATAAAAAAATAATAATAATATTATTTTAGGGAAAAGAGCCGCCTCTCTCTCTTCCTTCTCTCTAGGAATCGCCTCGGTAGGGCGACCTTCAGCCCCAGCCATGGCATACCGGCGGCGAGGCCGACCACCGAGGGGAAGGGATCTCCGGCGTGCTGGGTCCTCAATCTAAATTCCATTAGTGTGATATAGCCTCAGATTCGGGTTTGAGAACCCATTTCAACCCCGAAAACTATGTATCGGTTTAACCCTACAATCCAAATTACTCTCGAAATCTCGTTCTAGGTTTGAGTAATCGAAGGTATGGCCTCTGGAAGTTGTCGAATCGAGTGTTTTGTTCCTCACAGATCGAAACCTAAGTTCGCTGCTTCAAGCGAAGATGTTGTGCGATGAACCCTAAATCTCAATCCAGGATCATGTTGCTCCAAGCATCGGCAAAGGTTGCTGTATGGAAGCTTCGTCTCTGGGCTGGAACCCATCTGTACCGGCTCGAAGGATGGTTTTTCAAGGCTCTGGTGTGTATCTTGAAACCACGACTGTGGAGTAAAGCCCAGGTCTGGTTTTGTTTTTTTTTTTCTGTTTAGATCTCGAAATTTCTGAACCACAATGTGGAGACTTCGAAGCGCACTTGTTTACCCCAATTGATTTAGGGGAATTTGTAAGAATCTTCTGAGTCTAATCCATGGTCGATTTCAAGGTTTCTTAGCTTTAGGATTTATGAACTGTTATTTACAGTTATGTCTTTGAGGATAACATTTACTTGTTATTCCTGCATCTTAAACTGCACAATACAGTGTAGTTTTTTAGAGGATATCAACTTGGGTTTAGAACAGGTCCTTAGTTGTTATGGTGCACTCAGTCACAGGTGTTTCATATGTTGCTCTGAAAATGGCACATCCTTGAGCCACTGATGGGCAGAACACTCTGTGAACAATGTCTAAAGGTGTTGAGGTTATTGGGCGTGCTGCTGTACATGCTTAAGGTGCTAGTTCGCGAGTGTAATTGTTATCGGAGGTGTTTCAAGACTTGCAGTGGTTGCAAGTAGAGGTTCAGAGTTGCTGTTGGTCCTCCCTCCACTGACGTTACTTGTTGTTCTAGACCGATGCGAGGAAGCTTTGGCCCAAGCCTTACCCAATTCTGATATGATGATGTTTGCCTGATTGATGTATATGCCTCGATAATTTGTGCTAGCCCAAGAATGCTGTTGGATTGTCTGGTTTATACGGACCCTTTTGAACTAGTTATTATTTGGTTGGTTCAGCTTAGGGTGTTCAACATACTATGGAACTGGTTGTTGTCTGTCCACTCATTGAGTGAAGATTGTCTTCATGTCTTGACACCCTCAATGAATCTCATAAAAAGGATTTTGGGAATGATACTCTGAGGTTGCTGTTTAATGCTGAGATGTTAGAGTATTATGACATCTCTGGATGTTTCATTTTGAGGCCTTGAACTATTTGCTGCTCAAGGTGTGCTCTTGGTCTTAACACTGGTATGAAGTAGCTGCCGCTTGATCTTGCTGCAGGTCTATTTTGAAGGCTGTACCTCGCCATGAATACTTTGGTAGTACTGGTGCTAGGAGATTAGCTCGAATCTGTTGCTGTTGTTTGTTTTGATACTGTTGGGAGTAGTTCGAATGTATTGATCTTATATTCGTTTTTTGTATTTCCATGTTGTGTATGGAACGTTTAGTCAAGCTTGGCCCAAAGCCAGATGTACATGATAGGTCGTAGTATTTCTAGCTCCTAGGAATATTCTTCCTTTTTTGGAGTTGACCCCCCAGACTAGCAAATGACGAGGGGCCTGCCCCTTAGAAGCTTCGTCTGGGTCGTCTCCTCAGTATTTTGGACCTTTGTAAGCTTCGGCTATTTTTCTGGCATTTTATAAAACTTACTTTGCCAAAAAATAATAAAACTATGACTTTAATAATAATAATAAAACTATGACTTTAATAGATATCATGCCAGATTAGACAAGATCAGACATAATTAGGTCAAATCTGACTCAATAAGATCAAATTAGATAAAAGCAGATCAAATGAGTGTTGAACATTTAGTGTCTAATAATCTTGTTAATAATCACTAAGTACAACTAAAGTAGTGGGACATTACGTATTTATATACTAGGTCCGAAAGGCATTAAAATATAAAACAAAATGAACAAAGGGGAAATACCAAGTCAGAGCGAAAAAGCCGACTCGGCTTTCCCCTAGGTAAAGCTAAAGCCGACTCGGCTTTAGCTACTGGAACTTATGATTTTGACAGTAGGGAAAGTCGAGTCGGCGATCCTGGTGATGGGGTGACCGCCGATTTGGCGGCAGGGGCTGGAAAGAGACCGTTGCTTTTCTTCTCGTTTTTCTTGAGTTTAATGCTTAGGATTCCATCTTAACTCTCATTATTCCTGAGATTATTATGGGTGTAATGCACCATTATACTCATGAATGCCTAGCTTAATTGCAATTGATGATTTTCTCATGAATGAGATCATTAATGGTGATTAATGACCAAGGCTCCTCTTAGGGATGGCAATTCAGTCCGAATCCGCCCCTGATCCGACTCGATCCGAGGTTTTTTATCCGATTCGACTCCGAGTTAGGAAAAATCCAACTCCGACTCTGGTTGTACAATCCGACTCCGAGCTAGAGCTGGATCGGAGTTGGACCGCAAAAAAAGTCCGATAATCCGACCGACTCCGACTCTGATCCGACTTCGACTCTGACTCGACCCGACTCCGATTCGACCCGATTCAACCCGACATCCGACTCAAATTTTAATTTAAGGCATTTTTATATTTTGAAAAATTTAAATTTTATATGAAAATAAGTTTATTCTAAACAAAATTGTAAATTTGATATCTGACTATATGAGTCATGAGCATGAGTGCCTAATTACATTGTAAGAGAGATTGAATATTGTAAATTTAATCAATATTATCAAAACAATCGATTAGATTATTATAGACTTACAGTCTTACATAATTTTGACTTTTGAAGTTATTTAAGTATAATAAAACCTAAAACTAACTTAAATAAACTATTAGAATTATAGTATTAGTCTATCTATATACTAATTAATATTAATCAATTAGATACTTAATCGATTGTTTAATAAAGATTTAATTGGAAATTGAAACTTGTCTAATATAGTTATATAGACTTGAAACTATGTCGTTAAATTGTAAGTGAGATTGAATATTGTAAGTTTGGTTAAGTTGAATGAACGAAACTAATCAAAATAATCGATTAGACTATTATTATGGAATATGGACTCATAGAGTCATAGTCTTATTCTTACATAGTTTTTAAGTTATATAAGTATAATGAAACCTAAAACTAACTAAATTAAACTATTAATCTATATGATAATCAATTAGATAGTTAATCGATAGTATATCAAAGATTTAGTTGTAAGTTGTCAATTATTATTATGAATGAAACGAAATTAAACCGCTAATAACAAATTAAAATTTTATTTAATTATATATAATTCACTAATAACCTCATAATTCTATATAATTCTTATTCAATTTTATTGCTAATTAGCTTTTTAAGAAATTAAAATTGTATTTTACCATTAGTTAAATTTAAGCCATTGATGATATGTAATGTGGATGAATGAAAGGTTTTGATGATGTCCACCTCATCAATCCTTAAAAATTTTCAATAGCCAATCACATACAACTTTGAATGTCACATGAATTTTGGATTTCAAAATTCTTTTAATCTTAGCCCTTGATTAATTTTAACATAGGAATAAAAAAAATAAAAACAAACCCTAAGGTCCCAAACCCAATTATTTCATCTTTTAGAAACCAAATCCATTCCACTATTCCAGAGAGTACCCAAGGTCCCAAATATCATTTTCGGTTTACGTAACGGAAAATAGGTGTATAAGTATTTGTTTCGACCGGATTTTCGAAAGAGTTACCTCATAAGGGTATTTGCAATGTCCGTTTTTTGAAAAAAAAAACGTTATGACAGGTAAAAATGACGTCAAATATCTTTTTCGGTTGACGTATCGAAAAATAGGTGAATAAATATTTGTTTCAACCCGATTAGATAGTTTCTTATAATTTTTCAATAAAATTATTAAACATTTATGAGCGTTAATGAATTAAACGGTGAATTAAACATTAAAATAGTGAATTAAAAGTTAAAATGGTAAATTAACAAAAACTAGATGCTATCATGTGGAAAAAAACTTACAAAATGATGAATTTAACGGAATTTAACAAGAACCTAACGGAATATGCTACGGCAATTAGATAATGCCTAAACTAGATGCTACCATGTGGAATTTTCTTAAAAAAGTGCTACCACTAGCATTTCATCAAAATTGGATGCTACCATGTGGAATTTCCCTTAAATTATAAATGTAGTATCGATAAAAATAAATCTTGATAATAATTCGAAGTCCGCCGGATGTCCGAGAGTCCGAGTCGGAGCAATGTTGGAGTATGCATACTCCGACTCCGAGTGGAGGTGGACTGAAAAAATAGTCCGAGATTTATTCGGAGCAAAGTCGGAGGGTGGATAGTTCGAGCCGAGTCCGACCCATTGCCATCCCTAGCTCCTCTTGTATACTCTTGTAGTATAAATAGAGACCTTGGGCATTGAGTTGAGGACACTTTTACTCTGATTTCTATCTCACTTTCTCTCATTTGTCTTTGCTAATCCAAGAGAGTAATTAACTCTTGTTTTTGCTTTCCTCTTCTCATAAGCCTAAACACTTGTTATTAAGTAATATATCCTAAGTACTAAGGGTATATTGAAGTTGTTTGTATCTCATTGTGGATTTACAATCTTAAACCCAAGTACCTTCGTGGGGGAAATATCACAAAAGGAAAGTGAGCACACGCCTACAACTTGTATCAGGTTTCCGGGTAACGGTTGTCGTTACAAAGTTATCTTTATATTTCTTAACATTGTAATTGTTCTTTTCTTTTGCCATCAACAAAGGGGTTTTATACAAATTCCCGATTGTAATTTGTATTGTCATTATATACATTTCGTAATAATCTTTTGTGAAATTCTTCGATGGCAACTATGAAGGATTTTACCTCAAACTTTGCTAAGCTCGAAAAGTTTGTCGGCGTCGATTTTAGACGTTGGCAAAAGAAGATGTTGTTTCTTCTTACTACCTTGAACGTGGCTTATGTGATAAGTTCACCTAAGCTCGATGCTCCTAAGACGGATGATCCAGAGACCGAGGTTCTTGAACAAAACCGTAAGAGGAGCAAATGGGACAATGATGATTTCATTTGCCGGGGTCACATTCTCAATGGTATGCAAGATGCCTTGTTCGGCATCTATCAATACCATGACTCCGCTAAGGAGTTGTGGGATGCTTTGGAGAACAAGTACATGGCGGAGGATGCAAGCTCCAAAAAGTTCCTTGTAAGTAATTTTAATTCATATAAAATGGTAGAAGATCGCCCAATAATAGATCAATGCATGCCAACCTAAAATTACATAAAATTGAAATAGATGAAGTTTTTCTTGTTTCTAGCATCATAGACAAGTTGTCTCCCTCATGGAGGGATGTTAGACATGCTTTAAAGCATAAAAGAGAGGAGATTACACTCTCCGATCTTGGACAACATATAATTGTCGAGTCTAACATACGGATTCATGAGAATCATAAGGATGAAAATCCTAATGTTGGGACCATTAACATAGTTGCGGAAGGGAAACCATCCCATTTCGGAGATAAGAGGAAGAGGAATGATTCTTCCAAGGGCAAGGCCACTATTCCTAATACCGAAAAGGTATGTTGGGAGTGTGGTAAACTCGGGCACCGAAGGAAAAATTGCTTTGTTCTAAAGAACAAGCAAAAGAAGGCAAAGGGGAGTGGTCAAGCTTCAACAAGCAAAGGACCATCAACTCAAGGTACTCTTGCATTTTTGAATGAAAATTCTAATATGAGTTTTTCATCTATGAATACTAATATTAGTGCTATGCAGGATGATACTTTGTCTTGGTGGATCGATTCGGGGCATCGAGGCATGTTTGCAACTTGATGAGCAAATTTTACTTTAACCGCAAGCGCACGGTGTACGCGTAGTGCGGGTCGAACACAAGGAGGCGAGATAATTCTAAGTTGTATGTTTTATGATAAACAAGACAAGGGAAAAAAAACAAATAATATGGGTTTTGTATCTAATCCTAAGGTGCAAGAAACTAAAACAAGTATAAAAATGGTGATAAGACAAGAGATGACAAACACTAGGGCGTCGGGCATCACCTAATTCTAACATGGAATTCAATCACTTTCATGATTGTATGAAATTGAGCCATAAATATGAGAGAACGTGATCTAATTAGTCTCAAGCTTCCGCTCTATTGACTAATATCGATTTAAGACCAACTAGCATTAATCCTCAAACTTCCGTTTTATTGGCTAATACTAGAAGGAATTTAACTCAAGTATATCTCAATCCTAAGTTAAACCTATTCTCAAACTTCCGTTTTATTGAAAAGGCTAACAAAGATGTTTAAATCAAGACTCATTAAGCATAGGTTCAATCATCGACTCAAATCGCACACAATCAATCAATAAAATATCAATTCATGCTTCGAATTAGGGATTTCACCCTAACCCTAGATAAAGAAACTACTCACAATTCATAATCATGAAAACCATGCAACAAACAACAATTAACAACAAAGAACGAAATAAGAACAAATGGAAACTTACAATTCTTGAAGAGAACATAAATTGAAATACCAAATACAATTGCGAAATATGATGTTCAACAAAGAAAGCTCTTGAAGTCTACTTTCCAATGCTGCAAACCTTGCATTAATACAATCTCCCTATCAAAAGTTATGGCCAAAAGAGTGAGCATGTATCAAATTTCACTTCAAAACATTGTCTTTTAAGCACTTTTCTACTCTTTTCTCTTTTGCCCATCTTCATTGTGAAACATCTTCAAGTGAGCGACGATATCTTCACCTATTTTAGGGGTCTTAGGCTATTTCTCCAAGCCTTCACCCTCTTATAACTCCGAAATGTACCTAAAAACTCCGATTTTGTCTCAAAAATCACATAAAACATGGAATTGACCTCAAGAGACATAATGTACACAAAACACAACAAATATACCTAAAAACCCACTAAAACTACATGAAAGGAGCATAAAATGAACACGGATAAGTGCAAATAATTGCACTTATCAAACTCCCCCATGCTTAGCCTTTGCTCGTCCTCGAGCAAATCAAGGTGAAAACACAAGTAAAACAAGGCCAAGACATGGTCTCCAAATCCTAAAACACTTCTTATGCCTCCCTTCCTAAACGCCTCTAATTCCCGGTGCTCACCAAGGGTCCAAATCATTCATACCACTTAACCCCTTCACTTGGCTAACACAACACACACACACCAAAAACAAGAGATAGACATGAAAGATCAAATGACATTAAGACATCAAAAAGCAAAATCCCTACTCTTCAACCTCCTTATAGCTCCAAAAAATGAATGTGAGAAATGAAAACAAAAATCTATTACTTATCCCTCCAATTGTGGCCTACCCAAATTCCTTCCTTATGTCTCCCACTTCTTATGTCGCCACTCCAGACAAAATGAAAAATAAGTATACCTTGAATCTCTCTTTTTCTCTCATTTTGCCTAGGGGCTCATTTTTGGGTTTTCGCCCTAGCCACTCATTTACTTTTTCAAATCTCACTTACTCACCCACTCATGCCGCTCTTTTGCCTAGGTCGCCCTTTCGGGTTTTCAACCTAGCCGGGTCTTTCTCTTATCAAGCATGAATTCTTTCCCTTTTTCCATTAAAAACAAAGTACAAACCAAGCAATAAAAATGAAAAATACAAAGCATGATCAAGCTTAGTCTATACAAACATATGGGATAGAGAACACGAATAAACAAGTAATGGGTTCCCCCATGCTTGCTTTTCGTGGTGGATGGCAATAGGGTGTTCAGCAACCCTAGATGAAAGTAGGGTCTTTAGCAACCCTGGATATGACAATATAGCACAAACATGAGAATGCATAGCTAACTAGTAAGCACCAATGTTGAATCGGGATAGCACCATCGATTGCAACATTACCTCTTAAACATGGACACCGGTTCTCCTTATAACTCCCCAAAAGTAAGAGGCTTCCTATCTTAATCTCCTTCCCCTCATAAATGATCTCACATGTAAGCCCATCAAAATTCCAAACCCCTTATCAACCTCAACCCAACCCACACACACAAAACAACCAACACAACCACAACACAATGTACCACAACAAATACCCAAACTCCATAACAATAAGGCTCAAAATAATGGAGCTCTTGGATCTTGCAATCCAAGAACTGTCTTTAGATCAAAGAAGATGGGGGCTTATTTGTGGTTCAAAATTTGTAGCTCAAAAAACCTGCAGTGGTTAGTGAAAGATGATGTGCGAAAATCTAGTGAGAATAGCTCGGTGGGTCAAGGTGTGACAATATAGTGGAGCTAGAATATAGAGAAAGGAAGAGCAAAGATAGGGATAGAAATATACCTGCAGATGGCGACTCGGTGTAGGAGGAATAAAGATAGCAGCAACAGCAGCTCCAATGTACACTCACTCTCCTTTTGCCTAGCCCCCTTCATAGGTTTATGGCTAGCATTCTCTTTTTGTTTTTTTTTTCTTTTTTTTGTTTTTTTTTTCAAAAAAGATACATCTTACAAACAAAAATAAAAAGAAAATAAAAAGAAACTAACCTAAACTATCTAGAAAAAATAAAAGTACAAAATAAAATAAAAAAAATCTACACTAACTACACTAAAAAGGTGTAGACTCCCCCCATGCTTAAATTAAGCATTGTCCTCAATGCTTATCAGTATAGCAAAGGGACTAAACCATGAAATCAAAAGCATACAGGTAAGGGAAGTCTAAAAAGGACACTAAGCTAAGAAATCACGGGTTGCCTCCCGCAAGCGCTTTGTTTAACGTCGTTAGCTCGACTTGACTCAACCTAGTTAACTAGGCTCAAGTTTGGACATTGTCAGAGCTCTTAGCATCTTATCGAACTCCCTTGAAAAATTCAAACCAAGATGATAGAGGTAGTTCGAAAGAAGAAGAGCTACAGAAATAAAGGTGAGAGCCCTTTTCGATTTGTAAAACAGTCTAGCAACACATTCAGGAAAAACATACACATTACTCCAATTTAGCACGGATGGATAATGGTCAAGGAGACTATAACAGGAGAGTTTGTCAATAATATAATTGTCAGCAATAAAATCAGTATTAACAAACTCTATAGTACTCTTGTGAATTAAAGGTGATGATGTAACCATAAGGGACCTTTCTTCATCAACCAAAAACATTTCGAAACCTGAAGAAGTCTCGAGATGAAGAAACTCAGTATCAAAAGAATTAACCAATGCTAATGTTTCCTCATCATAGACTCCGTTTCCCCTTAACATTAATTCAAGTGCAGCTAATTCACGTTCCCCAATAGACTTGGAATGACTTTCTTCATGAATAAAGTTAGGATGGTCAATGGTGGACTCACACTCAATGGGTGGTGAATGAATGGGAGGAGATGGGGAGACACAATCACAAGAAGTAATATCATAAGACTCAATAGCATCAGACACTAAAGACTCTACCTCCCCGTCATCAATAAACATGTTATCAAGTGCAAAATTTTCATCAAGTGATTCCTCTACATCCTCACCAATATGATTCTTATGGAATAATTTAAGATCTTTATTGCTACTAACATTTAAATGCATAAATTCAACTTCTTTCTCAAATGCTTGAGCACAAAGACTCAAAAATTCCTTTGGCAAGGTTTCCACATAAGAATCATTAGCACAACTTATATCCAAAGATTCACACACCATTACAGAAGGAACAATAAATGAGCTATCACAAGATAAATCAATAGGCAAGTTAGAGTTATTAAGATTATCACCTTGTTCGATTGGAAAGTGCAACTCACCCACATTACCCTTTAATGTACCCTTTGAAGAAAGGGAATCATCAAGCTCAATTGTTGCGTCACTTGTTTTCTCATTGTTCATCACCATCTGATCTATAATTGCTTGAATACGAGCACAACAAGCTGATTGCTCAGCAATATGTTCATTCACTATTGCCTTTAGCTCGTTCGTCGTTATGCTAGAATGAGAATTTTGACATTGTTCATCCTGTAAACACTGAGCAGACATATTGCAAAACAAGTCCCAACGATAACTGTCATCCATGTCAAGTATCTGACCATTGCCCATAAAGTTGGCTAGACTCCAAGACTCGGGGTTTAACCCCTCTAATATCACATGGCCTAGATCCTCATAGTAAAAAGTGTAACCATAAGAGCACAAATATTCCACATAATCTTGAAATCTAGAGAAATATGCATGAAATTGTTCATTTTCATATTGTGGGAAAGAGAATATAGCCATGCATAGCACCAAAGTATAATTTAAAGTGAAAGTGTCTATGTAAATCAATAAACAAAACAAAAAGAATTAAACTTCGCCTCCCCGGCAACGGCGCCAAAAACTTGATGAGCAAATTTTACTTTAACCGCAAGCGCACGGTGTACGCGTAGTGCGGGTCGAACACAAGGAGGCGAGATAATTCTAAGTTGTATGTTTTATGATAAACAAGACAAGGGAAAAAAAACAAATAATATGGGTTTTGTATCTAATCCTAAGGTGCAAGAAACTAAAACAAGTATAAAAATGGTGATAAGACAAGAGATGACAAACACTAGGGCGTCGGGCATCACCTAATTCTGACATGGAATTCAATCACTTTCATGATTGTATGAAATTGAGCCATAAATATGAGAGAACGTGATCTAATTAGTCTCAAGCTTCCGCTCTATTGACTAATATCGATTTAAGACCAACTAGCATTAATCCTCAAACTTCCGTTTTATTGGCTAATACTAGAAGGAATTTAACTCAAGTATATCTCAATCCTAAGTTAAACCTATTCTCAAACTTCCGTTTTATTGAAAAGGCTAACAAAAATGTTTAAATCAAGACTCATTAAGCATAGGTTCAATCATCGACTCAAATCGCACACAATCAATCAATAAAATATCAATTCATGCTTCGAATTAGGGATTTCACCCTAACCCTAGATAAAGAAACTACTCACAATTCATAATCATGAAAACCATGCAACAAACAACAATTAACAACAAAGAACGAAATAAGAACAAATGGAAACTTACAATTCTTGAAGAGAACATAAATTGAAATACCAAATACAATTGCGAAATATGATGTTCAACAAAGAAAGCTTTGAAAATCTTACAGAAACGAAAAGTACGATGCAAGAAAATGAAATTACAACAATGAAAACTACTAAGAACTTGAGAGAAAAAAAGCTAAAAGAAAACAGAAAATAAAATGGTCTAAGACAGAAATAATAATAGTAACCGCCATTATATATAATGGCTCCAAAAATTCAGAAGAAAACCGTCAGAATTTGCTCCGGATGATAGGCGACGAGCGGTGCTTTACAGGCGACGAATCGTCGCTCAGGCTCGGCCTGACGAACTTTGAATGGCCGCCATTTCTTGCACGGTTATCGGATATGGACATATAATATACCGTTGGAAAGCTCTTGAAGTCTACTTTCCAATGCTGCAAGCCTTGCATTAATACGATCTCCCTATCAAAAGTTATGGCCAAAAGAGTGAGCATGTATCAAATTTCACTTCAAAACATTGTCTTTTAAGCACTTTTCTACTCTTTTCTCTTTTGCCCATCTTCATTGTGAAACATCTTCAAGTGAGCGACGATATCTTCACCTATTTTAGGGGTCTTAGGCTATTTCTCCAAGCCTTCACCCTCTTATAACTCCGAAATGTACCTAAAAACTCCGATTTTGCCTCAAAAATCACATAAAACATGGAATTGACCTCAAGAGACATAATGTACACAAAACACAACAAATATACCTAAAAACCCACTAAAACTACATAAAAGGAGCATAAAATGAACACGGATAAGTGCAAATAATTGCACTTATCACAACTCTACTAAATGGTTCAAATCCTTTAACAAGGTTGTTGATGGGGAGCATCTCTACATGGGAAATAATGCACCCATCATGGTCCAAGGCAAAGGACAAGTCGAGCAATTGTTCACTTCGGGGAATCTCTTAGTTTTAAGGGATGTGTATTATGCACTCGAAATTAGTAGAAATCTTGTCTCGGGTCCTATTTTGAATCGATTGGGCTACAAACTAGTGTTTGAAGCCGATAGGTCTATTATCTCTAAGAATAACTTGTTTGTTAGTCGTGCTTTCTTATGTAATAGTTTATTTAAATTGTCATTAGATTTAAATAAGAATTCTATTTGTAATGTTTTGAATGTTAATGATAAAGACGATTTACATTATCTATGGCATGTTAGATTAGGACATGTTAATTTTGATAAAATTTCTTTTATGTAAAAACATGAACTTATACCTATGTGTGTTAAGATGTCTAAAAAAATTGCAAAACGTGCATGTTAAATAAGATCACTAGAACATCTTTTAAGAGTGTTGAACGAAAATCTGAAATTTTGGCATTAATTCATAGTGATCTTTGTAATATTCATAGTACACCATCTTTGGGAAATAAAAAGTATGTTATAACTTTTATTGATGATTTCTCAAAATTTGTTATGTATATCTTTTACATACTAAAGATGAGACTCTTGAACACTTTAAAGTTTACAAAAATGAAGTAGAATTACAAATTGGTAGTAAACTTAAAAGGTTAAGAACCGATAAAGGAGGTGAATATTATGATCCTAACTATTTTAATTCAATGGGTATTATACATGAAACCACCGACGGTTATGCACCACAATCAAATGGTGTGACGGAGAGGAAAAACCGTACTCTACAAGAGATGGTTAATTCCATGTTATCCTACTCGGGTTTGAGTGATGGATTTTGGGGTGACGCAATGTTGACGGCTCCAATGAGAACGAATAAGGAAACTCCTTATGAACTTTGGTACAAAAAGAAACCAAACTTAAGTTATCTTAAGGTTTGGGGTTGTAGGGCCATTGTAAGATTGCCCGGTAACAAAAGAAAGAAACTCGGAGAACGAGGTGTTGAGTGCATCTTTATAGGTTATGCTATTCATAGCAAAACTTATAGGTTCTATGTTATAGAACAAAATGACTATATATCGATTCATTCGATTATAGAGTCAAGAGATGCAATTTTTGATGAAAATAGATTTTCATCATTGAGTAGACAGAGAAATCTACAAGTTTGTACCAATGACGATGTTGATGATAATCAACAACGTTCACCTCTAGGTGTTGATGAAAGTCAACAACTAGATGAACAAGATTTAGTTGATCCTATTCCTAAACGGAGTAAGAGACAACGGAAAGCAAAAAGCTTTGGACCGGATTTCCAAGTATACTTGGTTGAAGGTGATAGAAGTGAAGTATCTTCTATCGTTCCATATTTGTATAATGTGGAAGGTGATCCATTGACTTATAGCGATGCTATGGGATCACATGATAGTGCTTTTTTGAAAGAGGCTATTGATGATGAGATGCAATCCATCATGGGAAATAACACTTGGGTGTTAGTGGATTTTCCTCCTACTTGTAAACCAATAGGTTGCAAGTGGATTTTCAGAAAGAAAATAAAAAGGAAAATTTACTTTTAAACATACGAACTTTGACCCATTTTCTTTTAAACATACAAACTTTCGTTTATTATTTAAACATACGAACTTTGGGGGGTATATTCCCAAAAAGATATAGCCGGTTTTTTGAAGCTTTTTTAACCCTTTTTAACAGGTTACCCTCTCAAATGTTGAAGGCAAGCAGCTGTTCTTCTCCTTCAAGCTTCTTCTTCAATGGCTTCAATGGCTTCTTCTTCTTCTTCAAGCTTGAGAGACAACATTCTTCTTCAAGAGGCATCAATGTTCTTCAATGGCTTCTTCTCAAATGGTAAATGATAATTTCAAATCTTTAAAAATTAATACAAATTTCAGATTTTTTAAAATTTCAGATTTGTTTTCAATTTGGGTTGATTTTAGTGGGATGGTTGCTGGATCTTATAAAAAACATATCTTTATTCGAGATTAGTACAAATTTGAGTAATTACACATTTTAATTAGGGTTGAATTAGGGTTAAAGATAAAGAATGGAATGGCTTGTTCTTCAATTTGTTGATTTGTTCTTCATTTGGGTTGAATTAGGGTTCAATTTGTTTTTGGGTTTGAATTAATCAAAGGATTTTCAGTAATTTAGCAATTTAGTTTTTGGGTTTTCATTGTTTTTGAGTTTTTATTTTTTAGTGAGAATTGATTTTAATGTCTAATTTTTTAGTGAGAATTGCTAAATTGATTTTTAATTTAGTTTCATACTTTGTGAAACACAAATCTAGAGTAAGAGAGACGATGGATCGAATTCAGCTTCTGTTAGTGGGACTTCCTCTTTTCCTCTTCTCTACTGATGTTTTCAATCTAATCACCATCATCATCATCAGCAGCATGTCCCTAAACCTTCTTCTATTCACCAACCCTTAGATTTACAGTTACCTACTCAAGTAAGATTTTATATTATTTTTTTCAATTTTTTTGAATTCAATTTGTTTTTGTTTTTTGATTTTATTGTTTTTCTTGCAGCAACGCAATTCTGTTGGTTATGGCCATACTGTCACCATCGATTTCTGTTCGTCTTGCTTTCTTTTTTTAGTGAGAATGGCTATGGAGAATTGATTTTCAGCAATTTAGCAATTAAGTTTTTGGGTTTTCATTGTTTTTGGGTTCTTCAATTGAAGAATCAGATTTTTTTTTTTTTTTGTGGGTTGATAATGGTGAAGATGAAGATGATGAAGATGGTGAAGATGAAGATGGTGAAGATTAAGATGAAGATGGTGAAGATGAAGATGGTGAAGAAGTAACCGGTTCATCTGGTTACAAGTCATCCATATCTTTTTGGGAATATACCCCCCAAAGTTCGTATGTTTAAATAATAAACGAAAGTTTGTATGTTTAAAAGAAAATGGGTCAAAGTTTGTATGTTTAAAAGTAAATTTTCCAAATAAAAATCGATGATACTATTGATAAATTCAAAGCCCGCTTAGTGGCACAAGGCTTTAGACAAAAGCATGGTATCGACCATTTCAATACATATGCACCGGTTGCAAGAATAACCACTATTCGGTTATTGATAGCGCTAGCTACGGTCTATCATCTAGAAATACATTAAATGATTGTTAAAACGCATTTCTATATGGGGAATTAGATGAGGAAGTATATATGAAACAACCCGAAGGGTTTGTTTTGAAAGGACATGAACAAAAGGTGTGTAAACTTGTTAAATCCTTATATGGACTTAAACAAGCACCTAAGCAGTGGCATCAAAAATTTGATGAAACCATATTGTCTTTTAGATTCAAGTTGAATCAAGCCGATAAGTGTGTTTATAGCAAGTTTGATAGCAATGGGAATGGCGTTATCATTTGCCTATATGTTGATGACATGCTTATTTTTGGTAATAGTTTAACACAAGTACAAGAGACAAAAGATTTTTTGTCTAGATCCTTTCAGATGAAGGAGATGGGGGAGGCCGATGTGATCTTAGGTATTAAGATCATGAGACAAGGTAACCGTAATAAGTTAAGTCAGGCTCACTAAATTGAGAAGATACTTAAGCGGTTTAATATGCTTGATAAAGCACCGGTACGGTCTCTACTCCCATGGAACCGGGTATGAAATTCGCCAAACATACCGGTCAACCAATTTCACAATTGGAGTTATCAAAGGTCATAGGATCTTTGATGTATGCTATGACTAGTACTAGGCCTGACATAGCATTTACGGTTGGTAAACTTAGTAGATTTACTAGCAACCTGGGTCCCCATCATTGGATGGCGATAAGAAGAGTATTAAGATACTTGTTGCATACCAAGGATTATGGTATTGCATATAGCGGAGAACCTTCTATTCTAGAAGGTTATTCCGATGCTAGTTGGATCATTAATGAAGAGGATAACTCTTCTACTAGTGGATGGGTGTTTGTTTATGGGGGAGGTGCCTTTTCTTGGTCCTCTAAGAAAAAACATGCATAGCTGATTCTACTATGTCAGCTGAGTTTATAGCTCTTGCTTCAGCAGCTAGTGAAGCAGAGTGGTTAAGGAATCTCATGTTTGAGATACCTTTCTTACCTAAGCCAATTTCACCGGTGGCAATCCATGCGGATTGCATGACGGCTTTAGGTAGAGCGTATAATCAAGTATATAATGGCAAGTCTCGTCATATTGCCCTTAGGCATAGCCAAGTGCAAGGACTTATCATTAACGGTGTCATAACTTTTGACTATGTGAACACTAAGTTCAATGTGGCGGATTCGTTTACGAAGGCCATGAATAGAGATTCAATTGAGAAAGCCTCGGTTGAAATCGGTTTATGTCAATAAAATCATTTGGAAGGGCCCAATTCACGCATGAGTAACATCGTGTCTGAATTCAACGTGGTAAAGTCCTCTTGATTTTTGTAAAGCAACACGTTATATGACCCATCGTTGCTTTAAACCGTGATGAAACAAGGTAGTCGTCTTGAAAGTTCTCAAGATCAAGGGTTGAATAGCTCTTGGTGTTATAGCCACGTCACGGGGATATGTTATATACGTGATAGAGGACTTTTTAGTCGTCTCTAAAGCCTCTAATCAAACAAAATTTATAAACACCCTAGCTATAACTACAAAGTGTAGTGGCAAGTAGGGGGTCGATCCACAGGGAGACGAGTTGCGAGACTTAGGGCCTCTTTGAGTGTTGGGGGAACATGTAATAGAGATTGGTGAGGGCTAAACTACAACCACAACTATAAAAGAAACAAACAAAGAAACATCGGGATAGGGGCTAACTTGTGTGCAACGGATTTTATATAGTTAGATTAGGGTTTACTTTGATTTGATTGCAAAGGTGTGGATTCAAATACGAAGAGCGATCCGAGCCTGGATCGGGCTTGGGATCGCCTCCGAGAATCCCGTTCCCATCACTCTCGTGAGTGAGAACAAGACCTACGGGCAACAAATATCCAACAACCCGTCAATTCTCTTCTCCTCTCGGAGTAAGAGGGTAAAACTCCCTTTTCATGGGGCGAGAACAAGTTTCGACTCTCGCCGTTCCCTTGACTCAACTCCTCCCATTGAAATAAGGTTGGTTCTCAAGCGGACCCAACTCTCGTTGGTGCCCGGAAAGGAGATCCGGATGACCCTAAACAACTACTCACTTTTAAGGGTTCACAATCAAAACAACATCAACCCATCTCTAACCATAATCAATCCATTAGCACAAAATGAGTCAACCCGTAACCCTAAACAACTACTCACTACTCATAATTAGGGTTGTGCAAAACTGGACCGGACCGGCGGTCCAGACCGGACCCGGAAGGACCCGGACCGGAACCGGACCGGACCGGATGCATCGGGTCCGGTCTCCGGTCCTATAAAATTTTCAAATCCGGGTTTCCGGTCCGGTCCGGTCAAACCCGGAAAAATCAAGGTCGACCCGGTTTGGACCGGTTAAATTATAATTTAGCTTTTAAAGTTCTGAATTCTGACCTACATATAAATAGAGTTTTTCATTTTTAGGGTTTATTCTAAATCCCTTTGCTACTGGGGTCTGCGGCGCACTCCTTCCATAGTCTACTCCATAGTCCATTCCAATCCCAATCCCCTTCTTCTCCAAAGTCCCTTCTCCAAACGAGTCACTCACGACGGTAGAGCTTTTCTGGCATACGGCCGACGGTAATTCATCTTTTCCATTCTTTTTTTTTTGTTCAACAATGGGTGTGTAGTGTTTTGAGAGATGGGAATGTCTGATTTTGTTTTATGGTTGGTTCAAGTACTCAATTTCATTTAAACTGATGGGAATGTCTGATTTTTGCTGTCCAAACTGATAAATGTCTGATTTTTTTGATAAATATCTGATTTTTTAGGGAAATACCAGTCACGACAGTAGAGGCGTAGAGCTTCTCTGATTTTTTTTTTTTGATAAATGTCTGTTTTTTTTTGGGGGGTTGGTTCTTCATTCTTTTTTTTCATTCTTTTGTTTTAGGGAAATTTAGTTTAGGTAGTAGCTTGTTTGATCTTGAAGGTTTGGTGATTTTATATCAATTTTGTTATTTCAATGTGATCAATGCCTCATAATATTTGCTTGACCAAGATTTATAATGAAGTTTAGTGAGAAAAAATTAGTTTAGGTAGTAGCTTGTCAGTATTCATAAAACATTTGATAATTTGATAATTTGATAGTTTGATAATTTGATAATTTTCTGCAAATCATAAAACATTTGATAATTTGATAATTTCATAAAATGTCAGTATTTATAAAACATTTTGGAATGTGATAATTTGATAAATGTCAGTATTCAAAATCAAGCAAGTTAGTTTGAACAGAGAGTATGGTTTGATTGTCTCTATAAAATTAATGATAAATGTTTCTATTGTTTGTTATAGAGTAGTAGATCGTAGAGATCAAGAAGCAAGTTAGTTTGAACAGAGAGTATTCATAAAGAAGTATGATAAATATTGGGGGAACATAATGAAAATGAATATGTTGATTTATGTTGCTGCCATTCTTGATCCTCAAACTAAATGGTTGCCTGTTGAGTTGACACTTATTGATATGTATGGTAAGGAAGATGGTTCAATACTTTGTGCTGATGTGAAGAAGTTCACTCATGAATTATTTGATGAGTATAGAATTAAATACTCTCCTCAAGATTATCAACCAATGCAAACTAGTGTTGATTCTTCTATTCCAATTGATTTAAGTGAGGATGATGGCCTATTAGGAAGTAATTACTTGCAAAGCATAAGCGAGAGAGCAGAACGGTTGGAGGGTTCAAGTGAGTATGATAGGAGTGAGTTAGATAGGTACTTGACTGATCGACTAGGGCCAACAGAAAAGGGTATGGATGCATTAGCATGGTGGGGTCAATATGGGCAAAGATATCCAATTCTTTCTCATGGCTCGTGATGTTTTAGCTATTCCATTGTCTACCGTTGCATCTGAGTCAGCCTTTAGTGCTGGAGGTCGAATTCTTGATCCTTTTAGGAGTTCACTAACTCCTAAGGTAATATAATATTCATCTAATACTTTACTTTGGTTTATTATATATTGTTTATTTTATTGAATAGTTTTTTTATCAATGTAAGATGGTACAAGCTCTTGTTTGTTCACAAGATTGGCTACGAACAAAGGGATCATTAGGTGTTGACATAGAAGAGAATTTGCGTGAATTAGAAGAATTGGAAAAAGGTGATTTTATGATTGTGTATTTATTTCTGTTATTTTTTTGTTTCATTTACATATTCATTTCTATGTTTCTTATGTGTTATGGTTTTATGACAGATATTTGTGAAGATGACATGTATGATCAAGTGATTTACGTGGATAGCTTGATATGAAGCTCACAAGTCACGAATGTTGTTTTTTGTTTGACTTGGTTAGAATTGTTTTGAAGGGATGTATTGAAAATATTAATGCATTAAACTTTGTATTTTTTTTATCGGACTTTGGACTTTTTTTTGAATATCGGACATTGGACTTTGTTTTTAGAAGATCGAACTTTGGACTTTTGGATTAACTATAAGTTTATAACTATTATTATTAATAGACTTTTGACATCGAAGTTATTGGGAATATATGATTTTATCGACTATATAATGATTTATATTGAATTTTACTATAATAGACATCTTAAAATTTAAAGCAATATTTTGTAGCCGGTCCAACCGGTCCGAACCTGGACCGGACCGGAATTTTTCAGGGTCGACCCGGACCCGGACCGGATGAAACAGGTCCGGTCTCCGGTCCACATATTTTTTTGATTCCGGTCTTCCGGTCCGGTCCGGGTTTAGACCGGTGTTCAGTCCTACAGTCATAATCACAACCAACAAAGTCATAAACAACATATACCATAAACATTATAACATCAATAACTAAAAATAAACAAGACAAAATAATTAGTCAAGAAAATAGAGAAATATCATAAACTAACTAAATTAAACAATTAGACAATAAAATACTAGAAATAAATGAGATTAGAATTACCCACAAAGTATGTGAGAGATTGAAGATCAAATGATAAAAACCCATAAAAATCCATGAGCAAACTCCATTAAAATAGCTTGAGGCCTTAAAATAATTACTAACAAAAGATAGAAATTACAAAATCTAAATAAAATAGACTATAAAATAAATACTTAATGGAAGAAATTAAATTTAATCTAACAAAAATTAAGAAAAAAAACTAGGCTTTACATAAAAATAATATGAGAAAAGAGGAAAAGAAACTAAAACTAAGCTACTGTTTTACGCTCCGCCCTGTTCTCGCCTGCTGCTTCTGTTTTGAAGAGTGGCCAAATTCTGAAAGTTGGGCCGGCAGGTGCTACAAAGCCCACCATACTCGCTTAATTCATGACACTTTACAAATATTGACTAAACTTTGTAATGATGTGTTACATTTCCTAAAGCTGCCTAACTATATATATATATATATATATATATATATATATATATATATATATATATATATATATATATATATATATATATATATATATATATATATATAGGGGAGGGATCCAATGAGAAGGGGTCTCAAAATGAGAAGGATGAGAAGGATTTATAGCCATTGATCTTATGAAAATCTAACGGATGAAA
This sequence comes from Amaranthus palmeri, assembly GCA_019776075.1. NCBI lineage: Eukaryota > Viridiplantae > Streptophyta > Magnoliopsida > Caryophyllales > Amaranthaceae > Amaranthus > Amaranthus palmeri. The sequence continues at coordinate 364,686 of JAAKBH010000341.1, read as the reverse complement.
ACCACAATCGCTGCTTCATTTTCTTCTTCTTCTCCATTTTTATGTCATAATTAAAGGTTACTATGTTTTTAGAATATGATACTATGTTATGATTAAAGGTTACTATGTTCAGTTTAGAATATACTATATTCTGTATAAGATTAGGAGAAGACAGTAACTATACATAATCATAGTAACCTTTTTTCATAACATAGTATCTGATTCTAAAAACATAGTAACCTTAAAAAATGATATATTGAACCGGTTCAGTATTAAAGAAATTGGTTGATATTACAAATTGAACCGCGTGCAACTTAAAAAATGATCAAATTAAATCTATCCATTGATCTAAAAAATAAACGCTTGAGATTACTTCTCACCCTTCTCATTTTGAGACCCCTTCTCATTTGATCCTAAATCTATATATATATATATATATATATATATATATATATATATATATATATATATATATATATATATATATATATATATATATATATATATATATATATATATATATATATATATATATACTCCGAACTTTAGCGTGGCCTCCTCGAATGTCTCAAAATGTGCGTCGAACTTTAACGAGGCCCTCACGAATGTCTCGAAACGCGTGCGTCTTCTTCGATTACGATGCCTAAGCCTCGAACTCGATTCGTTTCACCTCGAAATCTCCGAAAATACCTAAAATAACCTCAAAACACCGCGGAGACAAAAACAAGGTAAAATCGAGTGTAAAATATATAAAAACAATGAGAAACGACGAGACTCGACACCATAATGGGGATATAAATGTGCTCTAAATCGAGCACATCAATACGTACTGAGAACCTACCTATATAAGTTTGGAGTGTGGCCGCTTCAAGTAGTCAAGACTGGCATAATGACTATGATAAACTTATGAATAAGATACGGACACGGCCTTATAATGAGTCAGGTTAATAACTTTGTGTTATTTGTTTTGTGTGTACTTTATCTTCAAGTGGTTGGATGGGTCATTTGATTCAATTCCTTATGGAAATCAATTCTGGCTCGATCACTTATTAAGTGTGTGTTACTAGGCGTTAATTCAATCCGAAGGGATATTAGCGTTGATGCATGAAATGTATTATGAGTTTTGGTAAATGAGAGGCTTATTATACCCAAAATGGGGGAGGATTGTTGAACATTTCTAATAATCCTGTTAATAATCACTAAGTACTAGTAAAGTAGTGGGACATTACGTATTTATATACTGGGTCCGAAAGGCATTAAAATATAAGCCAAAATGAACAAAGGGGAAATACCAAGTCAGAGCAAAAAAAGCCGACTCGGCTTTCCCCTAGGTAAAGCTAAAGCCGACTTGGCTTTAGCTACTGGAACTTATGATTTAGTCAGTAGGGAAAGCCGAGTCGGCGATCCTGGTAATGGGGTGACCAAGCCTCATGAATGCTTAGGATTCCATCTTAATTCTCATTATTCCTGAGATTATTATGGGTATAATGCACCATTATACTCATGAATGCCTAGCTTAATTGCAATTGATGATTTTCTCATGAATGAGATCATCAATGGTGATTAATGACCAAGACTCCTCTTGTATACTCTTGTAGTATAAATAGAGACCTTGGGCATTGAGTTGAGGACACTTTTACTCTTATTTCTATCTCACTTTCTCTCATTTGTCTTTGCTAATCCAAGAGAGTAATTAACTCTTGTTTTTGCTTTCCTCTTCTCATAATTAAGCCTAAACACTTGTTATTAAGTAATATATCCTAAGTACTAAGGGTATATTGAAGTTGTTTGTATCTCATTGTGAATTTCCAATCTTAAACCCAAGTACCTATGTGGGGGAAATATCACATAAGGAAAGTGAGCACACGCTTACAACTTGTATCAAGTTTTCGGGTAACGGTTGTCGTTACAAAGTTATCTTCATACTCCTCTTAGCATTGTAATTGTTCTTTTATTTTGCCATCAACAAAGGGGTTTTATACAAAAATCCCGATTGTAATTTGTATTGTCATTACATACATTTCGTAAATATTAGACCATACAAAAGCAAATCACATTATACTTTAATAAATTTAGATTTTAAATTAGATCAGAAAATGAGAACAAGCTCTAAAAAGGATAGAATAGAAATATTATTATGGTCATAATATTAGGAGCTATTATGTTTTGTTATTTACAATCTCACAATTAAATTCATTTGTTTTTTTCCTTAATCCCAATAAATATGTTATTCTACCTCTGCCTTACGAAATTTGCCCAAATTTTCCACATTAAATTTACCTCAATTTTATTTTTGGTCGTGATTCATAGTCTTTTTAATTTTCATCCACACATTAAACGTGCTTTTGATCTCATTTACACCTATTTATTAGTTTTCGATAAAATATGGCTGTACTAAGTTTTCTTAATTTTCCCACCAATTTATCTCGCAAATTAAACATAGAGAGTATTTCATTTTTGAGACATAGTCTCACCTTATCCCTCTTATTCTCATATAAACCTACAATTTCTTTCAGAATCTCATCCGCACATATAATCTCCTACTTATCTCATCTATGCATTTCTTACTTTCTACCTTATTTTTCCACTATTTTATCTCATCGTTAATAAAGTAGCAATTGCCATTTATAGCAAATTTAGCAAAACTGAGGAGTACACATAAGTGAGTATGAAGATAAAATCGAAAAGCTAATAATCAGTCGCGAATCCACACAAGGGAAATTAAGATCCGACGCTCACCGACAGAGGTGAAGCTACAGGTGAAGCTACACCGTGGGCAGGAACAAGCCCTGTTAGGGTTTTATTTTAATATCGCAAGCGCACGGGTGTCGTAGCACAATTACGGGTCGGATCACGGGGAGACAGGATTAATACAAGAGTTGCTTAGTTAATCACTTGCGAAACAAATGATTTTGATTGTTATTTCTAAGACTATGTGATAACACTTAAGAAATATGAAGAATTCAAGATAATAAAAGGACTAGGACATAGGAATTCCCCACTAATAGCATGTAATTATTTCGATAAGGATTGCAATTGATTCCGTTGAATTGAATTAGCGATCTAACTTAATCACTCCTTTTCGGGATGGTAATCAAATTAAAACAGATTAAATGGGTTCTCTCAATCTCAACTTTCGTATTTTAATCGATTAACATCACAAGAAAACATACTACTCAATCTCAACTTTCGTGATTTTGATTAAGAAGACATATTCACTTGATTTATGTAACACCCCTGAATTTCCGACCCTCTTTACTTTAGAAGTTGTAGTTGTATTTTTAATATAAACATACGTTAATATTTAAATTCAATACACTTTATAAGTCGCGTGGGCTAGATCCCTTACTTTTGTAAACATTGAGGAGAGTTGCCTTATTAAGAAACATATTGAGAACCATATACTAAGGTTTGTGGTACTGAGACCAGAGATATTAAATAATTAGAATGCCATGGTCTAACCATTCTATTCTTGCTTATGTTTCGAGGTAAGTAAGTTACGGGGTCGTAACTAAGTTTTTAAGGGGGGTAGAATGCGTTAGATTTTCGCGTGTTTGCATACATTTTCTCGTCTATGATAACAATCTATTGCAATTGGCATGTTTTTGATTGATTGTTTTTATTAAATTGTGTGATATTTACATGCTTGTGATTAGTTGTTGGGTCAATGTAGGTGATTAAAAACACTCGAAATGAAACATGAATAAATATATTTTGATAGATTGAGTATCCTTGTGTCAAAGGTGTCGATAAGGACACGATTCGTACGTCAATTCATGAGCAGAAATAAATAAAAACACCTTCTCGAGTTACTAGAAACATAATTTTTTCGGGGTTGTACTCTTGTTACCTCAGTTTCGGGGACGAAACTCTTTTAAGGGGGGTAGTCTGTAACACCCCGAGATTTTCTGACTTCACTAATTAATATCTTAATAACTTTTAGGGATTTTATAATTATATTAAATTAATTTTCAAGTAGTTTAATAAGTTTCGTTTGTAAACGAATTTAAATATTAACGTATGTTTATATTAAAAATACAACTACAACTTCTAAAGTAAAGAGGGTCGGAAATTCAGGGGTGTTACAATTTATCATCCAAGACTAATAATATTCTCATCCCTCAACTTTCGTGATTTTGGTTTTAAGAGAAATTAAAAGGCTTTAACTTGAATGATCATACATAACAATTTAATCAAATCAATTCAACATCACAATCATCAATCCTCATTTAACAATCACATACATATTAGGGTTCAAATCCTATGCCCTAGCATACAAATCTACTCACTAATCATGGCTATGGAGATTTCTAAGACTAATAAACTATCATGAAACAAGAAATAAGACATAATTTAAATACTTGAATAATAAAGAAAATACCTTGACAATGGAGAATTGAAGAACGGTAATGTAAATTGCAATTGAAATCCAAGAGTACAATATTGAAATTCTTAATGGAAAGCTTAAACTAAATCTATGACATACAAAGAGTAGTACTAGGGTTTGAAAGAGACAAAAACTGAATAATATAAAAACTAGGTTAAGTTCCACTTAAATAGTGGTTCCAAAAATTAAGAGAAGAAACGGTTGAATTTCCGTAAAAGTGCTGAGCGACGAGTCGCCACTTCAGGGGCGACGAGTCGGCGCTTTTGTTCTGTTTGCATCAGGGCAGTTTCCTCTCGAGCGACGAGTCGCCACATGATGGGCGACGAGTCGTCGCTTTGGTTCTGGAGTGCTAAGGAGAGATCAGTGAATTTGCAACGACTCGTTGCATAGGCTGTGGCGAGTCGTTGCTTTCTCTCTGGATTGATATCGAGATCAGCAAGTATGCGACGAGTCGCTGCTATGGTTGTGGCGACTCGTTGCTTTCCTCCTGGACTTGTTTTGGCTCGTTTCTCCATCATGCTAGGGGTCTTAGGCTATTTCTCCAAGCCTTCACCCTCTAATAACTCCGTAGACTAGTGAAAAGCCTCAATTTCGCCTCATAACGTCATAAATCTACAAAATAAGCACACGAGACAAAAATTGCAACAATCCACTACCATAATCCCTAAACATCATTATAACTTCGCCCACAGAGTATAGAAATAGCATAAATAAGTGCAAATAATTGCACTTATCAAGCCCTGCCCCCCTTGTCGTAAAATGTGACCCTTTGTATTTTTAGCTTTTTACTAATTTATGATATATAGTTTGACGAGTGGAAAAATACAATAAATTATTATAGCTTAATGGACTGAGTAACACATCCATAACATACAGTCTTGAAATCAAATCCTAATATAAACCAATTTTTTTAATAAACTAATAAATTTATATCATAATGTCATTACTCTTTATCTTTCATTATGTTATATACTTATATTTATCCTTTTTACTAGTGTGTCTATATTTTTGCTATCTTAATTTTAATAGTATTTTTTTGAGAATTACTAGGGGAATATAGAGTCGGAAAAATATTTGGCTGGATTTTTTAAAAAGTGATAATTATAGGCAAACTTCAACTCTATTTCTTTAATAAAATATTTGTTATTTTTAAATTCATTTTAATCTATATAATATCAATATTTTCATGATTTAACTAGTTTTTATATTCACTTAAAAAAAAACTAGTTTTTATATAAATAGTTTGCTCATATCGACTATTTTATCCCCTAAATCAAAATTCAAAGTTCGCCCTTGCTCACTGCCATTTATGTGGTTCACGTTTCCGGCTCATTTTCTAAGTTCGGCCCCCGTAAATATTTTTATGTTACAAGGATTATTACAAGAGTTCTAGATAATTGGTGGTTAAATGATGAAATAAATGAAAAATTACCTAGAATTATTTAAAATATTAATGATTTTTCTACACTAATTCCACATATTGATTAATTATGATTAATCCCAACTATGAGAGGCATTTTCCTACAGTAAACTCCGTGATCGAATGACTTGTTATAACAAGTTTTAATTTTTTTAAAACAAAAGTTAAATTAAAATAAAATGTGAAGAAAAAAATGTAAAAAAAATTGATGTTTTTACTATTAGTAATTTTATGTAAATTTTCAATAATTTTCTCTAATTTTAAATTAATTATCAGTTTATTGTTTTGGCAAATTACCTATTATATAGCAGGTTATCGGGTTACCACTCCCTCCGTTTCCTTTTTGATGTTACTATTTGGGTTTTTCACCAATATTAAGAAAAATGGAATATTTAATGGTAGTGGGTTTTATTTTAATTATATAGTAGTGGAAAGTAATGATTGTATTGGAAGTATGAGAGAAAAAATAATTAAATAATAGTGTAATGTAATGATTGTATTGAAAGTATGAGAGAGAAAATAATTAAATAGAAAGTATTCTAAATTGGAAAAACTTATTGAACTACCCGTTTTAGTATGATGGAAAAACTAAAAGAAACGGAGAAACTAAAAGAAACGGAGGGACCGAGGGAGTATATTCTAGGCAAATAGTCATGGGTTTTTTTTTTTTTTTTTTTGAGTTTGGTTAATCAAGAGGTAAGAAAATTTTTGAAAAAATCACAAAAATACTGAATTATTTTGGGAAATTTTTCCTAAAATAAAACTTTGATACTTTTGAATTTTTTTTTTTTTTTAGTTTGTGGCTCCATTATAATCCTAATAATTGGAGTTAACGTCCTCAATCAAAAGTAAAAGGAAATCATTGTTGATCAATATTTCCCACCAACAGTGTAATGTTTACCACTGAGAAAACAATTTCGTTCTCTTTTCTTTTCCTGCACTTTAGCACTACCCGGCCAGTACCCAGTGGTATGATTGTGATTCTGATGTCCATGCCATAAATAAATGTAGTATGGTAATGATAACATTTTTTTTTTTGGAACCGTTTGATAGGTGATAATAAACGTCGTTAATAGAAATTAAAAATTAGTATAATTTTTGTTAAAAAATAGCGTAGCTACCTTAATGGCCAGTACAACTTCAATCACTCATTTCTTCATAAAATTCATTTCAATGCATTACCATTGGGAGATGTGGTATTAGATGGTAATGAAAATGTGTTAACAAAAAAACTAATCTGTGATCAAATGTTCATTACCATGGGGATTATATGAAACTTTTGATGAAATTTTACACTAAATAAATGATTCTCATTACCACTATTTTATACCATTAACTAAACGGCCCGGAAATGCATGACTTCTTTGTGTTGATATTCCTCCAACTCCAAATTACTGTCAATCTTCCTCTTATTTTTCACTTATTGTAAAATAAGTGAAGTATTTATGATGGAAAAATAATACTTCCTCCGTATTTAATTATTTGCAACTTTGGGGTCCTTCACGGACTCCTAGACAAAACTTTTAGTAGTGTATTAAAATAGATTAATGAAGTTAATGGGGTGTGATTATAGTATTATAATATTAAAAAGTAAGAGAGAGTATTAAAAAGTATGAGAGAGAGTATTAAAAAGTATGAGAGAGTATAAAAAAGTAAGAGAGAGATATTAAAAAAGTAATAAAAAACTTTCTATAAATGGAAAAAAAAAGAAAGTTGCAAATAATAGAATACGCCATTTTTAGTAAAAGTTGCAAATAACCAAATACGGAGGAAGTACATTATTTGTGGATGAGATTAAAAGAATAAAAATTGAACTACAATCAAAAAAAAAAGTGTGCAAAATCAATAAGTCAGATTAAAACCAAAAGGGTACCAAATTATTACAAAATGAGAGATATTGTCAGAGAATTATACATTTAGAGATATTTAAAATTGAAAACATGCATTAATAAATGTGTCAAAATCAAATGGGAGAAATAAACCGAATATGAGTCGGTGCTTGTGAATTGTGATAGCTACTTTCATTGAATTGTCAGTGATGCATTATATTGAAGTGACTAAAAGAAAGTTGTCTCGTCGATCTTTTAGGTAAATTAATTATGATTCTTTTATAATTTAAAAATTATTTGTATAATATTAATTGTGCTGTTTATGAATAAATTATTAGTTGTTTAGTAGTATAAGTGTCGTATAATGCACGATTTTGTTGGTTTTATGTTATACTTCCTCTGTTCCATAATACTTGCTACATTTCACTTTTTTACGCAATTCAATGCAATGTGTTATTTTGTTCATTTATATGTCGAATTATACACATTTAAAAATAATAAAAAGTTTCTATTATGAAACTATGCGATTAGACGATTCAAACAAGATCTCATTTGACTATATTATACTTACATATTAGCCGCAATATATAAAATAAGCTTAAACGATTAATAGTGCCCAAAAAAAATGTAGCAAGTATTATGAAATGAAGGAAGTAAAGTTAGAGTTTATTTTCAATTTTATTTTATTCACTTGTTAACAGCGAAATAAAATGACAATGACAAGATTATTAATATCGTATATCGAATGCATAATGCAGTGTATTATATTCATTGTCGACCCCCTCCTTAAGCGTCTACATTTGTTACACATGAAAATTATCTAGAATAATTTGAAGTATTATGTGAAATTGTCATGTATAATCATTAAATATTGTCTCTTTATTCTTAATTTATTAAAAAGGACTCACAAAGAAGGATTCGGGTGGGGGTTTTATTTTCGTGAAAGATGCGGAGAGATCATACCCGTTTCTCCAAGAAGGGAGTAAAGAGAGATGTGCGCAGTCTAGGAACCCCCAACTGATACCGTGCCCAGTATGGGTCGGACCTCAAACCTTTTACTCTATCTGCAGATATGCTCTATCCATTGAGCCACAAGCTAGCGCTTTTGATATCTAGCTCTAATCAAAAAAATTTTTCTACACTACATCAACATTTTGGTATAATTATTCTAATACACTACATCAACATTTTAAAATTTACAATCTGTTAACCAATTTCAATGGTTCTCTATAAGAAAATTTGTCTTGTGTATTACTTGTTGAATCAAGCCCGAAATCTCATATCGATGAGGGTGAGTTCGATCACCTAGTAGCTTATGCTTTGGCTTGCACAAATGAGGATAGTGTGGAGCATGAATCAAAGTATGGAGTGGTTCACTTTGGAACACTTGGTGAAGTGTTTAGTGATGATGATTTGAGAAGCTTTGATCAAAGGATGAATTGGGTTGATCAAAGCAAGAGTGGGTGCAAAGGAGTGGCTTGGAGTGAAGCTTGGACAAGGAACAACACAAAGGAAGGATGTCATGAGCATGGCAGCAGCTATGAAGGGCAAGGAAGCATAGCTGAAGGCTGCTCGACCTACACGAGCAACATGGCTCGATCGAGCCAACATCCAGCAGCTTGGCAGTGAGTTCTGGGACCCCGCTCGACCCAGTCGAGCCAGCTAGCTCGGGCGAGCGGCTGGGCAGCAGACAAGTTCTGACTCACTGTACTTGTATACGAGTTTCTTGATTCTTGCTTGTTTTGCTTGGGCTTCAAGCACCCATTGTACTACTTTATTCTAGAAGGTTCTAGGGTGTCCTAAGGCTTATAAAAGAGTCCTTTAACATCATAGAAATGCATTGTAGACATACACAAGAGTGAGAGTACTTTGTTGAGAGTTTCTTACTTTGTTTATGTATTAGTGTGAGAATAGCTTTGGTAAGGTGTTAATCAAAGCTATTAGAGTGAATCATTATTGTATTGTTGAATATATTAATGATAAAAAGCTTTTGTTGAGGGGGAGGTATCCTAAGATACCTCATAATTCTTGTGTTGCCATAGTTTTCACTAGTGCTCTGTTTTTCTTTGTTTTTCACCATTGTTTTCATCTTGCTTTCTTAACCAAAACACAAGCCCATTCACAACATTACTTGTTGGAAATACTTCACATGTGAGACAAGATTCCACATCGAACAAAAAAGTGGGTTGTGGACTTGCATATATACTTGGTGAGCTAATCCTCCTATAGCCATATGGTTTTGGGTAACAATGAACCTCACCGAGTGTATGTGCAAGTCAACACTCTTGACCCGTGAATTTGTGAGTCCAAGTCTACGGGCGTCCCATAACCTCACAAGTAGGCCACGGTGAAATTATGTGACGAATTGTCACGGCCTAATATTACTAACTCTAAGAAAGTGCAAGTAATTATGATGAGTGAGTACTCCGTATGAAGGTAGAATTGAAAAGAAAGAATTGATTGGAGATTGGAGAGAAGATGTTGAATGAAATCAAAACCAAGTAAAAAGCAAAAGGTAATTGGGAGTCATCATTCATAATACTTCCCACTAACTATGAATTTCCTAGTGTGGAGTAGCGCCTTTCCTTGAGACTACATTTTCGTTATAATTATCCTTCTCCCTTTCTTTTCCTTCACTTTTACCACCCGTCACTTTTACCAATATAAATAGAGGTGTTCAAAATAGATTCGATGATCTGATAGATATCCGACTTTATAACCGAACTCGCTTTGACCCGACTTAAAAATGGATCTACCATTATGTAAAAATCAATGTGAACACAAAATCTGATTTTGAACCGCCTCGAAACACCTTACACGAAATCAACCTGATGACCCAAATGAACACCTCTAAATATGAATGTATGATAGTAAGAGAAGATATTAGTAAATAACGGTTATTTGTGAGGTCAATAAATCACTTTTATGTGGTAGGATTTAATAGGATGTGAGTTTTGTTATTTAATTTATTTTTTCTTTTATTATTATTATTATTATTATTATTATTATTATTATTATTATTATTATTCTCATAGCATGAAGGAAAAATCTACAAGAACGTAGTGGGGAGTCGAGCGACAAGCTGAGCACCCACACCCTTATGAATATAAAAGACTAGCCTATGAAAGATAAAGGGCTTGGATTTGGTACTACTGGAGTTGCTCGAGGCAAATAATGTAATCCTGGATAAGTGGATAGCAAGTCAAGCGCGTCCTCCCTTAATTCTCCGAAAGTGGAGAAAGCCAATGGGATGAATTATTATTATTATTATTATTATTATTATTATTATTATTATTATTATTATTATTATCTTTTTATGGTAATTTATAAATCACGGTAACTGATTAGAAATTTTCTTGATAGTAAAATCAAACTATATGCTATTAACCAGGGCCTGACCGTGTCTACTTAAGATGTATTGGTGTGTAACATGTTTTGATATTAAAAATTTTGTATTAATTGATTATACTTTATATGTAATTAGAGGAATTAGCCCTTAATATAGTTTTTCGCCCGGGTCCCCTAAAATTTTAGGGTCCATCTTGCTATTAAAACAAATTATTGTATTTGACCGTCATGCTAGCTCTATTAGTAAAGCTTAAATAATCATATTTTCATATAAAACCAGTCTCTACTACTCTGACCATTTACCATTAGTGTTGTTTAAAACAAATACCTTATAGTTAAACCTAAGTATGACCTAATTTTATAATGAAGTTATAATTATGTAAAAGGAATATGCGTAGAAAACCCAACTTTTTAAATAAATTTAAAATATTTAACCCAAAATCAATCCGATGACATTCTAATGACATTTTAGTTGCAACTTTCTTGTGGTGTACTCCCTCCATCCCTATGAGATAATAGCAAAGAAAAAAAGTTAAAAATTAAGAAAGTGGTAATAAATGAAGAGAAAGAATGAATTGTGTGGATGTAATTAAAAGAGAGTTAAAATGTATGGATGACATTAAAAGAAAGTGGTGGGACCAGGGCCGTCGAATAGCAAGTGCAAAGCGGTCAACCGCTCAGGGCCCCGTGTTTTTTAGGGCCCAAAAAACTTATTTTTATGTATATAAGTGATATTGATTTGAATCAAATTTATATATAACTTACATTTTTTTGCTAAATAATATGAGTTTTTAGTGTTTTTTTTGTAAAGTTGATTAAATTTTAACAATAAAAAACAAAAGATGTATTATATTATGCGTTATGTCTTAAGTTTTTAGGGGCCCATTTTTATCTTTTGCTCTGGGGCCCAAAAATGAACGAGACGGCCCTGGGTGGGACACAGTCTAAAAATAGAAATGCTACAATTTAAGTGGAACAGACGAAAATAAAAAATGCTGCAAATTCATAGGGACAGAAGGAGTAATTGATAAATAGTACTCCTATGTCCCAAGAAAACTACATTTTAAAATTGTCACATTTAGACGTTATAAGTTGCTCGGATTTACAATTATGGTCGTGGTGTTGTACAAAGAACCAAGCCACTACTTAAGGCTACGTTCAACATATTCAAATGTATATAGTTACGTTCGGAGTATATGTTAACTGTTAAAAGTTACTAAATTGTTAGAAAAATATCATAATTTTTTAAATTGCATAGACACTTAAAAATTTATTAATTTTCACTATAACATAATTTGCTTTTAGTAAGATATATTTAGCGACATTTAATTTAATTGTCGTTATTTCAAATTTCTTATAGTGTATATAAAAGTTTTGGTGACATTTGTTAGAACCTTTAGTAGTATAATAAAAAGTCATACTATATATAATTGTCATTATAGTGTATATAATGACAATTATATATATAAACCTAGAACACGAACCCGAAATTCCACTATTCAAAAAAGGAAATGATGCAAATTAAGTGGGACGAACCAAAATGAAAAATGATGCAAATTCAATGGAACAGAGGGAGTATTAGTTAACCCACAAACGACTTGTATTATTTTATATGAAATTGTGGGTCTTTTTCTTTACCGCTTGTTCAAAACCTTTTGAGTTCCATTACTTGATTTATATTTACTCCATCCTACCAAGTAGCAGTCCATTATATTGAAAAGAACTCGATTGTTATTGACGCAGCAGTGAACAAGTATTTCCATTTTGGTTTTGCTCATTAACACCCACCACTACCCAGCTATCAATGGTAAGTTTTCTGATTTTAGCTACTTATTTCAGCTGTTATCATCTGTTTTAGCTACTGTTCAGGGGCTACCAATTTAAGCTACTGAATTTAGCATTGTATAGTGAGCCGGGGATTCCGTTTGGTCGCGCTTTCCTATATGGGTATGAGTGGCCACCGTCTTTCCCTCTTCAGACTCTGTCCATAGTTTTTTATGAGCGAGATATACCGGATTGGATGATGATGATGATACTCTTAGTTTAGTTTTAGCAACTGAGATTATGATAAATAGTTCAATTTTTTTAGCTTTTAGCTACTGATTTCATGTGTTAGCTACTGATTTTAGCTTTTAGGTTTAAGCAAAATTCCCCATGTTGTTAGCTAGTTCAGATTCTAGCTACTGATGTGCAAAAGCTAGCTACTGTAACGGCCAGTTTCGTATGTGGTAATAAACCGCGGTAATAAAAATGAAAAATTAGTGTAATTTTGGCTGAAAATTCTCTAGGCTACCTTGTTGGTCATGCTTGTCCAACTTCAATTATCTCATTTTCTTCCTAAAATTTAATTCTAATGTATTACCATTAGGAGAGGTGAGGTGGTATTAAGTGGTAATGAAAATTTGTATAAAAAACTTTTTTTGTGATTAAAGTTTCATTACCATGGGAATCATATGGACCTTTTGATAAAACTTTACAACTATAAATCATTTCGATTACCACTATTTAGTACTACTGACCAAACGGACAATTATTTAATTTTCAAACACTTCTAATTTACTTAAGCTGCTAAATTATTTTTAGTTAGTTGATAGTTGGAATTTTGGTTGGAAAATCGAAAAAAGATTGAATTATTTTGGATTATTTTTCTAATTTATAATTATATAATATTTAATTTTCAAACACTTTTAATTTACTTGATTCTTTCAAACTTTAAAATTTTTATATATTTCATCAATCTATTCAAAATAAAATGGTATTTCCTCTGTTTTTTTGTTCTTATTTATTTTTTTTTTCATAGTTTTAAATGTAAATTTGACTCTTAATATCTCTAAATATGCATTATAAAAAACATTTACATTATACACTTAGATAAATTTAACGAGAATTATATGGGTATAATTTATCATTTATAAAAAATTTTAATTAAATTTATCTCTTTAAAATAATATATTTTAAACTTGAATAATATTAGAAAGACAGAGGGAGTATTGGTTACATACGATACATACCCGCCAAATAAATATATAAATGCATGATGCTGCTTGTATCATATTGAAAAAACACAACATATATTTTGGTGGAAAAACTATTATAAAGGTAATGTTTAAATTCAACTCAATTTTTAACTCAAAAAAAAAAAAATTCAACTCAATTAAATGCTTAACCTCATGGTTGAAACACAACAACATGTTTTATGCTCTAACACGCCCATAACTTTTTGTCACATTAATATCTAACCTGGAGCAAAGCTATGATTTTTAAGAAAATGCCACTAATTCATATTTTTAATGTAATAATTATTGATTTTTTTAAAGTTTCTCCATAAAGTGATTTAGCGACACTTTATTTGGTCTTTAGTGGCATATTACTATAGTCTATAGTGGCATTTGTGAGAAATGTTACCAGATTCTACGTCGCAAAAAGTTTAAGTGTGATTTTTCAATATGATGAGAAAGGTTATAATAGATGTCACTATATACTATTAGCAATTTGAAATATCAACATTTAAATTAAATGTCGCTAAATATATCCCACTAAAAGCAAATTATGTTATATTGTCAATAAGAAAATGAGTCACTTAGGATGAATATGAGGGAGTATAAAAATAAATAAACTCAACCGAATGTTTAAAGGGATAATATTCTACAAGGTAACAACAAACTTTCGCGAAAGACAAGTTGCAGCAAATCTTAAAACAAATTCCAAAAAATAGCATTGTACTTTTAGAAATTAACAACCTAACGTATAATCTAAAGTTTTTTTTGGCATTAATGTTAACGTAACTTAAATTCAAAAAATATAATGCTATTTTATGTAATTTTAAAGAAAAACGGTTACTGTATGTTAGGACATCTTAAATTCGAATAGAACAATGCTGTTTTGTGGAATTTTTTAAAAAACTTATTACTACTACTTTTTTACAAAAATTTGTTGCTACCATATACAATACCCCATGCATTATGATGGTATTGCTTGCTACAAATGCATGAGAATATATTAAGGAAGTACTCTGTAATTATTAGGAGTATGTGGGGATTTCTTTTTAGGATTTTTTTAATATTATTTTTGAAAAATTAAGAAGGAAAATAGGTTTTTTTATGATTGGGAATATTATAAAGATTAAATAATGGTAGGTATAATAGTTAATGAGGTATAAAGTACGATAAAATAGGAGTAGGTGAAACTTTAAATGATTGATTTTTACTAAAAATGGAAATGTAGCAAGTAATATGAAACTTCCGAAAATAGAAAATATAGCGAGTATTATAAAACGGAGTAAGTATATCTCAACAATGATCCAAAAATTTTATAGTACTAGATTGCTTCTTGGTCATTATGATGGTATTGTTGTTTTGTTTGAATATTTAGTGCATGTTGATTGCAATAACTCACAAAAGTGGAGTATCTATCGTACTAATTCATATCACAAGTGGAAGAAAGAATCTTGCCTTGCATTGTAATTATATCTCCAAAAAGGAGAATAGTGCTACTACTCCCTAATCATTCCTTTTTCTATTTCCATACTACATAACATAGAAAATGGCGAAAATTATTTAGAATAATTTAATATTTTTCATATGTACTATTATATTTTTGTTATGAATAATTTAAATTTTAGGGGTATTTGCCCGTTACAGCAAGATTTATTTTTTAAAAAAAGATAAATTAAAATAAAATGTCGAAAAAAATATTTACGTTTTTTTTTTCTGATTTTTTTAATTAATAAGAAAACATTCTATGTACATTTTTTAAAATTATTCTCTTATTTTACATTAATTTTGATTTTTTTTTTCTAAATTACTTATATAGCATGTCACCGGTTATCTGAGTTTACTTTAGGTAAATACCCCTTTAAGTTGGAATTATTAATGGTTTAGCAATAGATGAGATTATTATAGGAAAATCATAAAAAGTTGGATTATTCTAGGTAATTTTTTCCTATTTATTATTATCAATATAATTGCTTAGAAAAGCATAAATGATTTTCTATTAGTAAATAAATTTAATATTTATTTATAATTATAAAGATTATATATTTTATTTTCAAAATGTTTGAATTCAGTAAAATATAATTACGTGCATTGAAAATTCTATCAATAAAAATGCTTTCTTTGTTTTTTTGTTTGTCCAATTTAGGCTTTTTCACTTTATTAGTGTAAAATTTCTATCATGTTTTTTAAATACGTATTAACGATAAAATATATTTATGTGAGATCTTATTTTAGACTAATAGTTTTTTAATATAAATTTTTTGTAATTTATAGTAATGCGTATTTATAAAATACTCCTCTCCGTTTTTTTTTGTTCTTCTCATTTACTTTTTGCACAATTTTCAAAGCAAATTACGAAACTTAATATCTCTTAATATGTACAATAAAAATTATAAAAAATATATAATTAAAATGTTTACATTTAAACGAATCTATCGAGATCTCACATGAATATATTTTATCTTCTAAATATGTCTCAAAAGCATTAATCAAATTTCGCACTCCATAATGTGGAATATTCCAAATGGAAAGAACATTAGAGTACGGAAGAAGTATGTGTAAAAGAAGTAAAATGGACAAATAAAAAGGAAAAGAAAAAAGTAGTTTATTGGTTTTTTATAAATAATGATATAGATGGAATCATGATTAATTCCCCAATAGCAACGTAACTCTCCTAATTCTTGTATCTCAAAGCTTGCTTCAACTTTTTTTTTTTTTTTTCGGTGATATTTTCACTATCATCAACTCACTTGTTTTTGGAAATCTCAAAAATTTTATTGGAGTTATTTAATTATTTTCTTTGAATTATAACATTTATTAATACTAATCACCTTCCCTTTTTTTCGCTCTCCTATCATTTATTTAATTGCATTCCTTCAATATTTCATTAAAAATCATTGAATAAAAAAACTTATACGGTCAAGTAACCTTCAATATGAATTTTTTTGAAAATAAAAGTTTACTTCTATATAATTAGGGACCCCCTAAATGCCACCTCCTTGTTCAGTGTTCAAAGCTGTCGTATTTCATTTCTCATTGTGAAATCATCTTTAATATCGTGCTACAAAATATAAACCCCATTAAAAACAGTTAGTGACCAAATGTTCAACGCTCATGATTGTAACCCTATAATATGTTTGAACACTTAACGCTCCCTAATACGAGATGATCCTTTTAAAAAAGAAATATAACTGTTGTGACACTATATCTTCTCATGATGCTTAATTTTTCACTTGTTTAAATAAAGAATGAGTGCAATTTAGACCTATAATCTAAATTCTAATATCAAATTTAATAGAAATAAACTCTACTAATAATTAACTAAAGATTTTGATTGAAGCCTTCATGTTTTATACATGGCCTTTTTTTGGGGTTATCAATGTAAAAAGCTTAGGTATATGCATAGTGCAATCATATTTATTTATTTAATACGACCTTTCACTGATTTTCCAAGAATAATATGAACTTTCAATTAACCACCAATAATACGAACTTTGACATGCATTTTCCGCTGGCATACATGACCTATTTATAACGGGTGGTATAAGTCTTTTTTTGACCGTTCCTCAGCAAGTTTCAACCGGTAGTACGAACTTTCAATTAACCACCAATAATACGAGATGAAACCTGCTGAGCAACGGTCAAAAAAAGACTTATACTATTACTACCGGTTATAAATAGGTCATGTATACCAGCGGAAAATGCATGTCAAAGTTCGTATTATTGGTGGTTAATTGAAAGTTCGTATTATTCTTGGAAAATCAGTGAAAGGTCGTATTATTCTGGGTAATTTTTCCTATTTTTATTTAAATATTTACTCCTACCTTTAAGATTGGTCTCTACTCTCTACATTATATAAAATCAAATTTCTTAGATTTGAGTGCCAATTTTTCTAGAAATGGGGTTGTCAACGTAAAAAGCTTAGGTATATATTAGAGCTGTTCATGGGCGGGCTTGGGCGGGTAGCGGACCGGGTAGGACCTAAAAATTCTACCCGCGGGCACAAATATTCAAAAGCCCGCCCGCATTCGCGGGCATATTTTTTTGTCGCTACCCGCCCATTTTTAAAGCGGGCGGGACCCGCGGGTAGGCGGGTATTTTTATATAAAAATTTAAAAATAAATCATATTATAAAGTTAAGTTTTTATAAGAACAAAAAAAAAATATAATACATTATCTAAAATACTCTAAATATATATAAAGACTCAAAATAGTCAAATTACATGAATATTGAATATAGACGGTGGAGTCGGCTACTTGTTCGAACTTTGATAGTCGATTGCTTGAGTGCTTTGAGGGTTAAAAATATTAAAGTTTAAAAGAAGTAAACCTTAAGGCTACTAGAAAAGTAATATACTAAAGTTGGGTATAGGTCATGTAGTAGTATAGTTTAATATTTAATAAAATTAATTTTTAATAAATAATATATTAAACTAAGCGGGCGGGCGGGTATACCCGCGGGTAATGTTTTGGTGTCGCTACCCGCCCGTTTATCTTGGCGGGCGGGTATTACCCGCCCAAACTTTAAATTTTTTTGAGAAACGTTGTCCATGCCCGCCCGTTTTTCGAGCCGGATTGGGCGGGCCTAGCGGGTAGCCCGCCCATGAACAGCTCTAGTATATATGCATGCTGCAATCATACTTGTAAGTACATAATTACTTACCCCTACAGTTTGCATGAGCTAATACTTGTTAGTTGTTTTATATACTTATTTAACCTCTATTAATATTATATACTTTCTCTGTTTTATTTGACTTTTTATATAACCAAATACGTTATTTTAATCATTTATATATATCGAATTATGTATAACTAAAATTTATAAAAAATTGCTCGCATCAGGTAAATATGTGATTAGACAATTCAAACAAGATTCTACTTGAATATATTTTTTTTTCACAACCGCATTATATAAAATAAGCCGAAACATTGAATAGTGCCAATAAAGGTAATGTAACAAGTATTTCAAAATGAAGGAAGTACTTCTACTTAGTTCTACATACTTTATCCGTTCCATAATACTTGCTATATTTTCCATTTTGGGAAATTTCATATTACTACATTTCCTTTTTAGTAAAAAACCAATCATTTAAAGTTATATCTACTCATATTTTTATCCTACTCTATATTTAATTACTCCTATTTTTCTTTTTCATTTTTCAACAAATAATAATATTAAAAAATTCCAAAAAGCAACTTTCCACTTACTACTCATTATTGCACAGTAACTTTTTAATATTTATGCCCATGCAACGGTAGCAAGTAAATCAGAACGGAGGAAGTATAGCAAAAGCTACCTTTTGCTCCAATGCCTTGTTTTAAATAAGCATTTTGATGCTATAAATGAAACCTTTTTTTTTATTATTATTACAAAGGTATATTGCACTCAAATTCCGCCTATGTGGAAGTTACTTTGCATTGGGATAATGACATATTGTTATTACTTATTTGTCTATTGTTGAATTGAAACATTTCAACATTCTTGCCTCATTTTTTGTTACTTGTGATATCAAACCAAAAAAGTATCAGTTGGTCTCTTGAGAGACCGTCTCTTTAAGAGACATCTCTTAGGCCCAACTCATTAAAACTTCTACTTAATGTCTACTTATCATATCCTTAATGTCTATTTACAATATCTTAAATGTCTACTTACATTTAATATTTAATGCCTAGTTACAATGTTTGAAAAAATATATAATGGACTGACCCAATTAGAGATGGTCTATCAAAGAGACCGTCTCGCACAAGAATTTGTGAAAAAGTATTCCTTCTTTTCCTATTATGTTCCATTAATTGATATTGACATTAATATTAATTGCAGATTAAAGGAGCCTAAAGAAAAGATGGAGAATCTGATGAACATATTTTGTGGTCAATTTGAATGTGGACTACAAAGTTCTGACTCATGTACACCTCAATTTCAGTCTATAATACAACCTTCTTCATGTGTAAACCATGCTTTCATGGTTTCTTTTGATATACTACTACTAGTAGTCCTCTTATGGAGCTTCATTTGCAAAATGTTATCTAAGAAACTCGAGCCACGAACTCGAAATAGAAGCCTTTCAACATGGAAATTTCTATCAGTTGTTTTTAATGGATGTTTGGGAGTTGTTTACATAGTATTTGGAGTTTGGATTTTACAGAAAAACTTGAGAAATGATGATTCAATAACACCAATTCATGGGTGGGTTTTATATTTCTTACATGGAGTTACATGGTTGTTAATGAGCCTAATAGCAAGTCCGATTGGAGGCGAGTCGTACCCAAAACCAGATTTGCAAGTTTTCTCCATTTTGGTTGTTTTCTCTGCTGGGATTTTCTGTGTTATAGCTGTATTTTCTGTCATAGTTAACCATGAAAAAGTATCAGTTAAGGTCGTTTTCGATATTCTATCGTTTTTAGGAGCTAGTTTGCTGTTTTTCTGTGCGCGGAATGGGATGGTCGAAAATGGAATAAGTACACTCTACACTCCTTTGAACCGTGAGGAAAATGATGGCTGTGAAACCGATTCAGTGTCGCAAGTTACCCCATTTGCCAAAGCCGGGTTGTTGAGTAAAATGTCGTTTTGTTGGCTGAATCCATTGATGAAATTAGGCAAAGAGAAGACTCTTGTGGAAGACGACATACCAAAACTACGAGACATAGACAGTGCAGAGTTTTGCTACTCACAGTTTCTTGATCAATTGAATAAGAGTAAACATGGTGGATGGCCATCAGAAAGCTCAATGTTGTGGCTGATTGTTGCATGCCATTGGAGGGATATTCTAATCTCAGGGTTTTTTGCACTTTTGAAGACTCTCGCGCTGTCAGCTGGACCGCTTTTGTTGAACTCCTTCATTGAGATTGCTGAGGGTAAAGAAGGTTTCCGATATGAAAGTTATGTTTTGGCAATTTCACTCTTTCTTGCAAAGATCTTGGAATCGTTGTCGCAAAGGCAATGGTACTTCCAGAGCAAATTGATTGGCCTTAAAGTGAAGTCTATGCTTACTGCCGCAATTTACAAGAAGCAGCTGCGTTTGTCGAATGCTGCCAGGAGGACACACTCAGTTGGTGAGATAGTGAACTATGTAACTGTCGATGCTTACAGGATCGGAGAATTCCCTTTTTGGTTTCATCAGATTTGGACAACCAACCTACAACTTTGCCTTGCATTAATTATTTTGGTTCGTGCAATTGGACTTGCAACTATCGCATCGCTAATAGTGATTGTTTTAACCGTTCTTTGCAACACGCCCCTTGCCAAATTACAGCACAAGTTTCAAAGGAAGTTGATGGCTGCGCAAGATAGAAGACTAAAGGCGTGCTCAGAGGCTGTTCTTAACATGAAGGTGCTGAAATTATATGCATGGGATACTCACTTCAAGAATGTAGTAGACGCATTCCGGAAAGTAGAATGTAAATTGTTGTCAGTTGTGCAGTTACAAAAGGCATACACTTTTTTCCTGTTGTGGACGTCTCCTGTATTGATCTCCGCTGCTACATTTGGCGCTTGTTATTATCTCGGAATACCTCTGCATGCCAGTAATGTTTTCACGTTTGTTGCAACAGCACGTCTAGTGCAAGAGCCAATCCGAGCCATCCCTGATGTCCTTGGCGTATTCATTCAAGCTAGAGTTGCGTTTGCAAGGATTGTGAAGTTTCTTGTAGCACCAGAGCTGCAAACTGAAAATGTTAGGAGAAAGAGCGATACGAGTTGCATAAACCATGCTATTTTAATCAAATCAGAAAATCTTTCATGGGAAATGAGTCCATCAAAGCCGACACTCACAGACATAAATATATGCGTTCGTAAAGGTGAAAAGATCGCTATATGTGGAGAAGTTGGCTCGGGTAAATCAACATTACTGGCAGCAATTCTTGGAGAAGTGCCACATATAACTGGAACTGTAAGATTCTTCAATAACCTTCATACTTTTGAATTATGGCATCACCATACACATAAGTGATATCTAAGCATATCCATTACATTATTAGAACCCTACAAACGACGCATAAGAAACTGTTGGGGGATACATTGTGCAATGAAAAGTTCTATTAGAACCAAAACGAGGAATAAAAACTTATGATGGCAAAAATAGACATGTATACAATCGGCACCAAACTAAATTAGATGCCCACTTAAGCCATATCGTAAAAAAATTAAAACTTGCATCTAACTTGAAAGCCGTTTTGCACCAGAACTGAACAGTCTCACAAGATCTCTAAGCAACCCTTCTAGTGATCTAATTGTAGTGATACTTAACCAGATGTTTGAATTTAAATTATTGTCATATTGATACGAAATCCTAAAGTATTTCCCCTTTCAAATCTATTCTCTTGTAGGTAGAAGTTTATGGGAGAATAGCTTATGTTTCCCAGACAGCCTGGATTCAAACAGGAACAATACAAGAAAATATTCTTTTTGGGTCTGCCATGGATGAACAGAGGTACCAGGCAACTCTTAATAGATGTTCATTGGTAAAGGACCTCGAACTTCTTCCTTATGGGGATATGACTGAAATAGGGGAAAGAGGAGTTAATCTAAGTGGTGGACAGAAGCAACGAATTCAACTTGCACGTGCGTTATACCAAGATGCTGATATTTATCTTCTGGATGATCCATTCAGTGCTGTTGATGCACACACAGCAACTAGCCTTTTCAATGTAATTCTCAAACCTTAACTATGAAATTGTTTATTTCCTCAATCACTCTGTCAAGCAACCAACTCAACCAAAAGCTTACGCTGATGGTTGAGGCCCCAGGTCCTAGGATATGTTATATACTCTAACACGCCCTCTCACACGAGAGCCCATAGGGCTAGAAGTGTGGATGAACATAGGCGCTGAATATTCCACTTTAAATAAGGGGTGGCTGAGATTCGAACCCGTGACCTCTTGTCACGTTGGCTCTAATACCATGTCAAGAACCAACTCAACCAAAAGCTTAAGCTGATGGTTGACGCCCCATGATATGTTATATACTCTAACATACTCGAGTTAAAATGGCTTTTTATATTGTGACAGGAATATGTAATGGAAGCTCTTTCTGAGAAGACGGTCTTACTTGTGACACATCAAATTGATTTTCTTCCTGCATTTCAATATTGCTTGGTGAGTGTATCATCGCTAAGAGACTCAATACTATGAATAAGTAAATATGATCCCTGCAATCATAACTGAACACATTTCTTCTTGTTTTGCAGCTAATATCAGATGGAAAAGTTCTTTCGGGTACATATGAGGCATTATTAGCGTCAAGTAAGGAGTTTTTAGACCTTGTAAATGCACATAAAGAGACGGCTGGTAGTGAAGCAATGGCTGTAGTCGGTACATCTAAAAGACATACATATGCTACAAATGAGATTAAGAAAGTACATGTGGAGGAAAAACATCAACCATGTAAAGGGAATCAGTTGATAAAACAAGAAGAACGAGAAGTTGGAGACATTGGGTTTAAGCCATACTTAATATACCTGAACCAGAACAAAGGATGTATCTATTTCTCTATTCTCGCTCTTTCTCATCTTTCCTTTGTGGTAGGCCTGATATTACAGAATACATGGATGGCCTCCGGTGTTGATAATCCTCGTGTTAGTGAATCAAAACTAATTGTCGTGTACCTCATAATTGGACTTTGCGCAACAATATGTTTACTCATAAGATCTGTTGCAGTGGTTAAATTAGGAATGGAATCATCGAAATCTTTGTTTGGTCAATTACTAAACTCCTTATTTCGTGCTCCAATGTCGTTTTATGACTCTACACCTATTGGGAGGATACTCAGTCGGGTAAGTATAATAGCTATGTAGATCTACATTAGTTGTCTAATAACATAGACGTAGCTCTTACGCTTTCTTTTGACACTGCAGATTTCTTCTGATTTAAGCATTGTTGACCTCGATATCCCCTTCAGCATTCAAACAGCCTTTGGTGCTACTACCATAGCGTGCGCTAATTTTGGAGTGTTGACTGTAATTATCTGGCAGGTCTTGTTCGTCACATTACCAGTGATTTACATGGCAATACGACTGCAAGTAAGTTTTTGGAGGATATCGCACAATCGAAACTATAATTGTTGTTTGTAGACGGAATCTCTGATGTATGAAAATTTATTGAGAAGTTTAACTAATCTAAGAAACATATGCACAGAGATACTATTTTGTCACTGCGAAAGAGCTGATGAGAATTAATGGCACAACCAAGTCTAAGGTAGCAAACCATTTAGCCGAATCTTCAGCTGGAGCCATGACAATTCGAGCTTTTCAAGAGGAAGATCGCTTTTTCGCTAAGAATATAAAATTGATTGATACAAATGCAAGCCCATTCTTTCATAACTTTGCAGCCAATGAATGGCTCATTCAGAGGATTGAGACCCTTAGTGCGACTGTTCTAGCAGCCGCTGCACTGTGCATGGTTTTCCTTCCTCCTGGTACATTCAGCTCAGGTGAGTAATTCTCTTCTTTTCCTCTTTAGCACTCATTTTCGGGTTTAACTGGATGCATATTTTCCAATGTTTCTTTTCTTGAGCGGAGGAACTCTTTGACCGCACTCTCTTTCATGGGTATGAGTTGCCGTCTTTCTTCCCTCCCCAGACCCTGATCATAGTTTTTCTATGAACGGGATACACTGGATACGATGATGATGATGATGATATTTTCCAATGATGTGGTTGACTAGAAAGTATCTTTGAGCGCTAGAGTTAGACAAAGCTAATGCAACCGATATTGCAGGCTTCATTGGTATGGCACTATCATACGGTCTTGGGTTAAATTTGGGTATGGTTTTTACAATTCAGAATCAGTGCACATTGGCCAATCATATAATATCTGTAGAGAGGCTTGATCAATACATGGATTTACCTAGTGAAGCTCCAGAAGTCATCGAAAATAGTCGCCCTCCTCAAAACTGGCCCTCCGTAGGTAAAGTGGAGATCCATAATTTGCAGGTAATACTTTCTACGTTTGTATAAACATTCGAGATATTAGAAAGTTTAGAAATTAACAATTCATGCTAAAAACAGATAAGATATAGACCAGAGACACCACTAGTTCTTCAAGGAATCAGCTGCACGTTTGAAGGAGGAGATAAAATAGGTATCGTTGGTAGAACAGGTAGTGGCAAGAGTACCCTAATAGGGGCATTGTTTCGCTTAGTGGAGCCAGTAGGAGGGATGATTATAGTTGATGGAATTGATATATCTTCAATAGGACTTCACGATCTAAGATCACGTCTTGGGATTATTCCTCAAGATCCTACACTCTTCAATGGAACAATACGATTCAACTTGGACCCTTTATGTCAGCATAATGATGAAGAAATTTGGACGGTACAACTTTCCTTTTTATTACGTATAGGACTCGACAAAAAATGCGATTCTAGTGCCTTTTGTTCTTAACTAATGCCAAACTACTAATGTTTTTGTGTTCTATGGGAAGGTACTCATCAAATGTCAGCTTAAAGAAGCTGTAGAGGAGAAAAACCATGGGCTAGATTCTTTAGGCAAGTCTTTATGCTTCGAAAGTACGTCTAAATTTAAATACTTAATATTAGTATGACAATAGATACTTTTACCTTCAGTTGTGGAAGATGGATCAAATTGGAGCATGGGGCAACGACAATTGTTCTGTCTTGGGCGCGCTTTACTGAGGAGAAGCAGGGTGCTAGTGCTTGATGAAGCTACCGCATCCATTGATAATGCAACGGACATGATCCTTCAGAAAACAATAAGAACAGAATTTACGGAGTCCACTGTGATCACTGTCGCCCACAGGATCCCAACTGTGATGGAATGCACAAAAGTTCTTGTAATTAGTGATGGTTAGTCATCTTTCCGACAAGTTTAGATCAGTTCAATCATCTCTATCTTGATTAAATTAAAACGCCAAAGGAAAAATACGATATGAAATCATTCAGCATGATGAGAACTAAACAATTGACGTCTAACTACGTTGCAGGAAAACTAATGGAGTATGATGAGCCAATGAAGCTAATGAACAACGAAGGTTCACTATATGGCCAACTTGTAAAGGAATATTGGTCTCACTTCCATTCTGCTCATCAATTGCATTGAACAAAGTACGCAAAGAAGCTACAAAGTTTCGAAGATAAACATCCTTCATCTACTCTTCTAGCCGGAATTGAAAATCAATGCTTATCCTTGTTCTACTTGTTCTATGTGATAATTAGTACTTCAAATCTGACAATTTGTTAGACAATAGAAGCAAAATAATGGAAGAGTTGTATCATAAGAAACATGGAACCTCATTCCATGCTACAATATCGAAATCTTGCGCACAAATGCCAAGTTGTGTTTCTTATTGTCTACGCCACTTCACACCAAAGCTACTATATTCAAAGTGCATGGGTTTTGTGACTTTGAGGCTTATTGTAGGATCTCCACCTTATCTCTTCTTAGAGACTACAACATTGCTAATAGTACTAGTGGGAACATCCTTTAATGTTGTGTCGTGGTCATCTTGAGCTGGTGGGGCTTGATCAGTCATTACCTCGTGTTGAATGCCGCCTTGAGGCGACCTCATCGTTACCCCTTTATTCGGAGTCACATATGTCTTACTTTATCCCGACATCATAGTCCTTAACATCACTATGATAACTCAATTTCAAAGTCCTTCTCCTCAGGTACTATGTAATCTTTGAAAAGCTTCATTGTAGATGAGTATTTGAATGAAAATGAATCGAAGTAAATTCAAATAAATAAATATTGTGAAAGATAAGCATAATTGCATAAATAAATATTGCAATAGAAAAGCAAATTTTAAGCCTTAGCATTACAAAGCAAAAATATCTATCAATTAGTGTTGTGTCAAGATTCATGTCAAACAAATCAATATTCAATTGATTTAAGCAGCAAGTTAGTGGCTTTAAAAGCCTTAAAATGTCAACTTGACACTTAATTTCATGATTAAGCCTATTTTTACAAGTCTAACTATTTCAAAACAATAATATATACTAATTAGTATTGTGTGTCAAGTTTCATGTAAAACAAACCAAGAGTGACCTAATTTAAGCAAGTTAGTGCTTAAAAAGCCTTAAAAAGCCAACTCGGAACGTAATTTCAACCATAAGCCTGCTTTTTCAAGTCTAACCATTTCAAAACACTAATGTATACTTATTAGTGTTGTATGCCAAGTTTCATGTCAAATAAATCAAAATTGACCTAGTTCAAGCAAGTTTTTTTTTTCATCTAGAAAGAGATGTATTAATGTTCCAAGAAAGAGCACAAATACAAGACCAAAGCAAGCTAAGCGAAGAGGGAAAACAAAACCCATCCCTCAGAGCTACAACACCAAAACTTACACTAATAAAAAACCCAACAAAATTGAAAATCAAATTAAAACAAAACAGAATAGCAGCAACACAAACTCAACTGCACAAACACACACTAAAAGAAATAGCAACACCAAAATTTACCTTTGCACAGTAACACACCTTTCTACACAACACAACAATAAACAAAAGAACTGCCTTACGCAGTGGTAGACGTACATTGGAGCCTATAGGTTCACGTGCCCCTAGGCTTTTTTAAAACAAATTCATATAGGCTTTTCTATTGGTAAAAGGTAAAAGTGTAAAATTGATACTGAAGTATTTTGATGATAAATACTCCCTCATTTTAGTAATTTTGTCTTATTTATATATTTTGTCTCATTTTGTTATTAGGTTGGTTGATTTATTTTGTTCTATTTCCTCTATGGTATGTCTTTCTAAAATTTTACTAAGGGTAAAATAGTTGTTAATTTTACAAACAAAACTCTGTCGAAATATTGTCTATTAATTGGTGCCCTTGAGACTCCCACCCCTGGATCCGCCACTACTAGAACACACTTTCATTCTTCGCATCTACACTAAAAACAGAAACCTGCCACCGCACATCCAAAATCCACCAGACGAACAGCAGCAGAATACCACCACCACCACCACCACCCCACCCGACCCAACCCCCTCCCCCCCCCCAAACAAGCCACTACATAGCAGCCAAACAGCACAACTAGGCAAGACAACAGCACCTGCACAGAAACATCAACACTCAACAACAGCACACCAGCACAAACAGACCATACACAGCCTACTGCAACAAACACATTAACAACTAAACAAAAAATACCACCACAAACTGCAGCACCAACAGCCACCCCTACTGTAGAAACAACTAGCAGGTAGCACCCAACAACTCCTTCGAGATATCAGCGCACAGCCTCAACAACTCAAAATCCTACTAACAAAGCCATGAGTTTTATTCCTAATCTTTCAAGAGAAACTTCTATTCAAAACAGAAATGATGAACTGCACAATAACAGTTGTAGAACATCTAGCTTTCTCAAAACATCAGTTATTCCTCTCTTTTCAAATGTGATACACCACTGCAACAAAAGTTGTGCAAATAACTTTTCTCTTCATGGCATGACCCCTTCAAATTTTTAAAACACTTTAAAGCTTTGAGATTATTAAGACAATGCACATTCAACCACCGAAAACACACCAACACCATCAAGCACTTTAAAGGAAAAATCACAGTCAAAGAAGTGAAGAACCAATGGCCCAAGTCTTCAAAGCAACTACAACATAAAGGGATCTTCAATGTTAAAGCCCATACCTGCCATTCTATCCTTGGTTCTTAATTTTTCCATGAACAAGTAACCAACAGATAAAAATCTGTTAAGGAATGTTGATATTATTCCACATAACAATAGCCGATTTACAGTTTTGAAGATCAAAATGCAAATAATTGCAACCTAGCATAGCAGAGTAGCCCTAGTTATCAGCAAGCAAATGATTCCATTGCCAATTAGAATCATTACCAGGTCTAATATGCCAAATCTCACTTCCTTTAAGATAAAAGGAAATGCACCCATTCACCCAAAGAGTTTGTTTTTTACTAGAAATATACCAAAATAGCTTGGCTTGAAGAGCTTTTTCCGGCCATTGCTGTTTTGAACCCTAACCCTCCATGTTCTTTATCAATACAACAAATGTCCTATTTTACCAAGCCCCGATCTGCTACACAATCGCCTCTCCATAAAAATCTCCTACGTATAGTCAGGGCCGCTATGACCATAGGCATAATATGCATTTGCCAAGGGCCCATAGTTAAAAAAAGCCCTATAATTAAAAAATGACCTTTAATGAAAGTACACAAATAAAAATTTGTAATTTATGAGTAGTTTTTTTCTTCTCATTTAAGAAATATATGATACGTCTACATTTTTAATACTAATGATAATATATAGGGTTCATCTTTGTTATTTTTCCAAATACCCGTTAAAGTTCAGAATTAACCCTCCATAGACCATAGAGAGGGTCCGCTTCTCTCAATTTGCCTAGGGCCCATACAATGCTAGGAACGACACTGCGTATAGTATCCAAATCATACAAAAAGGATTTCACAAAATCTCCTAAAAGACGGTCTATAGGATAGACCATTGAATCGGCCAGCCCAAATTTTTATTTTGATGATTTTAAAACAAAAATAAAAAAATAAAAATAAACTGATTCCCAAGTTGGTTATAGTTCCAAGTTGTAATGATTCAGTTAAAATCAAAATGAAAATTTTTGGGCAACAAAAAAATCCAGTCCCCATGAAAATGGCAGTTAATGGATTTGGCAGAGACAAAAAAAGTTCCAAACCAAATGAAAATGGTGGATTAGAAATGGCAGAGACAGTTATTTTTTTTGGGTTCCAATGCCAGTTAATGAAGATGAGACGGTTGGGATTTCAAAGATGATAATTCCCACGCCTAATTAAAGATGTCGGTTATTTTTATTTTATTTTTTTATTTTCTTTTTTTTTTAATTGCTAAATTATTTTAGGTTAGGTTTCATGAATCCCGTCTATAGGATAGACCGTCTCCCATAAGACTTATTGCTTCCTGCGAAAGAAAGATGTTTGAAGATCAAGCATCAATATGCGCCTTGAGCTTGGCTAAGCTAAGATGAAAATCAACCTTCTTTTTATAAGGGTCAATGAGAACACCAAGATACTTATATTTCTTATGATCCCTATATATGATGGGACAAAACAATGGTGAATACCATTACTAACAAACAGGATCGATTATGTTGAATTAGAAGAACAAATTAAAAGACAAGATTAGAGAATACCTGATTCCATATCACGGTAGACAATCTTGAAAAAGAAGAGAGAGTATGGATCTTCTATTTTAACAAGTATTCCCTCAAGTGAAGACCCTTAAAGTTATCACTCTTAATTCTCTCTGATAATGGGATGTCAGGAGAAAAGGAATATATGTAACCCAAAGACCATAACTTATATATATATATATATATATATATATATATATATATATATATATATATATATATATAATAACCTGTGACTAGTATTCAGCCCATCATTCAACCCAGTCATAAAATGAGTCTCTAAACATTTAAGGCCCATAACCTATAGATACATTTAGGCCCAAACCTTTTAACTTTAATTAGATCACTTTAAATTGCGCCTAAAGACAGTCTTAATTAATTATAATGACATATAAATATTTACATATAAGCCCAATATTGGACTTTGGTCCAACAATCTCCCACTTGGGCTATATGTAAAAATTGTATAAACTTGTATCATTATAAAACTAAATTTGAGCTCAACCATACTGTCAAAACTGTAATGTATCAGAAACCAATCTCGTCCATCAATTATATTAGCACAGACCAAAGTTGCCTTTGTTACATCTTTTCGTAACCAGACCTCAATGATCATAATACCAACACAAAAGAATGACATAGATCATGAAGTGGATGTGTAGCATGGAAACAACATGCAATGTGATCTTAACATGTCTGTATCCAACTGGTCCACTTTAATAGTGAGATCAAACTATTACCAAAAACATAATCAGGGTATAAAAACCAAACTTTATCATAACTTAATTTCTGCAGAAAACTTTATAACCAAAATGTCAACACATGTTCAATAAATTGAACTTACAAACTCCCACTAAAACTAAACATCCTCCGTAGCAGAAACAACACCCATATGAGCTAAAAGCTCAAGAAACCGCTTGAGTGGTAACGCATTGGAAAGCGGATCCGCAACTTTAGAGTTTGTACTAAAGTGTGTAATTGACAATTCTTTTCCCTGAGTTCTTTCCTTTACAACCTAGAATTTGAGAGTCATAAACTTTGACTTCCTCAAACACTTATTGTTGTTAGAAAATTTTGCAGCGGAATGTTTGTCACAAAATAATTTAAGTGCTCTTTGTATAGAATCCACTATACGAAGCCCCGTGACAAAATTTTGAAAATCAAAGTCAATATGCTTAATGATCTCGAGCTTATTTGACCTCCTATATGTGAGCATATATTTCTTTTCTCCTGACATCCCATTATCAGAGAGAATTAAGAGTGATAACTTTAAGGGTCTTCACTTGAGGGAATACTTGTTAATCTAGAAGATCCATACTCTCTCTTCTTTTTCAAGATTGTCTACCGTGCTATGGAATCAGGTATTCTCTAATCTTGTCTTTTAATTTGTTCTTCTAATTCAACATAATCGATCCTGTTTAATTTGTTAGTAATGGTATTCACCATTGTTTTGTCCCATCAAGTGGTATCAGAGCTTCTTATGTTGAGTTTTTAGGACAATTTCTTGTTTGATTGGAATATCAAGATTTCATAATATCAGTATTTATTTGATAATCTTCCGCCGGATTATTTGTGCCATGGTTTTGTTTTCTGTCTTTAAGATCCGAAAGTTTGGGTTCTTTTCTAAAAAAAAAAATTTCGGTAAGGATTATTAAAATTTCATAACCGCCTTTCTTTTCTTCAGTATTTGATTCATGAAATCAGAATATCTTCCTTTTGGTGGAGAGGTATTTAGGACATATCATTTTGTTTTATGTTATGGCTGTATTTTGTTTGGCAATCATATTGCTATGAGATAGATTTTATGATTACCTGTGCTATTCGTTTGTTCGGTGGGTTTTCCATGGAATCAGTTTCTTTCCGCCGCCAGTTGATTATCATTGCTTCAGTTTTTTTTTTATTTCAGAAACGGTTATTTTTTTTTTTGTGGGTTTTTTCATGGAATCAGTTGCGGTTATTTTTTTTTTGGTATTTCCATGAAATCAGTTTTGTGTGGATCAATTTATTACACAACCAGTTTATGTTCGGTTATTGCACACATATTAGTGGAGTTATTTTTTTTTAATTTTACGGTTAATGGCTATTGGGATTATGGTTTTTTATTTAATTTCCTAATTTTAAGGAAATCAGTTTTTATTGAAGTTTAATAAAAGTATTCAGTTTTTTTTAAGGTCTTGGGATTATTTAATATTATTTATTATGATTTGGTCTATAATTCCTATTTTTAGGAAATTCAGTTTTTAAGGTGGTAAAACAATTTATTGTCCGGTTACAATAAATATGATTTGCCTAAGATTATTAAGCTCCTTTTTTTTTCTTTTGGATTATGGTTTAATCATCCAGTTTTTTTGGAGATTTTTTCAGAAATCAATTTCTTTTAAGTTTTGAGAAATATGATTTTTCTGAAATTATGGTTTTTCTAATTGCCCTCGTATTACAATAATTTTAAATATTATTGTAAAACAGAAAATTCGGAATAATTTATGTTAAATTATAGTATAGTTATACATATACTGGAGGTAATTTAATTGAAACAATATGTCGCCAAAGTGACCTCTTTTGTTGACATTAAATATAGTATGGTTATATATATACTGGAGGTAATTTAATTGATACAATATGTCGCCAAAGTGACCTCTTTTGTTGAAATTAAATTATTAACAATATAAAAGCATAATTCATAAAAATTATTTTATAATCGATCGGCTCAAAAGAAGGTCTTTAATAATATAATTGTGTGAATTTTTTTCGGGTGGTGATAAACGTGTGATAATTATTAGGATTACATGTGATTATTAATCGGCCCAAAGGAAGGTTTTATAATCGACATGTTATTTTATTATCAATGTTAGATTACTACAACAAGTTGTCACTAAGAAGTTAGTATTTTCATCCAAAGATGGAATATTAATGGAAAACCGACATCTTGTAATGGGATGTTACTATATTTGTAACATCCCGTAGTTTAACTCGTATTGTTTTAAAAGAGAAATAGACTTTTTGAATAACCATATAGTCCGAGTCAAACCAGGGCGTTAAACGGTTAGTTAAAACGAATTCAAGCGAAACAAAACTTACGGACCGAGTTCTAATAAAGCTATTATAATCTACCAAACATAAAGACTAAGCAGCAAATAAGTTTGAAAAGGTAGATCTAATTATTACAACTCGAGAGCGTTCATGCCTCATAAAACCAACATTTAAAAAGTACGAAAACTTAAGTTCATAATAAATTCTGATTCTAACGTTTTATTTCTCCCCGAGTAATCCTCACTCCCCACCTGCAATTAACTTACTGCTAGTCATTATCCAAGGAGGAAACGACATCATTGCAGGATCGTTAAGACCAAAAAGTACACGTCAGCAAGAAATCATAATTCAATTAATACGAGTACGACAAATCAAAGATAATAACTTTAATAATTTCTTGTTTCAGTTAGTCAGCCATACTGCTGTATCTTTTTCAGCCATACTGCTGTATCTATTCCAGCCATACTGCTGGTACCACTTCAAACTCCATAGGCGAGACAATACATTAGGGGGAGCTAACCCCTAAGCAAGTCCCTACCATAGACACACGTCCTACTTCGGTGCCTATGGTTAAGTATGCATACCCCCGCGATGGCTCATAGGCTCCAAAGGCCGCGAGTAATTCATTCCACCAATTGACGTCATACTACGTCCACTTTCAAGTTAGTGAGGTCATACTACCTCTGCTTATTAAAATGTTATAATGAAATAACTTATTCGGAAGCGTATCAATATTCATACTACATGCCCATACTTTACCTTTGTTACTGTTGGATTAGTGACTCAATAAAGCCCAAATGATTGTGTATACATGTGTGTGTGTGGTATATGATGATGTTTTGGGGTACTGCTGCTTGCTCGACTGTGGCTCGACCAAGGGAAGGCTGCTCGATCAGTCGAGCAGGAGATCAGAACCTTCTGTCTGCATTCTGATCTTCCGCTCGACCCCCGCTCGACCCACATGGATTTCGCTCGACCTGGTCGAGCAAAGACGCGAGATTGTTCTGTTTTTGCCGAAAGTCTTTATATGGTTCAAGAACATCATTTAGTCTTTCCTACTGGTTCCAAAGCCTATATATAGGCATTGTATACTCATGTATAGCTATCACATTGTAAATCATTTGTTATTAGTCATTGGGATTGAGTTGAGAGCCACATACAAATTCTAGGGTTTCTAGTGAGAGGATTTGGGGAAAATTGATCAATTCTAAATTGTTGATCAATTCTTTGGGACTCTTGTATTCAACAATCAATTCATCAATAATACTCATTAGTGCTTAGAAAGGGTGGAGTTTTTTATCACAATATCACATTGATATTGGGATTTTCTCCACCTCCCAAAATCTTGGTGTTCTTATTTGTTTATGCTTTTGTTTCTTGATTGTCTTGTGTTGATTTTACTTA
This sequence comes from Amaranthus palmeri, assembly GCA_019776075.1. Taxonomy (NCBI): domain Eukaryota; kingdom Viridiplantae; phylum Streptophyta; class Magnoliopsida; order Caryophyllales; family Amaranthaceae; genus Amaranthus; species Amaranthus palmeri. The sequence goes on along the minus strand of JAAKBH010000341.1, from coordinate 330,195 downwards.
GTTTACCTTAGTGAATTCTAACAAATTGGTATCAGAGCTGGTGTTGTGTATTTGGGGGCTTAGAATTCATAGTTTTAAGGTGTTCTTGGTAGAATCTTGAAGTGGTATAGGTTGACCATGGGTGTAACAAGATTTGAGATTGAAAAGTTTGATAGGAATGTGAATTTTGGGCTATGGAAGCTAAAGATGAGGGCTATTCTTGTGCAAAATGGTTTGGAGAAAGCCATGTTAGGAAAAGCAAAGAAACCTCCAAGTATGTCCATGGAAGATTTTGAGGAGATGGACATCAAAGCACTCACTCTTATACAATTGAGTCTTTCCAATGAGGTTCTTAGGGAAGTAGCGAAGGAAGAGACAACGGTTGGGCTTTGGTTGAAACTAGAGTCCTTGTATATGACAAAATCGGTTACCAATCGATTGTTGTTGAAGAGTAAGCTCCATGATCTTAGGTTAGAAGAGGGGAGTTCACTTAAATCACACTTGGATGAGTTTGACTCAATAGTGATGGATTTAAGTAATCTTGATGTGACCTTGGATGATGAGGATCTTGCGATTAAGTTGTTATGTTCGTTGCCTAAGGAGTACAAACACTTTAGAGAGACGGTTTTGTATGGAAAGGATGTGATTACGCTTGAGGAGGTGAAGGGTGCTTTGTTGCAAAGGGAATTGATTGATAAGCAATTGACTAAGAATGGTGATGTGTCACAAGGAGGCGAAGGCCTTGTAGTGAGGGGAAGATCTAAGGGAAATCTTGGAGAGTTTAGACCCAAGAATGGGAAGTCTAGGTCTAAGTCTAGACTCAAGAATGTTGTATGCTTCAATTGTAAGAAAAAGGGTCACATCAAGCGTTTTTGCCCGGAGAATGGAAAGGGTAAAAGCAAGTGGAATGGGAGTGACTCTAAGTCACATGACTCGGCGGCGGTGGTTCATAGTAGTGATGATGAGTGCTTTTATGATGAGAGCACTATTCTTCTTGCGGTGGAGTCGGAGACAAGGTCTAGAGACCAATGGATACTTGATTCGGGGTGCTCATACCACATTACTCCCAATAGGCATTGGTTCACCACATATGAGAGCATTAGTGGTGGGGTAGTGCTTATGGGGAATAATGCGTCATGCAAAGTTATGGGCATTGGTACCGTGAAGATCAAGATGTTCGATGGGTTTGTGCGTACTTTGAGTAACGTTAGACATGTACCCGACATGAAGAAGAACTTGATATCGTTGGGTGCGCTTGATAGTAGCGGGTGTAGGTGTGTTCTTGAGAAGGGCACACTCAAGGTTACAAAGGGTGCTCAAGTGGTTATGAAGGGCAAGAAGGAGGGTTCGCTATATGAGTTGACCGGGGTCACCATTGAGGGGTCCGCTTGTGTGAGTTCATCTATGAGGGAGTCGGATCATACAAAGTTGTGGCATTTGAGGTTGGGGCATATGAGTGAGCGGGGTCTAGTGGAGTTGTCCAAGAAGGGTCTTCTTGGTAGTCAAGCGGTTGGAGCCATGGAGTTTTGTGAGTTTTGTGTCTTGGGGAAGCAAAGAAGAGTGAGCTTCAAGGAGGCAATACATAGAACCAAGGCGTCGCTTGATTACATACACTCGGACTTGTGGGGTCCATCGAGGGTGCCATCTTTGGGAGGGTCTAGGTACATGCTTACCATCATCGACGATTACTCTAGGAAAGTTTGGGTTTATTTTTTGAAGAGTAAGGAGGATGTGTTTGAGGAGTTCAAGGCATGGAAGGTGATGATAGAAAAGCAAACGGGAAAACAAGTGAAGCGTTTGAGGACGGACAATGGCTTGGAGTTTGTGAAGGAGGAATTTACAAGTTTTTGCAAGAAACTTGGGATTGTGCGTCATAGAACATGTGCCGGTAGACCACAACAAAATGGGGTGGCGGAGCGTATGAATAGGACTTTGTTGGAAAAGGCACGGTGTATGCTTTTCCATGCAAAGCTAGGAAAGGGATTTTGGACCGAGGCGGTCAAGATGGCGGCGTTCTTGGCCAATAGATCGCCAAACACCGCTCTTGGATTAAAAACAGCGGAGGAAGTTTGGACGGGGTCGTCGGTTGATTATTTCGGTATTAGGATTTTTGGGTGTCCCGCCTATGCATACGTGAATGATGGGAAATTGGAGCCACGTGCCAAGAAGTGTGTATTCTTGGGTTATACCGATGGAGTAAAGGGTTTTAGGTTGTGGGACCCTAGTACATCAAAGGTCATCACTAGTAGGGATGTAACCTTCAATGAGTCCGTTTTCTTCCAAGGTGAAAATGAGAAAGGGAGAATGGAGATTGTTGAAGAAGAAGTGCAAGAAAAGAAAAATGATGGTGATCTTGATGAGAATGAAGATGTGAGTACACCCCAAGTGGGTGGAGAGGTTCCCTCTTCTACTCCTAGGAGGGAATCACCTATTGTGCAAACTACTAGTATTGCACAAAGGAGACCTAGAAGGCAAATCAAAGCACCTTCTAGGTTGGGCTATGAGGATGGTGATGAAAATTGGGCAAGAAAGAAGCTTAAGCGCCCGGTGGAGGTTCCTAAGAGGCTTGAGTTTGAGGAGATGGCCGCTTATGCACTAATGGTGGCCAAGGAGGTGATTGATATGGAGCCGTCATCATATGAGGAAGCCATGGAGTGTAAAGACTCCGGAAAATGGCTTGGGGCAATGAAGGAAGAAATGCAATCCTTGATCAAGAATCAAACATGGGAACTTGTAGAGAAACCTAAAGGCAAGAAAGTGGTTGATTGTAAATGGGTCTACAAGTACAAGGAAGGGATTCCGGGGGTTGAAGAGGCTAGGTGCAAGGCAAGATTGGTTGCTAGAGGCTTTAGTCAAGTTCCGGGTGTGGACTACAACGATATCTTCTCTCCGGTGGTAAGACATACTTCCATACGCACTCTTTTAGCTTTGGTTGCTTTGAATGATTATGAGTTAGAGCAACTAGATGTAAAAACAGCGTTCTTGCATGGTGAGCTAGAAGAAGAGATATACATGAGGCAACCGGATGGGTATGTTGTTGAGGGAAAGGAGGACCATGTGTGTTTGTTGAAGAAATCTTTATATGGTCTAAAACAGTCCCCTAGGCAATGGTACAAGCGGTTTGACAAATGTATGCTTGAAAATGGGTTTTCAAGAAGTGAGTATGATAGTTGTGTTTACATGAGAGAGGTTAGGGATGGTTCCTTGTTGTATCTTTTGCTATATGTGGATGACATGTTGGTAATAGCAAAAGACATGTTTGAGGTGAAAAGAGTCAAAGAAATGCTAAAGGGTGAGTTTGAGATGAAAGATTTAGGTGCGGCGAAAAAGATCTTAGGCATGGAAATTTCTAGAGATCGAAGCAAGGGAAAATTATACTTGTCTCAAGAAAAGTATATTGAGAGAATCTTGGAGAGATTTCACATGGAGGATGCCAAGCCGGTTGCTACACCTTTAGCATTACAAACAAGATTGTCTAAAGAAGATTGCCCAAAGACAAGTGAAGAGAAAGAGTTTATGTCCTTAGTTCCATATTCAAGTGTTGTGGGTAGCATCATGTATGCTATGGTTTGTACTAGACCAGACATTGCTCAAGCCGTGGGTCTAGTGAGTAGATATATGGCAAATCCGGGTAAGGCTCATTGGCTCGCCGTCAAGTGGATCCTTAGGTATTTGCGTGGGACTACAAATGTGTGCATTGAATATGGAAGAAACAAAGAGGGTTTGAAAGGCTTTGTTGATTCTGATTTTGGTGGAGATCTTGATCAAAGAAAGTCGACATCGGGGTATGTGTTTTGTCTTGGAGGTGCTGCCATTAGTTGGAGATCTAGCTTGCAAGGAGTAGTGGCTCAATCCACTACGGAGGCGGAGTATATAGCGGCATCGGAAGGGTTTAAAGAAGCACAATGGCTCAAAGGTTTTGTGAGTGAACTTGTGATGGAAGAATGTGTTCCTACGGTTTATTGTGATAGCCAAAGTGCCATTGACTTGGCATCACACCAAAATTGTTACTATAGGAGAACAAAGCACATTGAGGTAAAGTATCATTACATTAGAGATGTTATTGAAAAGGGTAAGGTACTTTTGGACAAAGTTCACACCGAAGACAATCCGGCGGATATGTTAACAAAACCTTTGCCTACTCCTAAGTTTGAGCTTTGCTCAAGCTTGATTGGTTGTTTTTGAGGACATGTTGGTTTATCTCCCCTTGGGGAGATGCACCTCTTAAGGGGGTGAGTCTTTCATCTATTATAAAGATGAAAGTTTATGTTGATTCTTGATGAGTTTTGGTTTGTGAGTATTATTGATGATTGTTGATGTGATGAGTTTAGGTTTATGTTCGTCACGGTGGAGAATTGTTGGATTAGTGACTCAATAAAGCCCAAATGATTGTGTATACATGTGTGTGTGTGGTATATGATGATGTTTTGGGGTACTGCTGCTTGCTCGACTGTGGCTCGACCAAGGGAAGGCTGCTCGATCAGTTGAGCAGGAGATCAGAACCTTCTGTCTGCATTCTGATCTTTCGCTCGACCCCCGCTCGACCCACATGGATTTCGCTCGACCTGGTCGAGCAAAGACGCGGGATTGTTCTGTTTTTGCCGAAAGTCTTTATATGGTTCAAGAACATCATTTAGTCTTTCCTACTGGTTACAAAGCCTATATATAGGCATTGTATACTCATGTATAGCTATCACATTGTAAATCATTTGTTATTAGTCATTGGGATTGAGTTGAGAGCCACATACAAATTCTAGGGTTTCTAGTGAGAGGATTTGGGGAAAATTGATCAATTCTAAATTGTTGATCAATTCTTTGGGACTCTTGTATTCAACAATCAATTCATCAATAATACTCATTAGTGCTTAGAAAGGGTGGAGTTTTTTATCACAATATCACATTGATATTGGGATTTTCTCCACCTCCCAAAATCTTGGTGTTCTTATTTGTTTATGCTTTTGTTTCTTGATTGTCTTGTGTTGATTTTACTTAGTTTACCTTAGTGAATTCTAACAGTTACCATTATCATATGGTACGTAATGTATACTATAATTCTATGCTGCGTGCACGTACCTTAACAAGATAACCAATTCTCAAACGTCGTCTTAATCAATTCCCCGTCAAGAATCGACTTCCTACAAGGTTCAATCGTATTCGGGAAATAAGCACACATACACACTTTCCTCAAATCAAACCATAACACATACATATAACTACTACCACACTTATAATACCACAAACATCATGAACATCTATCACATACTATAACATGGTAAACACACAAAATAGGACAGCATACATAATCTGTCCAGAAACGCGACTTAACACTGTCAAACTGAAAATCTGACTTCACCGTTGCGTTCGGAAGGCATCAAAACCCCCGGGTACTAATTTTCATAATTTATAACACAGTATAAGTATTTCTAACTTAATTTAAAAGCTAAAAATGCTCCAAAAACACCCTTTTTTCACCATTTTCAAAACCTACGGGATTTTGTCAATTTTTATTAAAAATACATACAAATTCCAATGTTCACATTTCCTATTAAATTCATACCATCAAAATCATAAACTCATGCCCACATATTAAAAATCATTTTCATAATTCTAAAATAATTCATTTCTTACAAATACAATTTTTCCTTCACAAATCACACATTAAAATTCACATACCACACCAAAATAATTTCTCATACTACAATATAATTTCTTCATGAAATCCTAATTTAAATATATATATATATACATATATATTATTATTATTGTTATTATTTTTATCTATTCTCCATCACCTTAATTTAACATGCTCATATAAAGATAAATTCTAAAACAAAACATCCTACACTACCATTTGATAACTACATATAAATTTACTTCATTATGTTAAATCATGGAAGAAATGGTCATGGATCAAAATTTCACAACCCATAAATCACATAATTTAATTTAAACTTAATATAAAAATAAATGGAGAATTATACTTACAATTATATGAAAAGAATGCCAAAATTAAGGTTGCAAGTGTTCTAGGTGGGTGGAATTTGCTAGGGTTTGTGGGAGTTTTCTTGAGTTTCTAGGAGTTGGATGGTAGAATGCAAATGGGGTTAAGGAAATGAATAATTAAGAAAATAAGAATAATGGGTAATTATTGAGTGATCTTTCCTATTCCCACATGGGAGTTGCAAACTCCCTCAACACTCCAATAGGGCCATCCAACCCTACACCTTTCCTCTAATTATTATTATCTTTTTTCTTTCTAAAATTTGCAATAAGAAATGGGTTAAAGGTTTGTGGGCCCGAAAAGCTAAATTGTAAAAAAAAAAAGGCTAAAAATACATGGACAAGCCCAAAATGAATTGATAAAAACATTATTTATATAAAATATTAGTATTAGTAAATCATTAAATATATCGGAAAATTATCGGGGTGTTACAATATTAAACTTATTATTATTGGGTTTTAGAATTAAAGTAAGTGAGCTTATTATGTTAATTTTTTCTTGTTCTCTGTCAGCTATGTCTAATCCTGCTAATATTACTTCTAACATCAATTCAATTCTTATGTTGAATGGCTCGAATTTTAAAGAATGAAAAGAAAATCTTTCAATTCTTTTAGGAGTTATGGATCTCGACCTTGCGTTAAGTGTTGACTCTCCCGCACCAGTTGTTGATTTGAGTACCTTTGATCAAAAGAAAAGAGAGTATGGATCTTCTAGATTAACAAGTATTCCCTCAAGTGAAGACCCTTAAAGTTATCACTCTTAATTCTCTCTGATAATGGGATGTTAGGAGAAAAGGAATATATGTAACCCAGGGACCATAACTTCTATATATATATATAATAACCTGTGACTAGTATTCAGCCCATCATTGAACCCAGTCATAAAATGAGTCTCTACACATTTAAGCCCCACAACCTATTGATACATTTAGGCCCAAACCTTTTAACTTTAATTAGATCACTTTAAATTGGGCTTAAAGACAGTCTTAATTAATTATAATGACATATAAATATTTACATATAAGCCCAATATTGGACTTTGGTCCAACAATCTCCCACTTGGGCTATATGTAAAAATTGTATAAACTTGTATCATTATAAAACTAAATTTGAGCTCAACCATACTGTCAAAACTGTAATGTATCAGAAACCAATCTCGTCCATCAATTATATTAGCACAGACCAAAGTTGCCTTTGTTACATCTTTTCGTAACCAGACATCAATGATCATAATACCAACACAAAAGAATGACATAGATCATGAAGTGGATGTGTAGCATGGAAACAACATGCAATGTGATCTTAACATGTCCGTATCCAACTGGTAGAAATTATATTTTTTGGGTCAAATCATATTTAATGTATTACAATTTGGATAGCGATTTTTTTGACAGAAATCACATGCAAGAAAGGGGATTAAATGGAGTAGAAATTAAAGGTTGTTACTTTACTACAATTAATGGTGAAGGAAGTCACTTACCAATTAGATTAGAGGAGTAAATGTCAGGAGGATCACCTTCAATGGAACGTTGCAGGAGGATTTGAAACCATTAACATTGATGTTATTTGATAATGGAGGGAATATGTTGTAATCAGCAACTGAATAGGCAACTAATAGCTAAGACTAAAATCACGTGCACAGCACATGATGGATCAACTAATAAGTTAACGATCAATGGATGGGAAACCGTCAGCTGGTAGTCTTTTGCAAACGTTATGGTCATATAAGTTAGTTTTTTGCAAAAAAAATTAGAATAGGTACGTAGTTTTTTGCAAAAGTGAGTATAGAATAAGCAGTTTCTCATAATTTTTCCTTATTTAAATAATATATAATATTTAGCGTGTATTTAATTTATGAGTTAATATCTACACTTAAATAATAAAAATAAAGTTGGATGAAATGAGAAAATTGAAATCGAACGAAGAAAAAACGTAATTCGCAAAGTACATGACAATCCCGTTTTAAAATGGGCATATCTCACTCATACGAACTCCAAATCAGACGTTTTTCTGAGGCTATGGGCATCTACTCGAAAAGATATACAACTTTTTAGTTATGACCATAGGCTAATTCAGACCCTATCAATGCTAAAACGTAAATTATGTCGGCAATAGAAAATTTATACTAAGAAGTTGTATTGAAATTTGCTAGCTAGACAACTAGACTCAAGTACACATCTAACACATTGGATTATTATCTACCACAAGTATGCCAAATTTGTAGACCAAAAATCATTAAAGCTAGTTGGTAATTAATTATTATGACATAAGGCTAAGTTGGTGATCCCCTAAAAGCATGTAGAAGATTGCTTCATCAAAGCCACTTATTACCAAGTTGCACTAATTTTGTTTTTTTGTACTTTGCTAGTTTTTATCTATAAATACTTGTAATCTCATTCTAACATAAATCATGTTATGATATGTTATATATAGTGAGTAATATACTACTAATATACTACTATGAAGAGAGAAAAGAGAGATTTAAAATAATATTTTCAAGTCTTTTATTTTGTATTAAACTTATTTACTTAATGAAATTCTCTTATTATCTCTATTTTATCATGTTTAATTTGGAGTAAATTATTTTGTAGTAACATGTGTTAATGTCTTGGCATATTATCTTTATGAGATTTGAAATGAGTCTTTAATTTATGCAGCTTTGTTATTGAGTATTTATGTAAACTAGTTTTAATCTCTAAATTTATGTAAGATTAAATTTGTTGGGTACACTTAATTATTATTGTATATAATATTTTAATTTTAACTGAACTTTGTTTAATTAGTTTTATTAAAGAAACAACTAGTAATAATAACTACATCTAGTTTTATTATTAGAGTATACATAATATTAAATTTAGTTGGGTTATATGGTATCAATGGCGCAACTTAGTTAGGGACGGGTAGGGGCTCTGCCCCTCTAAGATTTTCAGCAATTTTGTTAAGTATATAATCGCCATTTTATATTTTTTACAATTTCAGCCCAACAAATAAAAGTAAGAACAATTAAAGAAAGACAATAATCGAAACAAAGTTACTTCAAAAAAAAATGAATCAAAGTAAATAGAGTATCAAATTAGGAATGAAATTATCATTTAACAACTGAAGAAAAACGAAAAAAGAAGACGTGATTGGGAGGAGCTTATCATACACAAATGAAAAATAAAGGTTTGTTTATATTTTAAATTGAATTTTCTTATTTTTATTTAACAATTAGTTTGAATTAGTGGAAACCCGAGTCACTAAAAACCCCTACAATAAAACACTAAATTAAGTAAATATTGAAGACAAGATGTCGTAAGGAAATAGACAACGATTATTTCGTTTATAGTTTAGCAATATACATTGAGAGACAAATAGCTACAACATATAGTTTCAATGAGATTATAAACGATTTTAACGTGTTAAAAGAGCATCGAGCTTTACATTGATTTAAAATTTAAGTTATGATTTTTGATTGTATTGATTAGCTACATTTTAGTAGAGTTTAATTTTTTTAAAAAAAAACTTCGCCCCCCTAAAATTGTATTTAAGTTTCGCCAATGTATGGTATCTTCTTAATTAAGTTTAATGGTTGATGAAATCTTTCTAAAATTAAAGCAGTCAATTCATTAAAATCTGATTAATGAACACTAGATCTTTACTATCTTGGGTACAAATAGTAAGCTAATATAAAAGGATTGAAAAGGGATTTACAAGGGTATTATAAATTCTACAACCACCTATTCATATAAAAGTTTTAATTAATCAACGATTAAAAATAATCTTTCCAAAGACTAAAATACATGTTGCTATTACTTTCTCTTATTGATTTACTCTTTTACTTTACATATTTTATTTTTAAGTTTATTTTATTTTTAAGCGCTTAGTAGTGTAATCACAACTCATTTCCCCCAGTCTTTTTACTTTGCATATTTTCTATTAAAATAAATATTTTAGAAGTATCTTTAAAATTAGTTTTCATAATCTCTATGGGATCAACCCCTACTTACCCATTTACTATATTTAGCAAGTTGTAATAGGGTAAAATGTAATTAAAATTTGTGTGTCTACGACAGCGCCCTACATCAACCTCTAATTAACTTTTATAAATATACATAAAAAAATAAAATATATAATATTGTAATTATACCACTTCCAAAACATTTATTAAATTAACTTGTTATAGGGACTTAATTATCACAAATGATTTTTAATATGGTAATAATTCTTTTTGTATAATTTTATGTAGCTTTTAAATTCTAGTTGTAAAGTTAATGTCATGTAAGTACAATTACAATATCTATAATACTTTGCCATTTGGCAAGAGTGCTATAAATATGACATTTGTCATTTAGTAACTCTTTTATTTAATTTAAAATAAAAATTCAAGAGTAGCTCATAACTAATTAGTCTACAATTAATTTTTAAAAGGAAAAATTGTCTTAAATAATCCCATCATCATCATCATCATCCTACCCAGTCTTTCCCGTCCATAGAGAACTATAGACAGGGTTTGGGGTCGGAAGGACGGCGACAACTCATACCCATAAAGGAGAGCACGACCAAAAGGAGTCTCCCGGCTCGAAAAAAGATGAGGAGAAGAACTCTCAAGGAATCAGTAATCTAAAACATGGATAAGACGCCTCCAACTACCCTTGTCCCTAGTCAGGTCCTTAGAGAGGTTCAACTCGTGCATGCCAATTTTAATTTGCTCATCCCATGTTCTCTTAGGCCTTCCCCGACTCCTCTTACCCTCTACTATAATGCTTTCAACCCTCCGAATACGGGCGCCGAATGTCTTTCGTTGCACATGTCCAAACCATCTCAATCTACTTTCGCGCAATTTTCCAGAGATAGAAGCAACCCCTAGTTTGTCTCTAAACTCTTTGGCCTTCTCATCTTTTGCCTATTGTATTATGAATAATCCCATCTTTGAATTATTTTTTAATATTCTAACCTTTGATTTGTTTTTGCTCACAGCACCCCCTCCTACCTAGTAACTTGAAGTAGCAGGTTATCCATAACTAAAAAAGAAAAATGAAAAAAAATCATAACCCGCCCAAACCCTTACCTTGCTGTCATCACTACACCACCCTTTTTCCCCTGCGTGCAGCCCACCACCCTCCCCTTTCTCTATTGCATTTCTTAGCCCCTCCCTTTATCCACCACTATAAAACACATTGAACCACCACCTTACTTCACCAAAGTTCACACCAACCAATCCCATCACTAGCTAAATCGAATTCTAGGGTAGTGAAAATTTTGGGGTGGGTAGGGTTTTGGGTGATTGGACGGTTAATATATGTATCTGTTTGGTGGCTTTATAGGCGATGTGATGGACGTTTACCCTAACAGTGATGGTGAGTTCTAAGGTGGTTGTGTGTTTGGGGTGGTTGGAATTAGGGTGGGTCGTGTGTTTGTGTGGCTGCTCAGGGGAAGGGGGATATCGGCAAGGGATGTGGAAAGCGAATGAGGGTCGCCTACCAAAGTAAGGGTGGCAGAGGGGGTGGGGTAGGGGTGTTATGCATGTTATGGTGGTTGAAGGGGTGGGGAAGAGAAGAATGATTTTTTATTTGTATTTTTTTTACATGAGTTTACTTGCTATCACAGGTTAGACAAGTTTAGGGGATGCTGAGAGTAAAGACACTTGAAAGATTGGATTATTAAAATTTAATCCAAAGTTGGGATTATTTAGAATCCAATGGGCAAAACGTTGGATTATTCATGACAAATTTTCTTTTTTAAAAATATTTCTAAAATAATAAAGATATACTTCCTCCGTTCCATAATACTTGCTACATTTCATTTTTTTACGCAATCCAATGCATAATTTTGATCATTAATATCTTAAACTACACTTATCTAAAAATTATAAAAATTTAATATTATGAAAGTATGCGATTAGACGATTCAAACAAGAGCTCACTTGACAATATTTTTACTTATACATTAGTCGCAATATGTAAAATAAGCTTGAACGATGAATAGTACACAAAATCGAAATGTAGCAAGTATTTCAGAACGGAGGAAGTAACTTTGCTAAAACAACTTGTTATAGGGACTAAATTGTCACAAATGATCTGTAATTTGGTAATAGTTATTTTTGTTTAATTTTATGTAGATTTAAAATTCTAGTTGTAAAGTTAATATCATATAAGCGCAACACCTATAATATTTCGTTATTTGGCAAAAGTGTTATAAACATGACATTTGTTATTTAACAACTCTTTAATTTAATTGTATAATGACTATTGAGAATAACATTTACATTAACAACAAAGAGAGTATCATTAATATGAGTATTTATGTTCCTCAGCTTTTTTTTAATTTATTAAAAAAATAAAATTATTTCATCAAACTAGAGAAAAAAAAAAAATATGAAAGAGAAGGAGTGGGTTTATTTGCACCTCGTACATCCTACATTTTTCAAAATTTGGACCTTGAACAGGTAATTAACCGAAGTATAATTAACCGAAGTAAAATCAATATAAAAAAATCTTCAAAAAAAAAAATCAATATAAAATATGAAAAATTGTTGTGAATAATCTAATCTATTTTCAATTACTTAACAATAATTTTAGTTTTTGAAACTTTTTTAATAATCCAATCTTTGTATTTAGTTTGTTATCAATGCATCTTTTAGAGAATGACATGCTATATCAGATTACTTCTCATTTTCTGCTCCCTTATAATAATCCAAACTATTTCCCATAATCTGTCAATAATCTCACTTTTTGAATTTTCTTTAATGACTCAGCCTTTATTTTCATTTTGTTACCAAATCCAATGGACCTCAAGAAGCTAAATTCTCAATTTCTCTTTGTCACTAGTTTATAACAATCCAACATATCCCATTTATACATGTTAAGTCTCTTTTAATGTTTTAACATATTTTCTCTTCAATTATTATCAAAAAATCCACAATTTTTTTTATTACCAAGAATAATACAACCTTTTGCTTATTTCCCTATGTTAGGAATATTGGTGACTTGTGTTACCAAGTAATCAAGACATGATTAGGAAAATTAATCATGTTAATTAGTGTGGATTAGAAGAGGACAAATGACATGGTTGTGATTTGGAAATCTTTTGTATAAGATTTATGGGTGTGTAATCTTTACAAGTGAAGGCTAAAAGGTGCAAAATTACAGTCCTATGATTGATATATGAAGCATCGGAGATCGTGGAATGCATGAAAGAGGAAAGCAGGCATCACAGAACACTACCCCATGCTGCTCGACCTGCAGCTTGCCCGAGCAGGTGGGTTGAGCGATGGCCAGCTGCTACACTTCTTCAAATTTGTTGAAGATACTGCTGTTTTCTTGTTCCCTTTCAACTGTTGCCCCATTGTACGACTAAATGCCCTATTATTTGATATATATATATATATATATATATATATATATATATATATATATATATATATATATATATATATATATATATATATATATATATATATATATATATATATATATATATATATATATATATATATATATATATATATATATATATATATATATATATATGAGACTTAGGATCTTAGTGAATGCACCAAAAGTCTCATCTTAGTGAGTTACTCTCTTGCTCAAGAATACTCCGCATTTTAGCTCCTCTCTTGCCATACTTAACTCCATTGTAATTCCTTTAAGTTTTGTACTCTCTCCTCTATATACACATTAATATAAATCTTAGGCTAAATGATGGATGTAGCTCAAGATTGGTGAACCACCTTAAATCTTTCTCTTGATTATTTATTTATTATTGTCATTACATATTTGGTTCCTATATTTGACTCAACACAAGCACACATAAATCTTAGTTTATTGATCCTTGAGTGAAGTGTTTAATTACCTCCCCTTTCACCCTTCAATAATAACAACTTTTGATTGACTATGAATAATACCAACATTGAGGGGTGTTTTCCTAAAATACACCTAACATGTTAAAAATCAAACTATAGGAGATTATATGACAAAAAAATTTGATAAATAAGTTAATAAACTAAAGTTGATATTATTCTATGAAAAAAACTTCTATGTTGGTATTATTCATGGTTAATCAATAGTTGATATTATTGTAGGAAAATTAACGAAATGTTATATTATTCACGGTAATTTTTCCCTTTTTAAAATAATCAATTTCTCTTTGTCACTGATTAAAAGGGGTATTTTACTTTGAAATGAAGTGTTTGTCACTGATTAAAAGGGGTATTTTACTTTGAAATGAAGTGAAAAACTTACGATTATTATTAATTTATATAATTATATTGATTATAAATTTTTAACGTGTAAATTTCAACTTGATAAAGATACTATATAACGGGTTGGCGGGTGCCCGACTTAATGAGGGGTAACATGATACAGCAGGTCATTTCTTTGAAGAGTTCATTGGCAACAAACTAAAAACAAATGTTTGAATTATTAAAATATTTTCAAAATATGGGATTATTGGCAGATAATTGAAAATAAGTTGGATTTTCACAATAATTTTTCTAAAAAATAATGCAAAATAGTATATAAAACATAATATATTATTTGGATCCGGGGATGCCTTGCACATAATATACAAAATAATTATATTTAAGCTTCTTTATTTAATATTTTTCACGGGCCTAAAAACAAATAATATTAAAATAATCATAGATAATGTAAATTAATATTAACTAAAATTTGATACCCCTTAATTTAAATGGTCTTATATTTTTGACATACACATACTCGGAACCACACATAAATGGACAAAAACCTCACATGAAGGGGCCCTAAACTTATCAATTATTAGTTGTACTATTACTTCTCATATTAAATGTAGAATTGAGTTCTTATGAAAAGGTAATACATGTGAGAAATTCATGTACTCCTATAGTCCTATTTGTCATTTGTGAGGCATGTTGTATTATTCTCAATTTTAAACTTTCAGTTGCAGAAATACCTAAGAGGCCAAAAAAGGTTTGTACTTCCACGCACATCATCATCATCCTATCCAGTATATCCCGTTCATAGAAAACTAGAAACAGGTTTTGTACTCCCCGCACATTCAATAATATTAAAAAGACTAAGATAGCCTACCTAAACCTAGGGGCTCATAGCATCGTTGGGATAATTTATCCCACATCGACAAATTGAAAATGGTATGCACACTTTATAAACTATTTGAGACCTTCTTCCCATTGCCATATGGTTTTTGGGATGTTATATATCTCCTTGGCTAATAAAGTGTGAGCAACTTGTATCTCCCTATCAATGTGCTAGCATTGACAATAAGTCCAGCCTAATTTAACACGACCCTGCTTCTCCCATAACATTTTTCACAAGTTGAATGTAATATGGATTTTTCAAAGTACTCCTATTAGTAGATAGTGAATTTTCTTTAAGAAGATCTCTTGTTTGAATCTTCAACATATATTTATATATTATATACTTCATATTATACTACAAGTGAGTTGCATGAGCTATGATTTATTTTATCAATGATATTTTTTATTGTATAGTATGTGATTAGCATTAAATTCACATTTATGTTTATGTTGACTTTTTCTATCAGCATTACTATAATATACAGTAATCAACCACAAAAGAATCTTTAGTATATTTTGCAAAAAAGGTATTCTCTTTTAACTTTTAAGCAGTTATTTTTACAAATATGAGTTTTATCACATTATATCATGCCTATTTGATGAGTAGTACCTCTATATTGATGCAGATGAACCTGATTTGTGGGCAATCAGATTGTGCAAAAACAAGTTCAGAGCCATGCACTGCTCAGTTTTCATCTGTAATGCATCCTTCTTCTTGTGTAAACCATGTCACATTTGTTTGTTTTGACCTGCTGCTTCTTGTTGTGTTCTTATGGAGCTTCATCTGCAAATTGTTATCGAAAAAACTCGAGCTACGAGCTCAAAATAGACCTATTTCAACCTGGCAGATTATATCAGCTGTTTTCAATGGGTGTTTAGGACTTGTTTATATTGGATTTGGGATTTGGAATTTAGAGGAAAACTTAAGAAATGATCAGTCAATATTCCCAATTCATTGGTGGGTTTTGTATTTCTTGAATGGGGTTATATGGTTATTAATAGGACTAAAGGCAAGCCTTAAAGGAGAGTCATTTTCAAAACTTACATTGCATATCTTGTGCATTTTGGCTTTCCTCTGTGCTGGGATTTCCTGTTTTATAGCTGTGTTCGCGGCCGTAGTGAACCTTGAAAGAGTAACAGTCAAGGTAGTCTTGGATATTCTGTCTTTTATAGGAGCTTGTTTGTTGTTGTTCTGTACTTGCAAAGGGTACAACACTGAACAATATGGGATGACTGAACATAAGAGAACCCTTTATACATCTCTAAATGAAACTGATTCCACTGCCCAAGTTACCCCATTTGCTAAAGCTGGATTGTTTAGTAAAATGTCATTTTGTTGGCTGAATCCTTTGATGAAATCCGGTAAGGAAAAGATTCTTGAAGAGGAGGACTTACCCAAATTGCGGGACATAGATACAGCGGGATTCTGTTACTCGCAATTTCTTGAGCGATTGAGTAAATACGAGAAGTCTGAAATACCATCAGAATCTTCCATCTTGTGGACAATTGTTGGATGCCACTGGACGGAGATTCTGGTGTCGGGTTTGTTTGCTCTTCTTAAGATACTTGCGGTGTTAGCTGGCCCGCTTTTGCTAAATTCGTTCATTGAGGTTGCGGAGGGTAAAGTAGCTTTCAGACATGAAAGCTACATTCTGGCTATCTCACTTTTCCTTGCAAAGATGTTGGAATCTTTGTCACAAAGACAATGGTATTTTCGGAGTAGATTGATTGGTCTTCGAGTGCGATCCATGCTCACTGCAGCACTTTACAGTAAACAACTAAGATTATCAAATGCTGCAAGGAGCATACATTCTGGTGGCGAGATAATGAATTATGTGACAGTAGATGCCTACAGGATCGGTGAATTTCCTTTTTGGTTTCATCAAACTTGGGCTACATCCCTTCAGATTTGCTTTGCCTTAATTATTATAATCAAATCAGTCGGACTTGCAACCATAGCAGCACTACTAGTGATTGTCGTGACCGTGCTTTGCAACACTCCGCTGGCTAAGTTACAGCACAAGTTCCTAACCAAATTGATGGTTGCTCAAGATGAGAGACTGAAAGCTTGCGCAGAGGCTATTGTAAACATGAAGGTGCTGAAATTATACGCCTGGGAAACTCACTTTAAGAATGTAGTTGAAAAGTTGCGTAACGATGAATATGAAAGGTTATCAGCGGTGCTATCACAGAAGGCTTACAACTTTATTCTCTTCTGGACGTCTCCTGTATTGGTATCTGCTGCTACATTTGTGACATGTTATTTCCTTGGAATTCCTCTACATGCCAGCAATGTTTTTACGTTTGTTGCAACTTTGGCTCTGGTGCAAGAGCCGATTAGAGCCATCCCTGATATTATTGGGGTAGTGATTCAAGCGGGAGTGTCATTTTCAAGAATTGCGGAGTTTCTTAAAGCACCAGAGCTTCAGACTGAAAATGTCAGAAAGAACACTATGAGTAGCAAAAACCACATACGAGTCAAGTCTGCAAATCTGTCATGGGACATAAACTCATCAAAGCCAACCTTACAAAACATAAACCTAGATGTTCATTCTGGTGAAAAGATAGCTATATGTGGTGAAGTTGGTGCAGGAAAATCAACATTATTAGCAGCAATTCTTGGGGAAGTACCATATACAGATGGAACTGTAAGCATCTTCAAAACCCTCCGCTGTTCTTGAACTGCATCATCAAAAGCATTTAGATGAAGTCCGTATGAAAGTGCTCTTAAATATCTTTGCTATTACAGGTACAAGTTAATGGAAGGATTGCTTATGTTTCCCAGACGGCTTGGATACAAACAGGAACGTTACGTGAAAATATTCTTTTTGGATCTAGCATGCATGAAATGAGATACCAAGAGACTCTTCACAGGTGTTCATTAGTGAAAGACCTTGAACTTCTTCCTTATGGTGACTTGACCGAGATAGGAGAAAGAGGAGTTAATTTAAGTGGTGGGCAGAAGCAACGTATTCAACTTGCTCGTGCATTATATCAAGATGCTGACATTTACCTTTTGGATGATCCGTTTAGTGCAGTGGATGCACAAACAGCAACTAATCTCTTCAATGTAACTCTTGACTCTTTTTTTTTTTTATCAACATCAATACTTAATGCTTTTTAGACATTTCACTTTTTATGTGACAGGAATACGTTATGGAGGCTCTTTCGGGAAAGACTGTCGTGCTTGTGACACACCAAGTTGATTTTCTTCCTGCATTTCATTGCTGTCTGGTGAGTCTCCAATCACTATTCACTAGTCTGACATTCGCGGGATTTTTAGCTTGGAACAGAAGCTGAAAGATTAATTTAACTTACCTTTCTAACAAGAGCAAGCAAAAGCAATTGTTTTAGGTGCGCCTACTCAATGCAATTTTTAATATTAGGGTATATTCCCTTCATTGTAGCTGATGTCAGATGGGAAAATTCTGAAGGCAGGCACTTACCATGAGTTATTAGCTTCAAGTTCACAGTTTCTGGACCTTGTTAACGCACACCAAACGACTGTCGGTTCTGAACCTGAAGTTGAAGTTAGCACATCAAGAAAAAGCAAATATTCTAATACTAATGAGATTGAGAAGCAATATGAAACCACGAAAGGCGAGACACAGTTAATTAGGAAAGAAGAAAGAGAAGTGGGAAACACTGGCTTAAAGCCATACCTAATATACTTGAATCAAAGTAAAGGCTATTTGTACTTCTCTATCCTTGCTCTTTCTCATATTGCCTTCTTGTGTAGCCAGATAATAGGAAACACTTGGATGGCCTCTGCTGTAGATAATCCTGAAGTCAGCAAATTTACCTTAATTTTGGTTTATGTCATTATTGGATTATGCACACCATTGATCTTACTCGTAAGATCTCTCGCAGTGGTTACATTAGGTATGAAATCATCAAAATCTTTATTTTCACAGCTGCTCAAGTCTCTATTTCGAGCGCCAATGTCATTTTATGACTCTACCCCTCTTGGAAGGATACTCAGCCGGGTGAGCCTAGACCACTTATTGAATCAGAACTTTGATTGACACAATTTATTGGCCTGAACTGATGTCTCTGAATTCTGCAGATCTCTTCTGATTTAAGCCTTGTTGATCTTGATATAGCCTTTAGTATACAAACAGCTTTTGGGGGTACTACATATACATTCTCTGCTCTAGTTATCTTGGCTGTCATTACTTGGCAGGTGTTATTTGTCTCCTTACCTGCAGTTTATATGGCAATACTATTGCAAGTAAGTTATTCTAGGATGACCCCACTGCTTTATTTCATCAATATAGTCCATTTATTTAAACAATATTATTATAGAGGTTCATGATTAATTATTGGAATTGAACTAATTACTTGGTGAAACATTTGAACAGAGATACTACTTTGCAACTGCAAAGGAGTTGATGCGACTCAACGGTACAACCAAGTCTAAGGTAGCGAGCCATTTAGCTGAATCTGTAGCTGGAGCCATGACAATAAGAGCTTTTAAGGAGGAAGAACGTTTTATTTCTAAAACTCTTAATCTTATTGACACAAATGCAAACCCAAACTTCCATAATTTTGCAGCTAATGAATGGCTGGTTCATAGGATTGAGATTCTCGGTGCTACTGTTCTTGCAGCAGCAGCACTATTCATGGTTTTGCTTCCTCCTGACACCTTTAGCTCAGGTGAGAGGTTTCTCACTAACTTGGGATTTAGCAACTCCAATTAAATTAACTTTTTGGGAAAATAGAGTCAATTTTTTTATAAAATAATGTGGGGGTTCTACTCTAGTTTCCTCATTCAAGAAATAATTATCCGGTAGAGCAGGCAAGCGTGTTTTACAGGCTCAAACCCGTGACCTTTCAAGTTACCAGCTCAAGTCCCACACCCAACTGCACCAAAATACTACTTGGTAGTGGGTAAAATAGGGTTGAGAAAGGCTAAATTAAGCAACACAAAATCAAAAAATTAGAATTTTTTGCAGTATTAGAATAGAAATTGTGTTCTTAACCATACAACTAATGCAGGCTTCATTGGCATGGCACTATCATATGGTCTAGCATTGAATACGGCTATGGTTTTTGCAATCCAAAATCAGTGCACATTGGCCAATCACATCGTATCTGTCGAAAGGCTTAGCCAATATATGGATATAGAAAGTGAAGCTCCTGAATTCATCAAAAACTCCCGCCCTCCATTAAACTGGCCATCAGTTGGTAAAGTGGAGATACTCAATCTACAGGTAATATTTTGAACATTAAGATGAAAGATTCTGGAACGGTGAGGTATTTAACAATTTCATGCTCAAACAGATAAGATATAGACCAAATACACCATTGATTCTTCGAGGAATTAGTTGCACATTTGAAGGTGGAGATAAAATTGGTATTGTCGGTAGGACAGGCAGTGGGAAGACTACCCTAATAGGGGCATTGTTTCGATTAGTGGAACCAGTGGGAGGGAAAATTATAGTCGATGGTATCGATACATGCTCGATAGGACTCCATGATCTAAGGTCGCATTTCGGGATCATCCCTCAAGATCCCACTCTATTCAATGGAACAGTTAGATTCAATTTGGATCCATTATCTCAGCATAATGATGAAGAAATATGGGAGGTACAGTTACATATTCTACAATCTACAGGACCATAATTAAAGGATTTAAGTTTTACATATACTAATGACCTATGTTACTTGGACTCGGAAACTGATGTCGGAAACTGGTAAGAGTCATGGTGTCGGATACATCTAAATATTTAATTTTATGCCTATAATGAAGTATCTAAGTGTCATACCAATGTCCCTGCATCAAGGATCGGACATGGGTACGTGAAGCAAAATGAAGAGTCCGAGTAACATAGCTAGTGACCTATATTTCCCAAATCATGCAATAACTAATGATTCTGTGTTTTTGATAAGGTGCTCGATAAGTGTCAGCTTAAAGAAGCTGTTGACGAGAAAAGCCAAGGGCTAGATTCTCTAGGCAAGTGTGTTCGTCCTTTCAAACAACAAAAATTAATCTAATGAGAATTATGCGTCTTATTGAACGAAACGATTTACCTGCAGTTATGGATGATGGGTGCAATTGGAGCATGGGACAACGGCAGTTGTTCTGTCTAGGACGCGCTCTATTGAGAAGAAGTAGAGTGTTAGTGCTTGATGAAGCGACTGCATCAATAGATAACACAACAGACATGATCCTGCAGAAAACAATAAGATCAGAATTTGGTAGTTCGACTGTTATCACCGTAGCCCACAGGATACCAACTGTAATGGACTGCACAAAGGTTCTTGCAATTAGTGATGGTAAACCTTATTCTCTTCATATTACCAAAAGTTAAGCTAAATTTATACATTCAACGCGTACAAGTATAAAAGCATTTATGAGAGTATATCATGTCAGATTGAAAATGTTGCCTCTTATGCAGGGAAACTGATGGAGTATGATGAGCCAATGAAACTAATGAAAAAAGATGGTTCTCTGTTCAAGCAACTTGTGATGGAATACTGGTCTCATAGTCACATTAAACAAAAGCCATGTCCATGAACAAGCAAATCAGTTGTTAAGGAATAATGAATAAACATTGCTACTCAAATTCAGCTGTATTTTATCTTTATCATGCCAATTGCCAAATTACAGTATTTATATAAAAAATTAAATAAATAACTAAATAAATAGATAAATAAAAAACACTTTCATTTTCAAAATTTGTGTCTAAAATTTAAATGTCATACATTCTCTCTTTTCTATAACTTTCCATGTTTGACCAATGTATACGAGACTTAATTGACCAATTGTTGAAAGTATTGATATTCCCAAGTATTAAGGTTATTTATTTTGAAAATATTTTAAGCATATCATATATAGACATATTGGATCTCATTTTATATGTGAGTTATTTAAAATTTTGGCTATTGGTTTGTCAAAAAGCCAAAATAAGTGTTTGGTAAATGGCTTTTCAGGGAGCTTAAAGATGATTTTTAAGCTAAGATGAAGACGTTGCGCTAGTTGGTTTTTCACTAACTAGTTGGATTCTTAGCCCACTTTTTCTCTAATGAACAGCGAACAATCAATACCTAGTTCTAAACAACTAGCTTGTCCAACAAACTTATAAGTCAACAAAATTGTCCAACACTTCCAATTGATCACAAACTAACTAAACAATTCAACAGTCATTTGTCAAACACACCCAAAACAACGATGCAAAAGTTTCTATCCCAAATAAAAGGAGAGACACTCACACACACCAAAGATCAAAACTTGAGGTTAGAGTAGATTTCCATGGAGTGTATGAAAATAAGAACCAAATATGCAAGAGTATGATGAAGGACAAAATGCACAAAGTAATAAACGACACAAATTTAAAGTGGTTCACTAAATAAAGGCTACAACCATCTTATCTAATCAGGAATAATGTGTTTAAAGGGCAAACTACAAACTTGGAAAAAAAGAGTTAAAGAAGGGAATAAAATAAGCAAGAAGGAGAACTTTACATAAGACTTTTGGCTTACATGCAAATGACCTAAGACTAGTGTATTTACAAGAAAACATAGGACACAAAATTAACAAATGGTTATGCCATTAGCACAAGGGGCAAAAACGAGCCAGAAACCTTCTAGAGCCTTGTGCTCGTTCGAGCATAAAAGAGCTCATCCGAGCACAGTGGTGCTGGCAACCTCTGGTTAGTTCTCGACTTTGTGCAACGTGTCCCATGATCCCCAATGCTCCCTTTATCCATCTTACAGTTGTCCAAGTTTGATTCCTAGCCTTGGTGCCGAAGCTCAAATGATTGCAGGGGTGAAATGTACTAGGTTGATTCTCCCTCAACCAATCCCAAGTACACACTTAGGCCTTTTCTAACAATATTATTAATAACTTAATCAAGTTGCTTAATTAAATCCTAAATACTTAGTAAACATAACTCACTCATTATCCTAACAACAAAAGACCACATGGGTTATAAGAACTAATAAATTAATTACAATGGTCGGTTGTATAAACCAATTCTCTATCTCCATTCAATTCAGTTTTTTACTAACTCAACTTGACTATGTAAATCAATTAAATCTTTTTCCGGCCTACATGTCATATTCAGTCTTCCTCGCTCTTTTTTTAAATCAACCGAGTTTCCACTTTATATCTTCCTTAGCGATTCAATATTTAGCAACACTTAGGCGTTGCAAGTCCAAGCTTTTATTAACACATGTTGCTTTTAAGGACGTATCGGTATGGCATACCATATGAATCATATGTCTTCAAGGTGTCTTGTACTAATTAGTGGTAGATCCATGGTGTAAATAAGGCCCAACAAATCGAATTAGCTGCGTTGTAATGGTTTACAAGAAATGAGTCGATATTTAGCACGTTATAAAGGTGTAAAAAGGCGTCATGAATTGTTTCAAGGGAAAACTTATGGTTTCGGCCAATATTTTGGCATTACGATAACCACATATCGTAAATACATCACAATTTTGTTATCGCAATCACGACGTTAGTATATTTTTACACTTACTGTAGATTAGCATTTTCTACTCCTTTCAATGTTAAAGTTAGCGAAAAGCAAGTGGAGACCATAAGTATTAGTATTAAAATATTAAAATGAGGATGAACAAAATTAATTACGCCAAAATCGTGATATAAATAAAAAGTATGAGAACAAATGAAACATTCAAAATAGCAAATAAAAATAATTGTAAGGAGCGGAGGGAGCAATAAACATTTAGAAGCCAACGTAATAAGAGGTCACGGGTTTGAATCTCAACCACCCCTCATTTAAAGTGGAATATTCAGCATATATGTGCATCCACACTTCTAGCCCAATAGGCTCTCGTATGAGGGGGCGTATTAGAGTATATAACATATCGTGGGGCCTCAACCATCAGCTTAAACTTTTGGTTGAATTGATTCCTTTATGTTAAGCGGTTCCCTATAAAAATTTAGAGCACATCGCAAGAAAATGGAATGCATCACTACATAATATTTTCACATAGAATTTACTTGAATAACGTTACTCCCTCCATCCCGATCTGTTCCCCAATTGCAAATAGTAAGGAAACTAAGAAGTTTGATAGAAGCGGTAGAATCATGTCCTACAATAGAAATAAGACAAAATCAGTTTGACAGACTAAAATAAAAAATGAGGCAAATTAAGAAAGACGAACAAAATACTTATTCATTCATTCACTACTGAGTTTAAATTTAGATTAATATATCAGCCACATAATCCCGTTATTGGATCATATGCATATCTTAACTAGTTCAAAGAGAAAATAAATTGCTCCTTAAGTGCAACTAAAAGATCAAATTTAAAATAAATTCAACAGGTAGTGATGATTAAAAATTATATCAAATGGGCAGTCTTGTGGCTTGCAAATTAAAGCTGAGAGTTTGAAAAAAAGTTCATCTAACAGATGCAAACATTATGTCAAGGAACCAACTCAACCAAAAGCTGAAGCTGATGGTTGAGGCCCCCGAATATGTTATATATTCTTACACGCCCCCTCACACGAGAGCTCTTTGGGTTAGAAGTGTGGATGCAACACAGACTCTCCTCAAATCTGATACTAAATATTCCACTTAAATGAGGGGTGGTTAAGTCATATCAAGGAACCAACTCAACCAAAAGTTTAAGTTGATGGTTGAGACTCCTCGAATATGTTATATACTCTAACACATTATCCTGCATTTAGTCTAAAAGACTAAAAGATACATGAGCAAAATAAGAGATGAGGTTCCTAGAAGTCAGTGATGCAACATAGATTCCCATCTTGCAACATGGAACCAACTAGCAAAAAGCAATGATGTTGCTAAAACCAAAGCGTCAATTGTTGTACAACAAAGTACTATCTATTATGCAAGTTGTAATTTTGTAAGGATAGTTCCATAAGATACACATGTAAACTGGAGGATGGAGTAGTATGATTTAGGTGTTGTAAACTGGCAGTGCCAAAACTTCAAGATATGCTTTGGAATTGGGGGTGGGGGTGTCAAGTTGAATAGTTAATAATACATGACACACATGTAAAGCATTATCCACCGAATGATCTCTCTACTTTTCTACCTTGTCCACCATCTGAGCAATAAAACGACAATATACCCACTAGAAGATTTTCATTAAAAATATACCAAAAAAGGCAACCAAGTTCTATTAAAATAAACTCTAAAAACACACAAGATAACCATCACTATCATGCCAATGACCTATAAAATACTTGCTCTATTTAAGTGTTTTTTTCTTCTAATAAAACTTAATTTTTGGAGAAAAGATACACTAAAATCCTAGAGATACACTAAATTTTTTACTTTTTATTACCTTATTCTAATGAAAAGCTAGTATGTCTTTTATTTCGATGAAACTAAAGATTTATAGTTTTTTAATTAAGATTATTCAAGTAAACCTCTACATAATATTTGCTACCAATGGTTAATCAAAAACATCCTCTTTGTTAATGCTATCACTAACAAAGGTAAGGAATAAGGATGCGTACATTCGGCCCTAAAACCCCACATAGGTAAGTCACTTAATGGCATTGAGGTAATGAAATATTATTGTATTCAAATGAAATAGTGGCAATACCATATTTTCTAAACAAGAATAGCAGTAAAACTACTTTTCTTGTAAACCATCACACAGCATCAGATTCCCGATTTCCTACTAAACATTATCACCACTTTATTGCTCAAAAATGTGGATTCTCCAAACACAAATTTTAACAAAAGTAGTCCAAAAGAGAAAAAAAATTGTGATCAAGAATAAATTGAGGGAAAAATTACCGAGAATAATCCAAAATTTTCATGATTTTCTTAAAATAATATCATCTATTGATTAATCCTGAATAATCCCAACTTTAGAAGGTAATTGACTAGAGAAAACATGCGTAACCCAATGAAATAGTATAGTAGGTAATTCACCACAAGTTAAACTGAAAATTAATGTAAAATTAGAGAAAAATTTTGAAAAATATACATAAAAAATTTTAGAATAATAAAAAAATCATAAATTTTTTATTACAAATTTTCATATCTTTTGACATTTTTATTTTAATTTATCTTTGTTTTTAAAAAGATGAAATTTGTTATAGCAAGTCATCAGTGACCGGGTTCACTTTAGGAAAATACCTAAAGTCAGGATTCTTCATAGTTAATCAATAGGTGAAATTATCACAGGAAAATCATGAAATAATTGGATTATTCTAAGTAATATTTCCTTAGTAAAGAGTGTTGGGATAATGTTTATTAAAAAGAAAACAGGAGCAAACCTAGTAGATCGGATGAAATAGGATGTTGTAGCAACTCAATGGACACAGGGCAAACCAAAAGTTGAAAAATTTTTTGAAAGCCCTGTGCAATTTCGAAAATTATGATATGTTTGGTCAATTTTGTATCTTTAGACACTAAATATACAGTATTCCGTATTACGTAAATTAATATCAAGGCCCCAAATTTTTGGGGCCGCTGTGCGATTGAACATGTTGAACATGATCAGATCTCCCCTGAATGGACAACGGGAGTATTTATTCTCAAAAGCTAGTCATTATTACTTATTCCCGCTAGATAGTCATTACTCATCACTCATCAGCAAACCATTTTCCATTAAAGTTAGTACATCTATAGTCGAAACTCTTTATTCTCACAAGCTAGTCATCATGGATTTGCATGAAATAACCAAACTAAGCCACTAACTCCATCATCTTAATTCCTTATCAATTTCTCATAATTTTTCATATGATCAAGCTTATCAATCATGACAGAAACTTTTGCTTAGTTACTGTTTCATCAAAACTTCAAGCAATTTCTGCTAACTATATGTAAACCCTGCATTAAGCAACTCCTAGACTCAACGGTATTGTTTTTTTTTTTTAAATGTTTAGTTTAACTTAAATTTTCCTTGTATCAACATAGATAACAATTTAATTCTTTAAAGTTCTATCGGCCCGTTTGGTAGTTAGTAATAAACTTTGGTAATGGAAATGAACAACTAGTGTAATTTTGGTTGAAAAATCTCTTGGCTATCTTGAAGACCATGTTTGTCAACCTTCAATCATCTCATTTTCTTCATAAAATTCATTCCAATGCATTACCATTGGAAGAGGTGGTATTAGGTGGTAATGAAAATTTCTAAACAAAAAAACTTTTTTGTGATCAAAGTTTCATTACCATGGGGATAATATGAAACTTTTGATGAATTTTTATAATATAAATCATTCCCATTACCACCATTTAGGACCCCTAACCAAATGGGCCGTATATGTACTGAATTCACAAAATGGTTTCTCTTTCTGAGATGTTCTTACCTGAAAGATGTTGCTTATTTTTGGTTATTTCAGAAGAAAGGGAGCTGAAAACAATGGAGGATGTGTGGACTCTATTTTGTGGGCATTCCAGCTGTGCAGGAAACAGTTCAGAGCCTTGTAGTCTTCAGTTTCTGTCTGTCACTGATCCTTCTTCATGTGTCAACCATGCTTTCATCGTTTGTGTTGATACACTACTTCTGGTAGTCCTCTTATTCAACTTCCATTGCAAAACATCCCGGAACCTCGAGCTAAAAGCTAGGTGTAGACAGTTATCAAACCTACAAATATTATCAATTATTTTTAATGGCTTTTTAGGACTTGTTTACATTGGTTTCGGCATTCGTGTTTTCGTGGAAAACTGGAGAAATGATCATTCTATTTCACCAGTTCATTGGTGGATGATGTATTTCTTCCATGGAGTTACGTGGTGGGTGATGGGACTAACATCGATAGTTACAAGTGAGCATAACCCAAAAGCCTTAGTGCAAATTTCATCCATTTTGGCTTTTGCCTTTGCTGGTATCTTCTGCTTTCTAGCTCTCTTTGCTGCCATAGAAAACCATGAAAAACTAACAGCTCTGCTTGCCTTAAACATTCTGTCTTTCCTAGGAGCAAGCTTGCTTTTGCTATGTAGTTTCAAAAAGTACCAAAATGAAGGGGTGGGTAGCAATGCCAATAATACTCTTTACATTCCTCTAAATGAAGAGAATAATGGCAGTGAAGAAAACAATTCAGCTGCCACACTTGCGCCATTTTCTACAGCTGGGTTGTTTAGTAAGATATCATTTTTTTGGTTGAATCCTTTATTCAGATTGGGCAGGGAGAAGATTCTCCAGGAAGACGACATACCAAAACTAAGAGATACAGAGAGAGCAGAGTCATGTTACTTAAAGTTTTTAGATCAGTTGAATAAGCGGAAACAGACTGATAAACCACTTGCAGAATACACAATATTCTGGGCAATTGTTGCATGCCACTGGAGGCAGATTTTGACATCAGGGTTTTTTGCGCTTATGAAAATACTTGCAGTTTCAGCTGGACCAGTTCTGCTGAATTCATTCATTAAGGTTGCTGAAGGTAACGAAGCTTTCAAATACGAAGGTTATCTTTTAGCCATTGCAATTTTCTTTTCGAAAATCTTGGAATCTTTGTCACAAAGGCACTGGTACTTTCAGAGTAGATTGATAGGCCTCAAAATAAGGTCCATGCTCACAGCAGCAATTTACAGGAAGCAGCTAAGTTTATCAAATGTTGCTAGGACGATGCATTCCGGTGGTGAAATAATAAATTATGTGACTGTCGATGCTTACAGAATCGGAGAATTCCCTTATTGGTTTCATCAGATTTGGAGTACAAGCCTCCAGCTGTGCTTGGCATTGATTATTCTAGTACATTCAGTGGGACTTGCAGCTATTGCAGCACTACTGGTAATTGTTTTAACTGTTCTTTGCAACACTCCTCTTGCCAAATTACAGCACACATTCCAAAGCAAGTTGATGGTTGCCCAAGACCACAGGCTTAAGGCTTGCTCGGAGGCTCTTATGAACATGAAAGTGCTAAAGTTGTATGCTTGGGAGACTCACTTCAAGAACGTAATCAAGGCATTGAGGAAAGTGGAATCTGAATGGTTGTTAGCTGTGCAGATGCAAAAGGCATACAACAATGTCCTCCTTTGGATATCTCCTATGTTGGTTTCTGCTGCTACATTTGGGGCTTGTTATTTACTTGGAGTTCCCCTACATGCCAATAATGTTTTCACGTTTCTCGCAACATTGAGTTTGGTACAAGAGCCCATCAGAGCTATTTCTGATGTCATTAGTGTTGTGATTCAAGCAAAAGTAGCATATTCACGAATTGTGAAATTCCTTGAAGAACCGAACATTCAAACTCAAAATGTGCTGAAAAGGGGCAGTATGACCTGCATAAATGATGCCATTGTTATCAAATCGGCCAATTTTTCATGGGAAATCAGTCAATCAAATCCAACACTGAAAAACATAAATTTAATTGTTCGCTCAGGCGAACGAATAGCAATATGTGGAGAAGTTGGGTCAGGAAAATCAGCATTACTAGCAGCAATTCTCGGAGAAGTACCAAATCTGGATGGAACTGTAAGTTTTTTCAGCAACCTTCATGATTTTTACATTTATGATTTATGCATTCTTTTAATTACATGAGCAAGTATTTTGTCCTACAGTGGGCCTGCTGAAGCTGATACTTAATCTTGAGATATTGTGTAATGTGTATACTCTTGTTCTTTCTTTAACCAGTTTTTTGTACAGGTGGATGTTTATGGAAGAATAGCTTATGTTTCCCAGACGTCTTGGATACAAACAGGAACAATACGTGAAAATATTCTTTTTGGATCTAGCATGAATGACATAAGATACCAAGAGACTCTTTGTAGGTGTTCATTGGTAAAAGACCTCGAACTTCTTCCTTATGGAGACTTGACTGAGATAGGAGAAAGAGGAATTAATCTAAGTGGTGGGCAAAAGCAACGTATTCAACTTGCTCGTGCATTATACAAAGATGCTGACATTTACCTTTTGGATGATCCATTCAGTGCAGTTGACGCACGCACTGCAACTACCCTCCTCAATGTAGCTTAGACCTTAATGACATTCACCTGACCATGGGTTTCTTCATTTACTTACAACTAACATCTTACTGGTTTCTTTATGATAGGAATATGTTATGGAAGCTCTTTCTGCAAAGACAGTCTTACTTGTGACACACCAAGTTGATTTTCTGCCAGCATTTCATAACTGTTTGGTGAGTTTTCCATATGATACTAGTCATTTTTTCTTCTTCAGTCGCAAAATTCATGATGTTTATAGATTCTCCTCACCAATCAAGTAAAAATTGTAGGAGCTTAGCAATTGTGCTAGCCACAGCATACCTTCTAACAGTTGCTTTCATCCTTTAAAGGAAAAATAATTAAGGAAATTTAATGAAAGGAGTTTCATAGACCTCAAGTGTTTGGTATGGATTTTAAAGCTCATTGAAAACGGATTAGCTTAACATTTCCATTAAAGCTTGTTTGATTTATAATTTTGACAAACCAATCCATTACTCTCAGGTAGCCCATTCCCTCCAAATGATTCATCCTAATTATGAGTGGAAATGTTTTCTGTATCCCCCCCTGAATTTCTATCTCCTCGTTAACTTCTGTTCACATAAGCCAACAGTCCTATATTCTTCATTTTTTCATCTCAAATCTCATCCATGGCAGATTTGAAGTGCAGTTGATAATTTTCATCGTTGAATGTATGTGAATGATTTACTCTAAAATATTCCACAATTTTTTTGTTGACCGGATATTCTTAATGAATTAGAGTATACATTACATTACATGTACGCAACCTTAGCCTTGTTAGTGATATTCCAATGCCATTAAGTGGCTCCCTCCTAAGGGGGTTAAGGGGTTACAATCTTACCGTTGTTAGTGATACGTGCCAAACAACATGTAAAAGAATAAACTTAAGTCATTCCAACACTTGATAGAGGCCAAACAAGATTTAATGATACACCTTATTTGTTTCAATTCCGTTTCCATTTCAAATATTATACCTAACAGTGCCTAAGAATTAATCAACCACATTCATATCTTACATTACCTAAATGCTAAGGAGCTGTTTTGGTTAAGTATTTTTTTGAGCGGGAAACATACTTAGAGAACTAATGCTGTTATTTATTGTTTCTTTTGAAAATAAAATATACTTTATATACCTGAACTAGAATAAAGTCTGCTTGCATGATGAAAACGGGACTTTTTACTTACCAGATAACAAAAAATGCCCTGAAGTGTTCTTTGTTTCATGTGTCTTCATCATTGAAAGGAATTTCTTGTTTGCAGATGATGTCAGATGGGCAAATCCTTGTATCAGGCCCGTACCATGAGTTATTAGCCTCAAGTCAGAAATTTTTGGACCTTGTAAACGCACACAAAGAGACTGCAAACAGAGAGACACTGGCAGAAGTTGGCACAATTAAAAGACAAAACTACTCTACCTTGGAGATTCAAAGAGCCAATGTACAGTATGAATATCAAGCACTAAAAGGGGATCAGTTGATCAAACAAGAAGAAAGAGAAGTTGGCGACACTGGTTTTAAGCCATACTTTATATACCTGAACCAGAATAAAGGCTATTTATACTTCTCCATTAACGCTCTTGCTTTCGTGACCTTTTTAACTGGTCAAATATTACAAAACACTTGGATTGCTTTTGGTGTTGATAATCCTCATGTCACAAAATCAAAATTGATTATTGTCTACATCATCATTGGGTTTTGCTCGACATTCTTTTTACTCATAAGAGCTCTCACTGTTGTTTTATTAGGGTCAAAATCATCAGAATCTTTTTCTTCTCAATTGTTGAACTCTTTGTTTCATGCTCCAATGTCTTTCTATGACTCTACACCTCTTGGAAGGATACTAAGTCGGGTAATTACAAAATTGTCACCAGCATTAATGTTAGAGTGTATAACATTCTGGGGCCTCAACCATCAGCTTAAGCTTTTGGTTGAGTTGGTTCCTTGACAATTACAAATCTATCTACTTTTATTATTCGAACATTTTCCTCATATTTTGAGAACTCTGCAGGTGTCCTCAGATTTAAACATCGTTGATCTTGATATCCCCTTCAACTTCATAGGTACTTCTGGATCCATTATAGTTGCATATGCTTATTTAGGAGTATTAGCTAGCATTACCTGGCAAGCCTTATTCGTTATCATACCAGTGATATACATGGCACTGCAATTGCAGGTAAGATTTTGAACTGTGTAACTTTCTTCTCAACCATTGAAGTCTAAAGCTCCGGATAGAAAAATCTATGCAGAAAATGCGCTTCTTACGACCTGTGTAAAAAAGTTTGAAACTAAATTGCAAAAATTTCTTAGGAGTATTAATTATGCCACATTTTCCCAACATTGAGTAAATTAGTCATTGCAGAATTGTACTACATGTACGTTTTGTATTTAAGACTTTGGTCTAAAGGTCTTGCTCCAACATGCATAATGCACAACTTAAATCTACTTGTGTACGTGTACGGCTATATATGTGTCACAAATCTAACCTAACATTGAAATAAAGATACTTTTGATGATAGGAGGATAATCATGGGCTTGTTTGGTAGATTTTTAATACTTAAGAAACTATATTTCCTAGTTGTCTTGTTATTTGTCTTGCCTACGGCGTGTTCTTGGTTTTTTGTTATCATAGTATTTCGCAAGCCAAGAGTCTCCCTAGCCGCAGCCTTCTTATCGCCTTCAATAAGGGGTATGGTCAGCAGTCTTGACCCTAAAGCATCTATGAGTAGAATATAATGGGTATGATGATGAAGAATAAATTAGATTTCCTACGAAACAGATATATTTTTGGTTGTTTGATAGGTAAAAACATGAAAAATCAGAATGGCTTATCGGAATTCATTGTGGGCTGTCAGAAGCCCAAGGAAAACTCTACTCCGTACTACCCATGCCAAACAAATAATGTTATTCCTAGAATATTCAATATCATAAAAAAAAGCATTTCAACAGCAACCAAACGACCACTGAGTTATCAATATTGGTGTGTATGGGAGCATAGCTTCCTTATTCTTTGTTTATGCCGCATTTTATGCCCCCTTCCTTCACCCCCCCACCCCCCCCCAAAAAAAAATAAAAATAAAAAAACCCAGATTTTTTGGCAATTGCAATATATTTGACAGGGCGTAGTAGGCAAATGTTACCTACTTTAGCTATGGTGAAGACTAACACGTAAACACTGTTAATAAGTAGTATAAATATCATGCTTCTATAAATGTAACATCTAATACTTAGTTATAACATCTAAATACTCTTTAAATGTAAACAGCGATACTACTTTGCAACTGCAAAAGAGTTAATGAGACTCAATGGTACAACCAAGTCTCTTGTAGCAAACCATGTAGCAGAATCATTTGCAGGAGCTATGACGATTAGAGCTTTTAAAGAGGAAGATCGATTTTTTACTAAAAACCTCAATCTAATTGACACAAATGCAAGCCCATTCTTCCACAATTTTGCAGCTAACGAGTGGTTGATTCTGCGAGCAGAAACTCTCAGTGCCATTGTTCTGGCAGCTGCAACGTTGTGCATCGTTTCACTTCCTACGGGTACATTTAAATCAGGTGAGCATTTTCTCTCTCTCTCTCTCTCTCGTTGACTATTATTGGTTCCTTCAGCTGAAAATATTCGAAGAAATGAGGGAAGAAAAGATTTATGAGCACGTCAATACAGTAATGCTAATAAAACCAACGTTGCAGGCTTCATTGGAATGGCACTATCATATGGTCTTGGATTGAACACGGGAATGTTATACAGCATTAAAAATCAATGCATATTGGCTAATAACATCATCTCAGTGGAGAGGCTTCATCAGTACATGGATATACCCAGTGAAGCTCCAGAAATCATCAACGATAACCGCCCTCCAATAAACTGGCCTTCAGTTGGTAAAGTGGAGATCAATAACCTGAAGGTAATACTTTCTAGATCTTGATTAGGGTTTGTTTGTTTACATAATGAGATACTAAAATTTTCATTCCCAATATAGATCAGATATAGACCAGATACACCACTTGTTCTTAAAGGAATCAGTTGTATTATTGAGGGAGGAGATAAAATTGGTATTGTTGGAAGGACTGGTAGTGGGAAGACCACCATAATAGGGGCATTGTTTCGCTTAGTGGAACCAGTAGGAGGGAAAATTATAGTTGATGGAATCGATGTATGTTCAATAGGACTGCATGATCTGAGATCACGTTTTGGAATTATTCCTCAAGACCCTACACTATTCAATGGCACTATAAGGTTCAACTTGGATCCTTTAAGTCAACATAATGATGAAGAAATCTGGGAGGTACAGTTTCACCTCTTACAAACTTAGGGTTTAAAATTATGTACAATGCAACTGCCCTCAATTTCACTACAATGGTAAAAAAAAACTAACTATTTGATATTCTTTGATTAGGTTCTTATGAAATGCCAGCTTAAAGATGTCGTCGAAGAGAAAAACCAAGGCTTAGATTCCCTAGGCAAGCATTCATTCTTTCATACAAATATAAGCATTTTCCCACGATTTCATTAGAGATGTCCTAGTAGGATTATCTATGCTTTTAAAAAGATTTAACTAAGCATTTTTACCTTCAGTTGTCGAGGATGGTTCAAATTGGAGCATGGGACAGCGACAACTGTTTTGTCTAGGGCGTGCATTATTGAAAAAAAACAAGGTGTTAGTTCTTGATGAAGCAACTGCGTCCATTGATAATGCAACTGACATAATCCTGCAAAAAACATTTAGATCAGAATTTTCTGCATCCACTGTGATCACCATAGCCCACAGGATACCAACGGTAATGGACTGCACGAAGATTCTTGCCATTAATGATGGTAAGCTATCTTTCTTTTCGTTCATCATATCCAAAATGTTAGATCAGTTCAACTTTCAAGAACTTAATTGTAAAACCAAAACACAGTTCAGAAAACCACTATAAATAATGTAAAAAATATCTTAATGTAATGCAGGAAAACTAGTGGAATATGATGAGCCAATGAAGCTAATGAAGAAAGAAGGTTCAATAGTTGGCCAGCTTGTCAAGGAATATTGGTCTCATGACCACTCTACTGGTCACTCGTATTAAAGAAAAGCCATGAAAGCTCAGCAAAGTGTGAATGGATGGAGATCCAAAGCTCATCTAAATAAAACGACACTAAAAGGATATAGTTCTTTAGCGACAACCCATCAACAATAGGTCAAAAATCACATTGCTAATGGAAATACATGCCTCAAACGACGAGCTTACTTAATAAGGAGTCCATTGCAAAGGGCTTTAGCTAGGGTTTGCAACGAATCAGTCAATAAAGACGGCTCTTTTATAATGGGTTCATTATTAGCCTAAGTTACTAATTGATATGGGTACATGTCCCAACAAGCAAATAAAACATTCGTAAGTATTAGAATCTGAAACCTTCATTTGGAATAGTGGAATTTACTAGTATAACACATTTTTGATAAAGTCCTATTAACTTCTTCAACTTTATGTGAGAGTTTTGTACTAAAAAAGTTGTTATCTTTTATGTAAGGCCTAAGCAACAATATATAAACATGTGATTGACCATCCTTTATCCAAAAATAATTATCATTACATCCAATCATTAAGAATCAATGTTGTCACTATTGTTTGTATCTAGAGCATTAGTGGCCATTGTTCAAAGTACAGACTTAATGGAGTAAGAAATTCAAAGTGTGCATGTTGAAATAGCAGAAATGAACAATTTAGACATAATGGGACCCTTAGTCGGCAACCATGAGCCACCTAGTCGGTGTTTTCTGCTGAAGATGACAAACGAGGTTGAACTAGGCGCCTAATTGGATAGAGAGGTTGATAAACACAGTTCATCTGAAGCTGATCCTAGTTGGCACCTAATAGACACCAAGTCGCACTCGGTATGTTTCTGATTTTGTTTTCAATAAGTTAATAACTATTTCATTTGCACATAGAAAATGCAAAAACCTATCTGATTTCTTCAGTTGCTTTTTCAAATTTTCGTCCATCATTTTCCAATAAACACAAATTTAAAAAGTGCATTTCTTGTGCTTAAAAATTGCATAGCTATATTCCAATAACTCATTATAGTTCCTTGATTTCGGATAATGAACTATAGTGAAATTAACTCATTATAATATGCACACTTTTTTATTTACGTGAAGCTGCACATGACGTTTACTACCAATGATCAATTGGAAACAGCCTCTTAGTTAGATTTATCACTAACAAAGGTAAAGTTGCATACATTCGACTTCCTAAACTCCACCCTCGGTGGGAGCCAATTAATAACATTGGGATAATGGAATATTGTTGTTGTATATTCCATGTGCCTAAACACCATAAGCAAGGACATGCTTGGATGAGCATAGTTTGACACTAACAAGCAATGTTCAAGGGACTATCGGTAGGTTGTTTTGTGCTCATCCCTAGACGAGAAATAAGAAGGCTTGGACAAGCATGTTGCAGCGAGGAATATTGTTGTTGTATATTTATCACTAACAGCCTCTCAGTTAGATTTATCACTAACAAAGGTAAGGTTGCGTTCGACTTCCTAAACTCCACCCTCGGTGGGAGCCAATTAATAGCATTGGGATAATGGAATATTGTTGTTGTATATTCCAAGTGCCAAAACACCATAAGCAAAGACATGCTTGGACGAGCACAGTTTGACTCTAACAAGCAATGTTCAAGGGACTGTCAGTAGATTGTTTTGTGCTCATCCCTAGACGAGAAATAAGAAGGCATGGACAAGCATGTTGCAGCAAGGAAGGCGGTGTGTAGACTAAAGCTCGTGCTAAGAGAGAGAGAACGCAAGGAAATAAGAAGCTATTGCTTTTACGAGCGGCCACATGCTGGTAAAAGGCTTGTCCAAGCACCAATGGCCTATGAACGACCAAGGCAGCTTTGGGTCGAGCGAGGCCCAAAACATTGTGTGTGTTTCGCAGACAGATTGGGCGTGCGTTCAGGCAAACAAGGGTCTTGCTTGGACAAGCAAGTTGCATCAAAACAATGTGTTTTGTGCCACGCGTTTATTTGTTGTGGTCTTTGAGACTTTGACGATCGATGCATGTTACCTTTAAGGGATTTAAGAACGAATCTTGAATCCTTAAATCATGTGTGAGAAGTAGTCGAATGTGCTCATGTCAATGAATCTCCCGAACTCTAAAAGTGAGTGAAGGTCAAGATAGAGCTTTGTGAAGCTATGTTGAGTTGTAGAAGAGAGCGAAGTACTAAGACCTTAAGACAGCTAATAAAGTGTTTGTAGTCTAATTGTGTGAGGCAAACATATTGAGTGTTTGTAATTTCACAATTTCCATTGCATATCTAAGGAATGCTGAGTTAAAGCCCAAGCACCAAGTAGTCGAGTAATTGCTTCATAAAAAAATTTACTTAAGATGTTTATCAAGTAGGCCAATACAACTTTCGTTCAAGCTACTAGATTGAAATTCTTCAACAAAGATCTCATTACTATTGGTTTTAAGTTCAAGAAGAAAATTAAAATATACTCTCAATATTTCCATCAATTTGCTACTGGTTTTTTTTTTCACAACAAATTTGCTACATTTTCATATCTATTAAGTACTCCTCACCATTTTCTTATATTCTCAATTACTTTCGTTATTTCTTCTAATATATCTACACAATTCAAATTTTTTTGTCTAACTCCCACAACAAAACCAACCATACCCTAGAAAATTGTATTCTATGTAACTGAGCGTCACCAAGGTGATTGAACTATGAAAGCTTGAACAAAAAATTAGAAGTATTAGGCAATGAACAAGTACAGTACGATACCTAGGTAAACCAGACGATTCGACTATGATAGCAGATACGTCGATTATCACGGAGCACAGCAAATTGTAATGCTGAAAATAACAAACCAAATTCAAATTATCAAACTGAAATCAAAAAAAATTGTGATATGAAAGAAGATCCTCAAGTAAAATCGTAGACTGATAAAGAAAGTTTTAAAGGTGAAAGAGAGGAAGAACGCCTTAACATAATTCAAACTTGATTAAATGCAACACTCAACGAAAATGCTGAGAATTTAAATTGAAATCCGCATGAAAATCTAAAGAATTTCAGAACACTGCATAACGAGGATTTAGAAAAATAAATGCGTTAATCTCCATTTATTCTGTGCTCTTCAAAAAACCCCGCCAATCGCTACGTCTGGCGTTTAATATGAGGGTTTTCTGGCTCAGTCAGTGAATCGAATATTTTATCATTTTGCAAGGCTATTTTTTCTGTCACACTCAGGGGTGTGCAAAATGAGACCGAACCGATTGTCCGGATTGGAATCGATTGAGATCGGAACCGGACCGAAATGATTGTATCCGGTCTAGACTTTGAGTCTTACATATTCATCATTATGAGTTCTCGGTGACTTGAGTACACCAATGTTAATCATGTGAATTACTGGGATGGAATCCCATGAAGTATGTTAATGGTTAAGTTAAGAATGTGGTTTAATATGGTGTTTAAAGTGTAGTTAAATGCTAGAGTTATAATAGCATTTAGTTAAACTTCTCTGTTTGGTCGAGCAGCAAGTCAGAATGTATCCAGTAGCCTCTGTTTTTCCGATCGACCCAGCCGTTCGACCCCCTACTTCGTTCGACCTGGTCGAGCGGACCCTCTGACAGCATAAGATGCTGTTTTTCGACGGATCAAATGCTTGTGGAAGTTACAACTCATTTAACTCAGCTGATCAATGGTGTTTATTATGTTATTTACTCACTATAATAAGCATGTGTAACTCCTGAAGTATCTAGCACTATAAATAGAGACCTAGTGTGGTCATCCACAACATCCACAAAATACCCAAGCCAAACACTAGCCTTAATCTCTTCTCTTATTGTAATACTCTATAGTCTATACTTGAGAGTTCTTTGAACTCCTTTGATAATATAAGAGATACTACACCACGGGGGACGTAGCCAATTTTGGGTGAACCTCCTTAAACATTTGTGTCATTTTATTATTGCAATTTTATTCCTACAAACATCGAGTTTATAGTTTGCGTAATTTGTTTCACAAGACTTCACATATTTCGATCTTGGTGGTGTTAGTGGTTGAAACTCCTCGTTCGATCGCTAATACGTTATCGTTTTCAGTCCAGTCTAGTGTAAACCCGAAAAAATTCAGATTAGACCGGATGTACATAAAAGTAATTTTGAAGGTAAATAATAATTACGATTTTTATGTATATATATATATATACTTATTTAAGGGCTTTGAATATTTTATAATAACACAAAATAATTTTTTAATTCAAATATTATAATTTTATAATAATTAATTTGCTAAATTATTTTAAAATCTTCCAATTTTAAATTTATTTTTGGTATTAAAAATTATTTTCGGTCTAACCGGTCTTAAACCAGACCGGACCAGAAGAAATCCGAGTTAGACTGGACCAGATGGATTCAATCCGATCTCCAATCTTAGCATATTTGAAATTAAGATCTTTCGATCAGAATTTAGACCGATGAACATTCCTAGGCACACTAGCGTGCACATGCACGGCGGCATGCCGGCCTAAATATGCATTTATCATTTTGCAAGACATATACTTACTTGGAGTCGAAATGACTCCCTTCTAATCTAATTGCATATTTTTATAATATTAATATTCTCACTTTTTATAATGGGATGGTCAAGAATTCCACAAAATAGCATTGTACTTTTGACATTGATAAAAAGTACGCTGCTAGTTTGTGGAATTTTAATGAAAGAATGTTACTATATTTTAAGGAAAAGAAAACAAGGGTAAAAACAAAATTTCATAACTTAAAATATAATCTGATGTTTTTTGGACATTAATCTTAAGACAAATTAAATTCCAAAAGTACAATGCTATTTTGTGAAATTTGTTTTAAGATTTGTTGGTCTTCACAAACGTTCGTTGCTACCATGTAGAATATCTCTTTTATAATTTTTAAATGTACATAGTTCAATATGATCAAAATAAATCATTGGATTGCCTAAAAAGTCAAATGTAACAACTAACAAGTATAATAAAACCGAGAAACATAATATGTGACTTTTCATGCAATTGAATGCAGTAATTCAATTATGTATAACAAAAAATTATAAAAAAATTAATATTAATAAATTTTACATTAAAAATAATCAAACAAAATCTCACTTGATTATATTTTAACTTATAGATTAATAATTAATCACAAATCAAAAATAATAAATAAATTAGTGCAATGTTTTTGTTACAAATACAAATAATTTAAAACGGTAAAATAATTATAATGTGATGTTTAATTTTGTGTTTTTCTTCACTCTAAATTTTTATGAGCTGAATTGATAAATTTTGATTTAATTTAATTTTAATTTGAGTAAAAAGTGAATATAGGTCGCAGTGAAGTTCTGCACTGTAGACGGTGGCAAGCCGCTAGTTGGATTGTAAACACGTGTTGATCTACCAAATTTTAAATTCGTCACTGCTGATGCTTTTGACTATTTACTCTTGTTTGGTAGCATTAAACACTGTATTCTTCAATTTGATCATTTTCAATTTGATTTCGACCTAATCATAACATTTATGTGAATCACTAATGAAAAAGGTGATAATGGGATTCTATCCTATCATAAATCACATGGTGAAAAAAGCTCCTAATGGGAGTGAAAGAGTATAACTAGTGATTGGCCATAGTTCGGGTTGGACCGATTTTGGTTTCGATTGTATTTTGTTCGGGTTTTTTAAACTGAAATTTGATTCGGACTGTTGGGTTTTAGTTATGACTCCACACACTTTTATGGCGGTTCTTAGCGGTTCAACTCCCAGGATGGATGGAATGGACCATCGGTTCAAGTCTTATTGTTTTTTGCTTTATAAATAAATATTAAAAAGGAAATTATCCTAAATAATCACACATATTGTCCATTTGTTGTAATAATCACAAGTGATTATTTCTAGATAACTTAACTTTGTATGTTTTTTGCTAACAGTACCCCTTATTGTTGTGAATAGGCTACAACAATGGTGAAGAAACAAGAACAAACTAATGCAAAGATACAACCCAAAAACAGAGCATGCAACAAAGAGACAACACACAACAATATAATGAGATATCTAATGATACCTCCCCTCAAAATAAGTATCTTTTCATTAATGGAATCAACATTACATAAATGACTCACCTTGCAAGCTGTAGAACACTCTTCCAAAGCAAAGATTGAAGCTTTCTTCAATCTCCCACTCAAAACCAAATACAATGAATAACACTCTCTTGGTATAAAACCCTAGTAAAACCCTTGTATTTTGGCTCTCACACTAACCCTAAAAGGCTCCTAAGACTCCTTATATAACCTCTAAAGTGTAATAGAAACATTAGGGCACGTGGCTTAATAAGCCCACAAAATAACATACGAAAACAGAACTCGCTGACGACCCTGGAACAAACTGCTCGACCGAGCAGAGTCAGCTCGAACTGTCGAGCGACTGGGCAGTCCTCATTGTCTTGTTTCTGCTTGCTTGCTCGAGCTGGGGCTCGATTGGTTCCACTTAGCTCGACTGTTCGGTTCCATGGAGCTTGTGAGCGGAGTGAACCGGTTCGAACAGGGTGAATCGGTTCGGACCGGGTGAATCGGTTCGGACCGGGTGACCCGGTTCGCAATTCACCGTTTCCCAACAATGATTCCATGGGTCCATCAATTTTTTTAACCTTTACGGTTTGTTGTTTGGGCCAGTTCGAATTTATCACAGACGGTTTCGATTTCAGTTCTGGGACGGTTCTTCAGCGATAAGAAATCGTTATGGTTCCAGGTAACCCCTAATTGGCCATCACTAAGCAAAGCTATTACTATCGTCATGAATTTACCTAAATTTAGATAAAAAAATTCAAGTATTAGGCAATATATATTCTCCACTGAATTTGTGGATTTATTCAAAACTTGATAAGTCTGTCAATTTACATACTACCTCCCTTCTGTAATACTTGAACTACTTAAACATAAATATTAAGAAATTTATTGATTGATAGAAAAATACCAATAATGACAAAAGTGTAATGGTTAATGAGGTATGAAATAAAAGTATAATAGAGCTATACTTCCTCTGTTCTTTTAAGTTTGTCCACATTATTATAACGGGTAGTTTCAAAAGTTTATCCTATTTAGAATACTTTCCTATTTTGGAAAACTTTTATCTTCCATATATTTCCTTTATCTCTCATTTAACCCTCATTTCTCTCTCATAATACCAATACAATAATTAATTCACACCACTATTCTAATAAAATAATTCCCACTATCTACAAAGATTCCACCTTTCTTAATTTTGTGTGAAATCTTCAAATAGGACAATAAAAAAAGATCGGAGGGAGTATAAGAAAATTAATAAGTTACTCTATGACATATAAAATATATTAATACAATAAGTATTATAAAATGAAGAAAAATAAAAAATAGGATAAATGGACATTAATAATCCCAACTTTTCGTCGTCCGCTCAAAACAATCCCAACTTTCACATATTTTCAAACAAACCCAACTTTGCCACTTATTTGCTCCGGGCATACCCTTTTCTATTGTGACCTGCTGTAACCGGTAAAACCCTTAATAAAGTCATTACTTCCCACCTTCTTCCTCATTTACTCTTTCTGACCTAACTTCCCACCTCCATCTTCAAGCTTTGGCGTTTTTCGAAGGGAAAATGAAGAAGAAGACTCGGTCCATCTTCAAATTGTATTATGAAAATCCCTTTGTCAATAATCAAATTATCCTTTTCTTCTCAATAAGCTTCTATTTTCATTTCGTTTTTTTAAAAAAAAACTCAATCTTCTTCCCTTATTTTTCTGGGCAAAAACATTTACATTTACACATACAAAAGATTACTAACAATGCTAATGATAACCGTCTCCTTGAAGAACTCATCATCAATGAAATATTCCTTAGGTTAGAGAAAATCAAGCCAATTGTAATTTCATAATCTCAACCCAGAATTTGGCTTCTTTTCACCTCAAAAACTCCCCTTTTCTGATAATCAATCCAATCTAACCAACACAGAAACTTCCTTACTGTCATTTGATTTTGAAAATCATCATAATCATCACAAAATTTGATTCATTAGAGAAAAATCAACTCAATTCTCTAATATCTTTTCAATGGTAGCAATTCATGCCATGGATTAATCTGCTTAAATAATGAAACTACAAATCAAATCCATATCTGGAATCCCATTTCATCAAATCAAATCCAAATCCCATACCCTCAAATTTCGGGTAAAACCCTAAATTATTTTGGGGTTTGGGTATTTATCATCAAACACAAGATTACAAATTAATCACCATAATCGATCATCAAAAATCGAAGAAAAAGGTACAAATTTTCTCTTTTGATAGCCACAATTGTAAAATTATTGAAAATTCTAATGATTTTTATGAAATCCCACCAATTAGGGAAACAGGTATATCAATTAATGATATGATATATTGGGCACTATATTATATTGAATAACTGAATATTAAATTGGTTTATATGATCAAATTCATCATATTTTAGGATTTCATAGCAATAGAGTCATTCCCAGAATGGCACAAACTGATTTCATGGTTAATAGGAATTGAAAAAATTCAGAAAAAGAAAACGTTCTTTTGGAGCTGTTGAAGATGGTCATTAATGGTGGGTTGTTTTGGAGAGAGAGAGGTTGAAGATGAATTTTATAAAGGGGAAAAGAAGAAATAATGACTTTATTAAGGATTTTACCGGTTACAGCAGGTCACAATAGAAAAGGGTATGCCCGGAGCAAATAAGTGGCAAAGTTGGGTTTGTTTGAAAATATGTGAAAGTCGGGATTGTTTTGAGCGGACGACGAAAAGTTGGGATTATTAATGTCCATTTATCCTAAAAAATATAACAAGTATTATGAAAAAAAGAAAATGTGAGACTGTGGGGATGACCACCAAAAAGTATCTAGAAAGTACAAACATATAATGTCAACAATTTAAATAAAAAATACATTCAACGTAAAAAAAGTTACATTTTAAACTATATA
Source organism: Amaranthus palmeri (assembly GCA_019776075.1). Classification (NCBI taxonomy): domain Eukaryota; kingdom Viridiplantae; phylum Streptophyta; class Magnoliopsida; order Caryophyllales; family Amaranthaceae; genus Amaranthus; species Amaranthus palmeri. Next base: position 286,304 of record JAAKBH010000341.1, on the reverse strand, counting down.
TACACAACAATTAATTACTCACAACTTTACAATGACACAATTGAACTATATCAAACTCGTTTATATAATAAATGAGCATTATTGAAAGATTTTAAACAAACGAAAATACAAAATCCATTATCAAAACTAAAAGGAAATTCCACATGATAACTCTGAGGTTTTGGGTTTTTCACGTGATAACCAAAACTTTTAAAAAGTCTACACGGTAACCCTAAGGTTTACGTAATTGTTCCACCGTGACCTTTTTGCACGTAAAAACGTTAGCAAACGTTAATTTTGAAGCTCTAAGGCTGTTGTACACCTATTATGTTTTTTAGTTTTAAGTTTTGTCCTAATACTTGAATTTTTTATCTAAATTTTGGTAAATTTATCACGATGATTAAAAATTTTGATTATCTAATTTGAATAAGATAATCAAAATAATACAAAATCCAAAATATTTGGACAAAACTTAAAACTAAAAAACATAAATTGTTGAAAAAAACCCTAATTAAAATGAGTAATTTACAGTTAAATTGCAATAGAGTAGAGAATCTAAGGAAAATAAAGTTAAAAGTTTTCTTTGAATTAAAGAAACGGGTGAAAGAGAATACACTTGAATTTGACATGATAAGAACTAAGAAGCTCATGAAAAACTGAATATATACAATAGAGATGATAAAAATCACTAAGCGGAACTATTAATATCGTGATAAATTTACCAAAATTTAGATAAAAAAATTCAAGTATTAGGCGATATGTACTCTCGACTAAATTTGTAGATTTTTTCAAAACTTGATAGGTATGTCAATTTACATACTAACTCCCTTCTGTCAATTTGTAGAAATATCCCTAGCACGTAGACCTTTCGCTACCCAAGAAAAAACCAAAACTAAAAGGCGTCTTTTTGGCTTCTAAACAAGTTGATCGGATGAGCACTTTTCTCGCTAGAACAAGCACTTATTGCTAGTTTGCTAGTAGCTACCCCTTCACTATTTCTTTTGTGTCATTGTCTCCTTCGAGGCAACCATTCCCCATGCCTTGTCCTGTTCAAGGTATGGTCTGTTGAACATTTAGTGTCTAATAATCCTGAATATAATCACCAAGTACTACTAAGGTAGTGGGACAATTTATAAGTTCGTAATGAATCACTAAAAGCTACTTTAAAGTAGTGGGACAAATACGTCTTAATTTACTTGGTCCGAAAGGCGTTGGAAGATAAGACAAAACAAGGGGAAAGGGGAGCCAAGATAGGTCTGACAGCCGACTCGGCGTCCCCATTTTGTAGCTATAGCCGAGTCGGCTTTTAGCTACTGGAAAATCACAGTTTTGGTCAGAAGGGTTTCACCGAGTCGGCGGTCCCTTCTTTGGACCCATCGCCGACTCGGCGATGGCTGCTGGATTCTTACCGTTGCTTTTTCTTCCCGTTTTCAAGAGAGTAAATGCCTTGGATTCTTCCTTAATGCTCATAATCTCTGAGTTTATGAAGGAATATAATGTCATTGTTAATGACATTGAATGGCATGATTATGATGGTGATTAATCATAATCAATATTGTGATTATGAGCATAGGCTCCTCCTTATACTCTTGAGTATAAATAGAGGTCCTTGGCCTTTGAGATTTCTTGCACCTTTTCTGAATTTCTTAAGCTTTCTCTCATTTGTCTTGTGCACTCAAAAGAGTAATTAACTTTTGTTTGTGCATTCCTTTGCTTATAATTCCTAAACACATTGCTATTAAGTTATATATCTTGAGTACTGAAGGTATATTGTAGTTGATTGTATCTCGTTGTGAATTTCCAAACTTCTAAACCCAAGTACCTTTGTGGGGGAAATATCACAAAAGGATAGTGAGCACACGCCTTCAACTTGTATCAAGTTTCCGGGTAACGGTTGTCGTTACAAAACAATCTTCTTTATTTATAAGCATTGTAATCTTCATTTTGTCATCACACAAAGGGGTTTGATACAAATTCCCGATTGTAATTTGTATTAGCATTATTACGTTCCCTAATAATCTTTTGTGATAACTTTTTCTTCATCGATGGCAACTATGAAGGATTTCACCTCTAACTTTGCTAAGTTAAAAAAGTTTGTCGGTGTCGACTTTAGACGTTGGCAAAAGAAGATGTTGTTTATGCTCACTACCTTGAAAGTGGCTTATGTGATTAGTTCACCTAAGTCGGACGCTCCTAAGGCGGATGATCCGGAAACAGAAGTCCTAGAACAAAACCGGAAGAGGAGCAAATGGGATAATGATGATTTCATTTGCCGGGGCTACATCCTCAATGGTATGCAAGATGCCTTGTTTGACATCTACCAATACCATGATTCCGCAAAGGAGTTGTGGGATGCTTTGGAGAACAAGTACATGGCGGAGGATGCTAGCTCCAAAAAGTTCCTAGTAAGTAATTTTAACTCTTACAAAATGGTAGAAGATCGCCCTATAATTGATCAATTTCATGAATTGCAAAGGATGCATGCTAATAAATTACATAAAATTGAAATTGATGAAGTGTTTCTTGTTTCGAGTATAATAGACAAATTGCCTCCCTCTTGGAGGGATGTTAGACATGCTCTGAAGCATAAAAGAGAGGAGATTACACTCTCTGATCTTGGACAACATATAATTGTTGAGTCTAGCATTCGGGTTCATGAGAACCGAAAGGATGAAAATCGTAATGTTGCTACTATTAATATGGTTGGGAAAGGGAAACCACAATCCCGTCCCGAAGATAAGAGGAAGAGAAATGACTCTTCTAAGGGCAAGGCTACTATTCCCAATACCGAAAAGGTATGTTGGGAGTGTGGTAAACCCGGGCACCGAAGGAAGAATTGCTTTGTTCTAAAGAACAAGCAAAAGAAGGCAAAAGGGGAGTGGTCAAGCTTCAACAAGCAAAGGACCATCCACTCAAGGTAATGTTGCAAGTTTTTCATCTATGAATACTAATATTAGTGCTATGCAGGATGATTCTTTGTCTTGGTAGATCGATTCGGGGGCATCGAGGCATGTTTGCAATCCTACACAATGGTTCAAATCCTTTAACAAGGTTGTTGATGGGGAGCATCTCTACATGGGAAACAATGCACCTATCATGGTCCAAGGCAAAGGACAAGTTGAACTATTGTTTACTTCGGGGAATCTCTTAGTTTTAAGAGATGTGTATTTTGCACCCGAAATAGGTAGAAATTTAGTCTCGGGTCCTATTTTGAATCGATTGGGCTACAAACTAGTGTTTGAAGCCGATAGGTGTATTATCTCTAAGAATAATTTGTTTATTGGGCGTGCTTATTTATGTAATAGTTTGTTTAAACTATCTTTAGATTTAAATAAAAATTCTATATGTAACGTTTTGAGTATGAATAAAAATGATGATCTACATTACTTGTGGCATGTTAGACTAGGACATGTAAATTTTGACAAAGTTTCTTTTATGTCTAAACATGAACTCATTCCTATGTGCATTAAAATGTCTAAGAATTGCAAAACGTGCATGCTAAATAAGATCACTAGAACACCCTTTAAAAGCGTTGAAAGGAAAACCGAAATTTTAGAATTAATCCATAGTGATCTTTGTGATTTTCATAGTACACCGTCTTTGGGAAATAAAAAGTATGTTATAACTTTTATAGATGATTTCTCAAAGTTTTGTTATGTATACCTTTTACATACGAAAGATGAGGCTCTTGACCACTTTAAAGTTTACAAAAATGTAGTAGAATTACAAATTGGTAGTAAACTTAAAAGGCTAAGAACCGATAAAGGAGGTGAATATTATGATCCTAAATATTTTAATTCAATGGGTATAATTCATGAAACAACCGCTGGTTATGCACCACAATCAAATGGTGTGGCGGAGAGGAAAAACCGTACTCTACAAGAGATGGTTAATTCCATGTTATCCTACTCGGGTTTGAGTGATGGATTTTGGGGTGAAGCAATGTTGACGGCTTGTCACATTCTTAACCGAGTTCCAATGAGAATGAATAAGAAAACTCCTTATGAACTTTGGTACAAAAAACAACCAAACTTAATCTATCTTAAGGTTTCGGGTTGTAGGGCCATTGTAAGAGTGCCCGGTAACAAGAAAAAGAAACTCGGTGAACGAGGTCTTGAATGCATCTTTATAGGCTATTCTATTCATAGCAAAACCTATAGGTTCTATGTTATAGAACAAAATGACTATATATCGATTCATTCGATTATTGAGTCAAGAGATGCGATTTTTGATGAAAATAGATTTTCATCATTGAGTAGATAAAGAAATCTACAAAGCTGTACCAACGAAAGTGTTGATGATAGTCAACAAGGTTCACTTCTAGATGTTGATGAAAATCAACAAATAGATGAACAAGATTTAATTGATGATAGGCTATTCTATTCATAGCAAGCGCACGGTGTACGCGTAGTGCGGGTCGAACACAAGGAGGCTAACTAATTCCGAATTGTATGTTTATGACGAGCTAAGACAAGATTCAAACAAATAATGTAGATGATGTTCTAAACCTAAAATGCAATTAACTAAGACAAGAATAAAAATGCGGTATAACAATGATATGAAAGACACTAGGGCGTCGGGTATCACCTAATTCTAACATGGAATTCAATTAATTTCATGATTGTATGAAATTGAGCCATAAGTATGAGAGAACGTGATCTAATTAGTCTCAAGCTTCCACTCTATTGACTAATATCGATTTAAGACCAACTAGCATTAATCCTCAAACTTCCGTTCTATTGGCTAATACTAGAAGGAATTTAACTTAAATATATCTCAATCCTAAGTTAAACCGATTCTCAAACTTCCGTTCTATTGAAAAGGCTAACAAAGATATTTAAATCAAGACTCATTAAGCATAGGTTCAATCATCGACTCAAATCGCACACAATCAATCAATAAAATATCAATCCATGCTTCGAATTAGGGATTTCACCCTAACCCTAGATAAGGAAACTACTCACTACTCATGATCATAGAAAACATACAACAAACAATGGATAATGATGTAAAAAGCAATAACGAAACAACAAAACTTACTGAATGCGAAAATAACATAAACTGAAGATGAGGAATTCGGATTCTACAAAGGTTCTTCAAAGGATGCTTGAATGAAAACTAAAAAAAACTACTAAGAAAAGTTACAGGAAAGTAAAAAATGAAAAACTAAAATCTGATTTTTTTTACAAGAAATGTAACCGCCACTAGATAAAGTGGTTCCAAAAATTAGAAGAAAACCGTCAGGATAACTCCCGGATTAAGAAAGGCGACGACCGGCGCTTATCAGGGCGACGATCGTCGCTCATATGCTGGAGGATTGTGAAGGCTGCTGCTGGACAAGGCGACGAGCGGCGCTGGGTAGGCGACGACTCGTCGCTCAGCTACGGCACAAATCAACATTAATTCCCCAAATTGGCGACGAGCGGCGCCTATGAGGCGACGACTCGTCGCTTGGCTACGACATGGCTCTGAATAATGCTAAATTATGCGACGAGCGGTGCACATGGAGATGGGTCGTCGCTTGGCCTTTTTGTTGCACTTTTCTTCACTTTTCTTGCCTTCTCCTCATCGGGACTAGCTTGTGGCTCGGTCTCTTCACGTGACAAGGGGTCTTAGGCTATTTCTCCAAGCCTTCACCCTCATATAACTCCGAAATGTACCTAAATACTCCGATTTTGCCTCAAAAATCATATAAAACATGGAATTGACCTCAAGAGACAAAATATACACAAACTACTCAAAACATACCAAAAAACCCACTAAAACTACATATAAGGAGCATAAAATGAACACGGATAAGTGCAAATAATTGCACTTATCAAACTCCCCCATGCTTAGCCTTTGCTCGTCCTCGAGCAAATCAAGGTGAAAATACAAGTAAAACAAGGCCAAGACACGGTCTCCAAATCCTAAACTACTTCTTATGCCTCCCTTCCTAAACGCCTCTAATACCCGGTGTTTGCCAAGGGTGCAAATCATTCATACCACTTAACCCCTTCACTTGGCTAACACAACACACACAACAATGACAAGAGATAGACATGAAAGATCAAATGACATCAAAACATCAAAAAAAAAAACAAAAATCCCTACTCTTCAACCTCCTTATAGCTCCAAAAAAAGAATGTGAGAAATGAAAACAAAAAACTACTACTTATCCCTCCAATTGTGGCCTACCCAAATACCTTCCTTATGTCTCCCACTTCTTATGTCGCCTCTCCAAACAAAATGAAAAACAAGTATGCATTGAATCTCTCTTTTTCTCTCATTTTGCCTAGGGGCCCATTTTTGGGTTTTCACCCTAGCCACTCATTTATTTTTTCAAATCTCACTTGCTCACCCACTCATGCCGCTCTTTTGCCTAGGTCGCCCTTTCGGGTTTTCAACCTAGCCGGGTCTTTCTCTTATCAAGCATGTTTTCTTTCCCTTTTTTCAAAGACAAAACAACGTAAAAACCAAGCTATAAAATGAATAAATACAATGCATGATCAAGCTTTAGCCTATACAAATATATGGGGTAGATAACACGAATAAACAAGCAATGGGTTCCCCCATGCTTGCTTTTCGTGGTGGATGGCAATAGGGTTTTCAGCAACCCTAGATAAAAGTAGGGTCTTTAGTAACCCTTGATATAACAATGTAGCTCAAACATGAGAATGCAACCTACCTAGTAAGCACCAATGTTGAATCGGGATAACACCATCGATTGCAACATTACCTCTTAAACGTGAACACCGGTTCTCCTTATGGCTCCCCAAAAGTAAGAGGCTTCCTATCTTAGTCTCCTTCCCCTCATAAATGATCTCACATGAAAGCCCATCAAAATCCCAAACCCCTTATCAACCTCAACCCAACCCACACACACAAAACAACCAAACGGCGCCAAAAACTTGATGTGCAAATTTTAATTTAACCGCAAGCGCACGGTGTACGCGTAGTGCGGGTCGAACACAAGGAGGCTAACTAATTCCGAATTGTATGTTTATGACGAGCTAAGACAAGATTCAAACAAATAATGTAGATGATGTTCTAAACCTAAAATGCAATTAACTAAGACAAGAATAAAAATGCGGTATAACAATGATATGAAAGACACTAGGGCGTCGGGTATCACCTAATTCTAACATGGAATTCAATTAATTTCATGATTGTATGAAATTGAGCCATAAGTATGAGAGAACGTGATCTAATTAGTCTCAAGCTTCCACTCTATTGACTAATATCGATTTAAGACCAACTAGCATTAATCCTCAAACTTCCGTTCTATTGGCTAATACTAGAAGGAATTTAACTTAAATATATCTCAATCCTAAGTTAAACCGATTCTCAAACTTCCGTTCTATTGAAAAGGCTAACAAAGATATTTAAATCAAGACTCATTAAGCATAGGTTCAATCATCGACTCAAATCGCACACAATCAATCAATAAAATATCAATCCATGCTTCGAATTAGGGATTTCACCCTAACCCTAGATAAGGAAACTACTCACTACTCATGATCATAGAAAACATACAACAAACAATGGATAATGATGTAAAAAGCAATAACGAAACAACAAAACTTACTGAATGCGAAAATAACATAAACTGAAGATGAGGAATTCGGATTCTACAAAGGTTCTTCAAAGGATGCTTGAATGAAAACTAAAAAAAACTACTAAGAAAAGTTACAGGAAAGTAAAAAATGAAAAACTAAAATCTGATTTTTTTTACAAGAAATGTAACCGCCACTAGATAAAGTGGTTCCAAAAATTAGAAGAAAACCGTCAGGATAACTCCCGGATTAAGAAAGGCGACGACCGGCGCTTATCAGGGCGACGATCGTCGCTCATATGCTGGAGGATTGTGAAGGCTGCTGCTGGACAAGGCGACGAGCGGCGCTGGGTAGGCGACGACTCGTCGCTCAGCTACGGCACAAATCAACATTAATTCCCCAAATTGGCGACGAGCGGCGCCTATGAGGCGACGACTCGTCGCTTGGCTACGACATGGCTCTGAATAATGCTAAATTATGCGACGAGCGGTGCACATGGAGATGGGTCGTCGCTTGGCCTTTTTGTTGCACTTTTCTTCACTTTTCTTGCCTTCTCCTCATCGGGACTAGCTTGTGGCTCGGTCTCTTCACGTGACAAGGGGTCTTAGGCTATTTCTCCAAGCCTTCACCCTCATATAACTCCGAAATGTACCTAAATACTCCGATTTTGCCTCAAAAATCATATAAAACATGGAATTGACCTCAAGAGACAAAATATACACAAACTACTCAAAACATACCAAAAAACCCACTAAAACTACATATAAGGAGCATAAAATGAACACGGATAAGTGCAAATAATTGCACTTATCAAACTCCCCCATGCTTAGCCTTTGCTCGTCCTCGAGCAAATCAAGGTGAAAATACAAGTAAAACAAGGCCAAGACACGGTCTCCAAATCCTAAACTACTTCTTATGCCTCCCTTCCTAAACGCCTCTAATACCCGGTGTTTGCCAAGGGTGCAAATCATTCATACCACTTAACCCCTTCACTTGGCTAACACAACACACACAACAATGACAAGAGATAGACATGAAAGATCAAATGACATCAAAACATCAAAAAAAAAAAACAAAAATCCCTACTCTTCAACCTCCTTATAGCTCCAAAAAAAGAATGTGAGAAATGAAAACAAAAAACTACTACTTATCCCTCCAATTGTGGCCTACCCAAATACCTTCCTTATGTCTCCCACTTCTTATGTCGCCTCTCCAAACAAAATGAAAAACAAGTATGCATTGAATCTCTCTTTTTCTCTCATTTTGCCTAGGGGCCCATTTTTGGGTTTTCACCCTAGCCACTCATTTATTTTTTCAAATCTCACTTGCTCACCCACTCATGCCGCTCTTTTGCCTAGGTCGCCCTTTCGGGTTTTCAACCTAGCCGGGTCTTTCTCTTATCAAGCATGTTTTCTTTCCCTTTTTTCAAAGACAAAACAACGTAAAAACCAAGCTATAAAATGAATAAATACAATGCATGATCAAGCTTTAGCCTATACAAATATATGGGGTAGATAACACGAATAAACAAGCAATGGGTTCCCCCATGCTTGCTTTTCGTGGTGGATGGCAATAGGGTTTTCAGCAACCCTAGATAAAAGTAGGGTCTTTAGTAACCCTTGATATAACAATGTAGCTCAAACATGAGAATGCAACCTACCTAGTAAGCACCAATGTTGAATCGGGATAACACCATCGATTGCAACATTACCTCTTAAACGTGAACACCGGTTCTCCTTATGGCTCCCCAAAAGTAAGAGGCTTCCTATCTTAGTCTCCTTCCCCTCATAAATGATCTCACATGAAAGCCCATCAAAATCCCAAACCCCTTATCAACCTCAACCCAACCCACACACACAAAACAACCAAACGGCGCCAAAAACTTGATGTGCAAATTTTAATTTAACCGCAAGCGCACGGTGTACGCGTAGTGCGGGTCGAACACAAGGAGGCTAACTAATTCCGAATTGTATGTTTATGACGAGCTAAGACAAGATTCAAACAAATAATGTAGATGATGTTCTAAACCTAAAATGCAATTAACTAAGACAAGAATAAAAATGCGGTATAACAATGATATGAAAGACACTAGGGCGTCGGGTATCACCTAATTCTAACATGGAATTCAATTAATTTCATGATTGTATGAAATTGAGCCATAAGTATGAGAGAACGTGATCTAATTAGTCTCAAGCTTCCACTCTATTGACTAATATCGATTTAAGACCAACTAGCATTAATCCTCAAACTTCCGTTCTATTGGCTAATACTAGAAGGAATTTAACTTAAATATATCTCAATCCTAAGTTAAACCGATTCTCAAACTTCCGTTCTATTGAAAAGGCTAACAAAGATATTTAAATCAAGACTCATTAAGCATAGGTTCAATCATCGACTCAAATCGCACACAATCAATCAATAAAATATCAATCCATGCTTCGAATTAGGGATTTCACCCTAACCCTAGATAAGGAAACTACTCACTACTCATGATCATAGAAAACATACAACAAACAATGGATAATGATGTAAAAAGCAATAACGAAACAACAAAACTTACTGAATGCGAAAATAACATAAACTGAAGATGAGGAATTCGGATTCTACAAAGGTTCTTCAAAGGATGCTTGAATGAAAACTAAAAAAAACTACTAAGAAAAGTTACAGGAAAGTAAAAAATGAAAAACTAAAATCTGATTTTTTTTACAAGAAATGTAACCGCCACTATATAAAGTGGTTCCAAAAATTAGAAGAAAACCGTCAGGATAACTCCCGGATTAAGAAAGGCGACGACCGGCGCTTATCAGGGCGACGATCGTCGCTCATATGCTGGAGGATTGTGAAGGCTGCTGCTGGACAAGGCGACGAGCGGCGCTGGGTAGGCGACGACTCGTCGCTCAGCTACGGCACAAATCAACATTAATTCCACAAATTGGCGACGAGCGGCGCCTATGAGGCGACGACTCGTCGCTTGGCTACGACATGGCTCTGAATAATGCTAAATTATGCGACGAGCGGTGCACATGGAGATGGGTCGTCGCTTGGCCTTTTTGTTGCACTTTTCTTCACTTTTCTTGCCTTCTCCTCATCGGGACTAGCTTGTGGCTCGGTCTCTTCACGTGACAAGGGGTCTTAGGCTATTTCTCCAAGCCTTCACCCTCATATAACTCCGAAATGTACCTAAATACTCCGATTTTGCCTCAAAAATCATATAAAACATGGAATTGACCTCAAGAGACAAAATATACACAAACTACTCAAAACATACCAAAAAACCCACTAAAACTACATATAAGGAGCATAAAATGAACACGGATAAGTGCAAATAATTGCACTTATCATCATGTTTGAGATACCATTGTTACCTAAGCCAATTTCACCGGTGGCAATCCATGCGGATTGCATGACGGCTTTAGGTAGAGCTTATAGTCAAGTATATAATGGTAAGTCTCGTCATATTGCTCTTAGGCATAGCCTAGTGCAAGGACTTATCATTAACGGGGTCATAACTTTTGACTATGTGAACACTAAGTTCAATGTGGTGGACTCGTTTACGAAAGCCATGAATAGAGATTTAATTGAGAACGCCTCAGTTGAAATCGGTTTATGTCAATAAAATCAATTGGGAAGGCCCAATTCACGCATGAGTAATATCGTGTCTGAATTCAATGTGGTAATGTCCTCTTGATTTTTGTTAAAGCAACTCGTTATATGACTCATCGTTGCTTTGTACCGTGATGGAATAAGGTAGTCGTCTTGAAAGTTCTCAAGATCAAGGGTTGAAGAGCTCTTGGTGCTATATCCACGTCACGGGGATATGTTTTATACGTACTGAGAACCTACCTATATAAGTTTGAAGTGTGGCCGCTTCAAGTAGTCAAGATTGGCATAATGACTATGATAAACTTATGAATAAGATACGGACACGGCCTTATAATGTGTCAAGTTAATAACTTTGTGTTATTTGTTTTGTGTGTAATACATCTTCAGGTGGTTGAAAAGGGTCATTTGATTCAATTCCTTATGGAAATCAATTCTGGCTCGATCACTTGTTAAGTGTGTTTTACTAGGCGTTATTTCAATCCGTAGGGATATTAGCGTTGATGCATGAAATGTATTATGAGTTTTTGTAAATGAGAGGCTTATTATACCCAAAATGGGGGAGGATTGTTGAACATTTAGTGTCTAATAATCCTGAATATAATCACCAAGTACTACTAAGGTAGTGGGACAATTTATAAGTCCGTAATAAATCACTAAAAGCTACTTTAAAGTAGTGGGACAAATACGTCTTAATTTACTCGGTCCGAAAGGCGTTGGAAGATAAGACAAAACAAGGGGAAAGGGGAGCCAAGATAGGTCTGACAGCCGACTCGGCGTCCCCTTTTTGTAGCTATAGCCGAGTCGGCTTTTAGCTACTGGAAAATCACAGTTTTGGTCAAAAGGGTTTCGCCGAGTCGGCGGTCCCTTCTTTGGACCCATCGCCGACTCGGCGATGGCTGCTAGATTCTTACCGTTGCTTTTTCTCATTTGACTTGTGCACTCAAAAGAGTAATTAACTTTTGTTTGTGCATTCCTTTGCTTATAATTCCTAAACACATTGCTATTAAGTTATATATCTTGAGTACTGAAGGTATATTGTAGTTGATTGTATCTCGTTGTGAATTTCCAAACTTCTAAACCCAAGTACCTTTGTGGGGGAAATATCACAAAAGGATAGTGAGCACACGCCTTCAACTTGTATCAAGTTTCCGGGTAACGGTTGTCGTTACAAAACAATCTTCTTTATTTATAAGCATTGTAATCTTCATTTTGTCATCACACAAAGGGGTTTGATACAAATTCCCGATTGTAATTTGTATTAGCATTATTACGTTCCCTAATATGGTCCAAAGCTCATTTGATGCAAATTCTTACATTGATCAGGCATTCCTTTCATTGAAAAATGCAATCCTTTTGCACCACATTCTTTTTATTCTTTGCACTATCATCCAAATAAACCGGTGACCCTCTTGTGTTGATCTGTTAAAGTCCCAACATCAATGCACTCAACTCCTTTTGCACCCTTATCATTGCTCACAACATGACGTGTGATACCCTAGGTTGAGCTTTAAAAAGGATTGATAGATTACCCATATCAACAAGGTGCATCTTCTTTTCAAGGGAGCCCATTTGCTAAGAACTAACTCCACAATTAAGTATGCTTTGTTGGAAGTACTCTTACCTCCTGACGATTTTTCCTCGATGCGCACGAGTGACCAAAGTGGGCTGAAAAGACGTGTTTTGGTCTGTGAGACCAGTCTATAGTCTTATTGGGTAGTCAGCGGCGGTCTGATTGGCCGAGGTGTTACACGACGTGCCTTGAGTTATTGAGCCATCACCTTCACACATAGGTGATTTTGCTCTTGCACTGACAATTAATTATTTTTTTTTGCCAAAAGTAGTAATTTAGAAGTAGTTAGAAACGCTTAAAAAAGAACAGTATAACAAGTATAATGAAACGAACAAAATAATACTCCCTCTGTATCTTAAATAAGTTATCATTTAAAATTTGTCATTTTTAAGTGTTTTGTTTGTTGTTATATAAAAAATCTTTCTATTTACAGCACAAGCATTGGACAAAAATAACTTTTTTCATATTTATTTTAATATTTTAATAATGCATGTGGTCCTCACATATTGTTCACTAACTTTATTTTAACATTTTAATATTTCTTATATTTTCCAAATATTTCTCATTAACTTTGTAAAAGTATTTTTTATCACTTGTGGTTCCAATATTTTTTTCTCACTAACTTTATTTTAATATTTTTAACGCTTACAATCTCACTTTTTCTCCAATAAATTATTATTTATAAAATCAATATATTCACCATCTAAAAAATTTTGTATTTCTTAATTTTGGTAAACATTCTTGTAAAACTTCATTAAAGAATGGAGAAAATTTTTTTTAAGGAAAATTTATATGGTAAGCATCAACTATTGCAAAAGACAAGTGGTAGCAATTCTTAAATTTTTTTCACAAAATAGTACTCAACTCTTGCAAAATTAACTACAGTAACATTATAGAGGTAAAAATGTTTAATTTCCATTAAGCTTTAGTAAAAGTCATAAATGCGCCTAATAAATCTCAAATGTAAAGTCCAACTTGATAATAGAATTTAAACTTAACGGAAACATTATTATTGTTATTTTTTCAAGAAGTTACCATATGCTATTTTAAGTGTTTTATTTGTTCTTCCTATAAAGAATCATTCTATTTATAGCACAAACTTTGGACAAAATTATTTTTTTTCATTTTTTTAATATTTTAATAATGTTTATGATCCCCATATTTTGTCCACTAACTTTGTTTTAATATATTTATAATAAAAATATTTTTTATTAGTTGTAGTCCTTTTTCCACTAACTTTATTTTAATATTTATAATTCCTCCCTTTTTCTCTATTAAATTTTGTAATTAATAAAATAATATATATCTATTACATAAAAAATTCTACTCCTTCCTATACATTAAGTGTCCTATTTATTTTATGCAATCTATCCAAAACACTTATTAAATCCGTAATACATCAAATTATGTATAATTAACAATTTTAAAAAGTTGATATTCATAAATTTTACATTAAAATGAATCAAATAAGATCGCACATAACTATGTTTTGACTTATATATGAATAATAAAATACAATTAAAGAGTGATAGAAGAATAATATCCCAAAAGTAAATGGAACATCTAAATTGAATAGGAGGAAATATTTTTCTTTATTATTACCGTAAACATTCATTATGAGAACTTCATCAAACAATTACGGCCCGTTTAGTAGGCGGTAATAAATCGTAGCAATGAGAATGAAAAACTAGTGTAATATGGGTTAAAAAATCTTTTGGCTATCTTGATGGCCATGGTTGACAACCTTCAATCATGTCATTTTGTTCATAAAATTCATTCCAATGCATTACCAATGGGAGAGGTGGTACTAGGAGGTAATAGAAATTTGTGAACAAAAAACTTTTTTGTGATCAAAGTTTCATTACCATGGGAATGACATGAAACTTTTGATGAAATTTTACACTCTAAATCATTCCCATTACCACCATTTAGTACCACTAACCAAACGGACCGTTAAGACTTGTGATAAATAAATGTTGCAAAGGAAAGAGTAAAAAGATTAGTGACTATTAAATGTCTTCTTAATCAGTACGCAGCGGTTGACTAAAATTGAGTTAATTGACGAAAATATCAATGTTTTGAGAAACCTAAATGAAGTAACACTAAGCAGTGACCAAAATACACACCCACAGAATACAAATTCTTCATCTGTCAGACCATTTTCTGTTTCAATGAATGTCTGCGCAACAATCAACTCAATTCTCAAAATCAAGTCTCATCAGTCCACCGATTTTCTTTTCTTTCTCTCTCTGTCTGTCTTCGTGTCTTCGCTTCCGCCGTTCAAAAAATCTAACGCCTTATTTTCGTATATACTTCTCTTTTCTCTTCTTCCTTTTTCTCTTCCTCATTTTCCATCTCTACTTTTCAGGTTCTCTTTTTTCATCTTTTCGTCTTCCCTATTCTATCATTTTTATTTTTAATTTTAATTTTAATAGTTCATGATTTTTAATTCAATTTCTTTATATATTTAATTATAATTTACATTTCTTGTTTAACGCTTTATTTGTTTGTGTAATTGCAGTTCAGTTTGATTTGCTGGATTTTTGTTTTAAGGCAAACTATTTATTGGTAAGTATGCAAATTTTGCTGTTTTATTGAGTGTTCTGTTCTTTGAATGATAATTTTATTATTTTTCAGTCTTCAATTTTATTTTTGTTTCGTATCCAATTATTTAGTTGTACTTGTGAAGATGAAGTTTTTGAATTTTTTTATTTTAAAATAAAATAAATGTTCATGTCTTGATGTGCAATTGAATACTATTGATTAATGTTGGCCCATTTGTTATAGAGGGCGAGGATTCCATAATCACTCGACCTTATGACCAAACCCAATTTTATTCGACTTAAAGTTGAGTTTAATATTATGTAAAAAGCAATGTGCACATAAGATTCGACTATGGATTACCTGAAATATTTGAACTGAAATTGATCCGATGATCCGAATGAATACAGAGGTCAATCATGAATAATCTATTGGTGTGTTTAGTATATTATTGTTTATAACTCTTAGTCTCTTACTTAGACTTACTATGTACACCCTCTTGTTGCATGCACGTGGATCATTTTTCGAATGTGACCCTTTTAATAATACTTTTTCCGTTCTGAAATACTTGCTACTGATGGTGGCATGTTCAGTGGAGAAATGATGCTATTAGTAGCAAGTATACTGAAACAGAGGAAGTATTTGATTTAATATATGCAATAAGCAACTATTAAATATCACAAAATCAACTTAAAGTAAGCTTTCTCCGGCCTCCTAACTTTTCAATTATCAAATTTTTAATATTTTCGTTTGGAAACAGAAATAAAAACTTTTACCTTGTTTTTGTGTGACTATTTTACTTGGATATAATCATTTGAATATACATTTTGCTACTGTATCAGTCATTTGATTATATTTTTATTCCTAGTGTGTCAGTTACCCGACTATATATTTTTGCTAGTGTATTAGTCTTATGACTATAATTTTGTTGTTAGTGTACCGTCATTCAACTATAACTTTTTTGCAAGCATAACGATTATTTGGCCCCTTAAAATTTAAATTCCCGGCTTCGCCACTAAGTCACCCCATACCTCTTGATGCAACATGAGTTACTCCTAGGAATGGTTGTTTATGATCGTCATATTTGAGTATTGATCAGTGAAACATAATTCGTTCGCTAGTTGGCCATTTGAATTTGCGATTTGCTCCAAATGGTTCCAAAATAGCCAAAAATAGACCATAATTCACTTTTTATGATTCGCGATTCGCTAGGCGATTAATGAATCATGTGACATTGAAAAATTAACTCTACTTTAGTGTACTATTTCATGGAAGTGCTTTCTGCTGATATATTTGCTAAGTTATTCTGTACATTCTGAGATTATATTTGTTTTTTTGTTTGACAGAATGAGAGATTTCCTAGATTCAATTTGAAAAAGATTGTATGTAGCTGAAATTAACCTTATTAATTAAGATTTCTGTTCAAGTCTTTATCATGGATCGCAAGGATACGTCGGGATTTGTCAGTGGCGGAAGTTCATAAGTTCGACCCCAGATAATTTCGCACGTGCTCTATTTATATTAATTGGAGTTATTTGTAAAGTTGCTGCATAGATTTTAGTTAGATGATTACTATTCATTCGAATAAACAAGATGGACGACCTTCACATGCCTTTTATGTGCAACTCTTCTCTGAATGCACTCAAGGAGTCGAGTAAAATTGATGCTCGCTCGAGCCACTTTGCTGATACTGACTTGTGCCTGAATTCCCAAAGTGTTGGCAAGCGAAAACGGGATGTTGTTGATGAATTGTTGGGTGTAAACCCTGATATTTCTCTGTCGCTAGAATTAGGTAGCCGGGGTAGTTCGTTAGGTAAGAAGGTCGAGTATGCGGCTGTTGATATTGCCTTAAGTTCTCATGTAGATGCTGAAAAGCCGTCTCTAGTTGATATATGCTTAGACCTTAGCATTGATCTTGGAAGTAAGAAAGCATGCAAGGATATAAAAAACCCAAGTGCGTGCCGTGGAGTGGTGCACAAAGAGAAACATATGGTCGATCTTGAGTTAAGCTTGTCTACTGGAGCTACGGATTCTGATCTTACGAGTGTGACTCTAAATTCATCACCAAATACGAATTTGACGTCTGAAATTGAGCAGCTCGTGGATGAAGGGTCAACATCGTCTAAATGGAAACGAGGACCTGTCATACCTCTAATTGATTTGTTAAGTGCAAGCCAGATTTCAGTCGTGCCAAATGACCCGACTGCTTTAGTTTCCTTATCAATGCCTAAAACAGATGAAGAAGCTAATCATAAACAACAGCGCAAAACGACAGTGAAGACTTGTCAATTTCCTGGATGTGAAAAAGGCGCAAGAGGTGCTTCAGGTCGTTGTATATCACATGGGGGTGGACGAAGGTGTCAGAGATTTGGTTGCCCGAAAGGAGCTGAAGGTAGGACAGCGTTTTGTAAAGCTCATGGTGGTGGTAGAAGGTGTGAACATTTGGGGTGCACAAAAAGCGCTGAAGGGCGTACTAGTCTCTGTATTGCTCATGGAGGTGGAAAACGATGTGGGTTTCATGGAGGTTGCAATCGTGCTGCACGCGGGAAATCTGGTCTCTGCATTCGTCACGGTGGAGGTAAGAGATGTAACGTCGAAAATTGCACCAAGAGCGCTGAAGGGATTGCTGGTCTCTGCATTGCTCATGGAGGTGGTCGCCGCTGTCAATATCCTGAATGTACTAAAGGTGCGCAGGGGAGCACGAAATTCTGTAAGGCTCATGGTGGAGGAAAAAGGTGCAACTTTTTAGGATGCACTAAAGGAGCCGAGGGAAGCACAGATTTTTGTAAAGGTCACGGCGGAGGAAAACGCTGCTGTTTTGAGGGTGGCGGTGTATGCACCAAGAGTGTCCATGGGGGCACGTTGTATTGTGTTTCCCACGGTGGTGGCAAGAGATGTGCTGTCCCGGAATGCACAAAGAGCGCTAGAGGAAGAACAAACTTTTGTGTTCGTCATGGAGGAGGAAAAAGGTGCAAAGCCGAAGGATGTGAAAAAAGCGCGCAGGGAAGCACTGATTACTGCAAGGCTCACGGAGGAGGAAAACGCTGCTTGTGGGGACAACTTGGATCGGGTTTTGGTGGAGACTGTGACATTGCTTGTGATAAGTTCGCTAGGGGTAAAATCGGTCTCTGTGCAGCTCATGGTGCTCAGGTTCACGACAAGCGGGTCCATGGTGATGGTAGTGTGGGCTTGAAGATGAAAGGGATTGCGACCGGTAACATTACAGAGTGCACAGACAACCTTGGCACAAGTTCAGCAATTTGGGATGGCTTCAACTTGCGTATGGCTCTGCCCGATGACAAGCACTGGTATGATCAGTCTGCTCAACCATCGAATTCTGTGTCTCTCGAAGGAAGGGTACATGGTGGTGGTCTTATGATGGCTATGCTGCGAAACATCTGATCCCACAATTCGAAAAGCCCTTTGGATGAGATGTAATGGGTCCATTGTTTGGACGCGTTCATAGGTGTTGGTACTGATTATGTATCTCAGCTTTAGTTCATCGTAATTGTAAATATTTTTCTATATTCCTCTGTCTTTATGAGTTTGCCACCAGTAGCGATAAGTGTGGCATAATGTAAACAAGGAGAGTAATATTTTAGCCTGTATATTAGTCCGTTTCAAGATTACTGCAAATCATGTAAACTATATTAACTATAGCTAAACTGGCAGGGGCAATTCAACATTTTACTTGCTTTGGGCAATCAAATTTGGTATTGGCCTATTCATTTGTCTCCTATATTTTGGGTCGTTATGCTGGTTTTTTTAAAAAACCTTGTAAAAGAATAAATTACTAGTAATATGTCTGTTTCAGTGACTTTGTCCCATTTGATTTTTTGACACTATTCACTATTCATTCTTAATTTGCATTATATTCTTAATCTATAAGTAAAAACATAGTCAAAATGGTATTTTGTTAGATTTCTCTCAATGTAAGGATTATTTATTATTAACTTTTTATAATACTCCCTCCTATTCAGCACAATTGTCCCATTTGACTTTTCACACATGCCGAGGCAACATTTTAACCCTTAATATCTCCAATTATTGTTAATTAAAAATTATAAAAATTTGATATTAATAATCGTTGTATTGAGACGAATCAAACAAGATCCCACATGACTATGTTTTAACTTATAGATTAAGAGTAAAATACAAATTAAGAGTGATGAATGAATAGTGTCAAAAGTCAAATGGGACAATTGTGCTGAATAGGAGGGAGTATTTAG
Source organism: Amaranthus palmeri (assembly GCA_019776075.1). Lineage (NCBI taxonomy): Eukaryota > Viridiplantae > Streptophyta > Magnoliopsida > Caryophyllales > Amaranthaceae > Amaranthus > Amaranthus palmeri. The sequence continues at coordinate 266,847 of JAAKBH010000341.1, read as the reverse complement.
TTGTGAACTGTTAGAGATATTAAGACTTCAATATGTGTTTTGGCAAACGTGCCTAAATGAAGACTAAGTCATTGTAATAGAGGGAGCATATGATAAAAATTCTCTATTTATTAAAATATTTACGTTTGAATCTTTATTAGTTGGTTACTCTTGTGTAAAATAATATAAGTATGTTCATATAAAATACTAAAAGCGCTTGTGACTCAATGAATAAAGTATCTGCATATTGAGCAGAAGGTTTGAGGTTTGACCCCTACTAGGTGTAGGTATCAATTGGAGGTTTTTTGACTGTGCGCATCTCTATTTACTCCCTCTTTGGAGAAACGAGTATGATTTGTCCGCATCATTCAGGAAAAAGAAAACCCCTCAACCAAATGTTGTCTTGTGCGGGATACTTGTAGTGTTCTTTACCTTTATGTTCGTATAAAAACATATTTTTAGGCTTCATTGGACCCCTTTATGCATGCTAATCGACGGTCATGACACCGTCTTGATGAATAATCAAAGTGTAAGCAAGCATTTGAGAGACACATCAGAAACACATGATAATCCCACAAATATGAAATAGCAGGAATATTGAATTCATTTCATTCATTTAATAAGAATCCTAATGAATGATGGGTCTATATGATATGCATGTTGCAGTCCTTTATAATGTGTATTGTGTAATAAGGGGTAAATTGTAGGGAATTGGAACAGGATTCTGCACTCTTTTAAGCTATGTGGACATTGTCTTTTCCAAATAATGTGGTTGCTTTAGTTACACCATTCCCTAGTAGATTACTACCTTTTTAAATCAAAACAAGTCATTTCTTGGGACGCTTTTTATGACTATTTATCTGTCTCATTAAATTTGCTACTTTTTTTAAAAAAAATATTAATGAAGACATAAATGAATTGTGATGATGCGATTACAAAGAGAGTTATAATGTATGGATGAGATTAAAATTAATGATGACCTGGTATACCATTGTCCAAAAAAAAATCATGTAAATATAGAATGAAGCAAATTCAAAAATATTACAAATTCAATAAAGCTGTATATTTAAGCATCAAATTCTATACGTTTCGGAACACCCAATAACGGAACTTTGACAGCTTATATATGATAAATGTGGGATTGGAAACTTTAGCATCTTAAAATTTATGCTAAAGACAACACAAATCAGGAAAATCATGTTAATGTTGGCCATTGACCATGTCTAGACTAGTATATGAGTTTTTTTTTGGACGGAGAAGGGCTTGAAGGATTTGATGTCATTCGATTAAGTGTACATAAAATATAGATAGGATGATTATGGTCATGGTCATTAATCTAGTATTCCACAAATTATACCTGTATAGACTCAAGGGAGAGAGCAGGAGAAATGCGCGCAGTCAAATAAGACCCCTAGGTAGAATGAGTTTTGCAACATGAGATGGCTTCAAGACAAAAGGGCAAAACTACAAATACAAAACAAGCTGGGCTAGGATAGGGTCGTAAGACGAAAATTAAGAAAGAAAGGAAATAAATAGGCATAGGGCCAAAGAGGTTAATGAAAGAGGACTATCAAAAGTTTGACACACGAATAGAATACCTCCAGGCTCCAACTACTTATATCGCTCGACAAATCCTTAAAGAGGTGCAGCTCATCCAATGGTTGATCGTAATGAAATATTTCAATTGTTGTATTAGGTGATAATAGTGTTCTCTCTTCTTTCTTCTCTTTTTTTTTTTCTCTCAAAAGAACCCTAGACTTTATTGTAAATTGCTTTTTTTAGTTTTAATTACAAGTAACAATTACAACTACTCCATTATATATATATATATATATATATATATATATATATATATATATATATATATATATATATATATATATATATATATATATATATATATATATATATATATATATATATATATATATATATATATATATATATATATATATATATATATATATATATATATATAATCAAATAAGAAGGATTTTAAAATGAGAAGGATTAGAAGGATTTTTGTTTGATTTTGTTTGGTTACTATGTATACAAAAAATAATACTTTGAACTAAACAATATAGATTATAAGTAATTATAAAAAAATAATAAAATTTCAACACATAAAAAATAATATAAATAATAATTTAAATGTTTAATGACTTTGTAAAACCTTAAAATAATTATTTTAAGGTTTTACAAAGTCATTAAACATTTAAATTATTATTTATATTATTTTTTATGTGTTGAAAACTTATAAGTTTTCAGTCTAAAGAACATACTCTTTTCAGTCCTTATACCTTTTTGGGGTGTTTCATTTGTTATGTCACACATTTTGAATAAAAATAACCTTAATTCATTCTAATTTAATATTTTAATAATACTATATGGTCCTCATATATCTTCCATTAACTTCATTTTAATATTTTTACATTAATAGTCCCTATATATTTTCCACTACTTTATAAAAATATTTTTTATCAGTTATGGTCCCCAAGTTTTTTTTTTATAAATTTATTATTTAATAAAATAATATGTGTATGATATAAAAGATTCTATTTTTCTTAATTCCCGTGAATATTCTTTGTGAGAACTTAATTAAAGAACGGAGGAAATATCATTTTAGTATAATAATCAACTTATAACCTAATGTGTTTATTTATGTGTTCTAACTTTGTTAAACAAAGATGATACATGATAGAATTATCATTTGAACATGTATTTCACAATTATCTTTTTCTTATTATTTACATTAAATAATTAATGTATAATCTATTTAATTTGTGTAATTTTTTTTTTAATATATCTATGTAAGTAGTGTAAATAATTATCTATAAAAAAAAAACTATTTCAAAATTAATTTTTTTAATTTATTACAAAAATATTATAATGAAAATAAATTTTTTACATAAATAATTAAAATATTATCCGATGATTATGGATTGTAATTAAAAGACATACCTTAATTGATTGTATATGGTAAACATTAGTAAATAAAATAAAGTTTTAAAATCTTTTGTTACTAATGTATTAAACAAATCTAATTCAAAAGATATGTTAAAAAAATATTTATCTAATAAAAACATGAAAAGAGCGGGAAAAATTTTATTGTGAAGATAATCAAATTTTCATTAGTATATTACATAGATTAATAAACAAATTAACAATTTGATCAAAAGAGAGAAAAAAAAGAAGTATACGACATTCTCTTGGCGCGAATTCTTCCCTTTATTTTCAGGATTAGTAACTTCTAGCAAAACTGTGAGTTCCTCTCTTGGAAACCTTCTTTTCATCGATTCATTTAATTCATAGCATATGAATTTTACTTAGTTTACTAATTCAAATTTGTATTACGGATTTACAATTGCTATTTTAATTTATTGGCCCATTAATTTAGCGTTTTCTGATTATTCTTTTTAGTATGTGAATTATTTGAATTGGATGGCGTAAGGTTTCCCTCAATTACTTCTAGGGTTTACTAGATTGCTCGAGTCTTGACTTGTAATTGATCTGGTATTGAGTTTAAATTATGAGCAATTTCATTGTTTTACATTCTTCTTAGCTTGTTTTTGCTGTAATTGTTTGTAGTTTTTGTTCTCGTATATTGTTGCCAACTTAGGGGAGATAACATTCTTTCGTTTTTGGTGCTTATAATTTTTCTTTGTTTCACAAAGGCACAGAGTTGTAGATGATAAAGTTTTCGCGTGATTATCAATTGTTATTTTTAAGAGGAAATGTAGCATATTACTCCCTTTGTCTAATGATTTCGCAACACCTACTATTTTAGCTCGCCTATTATATTATCTCTTTTGGATATGACCCTACTTAGAATATTCCACTAAAATATCCACTTTTCCCCCTTTTCGTTGGTTTGTGTGGTGGGGCTAAAGACACAGAAAGTGTGTGTAAGACTGTAAGGTGCATTGTGCGAAGTGGTGATCCCTATAATGGTTAAAAATCCAATGCCAGTGGTTTTGCGACTGTCATGGCTAATATTACGGTCGTTGTGAGCTAAATAACCTTTATTATGCGGTGAAGATGCTGTGGGGATGGGGTGGTATATATTTTACACTGGTAAAGTAGGAAATGAGATTAGTCATAGGAGAGATTTGAAAATAATCAGTATTTAGTAGCTTTTGCTTTTTTGTCAGAATTAGTTATCTGAGAACTAATATGAGATTGAGGGAGATTAGACGTGGCTTGAATAATTTGGGATGGAGTGGGTATAATATGGGTGATTATTTGCTATGGTATGACATTGTCTCATAGGAAGGTCTTCGATACCACATTATTTAGGAGAATTGGGCTAGTTTTCTTGTGTATGATTGTGGTAGAATTCCCGACTTTGAAGCTCATATTGCGAACTCAGCATTTGCAGGGTTATTAGAGATGATGTATAATGTCAGTTGTCTAGGATTAAAAGAAATCTGAATTGGGAGGTCATAGCATGAGTGAATGACATTTGTTCAGTTGCAAAAAACATGTTTTTTTTCCTTTCGAAATTTACGTTGTTTTGTTGGGAAAATGTGATTTGGTGGCTCATAATGAGCTCTTTCCAGGTTGGCATTGATGCTTGATATAGTGTTTGGCCTTTCTAATGATCTTTGATACCTGGTGGATGAGCTCTACTGTTGATTTCAGATGACCAATGTAGATTGGGCAAGATTGGAACCATACGCCCTAGAAAACTAACTTTCTTGGACGCTTATTTTCTATTGAATTATAAGGAAGTTAGCTGCTCTGGAACAAAGCATAGGATTCGTAGAAAGTGGCATCTGATGGAACATTTCATGATATTGTGTTTTAGTCGATCATCTGCTAGCGAATTATTTTATATTGTAGATAGTTAAGTGGCATGTCTGTACTTGAAGGACGATGCAATCACATTGTGTGTTCTTTTTGAGTTGGTGCCCTTTCAGGCTTCGATAATGGGGATCATGTTGTTACTGTATTAGGATGGTGGGACTGGGACTTGAAACTTTTATGCTTCGTTCCTGTAGGGAAATTTGAACTTTTTAAGGCCATCATCTTAGTTTCTATTATTAATGTTAGTCCAGCAAGTTTAGGACTTCCAATAATGTCTTCAATCACATGTGACTTGTGCTGTCATATCCATTACCAATTGAATCAGGGCACTGTTATGTGGGATTGTGGGGGTAACAATCTGTTTCTTGGTATTCCTGTGAACCGACTTAGATTTAAACTGTTTCAGCAATTATCAGTAACTCACTATATAATGGAGACAAATTAAAGTACATATTCAATTTGATGAAGCTTAAGTGTTGATGTTTCCTTTCAGCTGTACTTGGTGGAACTGGTTCTTGAACAGGAAAGGTTCTTTTATGTTTTAATCCTCATATGTGCATTGATGAAATCAGCCATGCACACATTATATTTTAGATAGCTATGTTTCATAAAATTTGCTGATCTCATACATTCTTTACACAGAAATGACCTGAAGGCTAAAAGTCATCAATGTACCCCAAATAACATGCTTAACCAATGTATTATTTCCTTGACCCACTCACCTTCGTATAATTTTTATAATCTCGCAGCATCAGAAATGTAATACAAAGTAGGGAATATGTTTTACAGATAAGGGCCCTTGTTTTTTGAACCTAGTGACTTGAATCATATAAGAAGATACTGGCAGAAGGCAATGGATTATTGAGGACAGATTGACAGACTGATTACAGACTCTCAGAAAGATGACCAGAGCGTCCTATCCACTGCCATTTTTGGGCCGTGGTGCAAGAGGGGGGGTCTTGTTGGCTGTAAAGTTACTTCACAAGACAACGCATTCCAGACACAACATAGTTTCACTCGAGCTTCCTAAAATGTGAACTTTTCAAGTAATTGACTTTTTTAACTCCGAAATAAGCTTTTACCAAATCCCAATTCAATGGATATTTTCTTTTCTGAACATTAAAATTATTGTGCTGGTAGCCTGCTACTAACTTTTCTATTATGTTTTTACCTTATCCTTAAAGTCTACAAAAGCTAGCGAGTGATTGCATTCATTGGTCCGTTATTTTTTCTGACCGTATGCTTTATACTGTGTTATATGTTCTCCACCCTCTTAATACTGAAAATTTCTTTATTGAATGAATTATAAATTTATGATGCATGGTAATATGCATCAGTAGAAACCGCATCTGATCTTCATATGTAATCTGGTGAACTTTACAGTTTCCTGTAAATAGTGTGACGGGGAGAGTGCATCTACCAGTCTATTATTACTTCTCTGGTGTATCCTGTTACTTAGTGTTCATTTCATCTCAATGTTTCAAATATTCATACTGAATACTGGACCACAAGGGTATAGAGACTTGATACTTCATTTTGGACTAGAACCATGATAGAGTTACATGAAGTGGCCTCATCTGACTCTTGTGGGCATATCTTGTATGACACCGGTAGTCTTTACATCTGAGTAACATGGCATGTGACAATCAAAATTATGCTAAATTGTATTGTTGATCTGCTGACTTCTTATATGGAGACCGACAAGCGACATATATTGTATGAATAAATTTAGAAGTCTACTAGAACCAGGAACTGCAGCCTTCACTTGTTTTAATGATATTATTGTTACAATTTTCAGAAATGAGGACCACTTTTAGAAAAATCATCCCTGACACTGCCAGCAATGGAAATTTTTTAGATGTATATATCTCGGTAAACCTTAAATGAATCTATGTTAACTTTTTTTTTTTTTTTTTTAATTTCACTAGCTATGTATGTTAATTTTCAGGTCATCGTTCTAATCTAAAATAAGATCGTCATCGGGTTTGTTAACATCCTGTCACTTTTCTGTTTTTGTTTGTTCAGTGTCACCTGGGTGCTGTTGGACGTTATATCTTTAACAGAAATGGCTTTGTTATGAAGTCCTTAGGACCTTATTCAGGATCAATTTGAACACTTATGTCGCTTCATTATAAGGTAATTTGTAAACAGCTTATGAAAAATTTGATATGCTCTTAACCTGTAATTTCTTAGTTATATTATTGAATGGAGCATTAGGATGTATATTTATTTTGAGTAGCTTTCTCTTTCTGGTCCTAAAAACCTTGGCTACTATTTCTTCTCTTTACTAGACAAGATGGGGACCCTTGTCTGCTTGTTTTGCTGTTCTAGGTTGTCTTTGAGACTGAAGTGAAGATTTTCGGGTTCCACTCTTCTTTCTTACACTTTATCCTTTATTATTTTGTGTGTGTAACGAAGAGCTTAAGGGTAGAGATTCAACGTGTAAGAAAAACAATCTTGAGGATCAAATTTTTAAGATGAAAACTCAGCTCCACACAAATAGGCTTTTGGATGTGAAAATCAGAACCATGCATTCCAATAGAAACTTTGATATTTCTAACCTCTCATTGTCAGATATATCTGTGCAGTGTTTAGTGTACACATTTCCGAAAGTCACCTGCAGAAAATAAATCGATATATGTTTACATCTTGTTCGCACTCTTTTGCATTTGTTATTTGTAGTTTTGTACTAGCCTGTGGTGTTTGGTTATGGGGAAGGTCAAGTATGCAGTCTTGTCCTTAGAAGTTAAGTAGCAATCTTTAAGAACATGATGTACTTTTTATTATACCTAATCCACTTATATGATTGTTTTTTATTTTATTTTTTTATTTTAGGTTAATTAATATTTATAATATAAATTCAACATAATTTTTTTTTTAGTTGAACATAAAATTTAATGTCAGGAATATTCTGAAGGAAACCACAAATTTATAGTTCTCCGGTTTAGGATTGTAAAAGAATATAGTAAAATGGTCTATTGAATCATTTATGCTTTCTATTTGTGTGAAGTTAAACCAGGACGCATCACCGCATCACAACCATATGGTGAAGGTGTCAAACTAATAGGTCGTATTAACTGCAAAGCAAGTTGCATTGACCGCAAAATCCGATTAAGACCATTACCATAGAGTGTGACCGAAATCATATGATTCACTATGATTCAAACTTTTAAGGGTAAGTTGCATAAATCTAATGTTCAAAGCAGTGACAGCCAAAATTTTGAATTAGGGGTCCAATTTGTTGATATACTAGCAGATTATTTACTATATATATCCTCCGTTCTGAAATACTCGCTACATTTCGATTTTGTGCACTATTCATCGTTCAAGCTTATTTTATATTGCGACTAATGTGTAAGTAAAAATATAGTCAAGTGAGATCTTGTTTGAATCGTCTAATCGCATACTTTCATAATATTAAATTTTTATAATTTTTAGATAAGTGTAGTTTAATGATCAAAATTGTGCATTGGATTGCGTAAAAAAGTGAAATGTAGCAAGTATTATGGAACGGAGGAAGTAAAAACTAGTTCAACTATGAAAATTTTAAAATCATGTAGACTGAATTTACCTTGAAATTATAGCACAAATTATATGTAGCAAATAGAATTGAAGCTTTCCTATAATTATCCCTTTGGAAAAAATCTACGTTTTTTTGATTTCATATATTTGCCTAGTAAGTCTCCAAAAAAATACTACTAAAATTAAGATAGTAAAAATATAAACACATACTATAAATGATGAATGTGAAATTATGAAAGATAAAAAGTAATGATATTTACTATAAATTCATTAGTCTATAAAAAGATAATATTTTATATCATAATTTGATCGATTAATCTTAGAGTACAAATATGTTACCTCAAACGTTAAGCTGTAGTAATTTTTCTTATATTTTTGCGGTCATTAAACTATATCATATTAGTAAGGTGGGGAGCCACTTGGCATGAGGCAATTATGTTGTTGAATGTAATTGATTAATACAATGTTTAATTGCTGATCAATATTTTGAAAGGTTATGTGCAAGTTTAAGTAAATAATAACAATTCCATGTCATTGTGTATACCAACATTTTGACAGTTTCTTTTTTCTTTAATATTCTACCTAAAACACTACTTGCAGGATATTGTACATCGTCCAAGTTCAAAGTTTTGCTGCTGCAGTTGAGTATTGTAAAGTTTATGAAATTATCCCCTCTTTAAGTTTTTTTAATTTTTTGTTATAAATGATATTATTAGTGTAATTGGAACTAATATGTAGTATAACAAAGCAAATAAAGCAGGTGACTCAAAATCAACTATTTTGTCCAAAAAAGAAACAGAATGTTGCTGTTTAGGCAAAGTCAAAAGCATAGGAATAGAGCAAGTGCTTTTAAAAATTTCTACTGGTTAAAATAAGAGTATAAAGTACTATTTATAGCATTCATGAACCTCTTCCCATATTCCTTTATCTCGTATACCTTTTCCTAGGTTTAGCTATGATTAGAACTTTAAAGTATAGCCTGGATGATGCATGAACCTAAATTCAGACTTTTTGATTTGTACATTCCAATTACAGCCGGTTAGATAACAAGTTGTTAAATGGTGGTAATGAGAGGTATTTTAGTGTCAATTTTCATGATTTAGTATAAGTTTCCATGACATGTATCGTTATTTCGTGATGAAAGTTTGATCATAAATTTTTTTTATTTTCGCAAATTTTCATTACCACCTAACACATTTTCAAATGGTAATTTATTGGAATGAATTTTGTGAAGAAAAGTAAATTGTTGAAGAGCAGTAAGCATGATCATTAAACTTATTTATTAGATATTTCCTCCTAAAATAACACCAACTTACTGTTCCCACTATTACTATTCCCACTATTTAGTATTAGAAACAGTCCGTTAGTATCTTAGTTACTGAACTAATCAAATTCTCCTTTTATTAAACTTATAATAGAGCTCTTTTTTTTAATTGTTTATGGTGGCTTTTTAAGGAAACGTGACAGAACGTATATAGATAGAAAAAATGACCATAAACTAGAGGTTCTGAAAGGGTTACATTTGTTGTGGGAGCATGTGGGGTTGCAATATTCTGTTTCTTTTTCCTTTTCCTTTTCAAATCATTAAATATCATTGTCTCTTGCCACAACACATTCATTATTTATTGTATGTTCTCCTTGTTTGGTGTGTGTATATATATGTGTCCTTGCTGCATTCCGTAGCATGCACAAAGTCAGGTCACACCCTATAATATTGCACAAATCTATCTCCTTTCTAATTGGTTATGGATTCATCAAGACCTCTTTCTATCGAGAGTTTCTCATACAGTTGGCTGATGAACCTAAAACCATCCCTTGAAAGCCTTAGTGAATCCTTCAGGGCTGCTATGGATTCATCCGATGAGTCTTTCTTCATCGAGATGGACCCAAACATGCCCGCTTCAAAGAGATTCAAGAAACTCGACTGTGATTTCGATTTCAATCTTCCGTTCTCTGAGCAATCCACGGCTGCTATTGTACACGCTGATGAGCTCTTTTGTGAGGGTTTCCTCCTGCCTCTTGCTAAACAATACAGTGATTCTAGCCCATGTGTTTCTCCTTTATCAGATTTTCAGAACACACAAACTTCTGCAGGTGATGATATTGATCATCGTAAGATCCGGTGCTCTTCCTTGAGAAGGTGTAGGAGCTTATTGTCTCGAAAAATGTTCGAAAAATACTTGTGTTTTTTATTCCCATTATTGGGGAAAATGAGAGGCTTCAGATCAAAGTCTAAAAACACAGAGGATAATAGAATCTGGGTGGTAAAGAATACCAGGTCGTCATGTTCACCTGTAGCATCCCCAAGAACAAGTGTTGGGTCCTTCCCCGGAGACTGGAGGCCGCCTTGTGATTCCGAAAGCTCGATTCACGACGCAGTTCTTCATTGCAAAAGGTCAATTGGTATGTAATTTTTGAACCTATCATTGTTCCGGTAGTTCTGTAATACTATGGGTTTGTTTGTGTACATAATGAAGGAACCTTATTAGAAAGAAGTCAATAGTAAACGGATATCACGGTCAATACAGATGATTTTGCGGTTAATACGAACTATATTGCAGTTGCAATACGATAATGCGGCCTTGTTTTTGCACTATGAAAAGGACAGCCGAACAACTAGCATTAGCTTTTTTTTTTTTTTTTTTTTTTTTTGAAAAATTAAGTACCATTAGTTAGTTATACTATACATGTACATTTTTTGCAGAGGAAGGGAATGAGAGGTGCAGAGATGTCCATGTCTCTTTCTACCTCTCATCTCTTTTATGTACTTCCCTTTTCTTTGCTTACATTTTGGTGCAACTTAATGTGGTCCTGCTTTGGAACCTCAAAAATACAAGAATATATTCATGTATAACAATTTTTTTTCTTTAATTTTCTTTTTATTCCTTTATGTAATAGTTTTGTAAAGTGAAAATAATTACGATTATTTAGTCTTTTTTTTTTTAAGTATTGATATTATTTTCTTATTCTTTATTGTTTTTATTTTGAGGTAAGGATAATAGGTGGTTAGAAAGAATGGTACCCCTCAACAATATCTTATTCGTAGATTTTGGTAATACCTATATCTAAAAGTAATTTCAGTTTTATTTGTATATTTGTAAAGGTTTTCAATATTTTAAATGTTTTCATGCAACCGATACAAATAGTTTTTAATACGTGATTTTTTTCTGTTCTTGTTGAATACTAGTTAGATAAATAATTGGAAAGTTTAATTTTAAAAATACAACTTTTTGCTCGTTGTCTTTAATAAATCTCACTTTCGAATATTTTTTTAAAATACGACCTTTATACTGCGTTTTCTTTTTAAAATCTAACATTTTGGTTCTTAATTTGTTTACTAATGAATTTTGCAAGTAATTAATGAGGTCAAAACTTTAAAGAATTACGTAGTATAAAAATCGCATTTTTAAAAAATAGTCAAAGGTGAGATTTTTAAAAGACAATGATCAAAAGGTGGGATTTTAAAATTATATTTTCCTAAATAATTCCTTACAAACTTGAATTATTGAGTTTAAGTTGCATTATACAGGCAAACAGGCAACTTTTAATACAAAAAAATCAAGAATTTGAAAGGATTTATTTGGTAAGTATGACATGAAGCTTTCACACGAAGATTGTTCTATTCTAATCAAGTCTTTTTATTTATTTGGAGTGGTTTCTATCTGTTATTTTTGGTTGTCATAAAAAAATTTCCTATGTATATCATAAAATTTGGACATAATTAGTCTCATTTATTTTTATTTTAATATCTTATTAATGTTTTTGATCTCCATACATTTTTTACTAACTTCAGTTTAAGATTTTTATACCGTTTATGATTCTGGCCCACATGTTTTTTACCAACTTTACTTAAATATTTTTTTCATAATTGTGGTTCAAATATTGATTTTCCAATAATTTTACTCATCACGCCATCTTGTATGAGATTGTCTCACGGTAAATGATCTTAAAACAAGAAACTCATAAACCAAAAGCTTTTATTATTAGGTTATTTAACCCAAGTATATAAGGCATGCCTTATAATGAATATTGAATAAATATTACTATACAAATTCTTACTTGAGACCGTCTTTTATAAAGACGGCTCTCAAAAATCCAGTCTGATTCTAAATATATATATTCTAACTCTAAAAATATAGATTGAGACTAGACATTTAAAAGTCGTCTATATAAAAGATAGTTCCTCAGATAACAAAAACATAAATATCTGATGTAATATCAGGCATAGTGTCATAGTGAATAGTGAATAGTTCTTGACTCGTACGTTGCTGTGGTCGTGTCTCGTGGTATGTCTCATGCAGCCCACAATTAGGCATTGCTTATTAATAATTATATTGTACTCCTATTTCCCACATTATATAATTTTTTTTACATTTTCCTGTATTTGCAAACACTTTTCCAGGACATATTCTACTTGTATATTGGCCATTTTTAAGGTCAGGTTTGTCGTAGCTCAATTCTCACCCGTGGTTTTTAGATCGTTTTTTGAGAGACATCTTTCAACCCCAACTTATTAGATGTTAATCAAACTAAAAATGATAACGGACTCATCAAATTCGGAATTTCAAAAAGACTGTCTCTCACCAGAATTTGTGGTCTCAATAAGCTCAAATTTATGATTGTTATTAATTTATTATAATAATCTATTTTTAATCAAAAAAAACTTTTCTAAACATATGAACTTTCTTAATTTATTTCTCATTCAATTTCTTACAATTCAATATAATTTTTTTCGATTATTTTAACTTTTATTATTGCATTTTCTCTAATCTTTTATTATTTCATATCAATTCAATCTAATCTATTATCAATTAATTATAAATATCAATTCAATTAATTTTAAAGCTAGTATACTTAAGCCCAATCCAAGATTAAATTGCTTGCCTTGCCCTTGATGATAAGATGAGCTAACCCAACTTGAATAAAGACCAATCAAACTTGACTTGAGTAGCCTAGCTAGCTACACAATAGTAGTCAAATTAGCTTACTAATTAAAGGCCTCATTTTAAGTTGCTTGTCTTGATCTTGTCCTCTCTTAAATAACATTAACCCCTAACTTCTAGTCAAGTTTACTAATTATATTATTATTATTATTATTATTATAATATAATAATAATAAGATTAAAAAACAAAGAAAATAATTGCTCTTATTTCTAAATTATAATCAATTACTAGAGATGGTGACAATTAAAAAAATACATACAATATGGACATGGATGTGATGAGACAAAACTATTTATTATTTATAAATTTTGTTATCAAATTAATTAATTGTGACAAAATTGCCTAGTTTCTTTTATGATGGTCGAATATCATAGAAGCATGGTACGAAAGTATGCATAACAAATAACAATTATTCTTGAGTAGGTATTTAGTTTGTATACGTCATAATATTCTTCCCTTTTTATTAAGGAAAAAGAAAGGTGTTTCTTTTACAAACTCAAGATATGGCCCACTATAATGAGAGAAAATGGAAGCATCCAAATTCAAGGAATCCTTATTCCTTCATTCTCTAGTTTCATTTTTGAGTTATGTTTGGACATGTTCTAGACTTCTAGTTGATGCTCAAAAGATTAATATAAGTAATCTAGGTCAAAATATAAGGGACCAAATTACAATTTACCGTGTATCTAGGATCTAAAATCAAGGATTATTAGTCTAGTGTCTCACACAAAGTTAGGGTCTGGGGTAAAGGTATCAAATAGATCATAACGTACACCTTTGAGGGAGAGAGTAAGAGAAAGTCTTCGGGTAGTGAGAGCACGAAAAATACAGAGATGGGTAGCACCAAAATTATATAGGAGAAATAACCAGCAAAATGCATAAAACAAGATGGGATATGATGATAGGTTCATTAAGAAAAACAAGGGTAAATTAGCTAAACTACGTAGGATAGAAAGAGGTAAATGAAAGAGGGACTATCTGGGTTACGCATACGACGCCTCTATCTACATTTATTGCTCAGGTCCTCTGAGAGATACATTTCACACATGTGAATTTTTTGTTGTTCCTCCCATAATTTATAGAGCTGTTCAAAAGTGACCCGACCCGAAAATCCGACCCGCAATCGAAAGTAAACCGACCCGAAAATATCTTTCATTTTTAGGTTTATCGAACCGATAATATCCGAACCGATGTTGTACCCGAACCGGTTGACAACCGAAAATGGGAAAGCTGAACTCGAACTGTAGCCGAATTTTGTAACCGACACATAACCGTTAATCGAGATTACTAGAACCTAAAAATGACCGACCCGAATCATGCTCGAAACTGAACTCGATCCGGCTAAAACGACTTAACCCGAACGAATTTAGATCAAATTGCTTTAAATCTGAACAAATTTTTAACATAGAAGTATGATATACTTATATTCAATCATTTATTAGTTAATCTAATAAATACGTGATTTCATATATTTAGAGCTAATAATCAATGGTCAATGTTTATTTAACTACTTTTAATCATATTAGATAAAATTAATAGAACTTTATATTTTTAATTTTCGGTCAAACATGTAAAAGTAACAAAGTAATAATGATCATTAATTGATTTGCATTTTAACTATTTTCTTTCCGATCGATAGTAATTAATAATACGTAGCCGAGTTTTGTTTTCTAAAAAACCGAACCCGACACCGATTAACACTCGACCCGAACTTCAACTGACACCGAACCGATGCTAACCCGAACCGTGACTAATTGACCCGACCCCAGTGTGACCCGTCATTACAAACAACCGAAACATAACCGATCCAGAATACAATCGAACCGAATGACACCTATTCGAAACCGACCCGATCACCCGAATGAACACCTATAGTAATTTATTAGGTGTATTATGACTTCTTTTATCCTCTACAATAAAGCTTCCACCATTCTCAAGGATACATCAACACCAACATATATATGTAAATGTAAAAAGATTTTTTGCTAAAATTTAAAGAGTTTTGTTTGTAATAATGACTATTTAATACATACTTATCACTACAATGATTTAAATGGCCATTATAACCAATACAAATTCGGATATTAGTAAATAGTATATTAACAGAAATTGAATAAGAAAAGCCCATCTCGTTCATTTTTGGGCCACAGAGCATAAATTAAAAAAGGCCCCTAATAATAAATTGTTCATTTTTGGGCCACAGAGCATAAATTAAAAAAGGCCCCTAATAACTTAAGACGTAACGATTAATATCATTCACTTTTTATTTTTTATTGTTGATATTTAGACTACTTTATAAAAAAACAAAAATCAGTCATAATCACTTTACAAAAAATATAAGTTATATCTAATTTAATTCAAATTATATCACTCATATATATAAAAATTAAGTTTTTTGAGGCCCTAAACGATAGCCCGCTTTATCGTTGCTAATCAACGGCCTTGGATCAACACAAACACAATTATTAACCTCTTAAAACACTATAATTTTAAAAATAACACAAATATAAAATTAAAATGAAACAATATATACCAACAACATCAATAATATGAATTAGATTTAGAGTCTACAAAAAAGTAGGGTAGAAAAATTATATAAAGTACACACAATTAAAATTAGATATCTGCAAAGTAAAAAAATATATCTAAGCATTACTTTTGTAATCTAAAAGTCTACAACTATATTGGTAAATTTACATTAGTATAAGACAATTAGGAGCAATAACCCAAATTCTATTTTAGACTTGAGGGGTTTTGTCCTCCTCATTATCATACTCAGTATCATCATACTCGTTGTATTCCTCTCATAGAAATTATAAATAGGGTCTTGGGAAAAACAAAAGACGGTAGGCTTATACCCATAGAGGAGAGTACAGTCAAAAAGTCTTCCGGTTTGAAAAGAGTTTTGTAATCTAAAAAATAAATTTATAATTTTCGGAGAAAAGCTTAAGATTTATGCTTCAGATTTTATCAATATAAGTATAAAATAATTAATTTAATACCCAACAATTACATATTGTTTTATTATTAGTCACAAAGTCACACAACACTACATATCATAGAAATACATACGTATTTCATTGTTCGGGGTAAAACACATATTTATCACACGCAATCAATACATACAACTCGCATAATTGAGTCTTAGTTTCTCAATTTTCTTGCACACTTATTATGTTGGTCATTTTGAAAAAATTGCTAAATTTAGCATTATTTTGGACGAATTGAGTGTTCTAAACATTTACTCCATTTAAAAGATAAGAATGAGTTTCTTTCTATAAAATAATTGTTGGCATTTCATCTTGCTTAAATAAATGAACACATTGAAACAGTGAGACCATTTTTTGGACAATAACGGCTCGTTTGGCAGGTGATAATACACAGTGGTAATAGGAATGAAAACTAATGTAATTTGAGTTGTAAATTATTTGGCTACTTTGATGACTATACTTATCCAACTTTAATAAAATCCATTCAAAAGCATAGCATTGGGAGAAGTGATATTAGGTGATAATGAAAATTTATAAACAAAAACCCAATTTTTAAATGTCGCCACCCTTTTCATTTTATCACCACCCCTTTTTAATAAAATTACTAAAATACCCTTTAATCCAATTTTAATTATAAAATCAACCATTATTATTTCTAAACTAAATTTCTTAATAATAATTAAATTAAAATTAAAATATAAATTTTAGTAAAGAAAATAATTTTTAAAATCAAAAAATAAACCTGATCACACGTTTTGTATTGAAATTTGATACATAATCACTTCGTTGGCCGAAACTTTTGATACAAAAATTAAATTACTGCAATATCTGTAGCATTAGAACCTAGACTTCAACATCTATCCAATGATATATTATATGCCCAATTCCAATAACCGAGCGAAAAATGACGATCGTTTGAAGTTTATTTGTGCTGAAATTTGATACATGTCTATTCTTTTGGTCATAACTTTTTATAGAAAAATCATATTAGTACACGGTTTCCGGCATTGAAAACAAGACTTCAAGAGCTTTCCAACGACATATTATATGCTCAATTCTGACAATCGGCAAGAAATGACGATCGTGTAAAGTTTGCAGTATTTTCTAACGACCAGCCATGGTCGAATCGCACAAAATGTGCGATCGGACCATGGTTGAATCGCACAAAATGTGCGATTCCACCATGGCCCGATCGCACATTTTGTGCGATTCCACCATGGTCCGATAGCACATTTTGTGCGATTCCACTAATAACATAGAAAACACTAATAATATAGAAAAAAAGTGCATAAAAAGAATATATTAGTGACATTCTTACCATCAAGAAAGGGACTTTGGATTTAAAGGGTGAAAACACTGGAAATCGATCAGAGAATAATCAATTTGTTTTTGCAATATTGGTTAATCCCCTAATATTTATCCCTTGTCTGTAAGTGTTATCTTATGAACTTATGTTACTCTTCTTTTATGTGTTGCCCTTAGACTTGAAACTATGATTCGAAATTGAAGTTTCGTGACGGTGCTACTTTAGCATGCTTTCAAGGGCTATGATATCTACAGTGCGATAATGAGCTGAGATGAATTGATATACGAAAAGATAACTAATGCAGAAATAAGATTAAGACAAAGTTTTAGGATTTTGCATACCGTTTGTATTAATTAATTGACGCAATAACAATCTTTATATATATATAAGCTTTAAGAGAACTAAACTAGGAAAAAGAATATCTATGGAATTTAACAAATCACACTATTTACTAAATATATTCATAATTGCATACACTGTCCCTCTAGTTAGGTCTTTAGATTACCAATACCTAACTTGCGCAATGTTTATTCAAAAGCTTTTGAAGTAAGAACCTTTACAACTATGTTTGCCAGTTGATTCTTTGATCTTACAAGGGAAGATTTATGATATTGTTCTCCAGTTTCTCCTTTATGAAGTGCTTATTAGTCTCCACGCTTGGTGCGACCATGTTGAAATAATGGGTTTCTAAGATACTGATTGCAGCTTTGTTATCGTAGAACAATCTGCATGCCTTCTTGTGAGGAAAGTGTAGCTTACTCAAAAGTTTTTAAGCCATATGACCTCAGTTATACCTTAAGTAATACTTGCATTATATAAGCTAAGGCAACAACCTTTCGCTTCTTGCTTTTACATGTAATAAGGTTTTCTCCTAACAAAAAAAAGTACCCAAATATTTACCTCCTATCATCTCGGTCTCCTACCTAGTCTGCATCTGTATAGGCTTGAAGGTCTAAGTGATCATTTTTCCTAAAATAGAATGCCTTTGCTACTTGTACCTTTAAGATACCTTATGATTCTCAAAACTTCTATTATATGTTATATTTATGGTTGATGCATAAACCTGCTCACTACTCCAACTGCATAAGCAACGTCTGGCCGTGTGTGAGACAAATTGACCAGTTGTCAACCGTTCTCTAATACTAGTCTTTGTCTGGTAACTTTCTCCTTCAATCTTTTGTAATTACTAATACAAATTTATAATTTAGTAATATAAAAATCCGTGTAATGCACAAAGTGTCAAACTAAACATTTTCGATGAAATGTAGTCGTGCATGGCCAACCTTTTTGTCGACATTTAAAGCGAAAGACACACAAGAAAAACAAATGAGCATTAGACTCTGAAGCCACACCACATAGCGGACATACATCCGTAGCTATAAGGCCCATAGAGAGGAGTTTATCTCGTGATTTCAGTCTTTCATTAACAGCTAGCCACAAAATAAACCTAGCTTTCGGGATAGAACTTTTGTTCAAACAAAATTCGCCTAAGCAACAAGCCGCCCAACCCCTAAGAGCTCATGATAGACCAGATTGACGGAGTATGTTTCCTGATGCACCCATTGACTAAGCAAATCTTTCACTTTACATATCTTCTTAAACGTCCAGCTTGAAGTGATTGGGGCATTGAAAACTCTCCAGTTCCTTCCCTTAGTATAAACACGATCTAATCCGAGAGGTCATTTTAACTGCAAGATGTTCACACTCAAGTGTAGATAGACGCTTAGAGGATAAAGGAACCTCCAAGTAGCGAAATGGCATAGACCCTAAAGCGATCTTACAAACATTAGCAATATGTGCTTTCAAAGTAGAAGGAACTCCTGCAATGTATATGTCAGACTTTGTTGAATTGACAACCAAACTCGAGGAACGTGCAAATATCTCCAAATAAGAAAGAACAAATCTGACAGAACCCAAATTACCCCGACAGAAAATCATCAAATCATCTGCAAAACATAGATGATTCAACTTAAGTTTACGGCATCTTGGATGAAAACGAAATTGGACATGATCCCCAGCAGCTTTAAGTAATCTTGAAAGATACTCCATACAAAGCACAAAAAGTAGAGACATTGGATCACGTTGCCGTACACCTCTTCTAGATTTAAACAACGGCATAGGGCTACCATTTAAAATCAAAGAGAACTGGGCCGAGCATACACAAGTCATCACAATTTTAATGAAATGAGAAGGAAAATTAAGTGCCATCATCATCTCTTTAATAAAGTCCCACTCTAAAGTATCATAAGCCTTTCTCAAATCTATCTTCAAGAGACAGCTAGGGGGACAATGTTTCCTCCCATTTTGTTATTCGACAAAGCTCTACAAAGTCAATATTTGTTATTTTACAACAAATTAATAGTATTTATTTATATAATTTAGTGTTATTAGTATTAGTATATAAAAAAAAAGATGTGAAAGCATGAAGCAAGTTGACTCTCAATATATAGTTATATATCTTTTAAAATATCAACAAAGCTTATGTATAAAAATCTATATGCATGGTGTTGTTGAAAATCATTCTCTTTTTGTGATAACAATTCATTCCATTGAAAACCTACAATGTTGTACCACTCCATAATATTTTGTAGTTTCACTCAAATATCAAGCTTAAGTCTTTAATAAGGTGAATGGCTTTTTGATATATTATCAAAGTTAATGGGATATTGAGGTCATATGTTTTTTAAATTTATCAACGCCTTATTTCAACTGAAATACTTATGTATAAGCAGGACATGCATTGCGTCCATAATTTTAAGTCAAATGAGCTCTCATGTGATGATGTGAAGGGACGTCATAGAGCATAAAATATATCGCTTAACTTTAATCATAAGCTTAATCTTTTAATTGAGTGGTTACTTGACACCAGATTTGTTTTGAGTACTCTTCTTAAAAGATGAAATATTTACAAACTAATGCTATCGCAAATATCAATTTAACTTTTTTTATTGAAATATTATCAATTTAACTTAAGATTAAATCAAATCAAATTCTATCATTTTATATTAAATAAAAATTCATATCAATATACCAAAAAGTTTTATAGTGGTCCCTCCTTATAAACTACTATAGAAAACCAATAAATGGAAGGATTAATCGACATTAATATTCCAAACTTTACGTGATCCGCCCAAAATAGTCCCAACTTTCGTATATTTTCTAATAATCCTAACTTTGCTTCTTTGTTGCTGGGGGCATACCCTTTTAAATCTTAACCGGTTATAACCGGTAGTATTAGAGCCGTTGCACCACTTTTCCTTTTTATCTTTTTTTTCCTGTTTAAATTTACTTCATCTTCATCATTATCAACCACCATAGCTGCTCTTCATCATTATCAACCACCATAGCTGCTCTTCATCATTATCAACCACCATAGCTGCTCTTCATAATTGACCCTTCGAATTCAGCCTTCGTTGAAGATGGAGAATTTTCAGAGAATAGTGTAATTGGGTTAGGTGAAATTCATTAATAAGGAGGAAAATGGAAAATAGTGGGTAAGAAATTGTCAATTACACTCTATTATCGGTTCTAACCGGTTAAGATTTAAAAGGGTATGCCCCCAGCAACAAAGAAGCAAAGTTAGGATTATTAGAAAATATATAAAAGTTAGGATTGTTTTGGGCGAATCACGCAAAGTTTGGATTATTAATGTCCATTTATCCTAAATGAAAACTCATGATGGAAGTTAAATGTATTTTACCATATATTTAAATAGGAGCTACTATAGATTTTGTTGTTATAATGGAGTAAGAAACATGAGAAGCCCAAAAATGAAATATAGGGACCTTCCTTTCCGACATTTGCAAATGGGATACATTGTGTTTTTTCTCAAGCTTGAATTTGAAATAACATTGAGATTGTCACATGTCAACAAACAAGATAAGGGGACATAGACAAACCTTGCTATCATATATTCCAAAATCTCTCATTATGTCTCTTTTGTTTGTCTTTCTTACATTTTTTCATTTTTCTTTGCTATTTAAAATGAGTGATAGTTCATCCGTTCTGAAATATTCGCTATATTTTTGTTATCGGTACTATTCATCGTTCAAGCTTATTGTATATATTGCGGTCAATGTGTAAGAAAAAATATAATAATCAAGCGGGATCTTGTTTGAATCGTCTAATCGCACACTTTCATAATATTACTTTTATATAAATTTTAGAAGTGTATAATTTGATATATAAATAATCAAAATAACGCATTATTGGATTGCGCAAAAAGTTAAATGTAGCTAGTATAATGGAACGGATGAAGTATAACTTAATTGGTAAGAGCTTCTAGTTAGGAAGTTCTAATTTGCATGAGCGAATTCAAGATATTATTAGAGGGTGAGCCAAGCACTCACTTATATATGTATGTTGAACCAATTCAACTATAAATTTATAATGTTATATGCTCAGTGTTGTTTTTGACATTTTATGGAATCTAGGCAAACTAAAAGAAATAGACCCTCTCGATTTTAATGGGTGTTGGATAAATAACAAAGACGGACCCTATATATTATAAATTATAAAGTGTAAACATCATTAACCAAATATTTCAGATTTTAGGGTCCTTTCTAACTCGGAGCCCTAAAAAATACCTACTTTAACTATGATCAGGAACCACCTTTTATATGCTACAAAATTCAATAATAATAATTGAGTCGGACCATGACTAAACTGGCTCGCGCATAGATTTCTCCTCACTCATTGGTATAAAAATAAGTATCATCATAATTTTCTCTCTCTTTATTCTTCGCCAACAAGGTTGTTAGAATACGTATCTACCCAAAATCGAGAAGAGGTAGGATCGAAATTGGTATAATCGAATCTTAGAATCGTAATATTATGTAAATGTATTTTAATATGCTATAGGATAATTCATTATCAATTTTATTATTTGTTCATTTATGTTTATCCTTAAGTTTTAAGCAGCATATATATAGATTTATTTGATATTATCTTTTAAGTAATTAAAATCAATACTTTTAATAATCATCTATGAACAACAAATGAGTAAGTACACAAATTTTCATAATGGTAATGCCGATTTGTTTTTTACTTGTATTAATATACAAGTAAAAGCTAGAATATATGAATTTAATTATTACAATTTAGTTGAACCTTGTAGGATCAAATCGTTAGATCTTATGATAGTAGAATCGTATTATTATCATATCATCTATATTCTTTATTTTGGTAGGATCATACAATGTTACCATTATTAAGATCATACTTGAGATTTAGATCGCTCATCTTTTTTTAGCTCGTAAAATCGTAAATGTGAATTGGAAATCTGAATAGGAATTTTGATAACATGGTTACTCAAAAATAAATTCATGAAGAACTTGATATGGGATTGGATAAGTCTAAGTGGATCGAGATAACATGGTTTAAGGAATAAATTCTACATAATTCCATTTTTACTCAAGTTATTGTAATAACATAATCTATTTCACAATTTTTTCCTATAGAATGTCTATAGTATAGACGGGTAAAAATGCGCCAACCCATTTTACAAAATAAGTAACTGATTAGTCATCACCTTATTTTTAAATTTATTTAAAATCATTGGACTGGACTGTTGGGAGAGTCGTCTTTGTCTTTCAGGAGACCTTCTGCTCAGAACAATTAGTAATTAAGGAATTAAAATTCCCACATTTTATTTAAATATTTATTTATTATTGTGTTTTTTTTGAATTTTAATAGGTGGAAATCATGGAATTAAGGGACCAACCATAAGTTTATTTTCTTCTAACACTTGTTGCATTTTTGTATTCATAATTAGATTTGTTTATAGGGGACCAAAAGCTAGTATGAATAGTACATTTTTTTATACTTGTTGCTCTTATTGGTTTGTAAGTCACTATTACTTGTGAAAATGGTTTGTGTCAAATATGGCCAAGATTAAATTTTTTGGTTCCTATTGCTTGTATGAAATTTCTTTTGAAATGAACAACCCTTAAATTACCAATCAAAGATGGTCCCTAATATCTATGTCTCTTGACTAATTGATGGGAATTAATTTCCAGGCTTGATTTAATTTAAGTTGTTGTTGATGGAGTATTTAGGTTCTCTAGTATGTATGGTCAAAGGGACCAAGTTCTTTTAATTAAATAATTTAGTTTTAACACAAATTCTTGTGTGAGACGGTCTCTATGAGAGACGATCTCTAATTGGGTTGGCTCCTTAGGGAAAATATAGAGTAAATATAGGCAATAAGTTTTAATAAATTAGGCCTGAGAGACGTCTCTCAGAAAGACGGTCTCTCAGGAGATTAACTGTAATTTCAAAGGTATGAATTTTTACATTTCCGTTTTTAAAAGTTTCAACTTTAATTTACTTTAAATGTTTTAATTTTAATTTATTTTAATGGTTCCAGCTTTGAATGATGTTAAATTTTAAAGGGAAATTCTACATGGTAAGTACCAAGTATAGATAAATGTCAGTGCTAGGCAATCTTTTTTTTTTTCTACAAAATAGCACTCAACTGTTTTAAAACTAACTACTGTAACTATATAACCCAAAAAACGTTTAATGACCGTTAACTTATGAAATTACAATATTGCCCTTATTAAATTCTTCATCATCTTCTTCGTTTACATCCATACCCATCTCTTCCTCATCATCAACCCCTTCCCTTGATGCAAAGAAGTCTCAAAACTTGGCTAATCTATGCTTAAAGCATGGTAAGTGATTATTAAGTAAAGCATATTTATTAGAGTATATAACATATTCTGGGGCCTCAACTATTAGCTTAAGCTTTTGATTGAGTTGGTTCCTTGACATTGTATCAGAAGCCAGGGTGACAAAAGCATGGAAATGGCCCACCATTTATTTATTTCCAGTACGTGATAATTACAATTTTTGAATGTGAATATCAAATTTAAATTGCCTATATTCAAATAAATTCTATGTTGCCAAACACTATTTAAGATACATTTCTAATTTCTTCACTAAACATGGAAATCTTTTTTTCTTATTAAGGCAACTCTAGATGTTTCTCATAGGACAAGCTTAACCTTTTAATTTAATAACTAATAATGTTCAGCAGCAAGGACTTAAATCATACCCTATATTAATTTTAATGTATAGTAATGAAAAAGCAAGTGAATATGAGAGTGACAAGTGTAATTTTTTTATTGGTTAGTATTTTTGACAGGAGTATTTATGGCCAAAGATTTTTATAAATAGCAGGATTATTTATGACCAATGATTTTTAATGTTTAGTATAGTAATTATATGACCTGGAATCTTTTCCTAAATATGTCAGGAGTAAACTTGACCAGAGATTTTTAATCTTTCGTATGATTATTATATGACAATCATACATTCTAATAAAAGTCTTGGGAAATGACAAATGTCAATCTAGGAGGATGTGTGCCATTTGTAATTTTTCTATCATACATTCTAATAAAATTCTTGGGAAATGACCAAGGTTGTCAGGATCGGGATTCTACGTAGGATCGTTGAGGGAGTAGGATCGCAATCGGTAGAATCGGATCGTAGGATCGTGTGATCCTACAAATATGCATTAATATGCTTTAGATAATGGATTTTCAATTGTATTTGTTTGTTTTTTTAGTTTTAAGGTTTATATTTATACTTATTTGACTTCAATTAATAGGTTTTGTAAAAGAATACCTTTAATAATCATTTTTAAGATGCGAATCAAGAAAAACTTAAATTTTAGTTATATTAATTAATATAATTGTTTAGATATATACATATATATACATAAGTAAAATCTGGAATATATATTTTTTATGATTGAACTACCCTTATAGGATCGGATCGCAAGATCGTAGGATCGTAGAATCGTGTTATGATCCTACTACTTAAATCTTGGAGCTATGTAGGATCGTTCGATTCTACCGACATTAAGATCCTACCTACGATCCGGATCGGTCGCCTAATTTTGGATCGTAGGATCGTAGAATCGTTGATCAGGATCGCGATTCTGATAACCATGGAAATGACAAATGTCAATCTAGGAGGATGTGTGTCATTTGTAATTTTTCTATTGGTTCTTTCTTCAATCAATACTGCCTAATTTGCATTGATGTTTCAATCTACATTAATGCTTGCTTAATTTAAGGAATAATTTATTAGAATACCATAAATAATTTAAGGAATAATTTATTAGACCATAAATAATTACTATACTTATGGTATTTTAATTATTTTTGTATCAAATGTCACAGTTTTAAATTTGCCTAAATGAACTAATTACAGTCAGAGCTAACAGATTATTTCTCACATTGATTAATCAAATTAATTAATTGCTATATTTATTAAACTAAATTGAGTAAATTAAGTAAATTAATAAATTGCATTTAATCTTAACCAATATCTCTACCATTAAATTATCTTTGACTATTTTTATTTATGGTTAAATTGAGTAAATTAAAAAATATATATATACCGCATCATATATTCTAGAAAATTTCTAAAATTACAAATTTAATTTATACATATATTATAGAAATTGAGTAATTTACTACATTATATCTTAGGCTTTATTTTTTTAATTAATATATATATTTATATATGTTGATGCTTAAAAAATCGTGCATTGCACGGGATTGTATACTAGTCATACATATTAATAAAAATGCTGGAAAATAAAAATGCTGGAAAATGACAAGTGTTCTTATTAGGAAGCCTTGATAAATATGGAATTATTTTAGAGAATGATAGTTATTTACTTGACAATATTTACCTAATTTAGAATAAGATATTTTAACAATGAGACTAAATTAGGTAAAGTATTTAATTAATGTATTAAAACTATTTTATTATCTAACCTAGAATTTGATATATTTAATTTACTAAAAATCGATATATTTGATAAATAATTTAAAAAAAAATCAATATTTAATTTTTGCTTTAAAAAATCGTGTATTCTATAAATTTAATCACGATAATATATTAATATATGCTTGCATTATTGTTTGAAATTATATATTTATATATTTTATACTCATAAATCGTGCAATTGCACGAGTTTCTATACTAGTACAAACATAATCCTGATTGAAAAATGAAAAGCTTAGTTAATACACATGAATTCAGACAGTATGGTCAATTAAAAGGGGAGTAAAGTATGGAGTTATGGCGATTAATTTTTTGATGAAAATGGAGATTAAATAAACTTAAGGAGGTTAAGGTAATTTACAGTCTGATAAATCAACTAGTCTCTTGAGACAAGTCAACGCATTAAAATTTATTGCCTACTTACATGAGTTTTAATTCCTTTATACCTACTTACAATATCTTAAAAAGAGAAAATTGTCAAAAGTATTTAATAAAACTTTTTTTTTAAAAAAGTACCTAATAAAAATAAAATTACAAAAAATACTTCACAAAATTTTTTTCCCAAAAGAGCACCAAGTAGTGACGTTTCCCTTCAGTTGACCATTCAATATAATTGTTGACTGGTCAAAATCAAAATTTTTTTTCCTTATCTTTAATTACTTTTCCAATTTAACTTGTATTTTGAGTAAACAATAGAGGAAGAAAACAATGAGAAAATTAAACTGGAAAAGATTTAGAAAATGAGGAAGAAGAAATTTTAATTTTGACAAGTCAATCGTTATATTTGACGGTCAACTAATGGAAAATGTCAATTGATACTCTTTGAAATAAAAAAATTCGTTCGGTATTTTTTGATAAAATTTTATTTATTAGGTAATTTTTGGAAAAAATTTTTATGAGGTAATTTTTTACACGTTTTCCTATCTTAAATACTTACTCACATCATTTTAAATGCTTACTTATAATATTTCAAAACATATATATTAGACCAGCCAAATTAAAAATGGTCTTTCAAAGAGACCATTTCTGACAAATATTTGTGATGATAAATATTTAGGGAAAAAAGGATGAAAAATTCAAATTCACTCGATAAGAAGTTGAAATGATATAGAAGCATTAATAATGCACTAATGTATAATTTATAATTTATAATCTTCTATAAATAATACTAAAATAAAAGACTGTGACATCATTACTTTTAAAATTGTTTATATGTCATAACCTCAACAAAATTTTCCCTTCAAAACTTAATGATGATGTCATTGTTATTAGAACTAATATCGGTGACTGTTAAATTTCATGTTTAAGGAAAAAGATAATTAAAGAATTAAATGAATGAAGCCATGATAGAGTAAGAAGAATGAGAGAAGATAGAATTTTATTCTTGTATATAATGTTGTCATGAACTAATACAAAATAAAAGTTACTTATATCCTATAAGCTACATACATGATTAACTAACTAAGTTTAGGTAACTAACAATCTAAATCTAATTATAATGGCTAAACCATAAACTCCAACACCCCCGTCATACTGGAATGGATGGAACAACCATGACAGTTTGAAATAGAGCTGAGGCGAAGATTCGCTTCCATGGTTGTAGTATGTAGATCATATTCTTGTCCAAGCTTGGAGTTGTTCCAACCCCAAGCATGTGGGGGTTGTTGATATCCCCGGTTCTTGTACGAAGTGGTTATTCATTTGTATAGATCATCCTTTTGTATTGCATATTGTTTTAGTATATAACTAGATAATCCCCGTGTGATGCATGTTTTTTTCTCATTGATTATCTAAAAAAAAAGAAAATATATTCTAAATTATTGGTTATTGATTTTCAATGAATTATTAATAACAATAGCTAATATAATATGTTATAGTCCCAATTAAAAGTTTTTAATAATGGTCATCAAATTAATCATCCTAATTATTCTTAGTCTTAATTATCCTTAGCATTTAAGATTCTTATAGACATCCTTCTTTCATGATGTCATCTCTCTTAAATAGAGGAAATATTTTTCATAAGAAGCTTACACCTCATCGATTTTTGAGATTGCTTATGTCAGCCATTTTTTGCTTTAGTAATGTATAGATAGATGAGGTGTTAGCTCCTCATTTTGAAATAATGATGAATATCAAATAATATCTTCTTTTTTCTCATTTGTTCTTGTTTCTTCAATCTATGTTCTTTGATAAAGAAATTGTTATTTCATCATTTGTAACATTGACTTTATTACTTTCTAACTATGACTATAATATTATCCATATTGATTTATTTTATACTTTTTAAAGCATATTATAATTAATTTATTAGAAAACCATATATTTTTTTTATCGTTTTTAATTATTTATAAAATATTTTCAATTTTATTCATTAAATGAATTTTCTTTATGGTATTGGATATTTTAAGATGGTTAAAGTATAAGATAATACTCGTATGAGGATTCTTTTATTATTTATACTATTTGTTACTTAAATTCAATGCGTAATTCTAATATGATTTCGGTAGTGAATATCTTTATGAAAGTCAGTTTAAAAATTATTTTTTTCGTTTATACTTTTATAATAATTTTACATATTTTTATGTTAAATTCCATTTTGAAGTGTGTTATTATAGTTGTAATAATTTATATAAATTAATATAATATTTATTTTTGTTAGCATAAATTGGTGTGTTTATTTTTATTTAAAAAAAATCATAATTTTATATTGTATACTTCAGGTATGAACCATTTGCCTTTTATTCGTAATAAACAAATAGAATTATAAATAAAATTATAGTAAATATATAATCTATTTTTTTGACTTTTGTTGTGATTTATTTTTCATGAACTAAAGTTTCACAATTATTTGCGTGCACAATGAAAAAAGTGGTACAAATTATATAATATATGTAAAGTAAATAACTATTTAGAATGAAATGAAATATAATTATAATGTAAAATATATTTTTTAAATTTAAAATTCTTATTATAAACAATTAAATTAAAACATTTAATAAATTCGTCTTTCATAAGAATCTGTGATGATAAATATTTGGGAAATAGAGGACGAACAATGAAATTCACTCGATAAGAAGTTGAAATGATATAGAAGCATTAATAATGCACTAATCGTATTAAAATGCACTATGCGTGGAAAATGCAAGTATGTCTTACGTTTACAACTACAATATTACATTTTGTATTTCTTTTTTGAAATTCTTAATAATACCTTTGAGTTTTGATACTTTATCAATAATATTTCTAAGTTTTTTTTATTATCAATAACACCCTTCTATTAAAAGCGTTTTAGAACCTTAAACTTTTTTACTTAGGCCATCAAAAGTCGTCTAAAACCAAAAACTTTTTTATAATTTATAAATAATTGAAAAATTAAATACAAAGAAATAAAGTTAACGATTTAATTTGGACAATTTTGGAAGGAAAAAGTTTTAAAACCTTGCAAATGTAAGACGCTCAATAATATAAGAATATTATTGATCATAATTAAAAAAACTTAGAGGTACTATTAATAAAGTGTCGAAATTCAAAGTATTATTTTCCTTTATTTTATGTTGATAATATAATTAACACAATATTAATATTTTTAATCAAAAGTATTTACTAACCCTTGAAAAAAAGTGATACTAAAAAAAAGCTACTCATATGCTATCGTATATCATTACAATATACATCATGTCAACATGAAAACAAATTAAACATCATCTTCATCAATATCTTATTTCCCTTTGATTCTATTTTATCTCCACTCAACTCTTCAAAATTAAATCTCAATTGATAAACCTTATTTTATGCCACATCTACCCCCTTGAAAGTTATATAAGATAAAATTGCATATTCACATAACAACGAAACAAAAACTCACATCTTTCTCCAGTTTTATCTCAATTTTCATATTAATTGAAATAATCAATAAACTCAACTCTGAAAACACCATCTACTCTTTCTTAAGTATGTGGGATGCACTAATTGAAGACTTTGAAATTCAATCGTATAAATAAGGCAAACTATGTATGTGGCATTAACAAAAAATCTTAAAATTTTATCTTTTCATCTTCAGTATAATTAAACTTAGAAGACAAAGAGTTTTATCTTCTAGCATATGTATGTTTATACAAAGAAAGATGAATTAAATTGATGAAGACTAATAGTTTCAATATTATTAAAATTAACTATTATTATCTAAGAGTTTCAGTGCAAAAAAGACTTTAAAATAAAAGTTTTATTAATTTGAGTGGCAAATTGTGTTGTATATGAATGCCACGTGGCACTATTTTCCTAAATTATAATATGTACATATGATTATGATGATGATGATTACTTTGAGCAAGGTAATTAGGATCGGGATTCAATCTAAGATTGTTGAGGAGGTAGAATCGAAATCAAATGAATTGGATCATAAGTTCATGGAATCCAACAAATATGCATTAATGTGTTTTGAATTGCTGATTGTCAATTATATTTGTTTTCTTTTTAAGTTTTGAGGTGTAAGTAAAAATTATTTGACTTCATATATTAAGTTATTTTTTTTAAAATAAACTATTAATAGTAAATTTTAAATTGCAAATTAGGAAAAACTTGAATTTTATAAAGGTATTGATATAATTATTTTTAAAATACATTTATACGTAAGTGAAATCTATATTCCTTTTAAATATATTACGATTGAAAATACCCTGATAGGATAGGATCGTTGGATCATCAGATCGTAGAATCGTGTTACAAATATAAAACCATATTTCTTATGATCGAAAGAGAATTTACAAGAAGTTGGTTGGGAGTCGAACAACAAGTTGAGCCCCCACACCCTTTTGAATGCAAAAAGCTAGTTTCCAAAAAATATATGCCCTAGACTTGGTGCTGCCGGAGTTGCTCAATGAGAACGAACCAATCCTTGTTAATAAATCAAGTGCATCTTCAGCTAACTCACCAAAGGTGGAGAAAGAGAAAGGGATGAATTTATAGCCATTTTCCTTACATTTCGCAGGGTATTTCTTTCTCTTTCTATCTACAGCATTAGCTAAAGAAGCCTTAGGTACCCAAGGGGTGACTTCTATGCCAGCAAAGGGTGAGCTTCCAGTGACATTTACAGATCCGTCTTTTCCGTGAAGCCAATTAAACAGAAGGAGATCTGCATGCCTGAGGTCTTTCCCCTCCTCTGAATAAAACTCCAACGGTGCCTCCTTATATGCTGAAATCTATGCTTTGCAGCAAATATCCACAAGCATGTCTCCAACCAAATTGTGTCGAAACTTCACACCAATCTCACAGTGTGGTATCTAGGGTTGTTCATAATAACCCGATCCAAAAATTCCGACCCGAATTATCCGGTACCTGGTTTCTAAAATCGGATAATCCGAGTCGGGTACCCGGTTTTAAAACCGGATACCGGATCCGGATCAGGGTCATGAATTTTTGAAAATCGTGTATCCGGTATCCATTTTTCTTTATTTTTATTTTTATTTTATTTACTTTTTCGTAAATAAAATAATCATGATATCTCTAAAGCTAGCCATGGATTGAATATTTTTTAAGAGTTAGTATTTGAATTTTATAATTGTTCTTACTTAAGCCCATGAATGATAATATTATTCTTTCATGTTCTTAATTAATTTTAAATGAGTAATTAAGTTAAAGATTTTTAGAAAGTTTGTATGAATTTTATATAAAAAAATATATTAAGTAAAAATAGAGATAAAAAAACGTATGGTTGAATGACAAAACGACAAAAAAATATAAAATAAAAAAACATTCTAATAAACCGGGTATCTGATTCTGACCCGATTTAAATCGGGTATCCGGATTCCGAGTACCCGGTTTAAACTGGGTCGGAACCAGATCGCCATTTTAGGTACCCGAAAAAGCGGGTACTCGGATTTCCGGATCCGGGTCGGCCCGGTACCCAGTTTTGAACACCCCTAGTGGTATCCCCATTTATCCATTTTAGGATTGTTGCAGCTCGGGCACATACTACCTTCGGCGAATAGAGGAATAGCGAGCCGGTAACACAAAACTGACCGATATCTACAATGATTTATTTTCTGCCCCAAGCCCTCAATAAGTATAGTTAACTAGAATCCTGAGCGTGTGGTTCCCGGGTGAAGCTAAGAATGGATACTTGTCTTGGGGTGAGCTAGTAGGTAGACGCAAGACTTTTCTCCACAACATTAAAATAAGTTATGCTAGCTATTTCATCATACAGGGGGTAGCAGGCTCATTGTTGAGAGAGAAAGAGAGAGCATTTGATGCACAAAGAACCCAAAAGAATGCGGGAACTATAGGGGTATAAAACTCCTAAGCCATACTATAAAACTGTGGTAAAGAGTTATTGACAAAAGGATTAGACGGGAGACGGTGATTAGAGAGAACCAGTTTGGTTTCATGCCGAGAAGATCAACTACCGAGGCGATTCATATTTTGAGGGAGCGAAAGAAAGATTTGCATCTCGTGTTCATTGACCTGGAGAAAGCGTACGATAGCATACCATGAAGCATCGCTTGGGATAGCCTCCAAAAAAGAGGTATTTCATCAAGATACATTGAGGTTATACTGGACATGTATGACATAGGCTCCACTAACATTCAGAGACCAGTGGGGCTAACAGAGACTTTCAGTATTAGAGTGGGCCTACATCAAGGGTCAGCACTTAGTCCTTTCATCTTTGCGGTCATTATGGATTAAATCTCAAAATCCATATGGGAAACTGTACCATGGTGTATGCTTTTCGCCGACGATATCGTTCTGGCCATAGAAACTAAGGAGGAGGCTAATAGTAAATTGGAAGAATGAAGGGAAGCCTTGGAGGGTAAGGGCATGCGCATAAGCCGTTCGAAGACTGAATACATGCGACGTGACTTCAGTGGGACAGAATCGTTAGGGGATCCCGAGGTGTCCATCGGGGAGAAGTGGTTGCATGTACGTCCAAGTTCAAATATCTAGGTTCAGTAATTCAGAGTAATGGGGAGATTGATGGGGACGTTACAAACCGTATACAGACAGGATGACTTAAGTGGAAAGCAGCGATTGGGGTGCTTTGTGATAAAAGATTCCCTAGTAGACTAAAGGGTAAGTTTTATCGCGTAGCGATTAGGCCCGCGTTATTGTACGGTACAGAATGTTGACCTGTAAAGAAGGTTTTCGAATAGAGGATGAACGTAACAGAGATGCGCATGCTTAGATGGATGTGTGGCAAAACTATGATGGACATGATAAGAAATCAGGAGTTTAGGGAGAAGTTAGGGGTTGCACCTATCTTTGCAAAGATGTGGGAGAATAGGCTGAGATGGTTTGGGCATGTACAGAGAAGCACCCATAACGCCCCAGTAAGAAGGATTGAGCGCATCATAGTGGAGGGCAAGAGAAGCCGAGGAAGACCTAGGAGGACGTGGGAGGAGCAGATTAAGAGCGACCTACGCGAACTTCACCTCTCTAAGGACCTGACCAGGGATAGGGCCAAATGGCGGAGCCTTATCCACGTCCTCGATTACTAGACTTATTTGTTACTGTCCTTTGCATTTCGTCAGTGCCCTTTACCGCTCTCTTACCTGTATCGTTTTCTCAATTATTGTAACACCCCATCATTTTAGAGTCATTATTTTATTAATACAATAGTTTTTGGAGAATTTAGAATTTAACTAAATTATTTTCGAATTAGTTTTAATTGATTCGTGTCTCACACGAATATTATAGATTAACATATTAGTACTGAAAGTAGAGTTGTGATCATGGTTGTTAAAATCACGATTCTAATCTACGATTCTACGATTTTACGATCCAAAAACAAGCGAGCGATTTGAATCACAGTTAGAATCTTAAAATTGTAAAATCTTACGATTCTAGTTGGAATAAGTTTTTTAGAGGTAAAATCATAACACGATTCTACGATTCTACGATTTAACGATCCGATTTTACTAATATAGTATGAATTATTTAAATTTTTCTTATGTACCATATTTTACTAATCTCATTCACATATTCACATAAGTTTCGTATTTTCCATCATGAAAATTTTTTAAAAAACAAATTTCTTAATTGATATGAAGATTTAAACTAATTATTGAAAAGTGTTTGTTATATTCTTAAAAATAAAGTCAAAGAAACGGTTTTAAACTTTTGAAATGGATAATAATGATAAGAAACTAGATATTTTTAATATTTTTAAGTTTATTTGTAGAATCGTACGATTTTACGATTCGATTCTACCGATTTGATTCTACCTCTCTAAACGATTCTAAGTAGAATCACGATTTTAACAACTTTGGTTGTGATTATTAAAAATAAAGAGATTAGAAGTTTGATTAATTTTTTATTTAAATTATGAGCACATGAAAGTGGGTTGTCTTAATAAGGCTTTATTAGAAGATGCACCTTATAAAGAGATTGGCTAGGGTTTGAAGTGAGACCATTCATAACCTTTGCAAACTAAAAAAAAAAACAAGTAGCACACACTTCTTCCCTTTCTCTCCTTCCCTCACGGCACAACAAGAGCAGCAGCTGCCGCCCACCGTGGCCACCACCACCAGCCCAGCTCGCGTTTTACTGCTCCTCCACAAGCGTTAGGTGGCTACAAGCAGCCGTGGTCCTCCCTCACAGCAGACCAGCTGCGCTCTGTCCCTCCCTCAAGCAGCAGGCGCCACCGTGGGTCACCCCAAGCAGCAGCCATCGACCCAAGCAATAGGCGGCAAGAGTCGTGTTTCCCATGCACCACCACACTAACCACCTTTCTCTTTACCCTCTTCTCTTGTTTGCCATTGTAAGCATCTCTCTTAACTTTGATTCTCTTGTTTCTAATGAAAAATTAGCAAGATGATAGATGGTGTGTTAATTGTGTATTAATTTTTATTTTATTTTATTTTATTTTATCATGGGTAAATAGTAAAGGTGCTATCTTTAACATGAAATGGTTAGGGTTTGACTTAGAGATGAGATTTCTAGTAGAGTGTGTATTGTATGCTACTTTTGGTGGTGTAGTGAGTAATTGAGTAACCTTATAAATTGTCTTAAGACTTAGCTTGGTTGATTATTGTTGTGATAGTGATGGTTGGTCATGGTTATGAATTATGATTGTAGTTGACTTATGGAAGTGATTTTTGGTTGTTAATTGGGGTAATAGTTGTTAATTGTTGTGTTTGAGCGTTGATGGTTGCTAAAGTTACTTGTCGTGTTGTTTTGATTATATTTATTTATAGCTTTGAAGGATGTAGCAAATGGTATCGCAATCCGATAACTCTAAGATTTGCCTTGTCATTTTATATAAGTGTTATATTAAAATTGTAAGGCTTAGTTGTGATTAGTTATTTTGGGATATGCGAGCCGATATACTCAAAATTGTTAATGTAAAGAAACGATTCACATATAATTTTACGTTTAAATTGATGGAAAGACTTACATTGAGTTGAATTAATGATTTTGACTTGTATTGAATTAGTTATGTGCGTGCTAGAGTAATCGAAACTCATGATTGAATGGGTGATAGCCCTTACTTTGATATTTAGTTGGTATGACAAAGTAGTTAAACAGACTTATTAGTTATACTCCAAACTTATATAGGTACCCATTCATAAGAGGAAGGTAGAACTTTAGTTGGGTGACATTTGTGACTTTTGGTCATGCGGTGACGCTTACAGGTACGTATACGCAGTAACTAATTCTTATTTGCAATTTTCCTTTAAGACATTATTATTCATTGTTTATTGTGATATATGCATTGTATCGAAACTATGAAATATTAGCGAGTAAGCCTTGTATGAAGAGATATCGATTACGAAATCCTTGAGCATAGAATAGTTTAGAGAATGAGAGTATTAGTAGAAGGCGGGGACCATCCCCCTCCATTCATTTAAGAATTGGATTATGCCTTACTTGGAGTTAGAATGACTCCTTTATAGGTGAATTTTATATTTTATTTGAGTTGCTCAGTGGGTTTCGGCGTTCTGCTATCCCAGGGCATTCATTAATAGCCAAAAACGGGAGTTATTCCCTTTTGATAAAGTACTAAATTATGATTAGTTGGCGTGACTCAATTGGAATACATCTGGTTGATTTAGTAGTCCCCTAGGTGAGGTTCGACGGGACCACCGTAAGGGTGGTATGAGCATACTTTGTCAATTGGGCGCCGGGTGGCCGATAACGCCCCTCGACCGAGGTGTCACCATGCGGGATTTGCAAACCCCAATATGGTTGCCTCTCCACTGGATTAGTACCCCAGTGTTAGTTTCCTGAAGGTAGGACCCGAGAGGGTCAGCTGGAGGGGGTATGAGCTCATACTTTGCCATGGGCGCCGGGTGGCCGATAATGCCCATGGTCGTGTCACTATGCCATGAAGTGGAAAAAGAGATCCATTGATAGAATGTTACTTACTGATAGAAAATTTATTCATTCATAGAAAACGTACATATTGATAGGACGTTTACACATTAATTATTTAATGATAGAGTAGTTATGCTAGTGAGAAGTGCGCCTAAGCTAACTTACCTCAACGGAGTTACCAGTCCCAAAGGTGGGCTATGACTACGCTTACCTTAAGATAGATAGTATGTTAAAATGATGTGTTAGATAGTCTGTAATGCCTTGGTCGAGTTGATGCTACGTGTGTTCTACAAGAGTTTATGTTTTGAGAAGAGAAGCATGAAAACCCACATTTTATCCAAGAAGCATAGGTGGATGATAAACGGTTACTGTTTGTGCTTGTGTCCTATGAAATCATCTTATGTTATTGTATTGCATAATGTTATCTAATAGTTGGTCTTATTATATTTGATTCTAGTTAGTGACGTGTACGTGTTTGTGTTTATGTTTGTTGGTTTGATGACTTACTATGATTGTCCTGCTATGACACATTGGCCTTGGTCTGATGTTGAGCAGCAAGAGGATCATGTGCAGTCGTAGCAGGTGTTGGAGCTTCTTTTACATTACATTGCATTGCATTGGGGGAGAGTGACGAAGGCGAAACATAATTTTTGTCATACCTTTAATTTGATTTTGTAGTTCTTATTTTTTGTTTGTAAGCTTTGGTTATACACGTTTTGCTATGAGGCCTTGTGTTCTCCTTTTGTATATTTGTATTTCCGCTCCGTAGTTTATAACTTGTGTGGTTTAAATGAGTCAAGCCTTTTTAAAACGCAAGCGTTGACATTGGAATCACGATCTGTGCTTGACATGTCGATTTGAGAAGCCGGCGATGAACCATTCCGCCGTGGTGCGAGATTTTAATGGCACTGATTCCTTAAATTACTTTACAGTTTTTGTTGTGCTTATTACTTACCACATCTTCGAGTTTAAGCACAGATGCTGCCAAAATTTCCACTCACCTTTTTAAAGCCAATCATTAACGCTTAATTAAGTTCTTTTTCTTTTCTTTATGTAACACCCGAATTTCCTTCCGTCCTTCATGATTTTGGTTTCTTTTAAGGGGTCGGAAATTTAGGTGTGTTACAGTTATCTGCATGTCTCCTTTTAGTTGTGTAAATCACCTACTATGCTTGCGGCTAGTTGTTTCCTATGCTTGGCTAACGTGTGTATAAGATGCAGGAGTTATAGTATTTGAAGGTTCTTATCTTTGAAGACTCTTCTTGAGCCGAAGGACTCGTTTGACCGCCATCTCCTTATGGGTATGAGACGCCGTCGAGCCTCTTTTCCCAGACCCTGACCATAGATTTATCTGTGTGCGGGAATACTAGGTATGATGATGATGATGATGATAATGATGAACTAATTAAACAAAACACGGATGACATCATCACAGTTTAAAATTACTTATGTGTCACAACCTCAACAAAAGTTTTCCCTCCAAAACTCAACGATAATGTCATTGTTTTATTTTATGACTAATGTTTATATCTTTGACTTTACTATTTTTTGTAATTATAACTATAATATTATTCATTTTGATTGATTTTTTACTTTTTAGATTATATACTTATATTTTTTAATGTATTAGAAAATCATGTATTTTATTTCTTTTTTTCAATTATTAGTAAAATTTAGTAAAATCTTTTCAATTTTATTTATAAAATGATTATCAAATCTTAATTTAGACAAATATGTCAAATACTTTAATAAAGTCGTGCATCGCGCAAGCACTATCTAGTTGAAACAAAATAAACAACAAAAAAAAAACACAAATTCGTACTCTTGACTCCGTCTTTATAAGAGACGTGTCTCAAATGGGTAGGCCCATTATTACTTAGAAAAACAACTACTTGATTAAACGCGTTATGTGATCCTATTTTGAGTTGGTGTTATAACCTATTGAAGTTTGTATTTTAACATGGTAGAGTTGGTATTATAACCTATTAAAGTTGATATCTACAAACAGGTTATAAATTATAATACCAACTTTAATAGGCTATAACACCAACTTTAAATACCAACTTTAATAAGTTATATTGTTATAACACCAACTTCAATAGATTAATAGGTTATAACACCAACTCCAAATAAGGTCAAACGCATGAAGTCTGTTTTTAGGTTTTTTTTTTTGAATGTTGGGCCTAGGCTTGAAGAGCTATCTCTTACAAAGACGATCTCTCATAAGAGGCGCTAAAAACATTCGTTTAAAATTAAAGCCTAAAAAATTAGATGTAATCAATGTTAAAAACCGTAATATGGAAAAACAATAAATGAGTTAAGTGGGTCGAAAGAAGGTCGACTTGATCTGTGGCTAGTCGGGTAAGGGTTGGGACTTTGGCCCAATTAACTAAACGTGTTGGGTTTGAATCTAAGGTTTTCTAACCTGTTTATATATGACTCGAACTCGAACCTAACACAACCTGATCTGTTTAACAGACCTACATAAAATAGTAGGCTAAAAAATATAATTACAAATGCTTATACAAAACTAATAGAAAAACAAAACAATTAGTTTAGTTAAAGATGTATTCAAGGGTATTTTTATAATTTCATTAAAAAGGTGGCGACACAATGAAAATGATGACACATTTAAGAAGTTTATATTTCTATATACTGAATATATGATGATGATATTTTTATGGGCGTGATACAATAGGTATGATTATTATGATATTTCTATATACTCAAAATGATATATATTGTAAACATACGTAACTTTATAGGTATTAGGTATAGAGAAGTTGGCGTTTGATCACAATATAATGGACAGGGCCGGTCCTAGATATTTTAGGGCCCTGGGCTAAGTAGCAATTTGAGCCCTTTTCCTTTGCAAATATAATCTATATAGATTATTAATTTTACTTTTTTGATATGAAATCCTGGCCGACGGCCCCTTTTATCCACCGTTAGGGCCCCTGATAATGGATGTAAGATGCGTGTTTGAAATGGATGTAACAATCCTTTATAACACAAAACTAGAAAGGACCAAAACAATACACGCAATAACTAAAAACACCATGATTTTTCAACGATACATCAACGTACATTATAATTTGTTGATACTATTTTCGTATTAAGTGTCCATTTGATTTGACAAATCTTTCCTATCAACACTGTAATAGATCATTCTGTATTCGCTACTTACAAAAAGTTGAGGACATTTATAATTCATATATAAATCATTATTAGCTATCAATTCTTTTTTAACCTTAAAAAGTACTTGAAAAAACATAATTAGGCGATAAAAAGTATCTTTTTTAAAGATATTTTGATAGAAATATCTTTCAAGTTTTTTGTTCTAGCATAACAAAGCGAACGTCCTACCAATGTATCATATAAAAGCATATATTTAACAGTCTGTTTTGTATGAGACTCTCTTGTGGTGAAACAACTTAAATATGAAAAATGTTTCACGCAATGGCGGACGTATGTGAGGTCTTACGGGTTCACGTTTCCCTAGGCGCTTTATTATTAAAAAAAAAAAATTCAAACTAGACTTTTATATTGTTAAGAGTGTTAAATTAGGCTGGACTTATTGTGAATGCCAGCATATTAACGGGGAGACAAGAGCTGCACACACTTTATAAGTCAAGGAGATACTAACCCTCTCAAGACCATATGGCAGTGAGAAGAAGGTCTTCAATAGCTTATAAAGTGTGCACACCATTTTCAATTTGTCAATGTGGGATAATTTATCTTAACAAAGAGTAAAAGTGTAAAATTAATAATGTGGTCTTTTGACCATAATTACTCCCTCATATTAATAATTTGCTCTTATTTATTAATTATATCCTTTTTTATTAGGTCAGTTGATTTATTTTGTTCCATTTCTTTTTATAGTATGTCGTATTTAAAATTTTTGCAAGTCTTGTATGTGACCGTCTGACTGTGAGCCGAGCCCATACAAGCAGCCAATTATTAAAAAAAACATTAAAAATAAGGAGTTTTCATCTATTAGTTGGTGTCACCTGGGACTCCGAACCATATATCCACCACTGATTTCACGATGAAACTGTATCATACAAGAATTCGTAATATCTAAAGTTGCTTGCCCGTGTTCATTCAAGTGCTCTTTGTATTGATTCGAGCACTACTCTTCTTAAAGCAATTATCTCAAGACTACAACAGATCGAAAGACCCCCTCGTAGAAGGCTGTATCAAACAGCGATGTGGAAGAGGATGTTCAGAATTGTCAGATCTGATACACAACGATCGTAGTTTTGTTAATTTAGAATTAATTTTGGTTAAAGTTGTTATGTATTTGCTAATTTTTAACTCCGATGTAGATGTCGTATGACTCTTTATTAATGAATCAGGTATTATTCAAAAAAAAAAAATTTAAATTCCTTATTCATTCACCCCTATAAATACCTATAGTTTATTATTATTCCACTAGTGTGATGCATTTATTAGTGCTGAGAGCCAATTCAAAACTAGGGTTTAGTAAAAGTGATACAAATTTATTGTAATTAATTAAGACCACTAAGCTACATTAATTTTGTTCTATGTATAGGACTGAATATAATTTACTAAGCCACTAACTTTGAGTTTGTAGAATGATTTGTCTTAAAAGAGATTAATTAGCTGGTTTGAAGTTTGTGTTGAAAATACTCACATGTGAGACAAGATTCTACATTAATAAAATAATGAGTTGTTGGCTTGCATATATAGTGGGTGAGCTAATCTTCCTATTACCATATGGTTTTGGGAAATAATGAACCTCACTAAGTGTATGTGCAAGTCAACGCTCTTAACCCGTGGATTTGTGGCCCCGAGCCCAGGGGTCTCCCGTGTCCACACGAGTGGGCCGCGGTGAAACTATGTGACGAATTGTCACAGCCTAATAGTTTATTCTTGTTTTTGGTCTTGCTTGCAATAAAACTACTATGATGACGCTTTCTACATAAATAACTAGGGTTAGGAAGGCCTATAAAGATTCTCTAGAGACCTTTTTGACGCCCAAGCCTAAATAAGATTTCCAAATGTGGTCTTTATTACGAACGTATATAATGTAAACAAATTACAACCGGGAATTTGTTTCAAACCCCTTTGATGATGACAAAAAAGAAATTACAATATTATTACAATGCTAAAGCAAAATGAAGATTAGTTTGTAACACCAAATGTTACCCGGAAACTTGATACAAGTTGTAGGCGTGTGCTCACTTTCCTTTTGTGATATTTCCCCCACAAAGGTACTTGGGTTTAGAAGTGGAAATTCACAACGAGATACAAACAACTCCAATATACCCTTAGTACTTAGGGTATATAACTTAATAACAATGTGTTTATGAAATTATGAGCAAAGGAAAGTACACACAAAAGTTAATTACTCTTTTGAGTGCACAAGACAAATGAGAAGAAAGCTCTTTGAGATTATTAGAAGGTGCCACAAACAATATCACCCAAGGTCCTCTATTTATACTAAAATAGAGGAGCCTTTAGCATCATGCCCATAATGATCATAATGATGATCAAACATCAATGCCATTATTCTAGGCATTCATGGGCATGATTACTCTTAATTCTCAACATTATAACCAGAGATTATGAGTGAAGATTAAGAATCCTAGGCATTAACTCCAAGAAAAACGGGAAGAAAAGCAACGGTACAATCCTAGCACTGATCGCCGAGTCGGCGACGAGTTCAAAAGAGGGACCGCCGACTCGGCGCTAGCCTTCTGACCAAATATTGATTTTCCAGTAAGCTAAAGCCGACTCGGCTTTAGCAAAACCAAGGGGCCGCCGAGTCGGCTTTAGCCTACTGACTTGGTGCCCCTTATTTTCTTGTGTTATCCTATAATGCCTATTTGGACCACGTAAATTAATACGTATATTGTCCCACTATTTAGAATAGCTTTAATTGATATATTACGGACTTATAAACTGTCCTACTACCTTAGTAGTACTTGGTGATTAAATACTCAGGATTATTATTATTATACACTAAATGTCCAATAGTCTTAGCCTTAGGAAGCCCTCACCCAATCGCACAGTACAATTGCACAGTACAATAGCTATTAGTATGGAGATCATTTAGTATCAGGGCTTGTTTGATGGCGTGAGGCTTAAATTTTATGTTTTAATCCTTTTGTCGTACATGAATAAATAAAGATCCTAGGTCGAAAAGTTGATTTCTTTCGTTTTCATAAAATATTGCTTAGAGCTAAATATTTATTAGAGTGTAAATGTTTGCTTTGATTAATACAAAAAACAGTGAAATTGATGTGGTAATCATGTGGTATATTTATATCTCATCATTTGACGTTCTTAGGAAAGTGAAATGTTTTTCGAAGAATGCCGTTATCGCTTCCTAGGTGATTTCTTTGTAGAGTTGGCTATAAGCGTTGACATGGTGTTTCCTCATTGATTGTGCAACGGTGCATTAAATACAAAGAACATTTTTCTTTTCACAAATTCTTGTGAGATATTATGAGATCATCTCTAATTGAACTGGTCCATAAAAGAAAATGTAGCGTAAAAATAGATATTAAGCTTGAATGAGCTGGACCTAAAAGTCGTCTTTAAAAGAAAACTGTGCCACAGTAAAAAGAGCGTATCAAAAGGAAAATTATGACAATCTCAACTAGGAATCGAGACAATATGTGTCATATAATGTTTCAATTTCTCAAGTTTTTCTCCTTATTGTTTGGTTTCCCTATTTTCTTTGAGGGGTGAAGCAAATATTTTAACGACCATTTTTATTTTTACGATGTTTTAAAAAATGATACCTTAATGATTATATCAAAAGATATAATTTTTTCACTTCGAGAAATTTAATTCAAGACTAAATGTATTATAACATTATATTCTAAAATTACTTTAAATATAAAAAGTATTTCTCAGCACCAAATCTGAATAACATCATTTAAGACTTAAAACCCCTTATTTTTGAGGACCCTAGGCCATCTGCTACCTGGAATATGCTAAGAACTGGCATGCTTCCATGAATAATGTGGTTTTCAAATTAAATTTTATATTGAAAAACAGCACAATGGTCTTTTTAACAAAAATTAAGCAATAATCTATGAATATTTTTTTACTCAAACAAATGTTGGATATTTAGAGCATGTAGGACATTATCCAAGGCTTAGAACATGTATTACATAAACTAAGCAAGTACGTAACAACGGAACCAAAACGAGGCATCATGAGCAAGTGCTCGTTCGAGCATGTGGTTGCTCGTTCGAGCATTGGGTTGCTCGTTCGAGCACTATTATGCTCGTTCGAGCATGTGGCTCTGAGCAGGTCAGAATGCTTCTGAACATTCTGTTTGATGTTTTGGTGGTTTGCTCGTTCGAGCACTATGGTTGCTCGTTCGAACACTTAGAGATTTTCGAGTCAGAAAGTTTCTGGAAGTTGTTTTGTGAAACAAAGTGATTGTTCATGAAACAAAGTTATGTTTCATGAACTAATGTGTTGTTATGTATCAATGTGTTACATCGTCAACCGATGTATGGATTGGATGAAACCATGTGACACTTCAACTCTATAAATAAGAGTGAGTGCATGGATATCAAATCACTTGTGGTTAGAATCTAAATTCTGTCATCTTTCTCTTATTCTCTTGAAACGTAAAGGAGAGTGATCAACTCCGTTAT
Organism: Amaranthus palmeri; assembly: GCA_019776075.1. NCBI lineage: Eukaryota > Viridiplantae > Streptophyta > Magnoliopsida > Caryophyllales > Amaranthaceae > Amaranthus > Amaranthus palmeri. The sequence goes on along the minus strand of JAAKBH010000341.1, from coordinate 222,547 downwards.
AGTTTTTCTGATTTCATTTTCTCTTATAAACTCTTTGTTGTTTAGATTAATCGGTGCGTACTCATCGGTTAATGTGGTTGATTGTATCTCGTTGTGAATATCCATTATCGTAACCCAAGTACCTTTGTGGGGGATATATCACAAAAGGAAAGTTTCCATACGCCTTCAACCTTTTATCAAGATTTCCGGTGACCATTGTGTTGCAACGAATCTTCATCACGGTGTTGTTCATTTCATGTTTATTCTAAGCAAGGAGTCCATTGCCATAAACAAAGGTTCGCACCATTATTTATAACAATCTTTTGTGATATATTCTTTGATCATGGCAAGCGTTAAGGATCTCACGTCAAACTTCATGAAATTGGACAAAATTTATTGCTATGAATTTCGATGATGGCAAATGATATATTTATTTTCTTGAGTATTTTCTTTATAAGAAGTATCATGGAAAACAAGTAAGTTTTTCTTTCATGTAATTTATTTATCATAAATTATGTTTGATGCTTTTGTGTTTAAAATTGTGAGAAAGTATTTACATACATTTAAATCTTCTTTTGGATGATCATATACATGTGTTCAAATTTATGTTAATTTGAAGTAAAGCATGTGGGTAATATTATTTACAAAGATATGATCTAGAGAAGTGGGTATGTGTTATTTTGATGATGAGAATTTATGATGGAAATCATAAAGTGTTATTTCTTAATTATTTATAATTAAGAAAAGAGAATAAAATTTATTCATGTGATCATCATGGTTAATTAAAAGGGCAATGAAATTTTTGTAGTATGGAATAAAAGTACTACAATGGTTAAGAATTATATATTATATATAAATTATAATTGCCAAGTATACATAAAGTATGTGTTTAATCAAATCTATTTGATTAAAAGATGATTTTATTCATGTTGTATTGATGGAATATTTTCATAGAAATGTTCAAGGAAATTGTTTAATCATATAAAGTATGATTATGCTATTTTTTCGATGAATTGTTTCTCCATGAGGCATGTTTAAAAATGTGATTAAATTTTATTTTATTACATTTATTTTGATGATGTCGTGTAGCATAAATTTTAAGTGGATGGAATTCTTTTATGCATAAATTGATTAAATTAATCAATTTGGTGGTTAAGTTTTCGTGTACCTTCTTGTTCCTTTTGGATGATTTGTGTCATGATCTTTTTCATAAGGTTATTTATATATTACATATGTTATGTTTATAAGATATTTTATGTGATATGATTATAAATTATGATATCTTGGATAATATTGCATAAAGTGATATGCTTTGGTACAATTGGTAGTATGTAAAGGTAGTTAATATCTTAACTTGGCATACATTTCTTATGATTTTGTTAAGTGGTTATTTTTATATTTGTTTTATATAATGTTAAGAAGTATGATCGATCAACTAATTTTGTTGATTTTTTCGGTTTTTCTTGTGATATGGTACATACTATCATGATATGTTTTATTGCTTAACATGTTTATGATTATTATTATTCATGTTGTTTTAAATTGTAAGATTATGAAATTAAGTATCAATTTAATTGATGGAACCATTTTGTGGTTAGTTATGGTAGTTATTTTGTTATAACTACTTATAAGTAAGTGATGTTTCAATTGACTTATGTCAAGTATCTCATAAAATGAGATAAGAATTAAATTGACATATAATTTGTTTACCCAAGTTTATTACAAAATAATAATAAGGGGTAATGATTTATTTTTTGACATACTCAAATGAGTTACGTTATTACCCATGTCAATCTAGTTATATTATATTTAAGATTAAGGGGTAGGAATTTTATGTCATGTGGATATACACTTTTGTGTATATGGAACATATTAAATTTAAGTTTAATATGGTTGGACCATTATTTATAATAATTAAGTTTAATTATTATGTATAACTCAACTATGTTGAAATTATAATTAAATGGTTGCTTTTATCATTACTTATGAAAATAGTTATGAAATAAATTGGTATTCTAAACAAGTGAATAATTAATTTGCATAGATTTTTGCAAATTATGTTTTATGGTGATTAAAATTCCATAAATATTAACTCAAATTATTATTACTAGTTTGTAATAATATTTTGGTATGTTTATTTGGTCCATATGAGAAAATGGATGATGTATATAATTTATTCATAAATTATATGTGAGAAGTTGATTTATTTTAATAACTATAAGAGGCATTATAAGTATTCACTTATAAAGTTGTGTCCTTTAAGACATGAAATTATCAATTAGTATGATAATGTATTTTATACTTAAAAGTATAAAATGTAGATTATGGTAAATAGATTTCATAATATTTAATAATTGATTGATTATTACTAGTTTGTAATAATGTGAGTAAATTACTCAAGTTATGCATATTTTATGCATGAAATTCAATTTTGAATTGAATCACAAAGAATTGACATTTCTTTTAGTGATTGAATGTTTACAAATGGGGAGGTAATTTTGAAACTTCCAAGTGTAAATAATAAAGATAATGTTTATCCATTAACATTTGTCTTAGTTTTAGACAAAGAAATTAAATTATCTCTAGTTTGAGATATTTAATAAAAAGTCTTTTTGAAGAAAATGTTCACTAAGTGAATAGTTTCATGAATTGTTTTGTTCTTTGGATTCAAATTGATTCAAGACAATAAGTGCATTTATAGCATGTTTAATGGGCAAGGCAACAGAGTCATTATTTGTCTCAACGTTGATGATATGCTCATATTTGGTACTGATTTAGTACGGGTTCAAGAGACAAAAGATTTTTGTCAAGTTCATTTCAAATGAATGACATGGGGGAGGTCTATGTGATCTTAGGTATAAAGATCATAAGAGACGGAAATGGAATCAAGTTAAGTTAATCTCATTTAAATGAGAAAGTACTTAAAGTTTCAACATGTTTGATGAGATTCCAAACGTGGACCCCTATGGATCAACATGTCAAAATTTATTTAGACATGATAAGGAACCAGTTTCGCAATTAGCGTATTCAAAAGTCATTTGGATCGCTAATGTATGTTATGATTTGTACGAGACCGGATATTGTCTTTGCGATAGCAAAGTGGAGTAGGTTTACTTGTAATCCAGATTCGCATCATAAGAAAAGCGATTAGGAGAGTATTAAGATACTTGAAGGGTACCTTAGATCGTGGTATCAATTATAGTGGAGAACCTCCAAGTTTGAGAGGGTTATTCCAATGCAAGTTAAATCACAAATGAAGAAGTTAATCTTCGACGGTGGTTGGGTGTTTGTTTATTGGGGAGGAGCCATATCATGGTCTTCCAAGAAACAAACGTGCATTGTTGTTCCACTATGGCTTCCGAGTTTATAGCGCTAGCATATACAGGGAAGGAAGCGGAATGGTTAAGGAATCTCATGTTTGAGATACTATACCAATATTACCAATGTCTATATCACCGGTGGCAATTCATACGAATTGCAGGATGGCATTGGCGAAAGGATTATAATCAAGTGCATAACGCTAAATTCCGTCATATTGCTCTTAGGCACAGCCTAGTGCAAGGATTTATCGTTAATGGGGTCATAACTCTTGATTATGTGAACAGTAAGTTCAATTTGGCTTTACTAAAGCCATGAGTAAGGATTCAATTTAACAAGCGTCAATTGCAATCGGAATACGCTACTAAAATTCGATTAGAAAGCCCAATTCACACACGAGTAACATTGTGTCTGAATTCAATGTGGTGTAATTCTTTTTGGATTTTGTAAGCAACAAAGTTTAATGACCCATCGTTGCTTTGGACCGTGAGTTAGCGAGGTAGTCGTCCCTTGAAAGTTCTCAAGGCCAAGAGTAGAAGAGCTCTTGGTGATATCCATTCACGGGGATATATTTTACGTAATGAGAACCTACCTATATAAGTTTGAAGTGTGGCCGCTTCAAGTAGTCAAGATTAGCGTATCGACTATGATAAACTTATGAATAAGATATGGACACGGCCGTTATAATGTGTCAAGAAACGACAAAGCGTTCGTTGTTCTGTGTGTACTTCATCTTCAAATGGTCAGATGTGTTATGTGATTCAATCCGCAGGGACATCATCATTTCACGATCATTTGTCAAGTATGTCGTACTAGGTGTTAATTCAATCCGCAGGGACATTAGCATTGATGCATGGAATGTGATTATGAAATCAGTTTTAGAGAAAGAGAAAGAATGTCCTAAAGGCTCTAAATGGGGGAGGATTGTTGGATATTTAGAGCATGTAGGACATTATCCAAGGCTTAGAACATGTATTACATAAACTAAGCAAGTACGTAACAACGGAACCAAAACGAGGCATCATGAGCAAGTGCTCGTTCGAGCATGTGGTTGCTCGTTCGAGCATTGGGTTGCTCGTTCGAGCACTATTATGCTCGTTCGAGCATGTGGCTCTGAGCAGGTCAGAATGCTTCTGAACATTCTGTTTGATGTTTTGGTGGTTTGCTCGTTCGAGCACTATGGTTGCTCGTTCGAACACTTAGAGATTTTCGAGTCAGAAAGTTTCTGGAAGTTGTTTTGTGAAACAAAGTGATTGTTCATGAAACAAAGTTATGTTTCATGAACTAATGTGTTGTTATGTATCAATGTGTTACATCGTCAACCGATGTATGGATTGGATGAAACCATGTGACACTTCAACTCTATAAATAAGAGTGAGTGCATGGATATCAAATCACTTGTGGTTAGAATCTAAATTCTGTCATCTTTCTCTTATTCTCTTGAAACGTAAAGGAGAGTGATCAACTCCGTTATAGTTTTTCTGATTTCATTTTCTCTTATAAACTCTTTGTTGTTTAGATTAATCGGTGCGTACTCATCGGTTAATGTGGTTGATTGTATCTCGTTGTGAATATCCATTATCGTAACCCAAGTACCTTTGTGGGGGATATATCACAAAAGGAAAGTTTCCATACGCCTTCAACCTTTTATCAAGATTTCCGGTGACCATTGTGTTGCAACGAATCTTCATCACGGTGTTGTTCATTTCATGTTTATTCTAAGCAAGGAGTCCATTGCCATAAACAAAGGTTCGCACCATTATTTATAACAACAAAGGAATGGGTGTAAATTATAATTGGTAAAAATTAAAATAATGATTAACCATCCAAATTTTTGTTGTAAAATTAATAAACTAGTACAATTGGCTTAATACACAATTTCTAATTATTAACGTATAACCACTTTAACATAAAACCTAAAATTATTGTCCAGTGATGAGCATATATTAGCAATAAAATCTGTTTTTTTCTATATTTTGTCACATGTTAATATTACTCCCTCCGGTTTTTTTTATTGTCCACTTTAGGTTGGACACGCATATTAAGAAAGTAATAGTTGAGGTATTTTAAATGATTATAATAATTGTAAAGGTGTTAGTTGAAGTATTTAAGTGATTATAATAATTGTAAAGGTGGTAGTTGGATTATTTTAAATAAATATAATTGGAGGTATTATGGTCTTTACTTGTGTGAACATAGTGTATTTAGGTAAAAAATCTTTGTTTAAAATAGAAAATAGACAATTTGAATGAATTGACACTACAATATAATTTGCTTTTAGTGGAATATATTTAGCGACATTTAATTTTAATGTCACTATTTCTAATTTCTTTTAGTGTATATAGATGATTTAGTGACATTTATTATACCCTTTAGCAGCATATTAAAAAGTCACATTAAAGCTTTGAACGACATAGGATCCAGTGACATTTCTCACAAATGCCGCTATAGACTATAGTGACAATTATATATGCCACTAAAAATCAAATTAAATGTCGTTAAATCAATTCATGGTGGAACTTAAAATAATAATCAATAATTATTACACTAAAAATATGAATTAGTGTCATTTTTTAAATGCCACTAAATCCAATATCGCAAAAAGCTAAATTTGTTGTAGTGTGACCAAATAAAATAAGGAAATGCACAATAAAAAAGAAACGGAGGGTTTGTATGAGTATCAATTGTTTTCATAATGCTTTTACCAATATTAACTACTGAAAATTAAGAACGAAAAATTGATTTATGTTTGGAAATTTGCTAAAAATAATCCCAATTATCACCCGTTGGCCAAAAATAATCCCAACTATCAATTATTTTTTAATAATCCCAACTATCTCATAATTTGTTGAAAACATACCCACCTCCCTTTTAACCGGCTGCAACATGTAATTTTTTCACTTTTTTCTTTCTTTTTTGATTAATAGTTGAAGGGGAAAGGTTAATTTTGAACACTTAAGTAAAAAAAACAAGAAAAAAAGTGGAAAAAATATTTATTCTAGCCGGTAACAAAGGGATGAGTATGTTTTCAACAAATTATGATAATAGTTGGTATTATTAAAACATAATTGATAGTTGGGATTATTTTTGCCCAACGGGTGATAGTTGGGATTGTTTTGAGCAAATTTTCCTTTATGTTTTTATCAATATTAACTTGATCCAAATGGAATTTAAATAAACGTATAAATAGGGTTTGTATCAATTCTTTTCATAATGTTCACGTATATAAAATGTACACTAACACTACAACAAATTTAACTTTTAGCGACATTGAATTTTATGGCATTAAATAAAAATGCCACTAATTCATATTTTTAATGTAATAAATATTAGTTTTTGTTTAAAGTTTCACCATAAAGTGATTTAGCGACACTTTATTTGGTCTTTAGTAGCATATATAATTGTCATTATAGTCTATAGTGGCATTTGTGAGAAATGTCATTAGATCCTATGTCGCAAAAAGTTTTTGTGTGATTTTTTAATATGCTGCTAAAAGGTCTCATAAATGTTATTAAATCCTCTATATGTACTATTAGAAATTTGAAATAGCGACATTTAAATTGAATATCGCTAAACATATGCTACTAAAAGCCAATTATATTGTAGTGTGAATTCAATTTAAATTATACTCGAAAAAATGTTATATATCCTTTGGCCGTTGGTATGAAATAGTTGGAATAAAAATAAAAATATATAATTAGTATCATAAATTACATGATAAAATTTATGATCATACTTATTTTGGCTAATTATTTTTCTTCATAATGGTTAATCGGATCCATATAGCGTACGAAAGAAATGGTATTGAGTGGTAATGAGATTAATGAAAAAACAAATGTCTAAAATAAAGGCTTATGAAAATCACGTAACACATTATATTAGAAATTAACACTAAAAATTCATTAAATTACTTGGAATCAATTATTTTATAAATTAGAGTCCTAAATTTTAGGCCATTTATAAACTATAGCAGCAAGTTAAATGTTTTAAAGTTATTGCCGCTATAAATTGAAACGTGAAACCATTATAACTACGACACCGGATTACGGTAACTAGATAAATGGCCTTTGATTCTTGTTAATCAAATTTGATCTTCACTCTTAATCAAGATTGTTAAAATCATGTGTTGAGTCAAGCCCGAAATCTCATTGTGATGGAGGTGAGTTTGATCACCTAGTGGGGTATGCGTTGGCTTGCACGTTTGAGGACGAGGTGGCAAGTGCAAGGAGGTACGAAGGCTTGCGTTTTTGGTCAATCCATGAAGTGATGGATGATGATGATGCATGGTGGCTTATTGAGGCCATGGTTCAAGGGAACAGCAGGTTTGGTGGCTGCTGTTCCCTTGAACCATCAGCTCGACTGTTCCAGTGAACCAAGGTAGCAGCAGGTCGAGCACATCAGCTCGACTGTTCCAGTGACTTTAGTGGGCTCGCTCGACCCACTCGAGCGGTTAGGCTCGGTCGAGCGAAGGTACAGAACGCGTCAGTGTACGATTTTGTTTTGGTGCGTTTTTGCTTGGGCTCAAGCACCTTTGTACTATGATATTCTAGGATGTTCTAGGGGCTATATAAGGGTCTCTAAACATCATTAGAATAGTGTGGGAGGCATAAATAAGATTAAGAGCTACGGTTGAGAGAACCATAAGGAGTCCTTATTCTTATTTATGTATTTTGAGAGAGTTTGAAGGTGAGCTTCAAACTTTGGCCTTAGAAGTGTGTTCTATAGCTTGTGAGTTGAGTCATTAATGTATTTGAGTTTATATTAATGATAAGAAACTTTATTTGAGGGGGAGGTATCATAGATACCCCATACATCTTGTGTTTTGGGTTGTTCATTGTTGCACTCTGTTTTTATTGTTGTTCTTTGTTCTTCTTTGTGTTCTTGTTTCTTCACCAAAGACTTTGCCCATTCACGACATCATGATTATAACTTAAATCAAAAATGTCTCTCAGAATTGATTCGTTGAATTGGTATTGGGAAATATCATTGGCCTGAGGTATGCGTTTTTATCAATGGTGTCTAATTTTTTTTTTCAATGGCACCCCTCACGTTTTGGGATAATTACAACCGTGACCTTTTTAAGTTTTTTCCGTTAGAAATCCGTTAAGTTTTCAAAATTAATCTAACTAGGGTTAGTTTCTTCTTCTTCTTCACTCCTTCCATAGCTGCCTTCCATGGCTGCCTTCCATGGTTAAGTTTTGGTATTTTTTTAAAGTATATTATTGACATTAATTTTTTCTTAATATATAATTCACTTATATATTGTCCTAATAATTGGATTTAAGTCGGTATTTCTATATCCGAAAACTGGACATGGATGTCCGATCTAGCATTGTTTGAATACAGTGGCAATGATTATGATGCGTATATAACTATTATGTGCGTCTTATTTAGGATTATTTTTATATTGAGTTTTTTTATTGTGCAATATTTTTATTTTTTGAAATTGTCATAGTACTCCCTTCAAATCAGTTAAGATGTCCTATTTTTTTATTTGGCGAAATCATATCAATTGTCCTATTTTCTTTTTTGTCTATTATTTTTTACCTAAATACTCTCACTTTTACTACATCCAATAACAAATTACCACCTTTACCCCACTTTTTCAATTTCCAATACCCCAACTACGACTTTTACAATTAAATTAATCAATTAAAATATCCAATTACCACTTTTTAAATGGACCCCACTCAACCCTTAAAATCCGTGAAATCCCAAATGGGACATCTAAACTAATTCGAAGGGAGTATTATTCTGATCTCATTCATACAGTTCGATTTACTTTTAATTTTCACCACACAATTTAAAAACTCTCTTTATTTCCACATTTTTTAAAAATACTTTCTCCGTTCCATAATACTTGCTACTGAATATGACATGTTGTGTGGGTAAATGTCACAATCAATAGTAAGTATCATGGAACAGAAGAAGTACATGATTTCTCTTTAATGCTAAAATAAAGAGACGAAATAGTAGTATGCATCACATGTCTAATTAAGTAAAATTTTTAGTTTCAAACAATGTTTCAACACGCATATGAATGCAGCTATATGAAGAGACAATTCATGCAATACTACTATACTAGCTATATGAAGAGACAATTCAAATAATTAACCATCCCTTTTCTAATTATATAAAGAGACATTTCAAATAACCATCACTTTACTAACTTTATATATGAAGAGACAATTCAAATAATCATCACTTTACTACTCCTTATGTATTTTGGTTGTATTGGTACATCATAAATCATCAAACTATTGTTGATATACTTATACATTGCATATAATATGACTCATAACAAGTACTTCACATAAAACACATGTTATCTTTGCAAGCTACTAGCTTGATCTTTTCAATCACATTGCATATAACTATAAAAGCATATAGCTAATGTAAGATAGTGATCAATTTGTGTGTCGTGTACGTAATAACTTTTATTGTAATGATACGTGAAGACTCAACTCTCTTAGCTTTGAAACTCAACCTCACCATATATATTGATATTTACATATAAGCCCAACGTTGGACTTTGGTCCAATAACAATCTCCCATTTGGGCTATATGTAAAAACTGTATAAACTTGTATCATTATAAAACCGAATTTGAGCTCAACCATACTGTCAAAATTGTAATGTATCGAAAACCAATCTCCTCCATCAATCATATCGGCATAGACCAAAGAAGTCTTTGTTGCATTTATCGTAACTAGTCATCAATGATCATAATACCAACAAAAAAGAATTACATAGATCATGAAGTAGATGTGTAGCATGGAAATAACATGCAATGTGATCTTAAGATGTCCGTATCTAACTAGTCTATTTTAATGGTTAAATCAAACTATTACCAAAACTCAATCAGGATATAAAACCAAACATTATCATCTTATGCCCAAAAAAGGGAATTTTGCTTATTATTTTCTTTGCACTATTGTTAGGAATGCGATCATTCGTTTTCTTTTGTAACGAAAAGGCTAAAGAAGTTATCCTCCCATGAAGAGTAGAACTGGTAGGGGGCTCTAGTCTACCTAACTTGATTTCATTAGAAAACTCTGTAACTAAAATATCAACACATGCTCAATAAATTGAATTTATAAAATCCCACTCTAAAACTGAACATTCTCCGTAGCACTTATATGAGCTACATGCTTAAGAAACTGCTTGGGTTGTATTGCTTTCGTCAGCACTCAGTATATCCACAATCATTAAGTTTGTACCAATATATGTAATTTACAATTCTTTACCCTAAACTCTTTTCTTTGCAATCAATAATTTGAGAGGTACAAACTTTGACTTCCTCAAAAACTTATTGTTACGAAAAAGCTTCACAACGAAAATGTTGTCACAATATAACTTAAGTGGTCTTTGAACAGAATCCACTATATATAGTGCAGTGACAAAATTTCACAAATTTTGAAGTTAGTATACCTAATGATCTCAAGCTTATTTGGCCTCGTATACGTGAGCATGTATTTCTTCGTTCTCTATATTTCCTTTACGACACTTTTGACTGCTTTCTAATGTTATAATCCTGAATTACTCAAACAACGTCCTAACATTGTCATTTCCCTTTTCTCAAATTCATTCTTGGGGCACTGATCAAATTCATACCTTTTGAACACATTTTTGACATAACTTTCTTGTGACAATCTAAGGACACCTCGAGAAACGACCTCGATGTATTTTAATAATGTATTTCTGTCTCCTAGATAGATGTATCTTTCACCATAATTTGGTTTTCGTCAACTAAGACAACCATACAAAGACACACTGATGTGAGTGGTTGCATTAGAATCAATCAACCATGTGTGTCTAGGCACTGATACCAAGTTAACCGCATAACAAACAACACTAAGAAGCATATGTTTCTTAGCACACCAAGCGTGATAATTGTTGCTTCTTTCTATGATTAATATTTCCATAAATGAAACAACCCTACTTTTCAACATTGGTTGATTTATCCTTTTGTCGTTTCTTATGAGAATTCTTATAAGAAATTCTATTTTCTGTGGCCTTTTTCTTTTAGATTTAACCATTCCTCTTCCTTTACACATTGTGAGATGAGTTCATTTAGAGACCATGTCTAAAACTTACAATTATACCTTACCTTGAAATGATTAAAACTTACAGGAAGAGATATCAAAACCAAGTACACTATTAAACCCTCCGATATTTCAAGGTTTATTAGTTTTTTTAGTTTTGAAACTAGATGAGACATTTCCATTATGTACGCCCTGATATTCCCATTACCTCTATATCTCAATGAAATTAAGATTGTCAACATTACACCAACTTTAGCCTTTTCTTTTTTGACAACCCTTTTCAATATCTGTAATTCTGTAAGGAAAGCTTTAGCTGTAGTGATGTTACCCCTAAATGCTTCTGGGATTGCCCTTTTGATAATCATTATACACAAAAGATTTGAGCTATCCCAGCTTTCAAACTCCCTCTTTTGGTCAAAGGTACTCAATTTAGTAACTAGATTAGGAGAGTCAACTGTTAAAGGTCGAGATCCATAACTTCAAGAAAAATCAAAAGATTTTTTTTCCATTCTTTAAAATTTGAGCCATTCAACATAAGAATTGAAGTGATGTTGGACGTAACATTAACAGGACTAGACATAGTTGACAGACAACGATAAAATAAACTTAATAATCTCACAAACTTTAATTCTTAAAAAAAACCCAATAATAATAAGTTTAATTTAGCAACATCTCATTACAATATGTCAGTTTTACATTAATATTCCATTTTTGGTTGAAAAATACTAACTTCTTAGTCACAACTTGTTGTAGTAATGAAGCATTGATAATAAATAACTTGTCAATTATAAAATCTCTCTTTGGGCAGATTAAACAATCACATGTAAACCTCTCTTTGGGCAGCTTCTTAGGGAACTTCTTTTGAGACAATCGATAATAATATAATTTATATGAACCATCCTTTTGCACTGTTAATAATTTAATTTCAATAAAAAGAGATCACTTAGGCAACTTATTGTATCAACTAAACTACCTTCGTTATATATAAAACCCTACGATAATAAAACTTAAATTTTTTCGAATATCCTATTATACAATAAGATTAAACTAATGTAATACAAGGGCGATTAATAAATGCAAAGTTTACTAATAACCAAAGAGAGGCTTAGAAAACAAAAAGAATTTCCTAAATTGTCTGGAAAAAAAATTACTAATTCCAAACAACCCTATTTCTCAAAACATGAAAGAAACTAGCTAAAGTATTTTCTAAAATATCTCCCCTAAAATTGGATGGCTAAATCATAAACCAAAAAATATGAACTTAAGAATCTTATTCTTGATCCACCTAATGTGGAGATTTTAGAAAAAAAAAATTGATTCCTGAATATCTTATAAGGCTGTGTTTGGGAACTCACATTTTATTAGTAGTATTGTATTATACCTTGTATATTGTGCTAAGGCTATATTTGTAATTATGCCTAGACCTAGGGTTGATAGAGTTGTATATAAATACTCATGAAATGAATAATGAAGGCAAGGATTAAACATTCCTACATGATATCAGATTCTTGAGTATTTCTCTAATCCCTAAAACACAGTCGCCTCCCCCCCTCTCTCTCTCTCCTGGGTTTGTAATTTTTCAGTACGAAGATTCGTACCATATTCCAACGTTCCTTTCCTTCTGCTGCTGCGTCTCCCACCTCTCCTCTACTGCGTCTGCTTGTTTCCTTCATCATTCTTCCTCAAAATTTCTGCCCAGCTCAAAATTTCTGCCCAGAATCATCATTTCCCTCTTCCTCAAAATTTCTGATATTTCTACACTCCTCCAAAACACGGCTGCCTTCCTCTCAAACCCGACCGTACGTCTTCATCTTCTCCGTTCTCTTACCTTTCTGTTCAGTTTCATCTTCCTCAAATTTCTGTTTATTTTTTTTTCGTCCCTCAAAACACCACCGTCTCCAGCCCACAAAACTTTATCCTCCCCATCACAATATCAGTATATTAACCGTCTCCAGCTCAAATTTCTGTTTATTTTTTTTCGTCCCTCAAATTTCTGTTTATCCTCCACAAAACTTTATTCTTCTGCTCATATCTCCGCCTTACCTTCTCTTTAATGGCGGACAAAGCTACAAAATCATCCCTTCACCCAGCCATGACAGTAACAAACATTCAGAACCATGTTCCCATCACTCTTGAAATGGAGAAGGGTTTATACTCTACATGGTCCCACCTCTTTACTACCCATTGCAAGGCGTACCGGGTTCTCCACCATATTATACCCTCCACATCATCTTCTTCTTATTCTGGAACATCTAATGAAGCTGAAACAGTAGATGAATGGGAGTGTATTGACTCACGTGTTCTTCAGTGGATTTATGGCACTATCTCTCATGATTTACTCACCACCATTATATCTCCTTCTAGTAATGCTACTGCTCAAAAAGCATGGGAGGATTTACGGGCTCTTTTTCAAGACAACAAAGCTACTCGTGCATTGTATTTGGAAGATAAATTCACTCAGACCCAACTGTCCCATTTTACTGATGTTAGCTCTTATTGCCTCCATCTTAAGAGCTTAGCTGACCAACTTGCCAACGTCGGCGCTCCGGTGTCGGATCATCGACTTGTTCTTCAATTGATTAAGGGCCTCCCAAGAACATATAATGATGTTGCCACATCTCTGGAACAAATGGACCCACTACCATTGTTTTACATAGCCCGTTCCAGACTTATACTACATGAAACAAGAAGAAACCACCAGGCAGTACGTGAAGCAACCGATGATACTACGACTTTGTTTTCGGCTCAGCACCACGCAGCGAAGTCTGTGTCTCCTCCTCGCTCATCTTCTCGACCCTCTCATGTTCCTAGCCATCCTATGAGGGGACAGCCGAATAGGGGTCGTGGTGGTGGTGGCCGTCGTCGGGGTCAATATGGCTCTCATCGTGGGGGTGGCCGTGGTCCTTCATCCAATATACCACATTCCAGGCATCCTTCTCATTGGAATATGACTCCTCAGTGGGGTCCTTGGTCATACCCACCTTGGTCTATACCTCCGTGCCCGTATCCATCGAGCTCTATGTCATGGCCACGTCCCTCGGGTTCTTTGAGTACTGCTGGTGTGTTGGGCCCACGTCCACAGGCGTATCATGCTCAGTCTGTTGCTTCACCGAGGTCATCTCACTCTTATTGCCCTACGGATATCACCGCTGCAGTTCATACTATGTCTCTCAATCCTCCAGATGGAAATTGGTATATGGACACGGGAGCGACTAATCACGTCGGCAAGTACTCTCTCCCCTTACACTAATTCTAGCAGTCATCATAGTATTATTGTTGGTAGTGGTGATGTTATTCCAATTGTTGGTCATGGCAATGCGCTTCTTCATCCCCCTTACCCTCCCCTAGCCCTAAATCATGTTCTTCATGCTCCTAAAATTATCAAAAATCTTGTTTCTGTTAGGCGATTTACTAGTGACAATCGTGTTTCTGTTGAGTTTGATCCGTTTGGGTTTTCTGTGAAGGACCTATGCACGGGGAGACCGATTCTGCGATGTAATAGTACCGGGGACCTGTATCCACTTCTACCATCTCCACCTGCTCCAGTATCCAAACCCTTTGCTGCTCTATCCGAGAAGTTATGGCATAGTCGTCTAGGGCATCCTGGACTTAATGTTGTAGCTACTCTTAGGAAGAATAACTTGATTGCATGTAATAGACCAAGTAGTTCTACTTTTTGCCAATCTTGTGTACTTGGGAAACATACTAGACTGCCTTTCTTTGCTTCTAATACTACTACTTTTTTGCCTTTTGATATTGTGCACAGTGATATTTGGACATCTCCTAATGTCAGTTCTCTTGGTCACAAATATTATGTGTTGTTTTTGGATGATTACACTAATTTTCTGTGGACTTTTCCTATTGCAAACAAATCTGATGTGTTTTCTGTTTTTGAGAAATTCTATACCACCATTCTTACTCAATTTGAACGCCGTATCAAATGTTTTCAATGTGACAATGGACGGGAATTTGATAATTCGTCTTTCCACCAATTCTCTTCTAAACATGGCTTTCTATTCCGTTTTTCATGCCCCTATACATCTGCTCAAAATGGCAAGGCTGAACGCAAGATTCGTACCATAAATAACATGGTCCGAACTTTGATGCTTCACTCTTCCATACCCACTAACTTGTGGCATCATGCTTTGGCGATGGCTACTTACCTACATAATCTCCTACCTACTAAACTTCTTCAAAACACTTCTCCTATTCAGGCATTGTACCATAGGATCCCGAGACTTGATCACCTACGGGTCTTTGGATGTCTGTGCTATCCGTTATTTCCCTCTACCACCATACACAAACTCCAACCCCGCTCCACTCCCTGTGTTTTCTTAGGGTATCCTCCTAATCATAGAGGGTACAAATGTCTTGATCTCTCTTCTAATAAGATTATTATTTCCCGTCATGTCACATTTGATGAGCGGCAATTCCCTTTTGCTAACCCTCATGCAGCTACCCCTACTCAGTATGACTTCCTTGAGTCTGGGTCCCTGGCTCCTCTTCTTCCCTATCTTCACCTCCCATCTCACCCGGATCCCGAGACACCTACACCACAGAGTCCTTACTTACCACATCCGCATCCCAATTCCCCTCCTCCTTCTCCAGTGGTCTCCCCCGATGCATCTGGTTCTCAGTCTCCCAGTGATGTTGAGCCTCATACTTCACCTATACCTCCTTTCTCTCCCCAAATGACTACTTGAGCACAACACGGGATTTTCAAACCTCGTAAGATCCTTAACCTAAACACAATCACTTCCCCTTCTCCTGTACCCCGAAACCCTAAAGAAGCGCTCCTTGATCCACATTGGAAAGCTGCCATGACTGATGAATACACTGCTTTAATTAGTAATGATACATGGGAGTTAGTGCCTCATCCTGTTAATGCTAATATTATTAGATGCATGTGGATTTTCTGTCACAAAACAAACTCTGATGGTTCTTTTGCGAGGTATAAGGCTCGACTGGTAGGTGATGGGAGTACTCAGCGAGTGGGCATTGACTGTATTGAGACGTTTAGCCCGGTCGTCAAACCTGCGACTATTCGTCTGGTTCTGAGTTTGGCTCTGTCTAGGAAGTGGTCCATCCACCAACTAGATGTCAAAAATGCTTTTCTTCATGGCTCTTTAAATGAGACTGTGTACATGTATCAACCCATGGGGTTTCGGGATTATACACGTCCTGACTATGTCTGTCGTCTTAAGAAGTCCTTATATGGCTTGAAACAGGCCCCTCGTGCCTGGTACCAAAGATTTGCGGACTATGTTCATACCATTGGTTTTGTCAATAGCCGCTGTGATCATTCTCTATTTATTCTCCACCGTGGTTCTGATGTTGCCTTCTTGTTACTCTATGTCGATGACATTGTTCTGACTGCCTCATCTGACAATCTCCGTCAGTCCATCATTAGTCTCCTGGCTTCTGAATTTGCGATGAAAGATCTGGGTTCTCTTCACTATTTTCTGGGTATAGCCGTATCTACCTCATCACATGGTTTATTCTTGTCCCAGAAACAGTATGCCTCTGAGATAGTTGCTCGTGCGGGTATGACTAACTGTAAACCGTGCCTCACTCCGGTAGATACATCGAGCAAATTGAGTGCCACTGATAGTCCTCCCGTGGAGAATCCCACTTTGTATCGTAGCCTTGCTGGGGCTCTTCAGTATCTCACATTTACGAGGCCTGATATCTCGTATGCTGTTCAGCAAATATGCCTCCATATGCATGATCCCCGCCAAGCTCACTTTCATGCTCTTAAGCGCATTATACGGTACATTCAGGGTACGCTAACACTTGGCATACACATTACTCCGACTTCCTCCACATCCTTGGTGTGTTACACTGATGCTGACTGGGCTGGGTGCCCTGATACTCGCCGGTCAACGTCGGGGTATTGTGTGTTCTATGGGGATAACTTGATCTCTTGGTCCGCCAAACGTCAACCTACTGTGTCCCGTTCTAGTACAGAGGCAGAATATCGGGCTGTTGCCTCCGTGGTGGCCGAAACATGCTGGATCCGTAACCTTCTTCTCGAGCTTCACTGTCCCGTGTCTAAGGCTACTTTGGTTTATTGTGACAATGTTAGTGCTATTTATCTATCGGGCAATCCTATTCAGCATCAACGCACCAAGCACATTGAGGTGGATATTCATTTTGTTCGTGAAAAGGTTGCCGGGGTCATGTCCGTATCCTTCATGTTCCTTCTCGTTTCAACCTTGCTGATATATTCACCAAGGGTCTCCCTAGGGTTCTTTTTGATGAGTTTCGATTCAATCTTAGCGTTCGTCCTCCCTCCCGCTTCGATTGAGGGGGTGTATTAGTAGTATTGTATTATACCTTGTATATTGTGCTAAGGCTATATTTGTAATTATGCCTAGACCTAGGGTTGATAGAGTTGTATATAAATACTCATGAAATGAATAATGAAGGCAAGGATTAAACATTCCTACACATTTCATTTCAAATTAATGATTTCAATTATGAAATCATGAATGTAGAATTTGAGAATGACAAGGTTTGGGATGTCATTCTCAAATCCTTATCTTTAAACTATTTTGATAACAATTGTGGATTTGACTCAAATCCAAAATTGAAATTTTAGTATTTGCCAAACACTAATTTTGAGTCAAATCTATATTTTCAAATGAAATCCTAATTCCCAAACATAGCATAATTAGCAATAATACAAAATTTTTGTAAAACATGAAAAAAAGAAAATAAATAAACGGATCATCGTACTTAAAATTTCTAGTATTGGGTATTTATACCAAGTATGAGGCACATCTCATACAAAAATTTGTGCTAATCCAATTGTACTAATACTTATTTGATCGAGAACGTTGAAACGTGTGTTGAATAATTTTTGGTTAAGTTTACCTTAATTTTAAATTTTTTATTAGATTTCCAATCAAAAATGTTTTATTAGGAATTTCCGTGTTTTGGCTCAAAGATTCATTTTTGCTTTAATCCAAATTTGCTAGTTATTCTATAATCATGAGATATTGTTACTTAGTTTAATTTTTGAAGTTATATTTGCGGTTTTAAATGTTAACGTTTTATGTAGGATAATAAAAAAGAAAGCAATTCAAATTTAAGTGATGAAATTGTTCATCAACATCTTATAATCTTATATATAAGTATATTTTAGGACTTGGTGCTTCACTTTAAAATTAAAATTATGAAATAATGCTTTGAGATTAAGCTATTTAAAAATCGAGCATTGTTACTGGCTTTTTGAGGCTTTAGATCCATATGTATTAAGTATTCAGTTCAAGAAGAAGCTGAGTGTTAGAACTGCAGCGGAATTATAATATGAATTATAACACCTCTTACATAATGCAATTATAGGAATGAAACAAAATAACCAATATAGAGTAACAAAAAACATAACTTAAGAAATAAGCTTATCTTAATTTATATTAACTTTCGAATAATGTGAATTACAACTAAATGATTTAATTAAAATTACAAAACTTAAGGAGTATATATATTGCATACTCCCTATAAAATGAATGTTGAAGGAAAAACTAATCCTACATTTTCTCTTCTCCTATACATTTTTAAAATTAATAAAAGCATTTCCTTCATTTCCTTTATTATCCTATATTTAATATAAATCTAAACTTCTATTATCCATTCATGCACATCTTTGCACATTGTTGGTCCTCTAGTTTGCTTCTCTCTTAAAAGTTCTACACAACAACATACAAATATTGTAAAGGAGGACACTCCCAGTAACTCGCACAAGGCCGGGTTCGGGTAGAGGGTTTTATTTTTCCTGAAAGATGCAGACAAATCATACCCATTCCCCCAAGGAGGGAGTACTGAGGGATGCGCGCAGTCAAGAAACCCCCCAATTGATACCTATGCTCAGTAGGGGTGGAACCCCAAACCTTCTGCTCCACATGTAGATGCTGTATCCATTGAGCCATAAGTGCTTTTGGTTTATTAGTGAATACGACTAAAGAAATAACATATAAATGTAAATGCTTGGATACGATGACAAAAAAAAGTGATATACCATCACTTGGCTTATTTTCTATCTCTTGGTTTATTAGTGATTCGTTTCGCATGTCCAATAGGTCACATTATATCCAAATTCTACATCTTCTTCATCCATGTAATCTCTATCACATTTATTTGAATCCATATCTTTTCAAAATCATTGTCAAATTGTTTTGTTGTAAAACACTTCCTAGTAATATTGTTGAACCATCTTGATGTGATTTTTGCACAATAGATTGCTATTGTGATCCATCATTATGTTTTTCTCTAATTTGTTTCCCTCTCATTCTTACTTTCAATTGCATATAAGCACTAATCGAGCCGGGAGAAACCATTGATTTAACTTGACCCGTCTTTGTTTTGATACCTTGTTTCTCTCTCACTTCAACCTTAGATTACGTTTTACCTTGTGGTGGAACTCTCCCTTGTGGAACTGGCTTTGAGAATTGTTTTGTTATTGCATTGGTGACTCACCATGAAACTTTCTCTAAAAGAGAAAACCTTAAAAACAACAACATTAATAATGATTATAAAACTCTTATATTATTAATATGAAATGAATCTATATAAATAGTTTCTAGGATAAAATACAAATCTAAATCTATCTATCTATGAACAATTACATATCAAAAGAAGGAAGTTTTTGTAACTATTTATTTTTACATCAAATGAATATAAGTTTTTTTTAACTAATGAATCGAAACGTGGTTGCTACGAACTTCATATGGTTCCATGTATTCGATAAGTGCAATTATTTGCACTAATTGCTTACATTTTTATGCTCCATTGCGGTGTTTAGAGGCGGTTTAGGTTCGTGTGTTTAGAAACCCAAGCCGACTCGGCTGTGGGTGCACTCCTTTGGTTAGCTGACTCGGCGGTCTATCCCGTGAGCAGCACGCGTGTTTTCTCAGCCATATTTCCTTGGGCTTAGGGTTTAATTACCCTCTTTAGTATAAATAGAACTCTTAATCCTCATTAGGGTTCCTCTTCTTTTTCCACTACTTTCATTAGCTCTTTCTTTTAGTATTCCATTAACTTAGCTTTTAATTCCTTTTAGCATTAATTTAGTTGCACGAACTCTAATCTAGCCTTTGAGATTTATTTTCCTTCAAGTTTGTAATTATTTAGTCCTTTAATTTCCTTTGTTTTTGAACTATTGTATTAGTTTAAGCTTTCTCTAGTAACATTAATCTTTTAGTTTTAATCCTCATTTAATAAAAAGTGTGTTCATTTTCTCCATTATTGCTTTAGTATTTATGCTATTGTTAAGCATTTCATCATTGCTCATTCTAGTTTATCATCTTATTCATTATTATTCATGTCTAGCGTTAAATTTGAAGTAGTTTTTATTGCATTCAACATGATTAGTGATTAGATCCATATTCCAGGGTTAGGGTTTGAATCTATAAGTTGTGTATGATTTAATTCTTGGATGTGTATATGAAACTAAGGATTAATGTGGTTAAATTGTGCTAATTCACCTTAAATTAAATATGTTTTGTCGGACTAGTCAATAGAATTAGCGTGTGAGATTGAGATCGACTTTGCTTTAATGTAAATTTTAGTTAAATTCTTATTAATTCGTTCAATAAAACTAGCGTGTGAGAATCGAATTAATAGGGTCTAAATCTAATAGTTAATCAAAAGAGCGAGAGTTCGAGATTAACAAGATCATGTTTAACCACGAATTTAATCCGTATCTTCATGGACACTATTGAGAATTGAAGCATACAAGACTTTAGGGGCAATCTCCCTAGATTTCATCATCATATAGTTTAACCTCATCTTTATTATCGCATTTGTAGTTGTTAGTTTTCAACCAACCAATATTTTTATTCTCCTTAGCAATATAATCAACTAAAACCACTAAGTCCCTTTTCCTTAGCTTCCTTGTATTCGACCCGCAGCTACACGTACACTGTGCGCTTGTGGTTAAATAAAATTTGCACATCAGTATTTCTCCTTTTACGCCTACTTAACTTCTCCCTCCTCCCTTCTCCTAAGGCATTTATTCAATCTGAATAAATTTCTTCTCTCCTCTTTCTTCTATTCTCTTTCTTAATCTTCAACTTGGTATCTATAATTTTCATTAAAATTAGGGAAGTGATGGTTCATGCGAAATTAATCTCTTATAATCAGGGAAAGGATAGTTAATACGAAAATAATTAGTTGAATGTTTATGTTAAGGACTTAAGGTTTTGTTTTAGTTACATTTTACCTTTTGTTCATTCTTTTCTTAACCCTTATTTTTATACTTTATTAATTTATTTTATATTGATTATTCTTATTAGGGATGACAATGGGTTGGACTCAGCTCGGATTATACATATTCCGACTTTGTTCCAGATTATAGAAGAACTTTTATTATCAAACTCTATCATTGTGATATTGTACTAATATTTTTCTTGGTTTATTCTTAATCTGATTTGTCGTAGTTTGATTGATTAATCTAAATAAAAATACCAAGTTTATTCTACTTACAATTAATATGAGCGAGAGCTTGAATTAGTCATGTCTAGAGTTTTAATGGAAATAAAATATTGGGGCAAAAGTAAAATTCAAAGTCGGATTTCCTTTGGACTCAAAGTCGGGTCGGACTATCCAATTTTTAATAAAGTCCAACTCCGATCCATCTCTAACTCAGACTCGGAAAGTAAATTCGGATAACCTTTTCCTCAGACTCGAATCGACTTATTTTCCTCGAATCGAGTCGGACTAGGATCGGATTCGAACTGAATTGTCATCCCTAATTCTTATTAGTCTTGAATATAGGGATTCCCTACTTATAGTAGAGTTAGTAATAACATTCTCACAAAATTAACAA
The DNA here is from genome assembly GCA_019776075.1 of Amaranthus palmeri. Taxonomy (NCBI): domain Eukaryota; kingdom Viridiplantae; phylum Streptophyta; class Magnoliopsida; order Caryophyllales; family Amaranthaceae; genus Amaranthus; species Amaranthus palmeri. The sequence goes on along the minus strand of JAAKBH010000341.1, from coordinate 200,378 downwards.
GAGTAACAAAATATAACAGAACTATATACACATGTCGTTCATTCCTTAAGTAAATCATGTGAGGCTGGCCTACACATTGCAACAAACTATCGTTTACACTTTTCATTTTCTTAGATCAATTAGGACTCGATCTTGAGAGATATACTGGCCAAGGTATTCCACTTTATCCTGTACAAAACTACATTTACTATCTTTAAAAAATTTTTTGATGTTGTTGCATGAGGGAATAGATAACATTTAAATGTTGCCAATGTTCTAGTAGGGTTTTGCTAAAAATCAAAATGTCATCAAAAAAGACCGAAACAAATTTTCTCAAAAAAGGCTTGAAATAAAATTTCATGTACTTCTAAAAATAGGAGGGTGCATTAGGTAGGCCAAAAGGCATAACTAAAAACCATAGTGCCCCTCATAATTTTTATAAGTAGTTTAAAAACATCTTCAGGGCACTCTTAATAGATGATAGCATGCTTTCAAGTCTAGCTTACAAAACACTGTTTTTCTTGTCGATTCATCGATTAGCTCCTTAATTATAGGTATAGGAAAATTATCCTAAAAAGTCCTTTTATTCAATTCTCTGTAGTCAATGCACATCCTTCATTCGCCATCTCTTTTTCCAACCAAAACCACAGATAAAGCAAAGGGATTATAACTTGTTTGGATAATGCCCTTGCATAGCATCTCATCTACAATTTACTTAGTTAAATAATTCTATTTGAGGGGGTATCCATATGGACTAAAAATAATAGGGGGGGGGGGGGGGGGGTATTAGGCTGTAATTGATATCTATGATCAAAATTACCCCTAATATATTGAAGGGTTGTAATTTCTGAAAATAGGGTTTATTATTTTTCTCTTAGGACTTAGAGCATTTAATAAGAAGGCAGATTTGTGCTTGTTGGCCTAAGCTTAAAATTATGGGTACCTTCTTTGTCAAGCAATATATAAATAGGTTTTTCTTTCTCTACTCCAATCACTCTCATAGTATTGCAGTATTGATTACAATCAAGGCATTGATTGAAATATTGTTTAGAATTCACTACAAAAAAAATTATTTTGAGCAACAACTACATTTTTCGTCGCAAAAAATATAAGTTGTTGCAAAATCCATTGTTATTGCTAAAAACTAGTTGCCATCATGGCTGTTAAAATTCTGTATCTGCTATATAATTCTAAGTGTAAATAAATGTAAAGTGAATACTGGAGGTTAATGCTGCTTGTTTCATTCACTAAAAACCTAAGGTCCTATTACATTCACAAGAGCAATATATAGAAAAGAAAATAGTGCCCAGCTACATACAGCTGTATGAGACACGTGCAAGCAAATAAGAAAAAGAGACCACAAGTTTTGATTGATACAAAGAGGGAATGTGCATGTATACACATATTGCAGCAGCTACAAACAAAAGGAATAATCAGATATAATAGTGGAGCAGCATGTACTGTGAGCAGTACAAGAATATTCTTCAAGGTCCTTAATACCCCCCCTCCAGCTGGGAGTGAGGGTTTGCTTTGAACTCCAAGCTTGTGAAGAAGGTGTTGATGCTTGGAGACAGACAGAGATTTGGTGAAGCTGTCAGCCAGTTGTTCGGGTGAGGAGATGTACTATGGCTTAGTGAGACCAGTTTGTTGCTTCTCACGAATAAAGTGAGTCAATCTCCACATTCTTGGTACGCTCATGATGCACTGGATTGGCTGCAATGGAGAGTGCAACTTTGTTGTCACAGTGGAGCTGTGTAACACCAATGTTGGAAACGCCTAGTTCTTTCAAGAGTTTAGTCAACCAAAGTACTTCACAAGTTGTTAAGGCCATAGCTCTATACTCAGCCTCAGCAGAGCTACGTGCAACCACAGACTGCTATTTGGACTTCCAAGAGATTAGTGAATCCCCAAGCATAATACAGAAACCTGTTGTAGATCGTCTGGTGTAAGGGCAGCCAGCCCAATCACTATCAGAGTATGCTTTTAAAACAGCAGCAGAGGATGAGGCAAGGAGAATTCCTTGGGATGGGTTTAATTTAAGATATCTCAAGACTCGTTTTGCAGCCTGCATGTGTGTGGAGGTTGGTTTGTTCATGAACTGGCTCAATGTATGCACAACAAATGTGATATCTGGTCGAGTTAAAGTGAGGTACATAAGTTTGCCAATGAGTTGTTGGTATGGAAGGCAATGTGGGAGAATGGTACCAAGGTTAGTGGTGAGTTTTGTGTTGGGATCTAAAGGGCGTTTGATAGGTTTTCCTGATTGCATATGGTATTCTGTAAGAAGATCATTGGTGTATCTTTGTTGAGAGAGGAAGATGCCCTCACTGGTTCTATCTACTTCAATCCCCAAAAAAATATCGAAGAGGACCAAGGTCTTTTATGTGGAACTGTGTAGCAAGGAAGGCTTTGGATTGAGTAATGGTTAGGTTGTCATTGCAAGCTATGATAATGTCATCAACATACACTAATATAATGGTGTGAGTATGATGTTGGTGTCTGGTGAAAAGGGTGTAGTTACTTTTAGACTGAGTGAAGCCAAAGGATTATAAGGCAGATGACAACTGAGCAAACCATTGCCGGGGAGCTTTTTTGAGCCCATACAAGGCTTTGTGAAGCTTACATGCTCTATGAGAGTTTTGAGCACAATAGGATAGGGACTGATGTAAGTCAGAGGAAATTGGGTTACCAGGACCTGAGTAACCAGGGGGGAAAAGCCATGAAAACAATTTCATCTAAATGCCCATGTAAGAAGGCATCTTTAACATCAAGTTGATACATTTCCCATGCATTCAAAGAAGCAACAGCCAAAAAAGATCTAATGGTTGTAAGTTTTGCCACAAGAGCAAATGTCTCCACATAATCAATACCATATTTCTGCTTATTACCAAGAATCACCAAGTGAGCTTTATACCTTTCAATTGCACCATTTGGAAGTTATTTGGTTTTGAACAACCATTTGCAACCTATAGGTTTTTTACCATGAGGTATATCAGCCACAACCCATGTAAGGTTTGCTTCTAAAGCTTGTAATTCCTCATTCATAGCATGTATCTAGTGAGGGAATTGGAGAGCTTCTTTGAAGTGTATAGGATCAGTTTGGTTAGACAACACAGAGAGAAAACATGTGAAGGTGGAATTAACATAGGCTGTGGTGACATTGTTAATTGGATTAACATAATCCTGCAGCCAGCTAGGTGGATGTTTTGGTCTTGTGGATTTTCTGAGAGGGGAAGGTGAAGGTGAAGGTGGGGGATGTGGTGTTTTAGAGGAAGAATCAGAAGAGGTTAAAGTGGGTAGATCAGGATTAGGAGGTGGTGAGGAGGCTGCAGTAGGTTCATCATCATCTAAGGATGATTCCCAAGGTGTTGGTGGTTGTATGTGATGCTCATTGGATGAGGGTACAAGATGAGCTAGTTGATCAGGAGAAAATGTGTAAGGAAATATATGTTCATACCACTTCACATCTCTGGATAGACCTCACGTATAAATAGGTTGAGCAGCCTGTACCCTTTCTATGTGGAGGGGTACCCTAAGAAAATACAAGGTATACCCTTGGGGCTCAATGTGTCAGTATGACGAGATGGGTTGTATGAAAATGCAAGGCAACCAAAAACTCTCAAAGTGGAGTAGGTGGGTAATTTTTTGTGTAGCATTTCAAAAGGAGTTTTGTTATGGAGGATGGGGGTTGGTAGGCGATTGGTAATGTATGCTACTGTGAGGACATAGTCTCCCTAATAGGATTTAGGAAGGCCTGCTTGAAATCTCAAACACCTAGCCATTTCAAGTATATTCCTGTGCTTCCTCTCAACCCTGCCATTTTGCCGTGCAGTGACTACACAACTAGTTTGGTGAACTATACACAAAGTGTTATATAGTTTCTGACATTGCACATCTTGGAATTCTAGAGCATAATCAGATCGTATTACCTTGATTATGGAGTTAAACTGTGTCTGAGCAAGTTTCACAAAGGTAAGTAAGGTTTCAAATGCTTGAGATTTGTGTTGAAGTAAAGTCACCCATGTAGTTCTTGTGTGATCATCCACCACAATCAAGAAGAACTTATGTTCACCCCTGGTCTGAACCTTATAAGGCCCCCATATGTCAATGTGAATTAATTCAAATGGAGAGCTAGCATGGGACTGAGAATGAGAAAAGGGTAGTTTTGTGAGTTTACCTAAGGGACAAGTGACACAAATGGCTAAAGGATTAGAGGTTCCAACAGGTTTAGTATTGATCCCCATCAAGGTTAGTTTTTTTAGGGGTAAATGTCCCAAACTGAGATGCCACAACATAGTACTACTGAGTGCCTTTTGTTCAAGCCACCCACTAGAAGCTTGAGCACTATCATGTACAACATTAAATACAGAAGCTTGTACAGACAAATTTTTTAAGGTCTCAACAACATTTCAATGCAATCATTCATGAGATAATACAATCCATTCCTGCATTCACCTACACCTCTGATTTTCAAGGTATTGTCCTCCATAATAATGCAATATCCAGCAAAAAATTGACTTTAGAGTGACCTGAGCTAGTGAATTTGTGCACAGACAACAAATTGTGTTTAAAATCTGGTACCACCAACACATTTTCAAGAATCAATCCATTTTTCAATTTCATAGTCCCATAATGAGTGATATTTGAACATTCCCCATTACGTAAGGTTATTTTCATCTCATTTTTAACCACTTTAGTGTTTTCAACACATTCACTGTTACATGTCATGTGATCACTAGCCCCTGAGTCAATTATCCATTTTTCATCTCCTTTATGAGTTGAACATGAGTCCATACCTGCAAAGCCAGCAAAATTATAATCCATTTCATCATTTGAGGAGTTGTGCCTTATTTAAGACTTAGGAAGGCTTCTCAGAAGCAGCTCCATCTGTTGAACTGTGATCCCAGCACTCTCCTCTTGTTGAGCATTTCCAGCCATCTTTCCTCCTTTAGCATACTAGTTTCTAGATTGGGGTCCAAAGCTCCACTAGTGGAAAAATCGCCAATTGTTGCGGTTTTTTTAGGGGTATTGGCTGCGGTTTTGTCTCGCAGCCCTTGGAGTAGCAGCAAATAAGAAAGTTATTGGCTGCGGACATAAAAACCGCAGTCAATACCCCATTTATAGAACCAAAAAAAAGCCATCAAAGACTGCGGTTATGTCCGCAGCCTTTGATGGTTTTTTTTTTGTTTTTTTTTTAATTCGTTTTTATGCTAGGAACAAGAGAAAGAAATAAAAACTAAATCAAAACGAACGTTTCTGGGTTAGATGTGAATATATTGAAGGAAGATGTGATTCAAACAACAAACAAAATTCCTTCAAGAACACTAGCAATTTGATTCAAACAACAAACAAAAATCAAACCTTCAAGTAATATATTGAAGGAAGATCTGATTCAAACACCAAACAAAAATCAAAAGAATTTTACTATTAACAAATAACAAAGAAACGAAATCCTTGAAGAAATCCTAAAACCTAAAACCGCTAAGATCTGAAATAACAAAGAAACAAAAATCCTTCAAGAACACTAGAAATTTCAAGATCTGAAATTAAGATCTGAAATTTCAAACACTAAAAATCAAAAATTAAAACCATTAAAAATAAAATTACAAAATTACATGTTGAAATTTCATAACAAGATGTGGAGATCCAGTGCCTTGGAACACTAGTGGAACAAATTACAATAAACAAAAAAAAAAAATTACACTCGAACTCTCGAACACAAATCTTCGATTTCGAACTCTTGAACTCGAACTTTACTTGAGAGAGGAAAATGAAGGATGAGCTGCAAAGTTCGAAGAAGGTATGAAGGATGAGCAGCAAAAATCAATCGTTTAAGGGAGAATGAAAAAGAGAGGAAAATGAAGGATGAAGGAGAAGAGGCGCCGCTTTTTTTGCTTTTTTAAGATTTAGGGTTTTTTGATGAAGGAGAAGGGACGGTATAGCTGGGAGGATGAAGAAGAGTGAAAAAGGGACGATTAAGATTTAGGGTTTTTAAGATTTAGGCGCCGGTTTTATTAATACTCCTAGGGTTTGGTCATTGGGTTGGGCTTCACAATGGCTGCGGACCTTAAAGAAAACCACAGCCCATGAGTTTTTTCCATTTATTTGATGCGGTCACCTATTAAAACCGCAGCCTATTCTATTTTTTTTTAAATTTATATATTGGCTGCGTATACACTAAAACCGCAGCCTATGTCTCGCAACGAATGACGTTTTTTCCACTAGTGCTCCCTCTTGTGTCTCTTCCCTTTGTAGTTGCTTTTGTATTTTGGGCGCCACTTTGGGTATCCCACCACAGTCCAGCACCTTTCTCTGATGTGTCCTCTTACTCCACACGCACTGCGGATGGGCACATCCCTTGAACCTTTGCTGTACATAGCTGATGAATCAACACTTACTTTCACAGGGTTCATGATAGCTCTTTGGGACTCTTCCTGTTGTAGTGTGTTGCAGGTGAACTCTACTGATGGGAGAGGAACAATCATTAAGAGATGGCTCCTTTGTACTCCATATATGTCATTTAGTCCATTCAAGAACTGAAACAATCTTCTTTCTTCCTTCTGTGTTTCCAATGCTTCTAAGAGCTTTGTTACATCCTCAGCTTCGGTGGTAATATTAGTAAGTTGATATAGGGAGTCCATTTCTTCCCACATTCCTTTTTGATGATAGTGCAATTTCCATCGACCTTCTCCAACGCCAGTAATTGTTAGTGCCAGTTAACTTCTCAACACTCACCTTGTTTGGTCCATTTCCATATACAGATAAGGGAGAAGTTAAAAGAAGAGAAGAAGAGGAATTAAGAAAAGAACAGAAGAACAGAAGCAAGGAAGATAGAAACGTGGATGAAGGAATTTTCAATGTTGTTTGGGATTCAGCCAAAGCTCTGATACCATGTAAATAAATTTAGAGTGAATACTGGAGGTTAATGCTTCTTGTTTCATTCACTAAAAACCTGAGGTCCTATTACATTCACAAGAGCAATATATAGAAAAGAAAGTAATGCCCAGCTAAATACAGCTGTATGAGACACGTGCAAGGAAATAAGAAAAAGGGACCACAAGTGTTGATTGATACAAAGAGGGAATGTGCATGTACACATATTGCAACAACTACAAACAAATGGAATAATCAGATATAATAGTGGAGCAGCATGTACTGTGAGAAGTACAAGAATACTCTTCAAGGTCCTTAATACTACAATCCTGCAATTCAAAAGTGGGTGAGCTATCCAAATCATAGTAGGTAGAATCTAAATGTTGGTAGAATTATGTGATCCTATTTGGATCTAGAATTTAGGTGATAAGTTCATAACATTTTTTTACGATCCTATATTCCAGCGATCCGATCCTATAATGGTAGCTTCAATCGTAAAAGATATTGAAATAATCCAGATTTCACTTATACATAAAATATATCTAAAATAATTATATCAATGCCACTCAAGAATCTAAGTCTTTTTTTATTCACAAATTAAAAATAATATTTATAATTATTTTTCAAAACTTATTATAAATGCAGTTAACTAAGATTTTATATACACCTTAAAACATAAAATAAAAGAACAAATATAATTGATAATAATTAATTCAAAGCACATTATGCATAGTTGTAGAATTACAAGATCCTACGATCCGATTCTATTGATTTTGATCCTACCCTGTTAATGATCCTAGGTAGAATCTCGATTCTAACAACCTTGGCTACCATAAATAAAAATTAACCTCCCACCACTTAAAATAATTTCACGATTTAACCCACCTTTTTAGCAACGAACAAGTTGTTAAGACTAAATGAATAATTATCGCAACCATATACTGTTGTAAAAAATAATTAAATATATTGATACAACAAAGTTGTTGCAAAAACCCTAACTCTAATAATTTGAAAAACTTATCGTGAATGATACAACTTTTATTTAATTTTCCTGCAATAATACAAATATTAAATTAACTACTAATAACACCAACATGTAAGGAATATTCTAGGAAAAAACACTCCCATAAGTTGGTATTATTCATGGTTAATCAAAAATTAATATTATTACGAGTAAATAAGTAAAAAGTTGTATTATTCATAATAATTTTTCCAGGACTCGCTAGTTCTCAAAGTATAGCCACGCCTCCCTCCCTCTCCAGCCTGAAAAACCCATTACCTCTCAAACTTGAAAAGTGAAAACCCTATTCCCTTTCAAAACCCACGTAGGCAGTCCTTCGTATAACAACCACCAGTAGACAATGGAATTAACCTTTTCAAATGTCTTTTGGAAAAGGGCCACGGAGATTTTAATTGGGTAAATCTCAGCATTGACGTGTGAATTTTAATAAACTTTGGTTACAACGTGAAAACTCCAATACTTAGAGTTACCACGTAGAATTGTCCATTTTTTAATTTGAATTTTCTTCTCATTTTTCTCATTTTCATATTTAGAATTGAATTTTATCATATTTTTATTTACTCCAAACTGTTTGATATTTCTCTTAATTTTAATTCACACGTATTACACTAAAAAAAACAAAAATATAAAACATTCTAGAATGGAAAGGGAGTTTAGATAAAATTTACATGACTTTAACTCAGAATTTTAAATTGTTTACTTGAAAAAAAAAAGATAATTTGTGTGTTTTAAATTTTATTTATAATATTTTATACTCCTAGGTACATTACATAATCGGAAAAATAAAATTACATAGAGAAAACTACTTGATCTCGTCAAGCCTCCTCAAATCTTCAATGGCTTCGGTGTAGTTCAAATCTTTGTTGATCATGTGGGTGCAGATTTTTTTTCCGATCGTTGACTTCAGATTGTCCACGTTATCCAAAAAATCGATGCATTAAATTTCTCAAAAATTGTCACCGTATGTTAAACAATCAAAATTTCAGTATATAAAAAAACCCATCATCATTGTACAAGCCCATTAAAACCAAAAACCAAATTAAATGTCCAAAAACACAAACAAGAATTGGCGACCAAATTAATTGAGAAATCCAAAAAATGCAAACTGAAATGTTACTGAAGCGCCAAGATGAAACCTCAAAACAAACAGAATGGAGCCAAAATGGTTGGCGCCAGTTTTGCACAAAATCCCATCATCAGTAGCAATAAATACGCCAACATAATCACTCTACATTTAATACACCAACAACAAACAATTACTATGGCTGGAACAAAAAACTTATTCAGTCAACAAAAAAGACAAATCATGCAAAGATTGTTGAACAACTTAAACAAAAAAGGAAAACCAATGCTAGGTACAATTAACGAACTTGCAACTGAGTAGAAGCAGGAAGACAATCACAAGACTTTGGCAGGAGGTTCAAAAACAAATGGACAACAACAACACCGTAATCAATTTGAACAACAAAAGGGTGGGAGACAAGCACCAAACAAAATTCAATTTGATGAGGAGAAATTCAAGTCCATTAAATTTGAGCTCAAGGGAACTCAATATTCAGTGGCAAAACAAATGGAAGTATCTCAGTTCACTGTGTGTAGGTGGAAGAAGGATAAAATTATAAGAAAGCACACATACGCAATCAAACCAACTCTCAATGACAACAACAAATTACACAGGTTAAGCTTTGCATTATCTAAGTTGCAATATGATGAAAACAATGATTCATTTCAATTTAAACCACACACTAGCATTGTTCACATAGATGAGAAGCACTTTTATTTAACACGAGAGTCACAGACATACTACCTAGCACCAGGTGAGGTTAAACCACATCGGGAATGTCAATCAAAAAGATTCATCCCAAAGCTTATGTTCATGTGTGCAGTTGCAAAACCTATTTATTTAACTAATGGTGATGTGTTTTTTGATGGTAAGATAAGAATATGACCATTTATTACTTAAGAACCTGCCAAAAGAAGTTCAAAGAATAAAAAGAGGGAGAATTAGAGACCAAACCAGTGCAATCAATCACTAAAGAGCACATGAGAGATATGCTTATCACGAATGTTTTACCCACAATAACAGCCAAGTGGCCACACGGAATTTCCAAGCACATATTCATTCAACAAGATAATGCAAAGTCACACATTGACACAACAACCACCAAATTCACCCAACATGAATGTACTCGACCTAGGATTTTTTAGATCAATCCAGGCTTTGCAATATAAAAAAGCAGCCTACAATGTACCACAATTACTAAATGTTGTGAACAATGCATTTGAAAATTTAAGCCATAAGTGTTTGAGATTTGACTTTATTACACTACAAGCTTAACTTGTATGATTGAAACAATGAAAAGGCAAGGGGGTATTGATTATCATATCCCACATATGAATAAAACAAAGACTACTTAAGTGTAGACAAACAATTAGTCTTGGAGTCTCTACAACATTTGTTCACAAGAATAAGTCCACAAACAATGAACTAATTGGTGGACATGATAGGGTATCAAGGGGGTCTCGATGAAACACATAACACTGATGCAACCATAGCCCAACAGCAAGAACAACAGAGCCAAGTAAAAGAACAAATTGAATCAACAAGCCAACAAACTGATGCAAACCAACAAACTGATGCAAGCATCCAACACAATAGTGAAAGGGGCCAACAGCAACAACAAGTACAGCATCTAACACAGCAGTGAACCAGAACCAACAGCTACAACAAACATAGCAGTGAAAGGGACCAACAAAGAACATAACAACATTTTTTTGGGAAACGAAAGAAGACAGAGCAACCACTTACTAGTTTAATACAAGAATTAATGCATTTTTTTTGACAATTTTTGAAGATCTTTAAAATAGGATGTTTCACAAGTAAACAGCAAATGTAAAAATGTTATTGTTGTTTAAATTGAAACGTATGTACTAATGGTTAATGAATGAAAAAGTGATTGTTTATTTTGCAAACTCTCAAAGTATTAAACGCAAGCAAATCATGGAGGAAAAAACGAACTTCTTTTGCGCTTTAGTTTTGGGAAAATAATCCAAACCCTATATTAAGTTCGTTTTATTTTAAGTGGCAATTTAAAATTCTCTCAAAAAAAAAATCATTGAGCATACGAGAAAAAAAAACATCGAAAAATAAATCAATGAAACATCATCATCAGCCATAACACACCCACAAGAACAGAAACATACTCGAAAATAACCCAAGTTTATCAAGCCAATCTTCATCCTCGCAGTCAGTATTAGAGAAAACAGCATCAACAGAAGTATACTCGCGATCTGGGTTAAGATCTGGCTTTAGAGTGTAGATGGGCTCTCCTTCAGAGTCTAGTTCTCTACCCCACTTAGGATCTATCTCAACTGAAGAGTAGTCTTCCTCATATGAGTCAAATAAATCATCATCGTAGTACTTAGGCTTTGAGAGAGGAGATTTGGGGATTTTGAGAGGGGAAACATCATGTGAGGAAAAGCTTTGGATAGTTGAAGACTTGGCGTTTTTAGGGCTCTTGGAGGGTGAGGTTGTAGGAGATTTTTCTTTTTTCGTCCGTGGTAGAGAGGAACAGGGTAATCACGAAGGTTAGGAATGGTGGGAATTTCAGAGAAGAAGAGAGAGAGAGACGGAACAAGGAAGGAGATAAACCCAAATCTAGGGTTTGCTCAACAATGGAGATGATGAGAGAGAGAGAGAGAGAGAGAGAGAGAGAGAGAGAGAGAGAGAGAGAGAGAGAGAGAGAGAGAGAGAGAGAGAGAGAGAGAGACGAACAAGGAAGAAGATGGGTATCATGTTGGGGGGTAGGGAAAGGGTAGTTGCAAGGTTTAAATGGAGGGAAAGATTATTAAGGGTTTAGTTTAGGGTTGGGTAATTGGAACTTTTTTTTTATTAAGCTATTTTTTTAAAGTATTTTGCATACTAATAGCCTCCCCAAACTTATTTGCAAAAATAAGCTTCTAGGTAAAGCGGGCTGGGATGTGGGTTTTGGGCGTGTAATAGCCCGCTGTTAGTAACAGCGCCCGAATGAAAAAATGCCATTAATTGATCGGCCGCTGTTACTAACAGCGGCCCATTACGGTGATTTTTTTTTTTTTTTTTTTTTTGTTCTTGAATTATAAAGGGAGAAAATATATAGAGCATGACTTGTTGACTGGAAATATATAGAGCAGAACAACATAAAGATAAACAAAGGGGACACAATTAAAACAATGCAATAATAATCAACAGAGAATCAATAAGTGGGAAGTTTAGTCAAGTATAAAAGCAAATTCATTCCTCAAAAAAGCTTGCATTCAACTCCATCAAGATAATTAAAGTTACACTGCCATTAGCCTAAAAGTTTAGATAGAAAGGAGCACACTCTAATTCACATCAACCTAGCCAAACCATATCTTGGATACAGATATATAAACTCTCATTTTTTGTACCAATATTGATTTTTCTAGCCTCTGCATCCCTAATATTAGTAGCTAAATTCCCATTTTCACCCAATCTTCCTTTCATATTCATCAAATTAGGATCAATAGTTGAAGGTTTATTTGGGTTTAATGCAACTTGGAAAACCGAATCAGCAACCACATATTGATATGAACCCATTGAAAAGCACCTTCTTGCATCTAAACAGACTAAACTACTACTACTAGTTTCACCCACATCTTCTTTCCTATCCACAACCACAACTTGTTCTTGAACTTCATTACTTGTACTTCTAAACTTGCCAAGTCTCACAGGAAATACCCTCTTCTCACCTACAATTTCAATTTCCTGTAGCTTATAATTCAATAACAACAAAAAAAAAAAAAATTTCACAGTAATGGGCCGCTGTTAGTAACAGCGGCCGATCAATTAATGGCATTTTCCATTCGGTCGCTGTTACTAACAGCGGGCTATTACACGCCCAAAACCCACATCCCAGCCCGTTTTGTATAGAAGCTTATTTTTGCAAATAGTTTGGGGAGGCTATTAATTTGTAAAATACTTTCAAAAAAAAGCTTAATAAAAAAAAGTTCGGGTAATTGAGTAATTAGAGAAAAAAATGGTATTTTAATTGAGTTTAATAAGGGTTTAAAAGTAAATAGGTAAGGTGAAGTAAGGGTACAAGGGTAAAAAATACATGTCATTTATGGGATTGGGACATTTAGGGTGACTTGACCCAAAAAGCAAATGAGACATTCAGATTGAATAGGAGGGAGTAGCTTATTTGACAAATTCTCCCAAAATCAATAAGAATTAATCGGATGGAAAACACCTTAAACTACCTTCCTCTCCCCTTTAATTTCTTGTATTACAAATTTAAATTTTGTGCACTTTAAAATTATGGTCATTTATAATTAGCATCTACTTATATAAGTATCTTATATACGTTATAACTCGTAAAATTTGTATTTATGTTAATACATAAAAATTAATTTTGCCAATGAATAATCAGTGGTGAGACTTGACTGAAATTTCAAAGAGATGCAGAGATTTATAATGTATAATGACGAGTTGTTACAATCATTTTTTTGCTAATTAAACACTAATATTAATATTGATTGGTTTGACCACTCAACTATTTTTTCAAACGTCCCATTAAAGTGTTCTTGAATGTCGCATAAAAGTGAATAATTCTAAATAAATAAAATTAAGGGTTTGGATAAATACTATCTCAGTTCCTAGCTATTTACTTGCAACATGTGATTTTATTGCGATTTTTCATCATTCAAGCTTGTTTTATATAGGGATATTCTACATGATAGGGAAGAACTATTGCAAAAGGTCAGTGGTAGCAAATCTTTAAAAAAATTCCACAAAGCATTGTATTTTTGGAATTCAAGAAAGTAAGGTATTGAGATGAGTCTTTGTCGCCGATCAAATTGGCATAATTTAGAGACATATCATAACCAGGAAATATAACTCCATTAATAGTTTGGTACTAGTTGACAAAATTTTCAGGTAATTCACCATACTGAACACGCATCACTATTTCTATAAAGAAAATAACCCAAAATCCCAAAACATTGAAAATCACACAAGAAAATATATCAAACCTAACCCTTAAAAGAAAGAACTACTCAGGATAAACTAAGTACTTTTCAAGATGGAGATGGCGATGATTTGGCAACTGAAAACGAAGATTGTGAAAGGAGAAGAAGAAGATAAATGAAAGAAGATGGAGGAAAGAAGAAGATTGATGAAAATGGAGAAGATGGATGAAGAAGAAAACAAGGGCTGTTGAGTCAAGCTCCAAATCTCATGATGATGGAAGTGACTTTGATCACTTAGTTGGATATGCTTTGGCTTGCACGTTTGAGGATGAGGTAGCAAGTCCATGGGAGTATGGGGACATACGTTTCGAGTCACTTGATGAGGTGATGACAAGTGATGACTTGATGAGGGTCATGGAGCAAGGCGAAAGGCTACCAGCAGGTGCAAGAAGGATGCTCGAGTGGGTCGAGCATATTGATGGAGTCGAGCAGTGCAGCTCGACTATTCCAGAGACTTGGAAGTGCCCGCTCGACCGGGTCGAGCAAGGTGGCTCGACCAAGCGGTTTGCTCAGACAGCTTCTGACACATTTGTACTACAATCCGAGTAACTTGTTTCTGTTTACTTTTTCCTTGGGCTCCAAGCACACTTGTACTATAGGATTCTAGAGTGTTCTAAGGGTCTATATAAGGGTCCCTAAACACTCTAGAATCAAAAGGGCCGGGGAAGTCATACATAAGTTAGAATATAGAGTTTCTCTCTTATTTATGCATTTGTGGGAGTTTGAAGTTGGGCTTCAAACTTAGTCTTTAGGAGTGTGTTCTAAAGCATTTGGGTTGTATCATTAAGTGTAATTGGTTTATATTAATGATATACTACTTGGTTTGAGGGGGAGGTATCCTAAGATACCTCATATATTGTTGGTTTGTGCCTTTCTTTTGTTGCTCTGTTTTTGGTGCTTTCTTTTGCCATTTCTTTCACTCTTGTTTCACCCAATATTCATAGCCCATTCACAACAAGGGCAAAAAGGAAATTTACCAAGAAAATGAAAAATCAAATGTTTTGTTTTGCTTATAATGTTATTGCAGCTCGAAAAAGTACAATGCTATTTTGTGGAATTTTTTTGTAAGATTAAACATTTTGCAATAGTTTGTACCTACCATGTAAAATATCTCTTTTATATATTGCGAATAATGTCTAAAAAAATATAATCAAGTCAGATCTTGTTTGAAATGTCTAATCACATATATTCATATTTTTTTTTATTATTTTTAGTTGTACACAACTCAAGATAAAAGTGATTAATATAACGCATTATATTGATGCATAGAAAAAGTAAAATATTGCAATTATAATGAGATGGAGGAAGTAAATATTACAATCATAATTTAATATTACTAAAAGCTAATCTTATTAGAAAAATAAATGAATAAATCAATTTGGAGAAGTATCAGAATTGCTTATAGGTATATAGTATATAAACCACTAAGGCTTTTCGAGTGGTTGCAGGTTTTGACGCTCTTTGAAGATCTTTAAGTAGGGGATCCTTTGATGTCACTTCCCTTTATGGGTATGAGTTGTCATCGTTCTTCCCTCCTCTTAGTCCGATCATAGTTTTCCTATAAGTAGAATACATTAAGTATGAGGATGATAACAACGACATTATTTGATAGTACAAACATTAGGCAAAAAATTTTCTTTCGAAGATTTGAGGGGGCCGCCCCAATTATCTTTCGCCTATGCCAATAATAATAGTATAAAATTAAAATAATAGTTTTTAGATTTTAAAAGAAATAACAAGCAAAATGAATGGAATATATATCATTTTCAATCAATTTCTTTGAATATTAAATTAAACTTATACACACAAAGAAAATATACACAAAAAATCAAACTTATACAAGATTATTTTCGACCGTACCTTAAAATTTTCAATCAATTTCTTTGAATATTATAACTTAATCACTTTCGTGACTTTTTTGATGATATTTCAAAAAGTAAGGTCATATTTTGCAACAGACCATAAGGGTATTATCAAATATAAATCATGTTTTCCATGGAAATTATTACATTGACCATGCATCAGCCATCCATGGGTCAATTTTAATGCACAAATTACAACCTTTAATTCCACTTGCATGGAAATTTCATTGATAATAATAATAATACATTAATACATTATCATTATGGTAACCTTTTACATGTTCAATAGAAGAAAATATATAAAAGTTAGATATTATAAATTGTTTAAATAGTTTTATAAGAGATCAAATTATGGTTAGACGACTTTAAATAAGAATATTATATGCTTAAAATTTTATTAACTGAACTATTAATCCATGTTTGAAGAACGTCTCGCATTCAAACCATCTCACACAAGAATGTTTGTACGTCACCGCATTTCAAATATCATTGGTTGTTATTTTTTATTAAAAAAACTTACTCCCTCCAACTCAACTAAGTTGTCTCATTTCTTTTTATGGGCAATTCACTCAAGTTGTCCCATTTCTATTTTTGGCAATGATTTTTTTACCTAAATACCCTCACTTTTACTACTACCAATACTCAACTACTACCTTTACAATTAATTTAATCAATTAAAATACCCAACTACCCCCACTTTTACTACTCCCAATACCTAACTACCACCTTTACAATTAATTTAATCAATAAAAATACCCCACCATTCCACTCTTAAAAACCGCGTCCAACCTAAATGGAACAACTTGGTTGAGTTGGAGGGAATGTGATATAGGAAAAAATTTCGCTAAAAGATTCATACTGTTGCAATTTTAGACGAAATTAAAGAAACAAAATCAATGGTTTCAAATTCAATCATCCACCATGTTACAATTTTATGTGAAATTTTTTATAATTGAAAAGTACCACTTTTTGATGTAACAGTAACACTTTTGAAAAGTAATTTCTTTTTCGCAAAAACATGTTATTTTTCAACCATAAAAATCAAGTAATAACATTGTCAAATATATAGCAAGGTTCGCACACTTCACACTTAAGTACAGTTTGAATTGAAACTCGACCATATATATATATATATATATATATATATATATATATATATATATATATATATATATATATATATATATATATATATATATATATATATATATATATATATATATATATATATATATATATATATATATATATATATATATATATATATATATATATATATATATATATATATATATATATATATATATATATATATAATATTTAAAATAAAAGTAAAAATAAATGACATGTGGCTTTTGGATATTTAAAAGAAAAAGTGTGTAAATATTAAAACAATTACTGAATTTTCAAATCTTTAAAAAATGACTAGCTAAAGCTTGACTTTTAGATTCAACTTTTTCCACTTTTGGACTGCTTTGTTTTGCCTGGACTAGAATTGTTGACTTGTAGTATCATTTCATTTCTCTTTCTTAGTACCCTAAAATAAAATATTGAAAACATAGTTATATGTATTTTAACTGAAAGTAAACTCATAAAATAACTTATATATGACAAAAGCTTTACACAATTTACAGCAACCATTATATATTTGCAATACATGGCTTATGATAGACAAGTAAAAAAAATTGACACAAAGTTTAATTCAATATTTGCAATACTGCATGAAATTCTGTCTATTAGTAGTAGAGTGAGTAAAGTATGTATAACCTAACTATAAAAATTTCATATAGCAAAAATCACTTGATTAGAGGATATTTATGTATACACATTTAGGGAATTGATTTTTTATAGGGAAATGTATAGATGAAAAATTATTTCTTAAGTAAAATAATATGTTTTCTATATTGATTCATATTTTTTTATAATATATAAAATAGTTTATAAAAATTTAATGTAATTTAATTTTATAAATTTTCTAATGATAAAATATATTTTTATTATTCTCTTAAAATTATGTTTAAAAATATTTTCTCATTAATATCGTTGTATATTACACTATTTTTGATACCAGTAATCTTTATAAAAAAAAGATAATAATTATACGGACCAAAGATCTTTAACTATTTGTTTAAAAAAAAATATTTTTTTTTAATAATCGGAAAAAATTTACTACCTTGGCTAGCAAATTTAAATTGCTTGGCATGAGAATTGTAAACCTTAAATTTCTATTTTTTTTACTAATATATATAATCAGGTTTTTTTTACTTGTCTATAACCCATTTACTTTTTTAGTTTTTCAGTCATTAAATCGTAAACCTTAAAAATTTTAACTAATATAATTGAACTTTTAAGTCATAAAGTTAGTAAAAAAAAAATTCGGTAGGCACAATACGGTACCTCTCACAAGTAGACACTCTTATCTTACCCAAAATTTTGTGATGAATCTACTAAAAACTTTCTCGGTTTTCAAGTTAGACTCAAATGTAATTAAGTATTAATTTTAATATATTTTTGTTAATCTATAAATTGAACCATTGCCTATGAGATCTTGTATAGATTATAGCTATGTGAATTTAGTCGACTTTTAATTTCAATAATTTTTTACTGATTAAATAGTGCATTGTACAAGTAAAGGCAAATTTAAGTATAAGTTAAAAAAACAGAAGAAGTGCAAAATTTTGCCTTATATCTCAAAAGAAAAAAACTTTCTTGGCCACGTACTTTTTTTTTTTTGAGATAACTTGGCCACGTACTTAATTTAATCATTGGATAACAGTTTTTTTTAAAAAAAATCGTAAGTTTAAAAGTATTAGTGGGACCTACTCTTGCTTAACTTCTGAATTGCTTATAAATAGATGTTGGAATGTAGAGTTTATATGTGATCATATCCCAAACAATTACTAGTAAATTCTTTACTTACACAAACTTAATTTTAAGCAAAAAATGGCCTCCAAAAAAACCTATTGTTTTCTTGTTTGCACTATTGTGTTAGTTCTTCTCTTTTCCTTTATGCCTAATAAGGTTACTGCGGCTCGTCGATTAACTCGTGAGTTTTTAATTTTTTTTTTTAGTTCTATGTATATTTATGCGTTTAAATTTGTATGAAATATATAATGATAGAATTTAGAAATTTGACACATAATAATACTCCTCTGTCTTAAAAGTTTGTCCTATTTGGATTCTCCACGTATATTAAGAAATGTGGAATCTTTATAGTTAGTGGGTATTATTTTAATTTAATAGTAGTGTGAAGTAATGATTGTATTGGTATTATGACTTATGAGTGATAAATGGTTTAAATTAAAGATAATTAATTAAAAGTATATCATTGTCATTAATATAGAGAGAGTATATTTGTGAAAAATTGGAGCGATTATCATTATAATAAATCTAGCTTTTTGGGACATTGGATTTAATGGCATTAAAAAAAACCAGTGATTCATGTTTTTAATGTAATAATTATTGGTTTTTATTTTAACTTCCACCATAAAGTGATTTAGCGACAATTAATTTGATCTTTAGTGGCATATGTAATTGTCACTATAATCTATAGTGACATTTGAAAGAAATGTGAATATATCCTATGTCGCTAAAAGTTTTAGTGTCACTTTTTAATATACTGCTAAAGGGTCTAATAAATGTCATTAAATCTTCAATATACACTATAAGAAATTTGAAATAATGACATTGAATTAAATGTCGTTAAATATATCCTACTAAAGCAAATTATGGTGTACTGTATGAGGGTATATTTGGGAAAAAAACCTTTCCAAAATTGAAAAGTATTCTAAAATGGAAAAATATTTGAAACTACTCGTTATAGTAAGGTGGACAAAAATAAAAGAACAGAGAAAGTATTAATTAATATCGCTAACTACTTGGATCGATTTTATTTCGCAGAAGAAAACTTATGGAACTCCAAGTGGTCCAATTCCTCAAGCATATGGAACTCCAAGTAATCCAATTCCTCAAGCATATGGAACTTATTCTCCTCCCTACTAATAAATGAATGTTACTCGATCCGAGAAAAATAATTCTAATATTTAAAAGCGTAATAATATATAGCGAGACAGGCCGTTAAAGTTGAACTATGAATGAAGAATATTATAAGTAGTAAATAGATAAGTTACTTTATAGATAGTCTAAGATGCATTTTAAATAAATTATAGAAAATACAATCTATTTTGTATGTAGTGTAATTGTTAATCATTTTTATAAGGGATTTTCTCATGTGTGTAATATACTAATATCTATACTTGATGATCTATAATCTATTTAATTATTATAATTAAAGCTTTGTGCCCTTAAGTTCGTGTAACTTTTAACCGAAGTTTATTATAATGTTTTGTTGGCTTAGGCTTTCGCCTTTTCGCTATTGAATTTAAAATCTTGATTGATCAAACACTATAAAAAAAATTGCAAAATTCCGACCAAAACTCACCGACTACCCACTTTTAGTCGGAAAATTCCGACTATTTTTCCGACTAACACACGTTAGACGGAAATTCCGACTAAATTGCAACTAAATGTGTTTTTGGTCGTAATTTCAAATTGAAAAAAAATAAAAAATAGCATTAATTATCACCGACCAACTTTTAGTCGGTTATTTTTCCGGCCACTTTCCGACCAAAAGTTGGTCGGTAGTTGGTCGGTGCTTATTTTTCTTTTTTTTTTTTGATTTTTTGGTTGCCTAAATATAGATATAAGTTGAGAAAATTTAGATATAGAATACACAAGTTCATGGGTGAAGCCACACCAGGGGCCCGCGGAGGCCCGACCCCCCTTGCTGAAAATGTGATTCTTTGCATTTTGGCTTCCGGCCCCTTGCTAATATATTATATAATTTAAAGAGTGTATAGTTGTAATAAAAATTACTATAGATCAATGGTTGAATGACATAACCTTTTTTCTATAACTAAAGTCAAATAAACAATTATGAATGACATAACCCTTTTTTCTATAATAGACATTTGACAACTAAGATTTATCGTTGACTAAACAAATTTGTACAATTTGTATTAACAACTTGCTAAACTTCTTAAAATTTAACAAATGGTTCTAACCAATACAAGTAATAGTATACGAAGAATGCACTAATTAACTAATACATCATCATCATCATATTTAGTATGTCCCGCTCATATATAAACTATGGTCAGGGTCTGGGGAGGGAAGGTAGACGACAACTCATACCCATGTAGGAGAGTACGGTCAGAGAGTCCCCCGGCTCCATATGCTCTTCAAAGAGAGAGGTACCTGCAATTATATGAAAGTGTGCAAAATCACACCCATGTTAACAAAGCATAATGATGGACTGCTAAAGATACAAAATAAAAAGAATATGTACTAATAAATAAACAAACGATAAAGGCAGGAGAATTATAGGTAGGGGTCAAAAACCATCAGAGAGATGGTCGAAAAGGGTAAGCCTAGATATCTAATACGTGGATAAGGCGCCGCCAACTAGCCCTATCCCTGGTAAGGTCCTTAGAGAGGTGGAGTTCGTGCAAGTCACTTTTAATCTGCTCCTCTCATGTCTTCCTAGGTCTTCCTCGGCTTCTCTTGCCCTCCACTATGATGCATTCTATCCTCCTTACCGGGTCGTCATATGTCTTTCTCTGCACATGGCCAAACCATCGCAGCCTGTTTTCTCGCATCTTTGCGGGGAAAGGTGCAACCCTTAACTTCTCCCTGTATTAATATGACTAAATAACTAATAAAGTACTAATAATCCACTAATACGAGTAGTAATATACTTATACGACTAATAACATAATAATAATCATACACTAATACAACTAATACGAGTAATAATATATTAATTACAACTAATAATAGACTAATACAACTAATAATAATAATGCTAATACTACACTAATACGACTAATGTTATGCTAACACAACTATTAATAAACTAATACAAGTAATAATATAAAGATACTATACAACTAATATTATACTAATGATACACTAAAAAAATTAATATAATATAATAATAGTAATACTAATAATAATAATATTAATAATAATAATAATAATAATAATAATAATAATAATAATAATAATAAATACGACTAATTAATTAAACTAATACGACTATTAGTACAATAATAATAATAATAATAATAATAATAATAATAATAATAATAATAATTTAATAATACGACTATTAGCTAATATATACGATAACATTATAAAATATATCACAAAATAACACTTTGTTTAGTGGTTGAAGTGTTGTGCATTGAGACTTGAGGTCTCAGGTTCGATGCTTATCAGGCGATGAAATGGCAATGATGTGGCACTGGTAGGTGTGCGTGGCGCCATGTGGGCATGACATGGCAATGATGTTGTAGTTAATAAAAAAAAATTCTTATTTTTTTCCGACCAGTTGGGTGGTCGGAAATTTGGTCGTTTTTTTTTTTGACATTTTGGGTTGATTTTCAAAATAGTGCTTAACGACTACATTCTGACAATATGGGCGGTCGGAAATTTCCGACCAAATGGGTAGTCGAAAATTTCCGACTATTTTCCTACTAAAATGACTTACCGACCAATCTGAGCCGACTAACCATAAAAAATCGGAATTTAGTCGATATAGCTGTATACCAAGCTGAAAAATTGACTTTTTAACTAAAGTCAAAAAAACAATTATGAATGACATAACCCTTTTTTCTATAATAGACATTTGACAACTAAGATTTATCGTTGACTAAACAAATTTGTACAATTTGTATTAACAACTTGCTAAACTTCTTAAAATTTAACAAATGGTTCTAACCAATCAAATTAACTAACAATACAAACATTTATTGTTGATTAAACATATTCGTATACACTTTGGCTTAACAACTTACTAGACTTCTTAAAATTTAACTAATGGTTCTAACTAATCAAATGAACCAATAATTCAAACCAACATATTTATACTATTTAACAACTTGAACATGGAGATTCTTTGGTTATTTGCAAGGAGGTTTTAGGCTGTAATAGTCTGAATAAAGACGATCCAAATATTTACATATAAAAATAAATTTCAAATAGTAACACGGACAAAATAAAAATCAAACCAGTCAATGGATCGATTACGTTCAAAGAATAAAGGAATAATGTTCAGCAAAGGTATTAAACTACAGCGGAATCTTAAAGTCTTACAACTTGAGAACCTCATGGCCTCTATAAAATAAAAATAAAGTTTATTATAACTAAAGAAAAGGTTTTTTATTCATAATAATATCGATTAAAAGCAAAATTAAAAGGCATGTACATATTGAGGTGTCTTGAAGCCATCTCGCTCTCCATTCTTACCCAACCCATCAATCAAATTACTAGTTGTCATCATAACAACATCATTGCAGGTTGAAAGAACAACATACACGTTAGAGACTTAATACATGAGTGATAATTATTATTTAAACAAGCACTACATTCATCCTAACATACCAAGGCTCTAGTCGACATATAGAGATCCAATTATCTGAATTCCCAACTTATGACATTGCCCAGCCTGTATGGATCATCAAAATTAAAATTTTTTGAAAGAATACACATATGAGAGCTAGTCCCAAGGCAATTTCCTAACCAAGACAATGCCCCACATTTCAATAGGATCGTCAAGCTTAAGAGTATGCAATACCCCCTACGGTGGTCCAAATTAGATCAGCCCAAAGTTCAACAATATCAACCCCATAAGGGTAGCCAATTCCAATAAAACAACCCATGTGCGCGATAACAACAAACATCATCGAATTTCCAATTAATTGTTTTCAAATTATCTGAGGTGTCTAAACCTTAAGTGAAATATAACATCACACACTTAAATGAATCATATTACTCAATAATACCAATAAATAATCATGCGTAGACTAAGCGTGATATACGTTATTGGCACGATCATTGATCCCTTATAAATTTAGGTCCTATCAACAAACATAGAACAAACATATATATATATATATATATATATATATATATATATATATATATATATATATATATATATATATATATATATATATATATATATATATATATATATATATATATATATATATATATATATATATATATATATATATATATATATATATATATATATATATATATATATATATATATATATATATATATATATATATATATATATATATATATAAAAGTCATTTTACATTATGGCTTTAGGCTGTATCAAAGAACAATAGTTTTCACAAACGAAGTCAATGAGAAACTCGGGTCTTTTGAAATTACTCTTTTAAGTCTTAAATTTGACCTTTTAAGTTTTAAAATTATTAAATTTGATAATTTAACATGTCAATTCTAAAGCCTTAAAATTAGTTTTTTAGGTCCTAGAAACTTGCCTTTTGACTCTTGAAATTGTTAAAAAAAATAATAATTGGTCGCTAAAAAAATGATAATAATTGGACCAGCCCAACAAAATATATCTCACAAATGAGACAATCTCAACCAAGATTTTTTTGAATAATATACTATATACAAAAACTTGTCTTGGCAACATAGTTTACTCATTTGAATGATAGATTCTTAAATGAGACAGTCTCACAGAGATACCATATGTATTAAACTAGTCAAGTGTACACATTCAATCTTAAATTAATCACTTGTAACCTTAAAATAATTACGTATCATCTTAAACTGACAAATTATAATCTTAAAATTACCAATTTAATAGTCTTAAAGTGATCATTTTTTTTTGAGAAATGATAATATCATAAAACCACGAAAACAAGACAAGCACCAAAAACATGATTAGTCAACTTCCGCTCTACAATAGCATCAGTATAAAAATGGGACTCACCTTATGTCTTAAAGTAATCACTTATAATTTTAAAATAATCAATTAAAAAATTACCTGATATCAAAACTTATCTTAAAATAAAACAAACTCATACAAGACGATTAACAAAACAACTTTGTGAAAGATAAAGATTAATTGATAAGTTTTTATTTGTAGGACCTACATACTACCCTTGCTTGAATTTTGAATTGCCTATAAAAAGAAGTTTAAGTGTAGACTTTATGTGGTCATATCCCAAATAATAACTAGTAAATTCTTTTCTTACACTCTTTTTGCAAGGGAAAATGGCCTCCCCAAAAGCCTATTATTTTGTTGTTTGTATTACCGTGTTACTTCTTTTAATTTCTTCTATGCCTAACAACGTCACTGCCGCTCGTCGATTAACTCGTAAGTTTCTATTTTTTTTATGGTTCGTACAGCTCGTTTGGTGGGTGGTAATAAATTGTGTCTATGGAAAAGAAAAACTAGTGTAATTTTGGTTAAAAAATCTTTTCGCTATCTTGATGGCTATGCTATTGACAACCTTCAATCATCTTATTTTGTTCATAAAATTCATTTGAATGCATTACCAATGAGAGATGTGGTATTAGGAGGTAATGGAAATTTGTGAACCAAAAAACTTTTTTGTGATCAAAGTTTCATTACCATGGGAATGACATGAAAATTTTGATGAAATTTTACACTATAAATCATTCCTATTACCACCATTTAGTATCTTTAACCAAATGGTCCGGTAGTTTATTTAAGTGATGTATATTTCTCTTTCTTCGATGTCTTACATGTAGATCGTAAATGAAAATTTTTTTTCACACAATCTATACATTATAATAAAGCAAAATACGAATGACATAAGTTAACTCAAAAAGTGATGAGTTTTTAACTTTTCAATAGATTCTTTACCTTCATCAAAGATGATGTCATTATACTATTTGTTAATCAAGTGTCTAAGTAGGAAATAAGTGACTTATCATTTTATTAACATTCATTAAATTGTTTGAGTGGGATGCATGTGACTTTTCAATGTTCAATACACAATAATAATTTGTTAGCTTTCGTTTTGGAAACAAAAAATGTGTTCTCTGTATTAATAATTTATTAGCTTTCAATTTGAAAATCAAAAATAATAATGTCGCTTGCAATTTTGTAGTGATCAATAAAATAATTGAGCTAATTACATGGGTCTGTCTCAAAACTAAGATACTTTCTACAAGTTGTTTTTAGTTTTATATTTTTGTAATCATTTAAATCATAATTAATATATAAATGTTATCATCATTTAAAATATTTCATTTAAATTTATATTGTAATATATGTTCAAAATAGTTTATTAAAACAAAACATAGTTTTGTTATGCTAACTTAGTAAAAATTAAAATAATATTAAAATAATATAATTGTTTTGCAGAACAATATATAACACAGGGATTATCTAGTGGAGTAATATTAATATTGGATCAATTTTGTTTTGCAGAACAAACTTATAAAAATCCAGGTGGAAATTCTCAAGGATATCCAACTTATTCTCGTCCCTACTGTTATAAAAAATGCTGATAAATGAAGGAAAAATGGTGAAAACTATTAAGTCACAATAATGGCCGAGAACTATGAATGTAGAATATAAGTACTAAATAAGTGACTCTATATAGATCATGTTTCATGTATATTAAATAAATCACACAAAATCCAATCTCTTTTGTTTGTAATGTAAGTGTACTATTCCTTATTCCCTTTCTTTTTTACAGTCTACTTTATAGTTTTTTTTAATAATATATCTGATTCATTAATAAAGAGTCATACGACATTTACATCAGAGATAAAAATTAACAAGTACATAGCAACTAAAACCAAATATAGTTCAAAAATAAAAAAACTACGATCGTTGTGTATAAGATCTGACAATTCTGAATATCCTCTTCCACATCGCTGTTTCATACAGCCTTCTACGAGGGGGTCTTTCGATCTGTTGTAGTCTTGAGATAGAATTGAATTTGATGTAGTTGATGATAATTTGATCGTTGTCTACTTTATAGTTTACACGTGTTTTAAAGTGAATTTCAGCTATCAATTTCACTAAGTACACATCAAAAAAAAATTATAAATATTATATATTTAAAAACTTTGTATCAATACAACTATATACCAATACGAATATAATAAGATGATTCCACATATATGATAAATTTTATATTCAATATATATTTAAAAAATCAAATTTAAACTATCCTCTCTTAATATAAAAAAACTTAAAAATGAACAAACAAAAGAAAATGAAAGGGATGTTCAATTTTTTTTGGGAATTTTCTCTTGTGTGTATTTATACTTGATGATCTATAATCTATTGAATTATAGTTAAAGCTTTGTGCCTATATATTTGTTTAACTCTTAACCTAGACTTAATGTTGTGTTGATTTCGGCTTTTGTCTTTTAAATTTAAATTCAGTTATTGGTCGAATAGTTGAGATAATATTTGATACTTTTTTGTTTTGAAATACTCTTATTGACACTATTTATTGTTCAAGCTATCAGAAAAAATGTAGTAAAGTGAAATCTTATTGACATTATGGGTTTTTATGGGTTTTTCTGGGTTGATTCTTGGTTGATTATGAGGATTTTACCTATAAAAACTCATAATCAATCCAATATCAATCCAAAAAAACCCATAAAAACCTTTAAATGAAGATGGCCCCTAAAATTCGAACCTTTTTAGGATAAACGAAAGTTCGAACCTTTAGAAGCAAATAAGGCAAAGCTCAAACCTCTAAAATCAAATTTTCCATAATTATATTATTAACTTTTGGACATGACCCACTTTTCTATATATATTAAATACTAGTTGACAAATAAAATTTATTGTTGACCAAACGTATCCGTCCTAGTTGACTTAATAGCTTGCTTAACTTCTTCAAAATGAAATAATGTTTCTAACGAACTCATCAAACTAATTACTACATAAACCAACATCTAACTAGCAAGCAAACGTATTACAAAGTTTATAACATTTCAATTAAGAGCAAGTAACACAATTTTTCATATTTATATTTACGACCCGTTTGATTAGTGGTACTAAATAGTGGTAATAAGAATGATTTATAGTGTAAATTTTCATCAAAACTTTCATGTCATTCCCATGGTAATTAAACATTGATCACAAAAAAGTTTTTTTGTTCACAAATTTCCATTACCTCCTAATACCACCTCTTCTATTAGTAATGCATTTGAATGAATTTTATAACAAAATGAGATGATTGAAGGTTATCAAGCATAACCAAAATATTTTTTAACCAAAATTACACTAGTTTTTCAATAAAATTGAGACCGAACAATCCGAATCAGATTACAGTTTTTAGGAATCAGAATCAAAACCAAAATTTGAACAGTTCCAATCCGGACTAATGCATATCAATGACCATGGTCTAACCCTGAATTTAGGTTATTGCCTTTTAATTAATAATACCAATATACGAAACGCACCATTCAAAAGTTTATCTACACTGATTATAAATCATTCCATAAAATAAATAAAAGTGTGTAGATTAATATACGCAATCAACTAATACTTAATATAGGTCAATTATATTACTTAAGAGAATATAGCGCAAATAACTTAATTAGCCCTTTGTTTTTTAGAGATTACCCATTTTAATCAGTGTGTTCTTTTCACTTTGTAATATTTCAATTGTTAAATAATATTTTTACCACTTTCTTAAATTTTACTCATTTATATTATATTATTTTTCTGATCTCGCATGTAATCCGATCCACGCAATATAGTAGTCCCTATTAATTTATTCATGGACAAGGATAGAAACCCGTGCAATGCACGAATTTTATTAAATACGTTTATATCGTTGTGTTTCTTCCACTGCTTCATCATATGCTTCCAAACTTTGTTGATTGTTTTGAGCAGCATCTTCATTCTCTGTTTGTTGAATAAGCTGATTTATGTTTGGGTTTAGAAAACAAACACACTCCCTAACCAATTGTGATGGTACTCGCACTTGTAATCTTAATCTTCCATTGTCTTCTTGCACCTTTTTCCCAAAATGTGGTTGAATATAATCGTTTGACCCCTTAACCTTTAGGATTTCATTTAAATGATGTTGTAATGAAATCCAAATTACATTGGTTAAGGTCTTTGGATGTAACTCCTCGAATGCATCTTCCACTGCCTTTATTAGCTCATTCATGTTCTTTGACATTTTCTTGTGCATTAGTGATTGTATGCTCCTAAAAAACCCTAAATCTAGAATATTACAATCGGGACTATTCGGTGGTTGTTGCGTTAAAATGAAAGTTAAACCCCGCTGCCTATTGTTTTGTTGCCAAATTGGATCATCATTAGTTATGTGAACCCTTGCATTGTCTTGTTGGATGAAAATTGTTGTAGCACCATCACTTGGCCACTTCCTAAGTATTGATGCAATTAGTTGTTCAATGAGCATGGTCCTATAAACCTCTTGAATCACCGTCTCGGTTGGTTTAATTTCTATAGACCCCCTTGGACGATTGATTGAGTTTCTTTGTGCCGCAACTTTATTTACGAAAGGGAAAATACCAATTTTCCCATCAAATATGCATTGGCCATGTTGATTCCATTTTAGCCTTGCAACTGCCCCTAAAAACATTGCTTTTGGTATGAATTTGGATGATTTACCCACCCTATATGGTATTTTTTCCTTGTTTGATAAATAAACTCTTTGTGTTTTTTTGGTTAAGTAAAACCATTTTTCATCAATATGTATAAAGTCATACATGGCTTTATACATTGTATGATGATGAATGGTCTCTTCTTGAATTAAACTTAAAATCCACTCAACCCTTCTTGCCTTGTTTGCATCGGTCAATGAAGGGTGGAGTGGATTTGAATGTGCCTTTATCTCCCCCCTTTGAATTAATCGCCAAACCGTAGTTGGTGCCAAGTCTAGACATATTGCAACGTCTCTTATGCACGTACGTTCACCCATTGGCTTTGATTCAAGTACATTGGGTTGAACTTCAACTCTTTTTCTTCCACAATTTCTGAACTTAGCATCGACAACATATGGCTTGTTTTCTTCTTTACTTTGAATTACTCGCTTCCTTAAGTTTCGAATTATTCTTGGTGTGTACCCATACTTGTTTGCCATTCTAACAAATGTTCCATGTCGTGGGAGTGTGTCACTAACTTTGAGTGACAACATTTCATGTAATATGAGATGCTTTAACTCGTTTGTAAGCCTTGGCTTACGTTGAGGCAATTGTTCTGGTACTGCTGCATCGTTTTGAGCAGGTTCCTCCTCCGACTCTGAGCTGGACTGTGGATCGTTTGGTTTGATCCAAAATACCAAGCCCCCTGTAATTCTTCTTCGTTGTCTGAAGCCATTGTATTATGGCTAATGATGCAAAAGAGGTTGTGAATTTAAGTTACTGTGAAGATGAGGATGAGCTACTGTTTGTGTGCTCTGATTACTGTTTTGCACTAGACTGTGGGTTTTAAGATACTGGAATGAAGTTACTGTGAAGATGTTGATAAGCAACTGTTTGTGTGTTATGCTTTCTGTTTACTATTCGTGGGTATCAAGCTTATGTTCTGAACTGTGAAGATGATTATCCATGTATTAATAGGCTGCTTTAGAATTTCTAAGGTCATCTTTATTTTGATTATATGCTTGTAATAATTCAATTTAGTGATCCATGTATAAGAATTTTGGCCAATGCAAAGCCAAATTACTGTTTTTGATCCAAGTATATTTGTAAAAATTCCCTCCTTTTTTTAGAATCAAAAATGGAAAGTTTCTCAATTTGGAAAATGGTTAACTTTCCCTCCATGTATTTATCTCTCCTTAATTAAATCAGAATTTTTTTTGATTATTTTATTATAGCATCAATTATTTTCTATCTCATAATTCCAATAACATCATTACTTCCCGCTAATTTCTAATTAAAATAATACCCACTCACCTCCAAGATTCTGTTTTTCTTAATATGTGTGATTTTCCCAAATACTCCCTCCGTTCTTTTTTGTTCTTCTCATTTACTTTTTGCACAGTTTTTCAAAGCAGCTTTCGAACCTAAATTTCTCTAAATACGCATTATAAAAAATTATAAAAAATATATGATAAAAAAGTATACATTAAGACGAATCTAAAGAGATCTCATATGGATATATTTCATCATCTATAAATGTCTTAAAAATATTAATCAAATTTCTCTCTCCAAAAATTGAATATTCTAAATGGGAAGAACAAAAAAGAACGGAGGGAGTAGAAAAATCATTTAGGAACGGAGGGAGTAACGATTAATTGATAAGTTTTTATTTGTAGGACCTACTACCCTTGCTTGAATTTTGAATTGCCTATAAAAAGAAGTTAAAGTGTAGACTTTATGTGGTCATATCCCAAATAATAACTAGTAAATTCTTTTCTTACACTCTTTTTGCAAGGGAAAATGGCCTCCCCAAAAGCCTATTATTTTGTTGTTTGTATTACCGTGTTACTTCTTTTAATTTCTTCTATGCCTAACAACGTCACTGCCGCTCGTCGTTTAACTCGTAAGTTTCTACTTCTTTTTATGGTTCGTAGTTTATTTATAAAGTGATGTATATATTTCTCTTTTTTTATGTCTTACATGTAGATCGTAATTGAGAGCTTTTCTCACACAATTATTATATTATATTATAAAGTAAAATACGGATGACATAACCAAACTCAAAAAGCGATGACTTTTTAACTTCTCAAGAGATTTTTTCCCTTTATTTATCAAAACTGATGTCATTATGTCAAGGAACCATCTCAACCAAAAGCTTAAGCTAATGGTTGAGGCCCCAAGATATATTATATACTCTAACACGCCCCCTCACGCGAGAGCCCTTTGGGCTAGAAGTGTGGATGCAACACAGGCCCTCCTCATACCTGGTGTTAAGTATTTCACTTTTAAATGAGGGGTGGTTGAGATTCGAACCTGTGACCTCGTGTCACACTGGCTTCTGATACCATGTCAAGGAACTATCTCAACCAAAAGTTTAAGCTAATGGTTGAGGCCCCAAAATATGTTATAAACTCTAACACATTATATTATTTGTTAATGAAGTGTCTAAGTAGGAATAAAGTGACTTATCATTGTATTAACTTTCATTAAATTGTTTGAGTGATATGCATGTGACTTTTCAATGTTCAATACACAATAATAACTTGTTAGCTTTCGTTTTGGAAACAAAAAATGTGTTCTCTATATTAATAATTTATTAGCTTTCAATTTGAAAATCAAAAATAATAATGTCACTTGCAATTTTGTAGTGCAATAAGATAATTGAGCTAATTACATGGGTCTGTCTCAAAATTAAAATACTTTCTACAAGTTGTTTTTAGTTTTATATTTTAGTAATCATTTAAATCATAATTAATATATAAATGTTATCGTCATTTAAAATATTTCATTTAAATTTAATATTATAATATATGTTCAAAATAATTTATAAAAATAAAACATAGTTTTGTTATGCTAACTTAGTAAAGATTAAAATAATATTAAAATATTATAATTATTTTGCAGAACAATATATAACACAGGGATTATCTAGTAATATTAATATTGCTAACTACATGGATCGATTTTTTTTTTCAGAACAAACTTATAAAACTCCACGTGGAAATTCTCAAGGATATCCAACTTATTCTCCTCCCTACTGTTATAAAAAATGTTGATAAATGAAGGGAAAACCGTGAAAAATATCAAGTCACAATAATGGCCTAGAAGGTATCGTCAAAGCAGAACTATGAATGTAGAATATAAGTACTAAATAAGTGACTATATAGATCATGTATGAGGTGATGTATATTAAATAAATCATACAAAATCCAATCTATTTTGTTTGTAGTGTAACTGTACTATTCCTTCCCTTTCTTTTTTATTGTCTACTTTATAGTTTACACGTATTTTAAAGTGAATTTTAGTTATCAATTTCTCCTTACACATTAAAAAAAACTATAAATATTATTCCGTTCTTTTTTGTTCTTCCCGTTTAGAATATTTCATTTTGGAGAAAGAAATTTGATTAAGTTTTTTAAGACATTTATAGATGCACTACAAAAAAGGTTGCAGCTACCCACGCTTAAAAATGCGTTTAGGCACGCTTATATGTGAGGCTGATGGATTTAGCCACACTTAAAAAAGCGAGGTCTGTGCTTGTGTGGGTAAATTTTAGGCACGCTTAATAAGCGTGGCTAGAATTACTCATTGTCACGCTTATAATAGTGGCTGGTAGTACCTACAGCCACGCTTATAGGTGTTGTCAACTATTCTCACTTAATAAGCGAGGCTAAATTGTTTCATAGTCAATCGTTTTGCTCTTGTTTTCCCACACATATAAGCGTGGCTAATGAGTATAATTGACATTTTAAATAATTTTAGCGGTAAATTATTATTATTATTATTATTATTATTATTATTATTATTATTATTATTAGTTAGTATTATTAATTGTTATTATTATTTTGACAAATACAAATTTTTTTTCATTCACCTCAAAAAATAAATTATTATTGTTATTATTATTATTACATTACTATCTAGCAGTGTTAAAAAACTATACAAAGCTAGCCAATGCAAGTACAATCAGTAACATAACTCCAAAAAGCCCAGAAACCCAATGCCGATGCAAAGCAACATAACTCCAAAGCAGCAGCAAAGTAGATCAGCAGCAAGTCAATCACATATCAACAACCCAATGCAAGTCCAATCAGTAAACAAAAGATCAGCATATATCAATTTCAGTAATTAGAACCCAATGCTAGCATCTCATCCAGATGCAAAGCAGCATATCAGTAAACAGCTCATCCAGCAAAGCAGCAAGTCCAATCACATAATCAACAACCCAATGCAAGCAGCTCTTCAAATCCGTAAACAGGCAGCAGCAAAGCAGAAGTCAATGCAACATATCAGCAGCAAGCCAATGTCCCTGAATGACATACCAGCACAAAGACAGAAGATCCATAAACAGCAGCAAGAGGAAGCTGATCAGCACACAGTAACCATGCCAGCAAGCTCATCTAGCAGACAACTTTCTTAGACAGTAGGCATAACAGCAAGCCTCAAACAGAAACGGAAATAGCAACTAGCAACAGATATCCACCATTACCTAGCAAATCAGTGAATGCAGCTGGAAGAAACAAGTCCAACAATAACAAACAAAGTCAAACAGCTATCATCCACAACATAAAAGCCCTAACTACAACATACCAACATGTGTTCAATCCCGCACAGAGAAAATAAGGTCTAAAACACCCGCACAGAGAAAATAAGGTCTAAAACACCCTACTATAGAAAATAAACAGCTTGTGAGTGTGTGTACACCAATTTTTACACACATCATGGTCATGCTAGGCAGTAATGCATAGAGTTTTTGCTCATTGATTACTTCTCCTACCAAAAATAGCCACCAAAATTTATCTCCTTTAAAGTTACCCACAAGTACTATTATGTGCTAATTGCTACTAGCCTCGCTTATTAATTGTGGCTGTTTTAAAGTTATTTTTTTAAATAACATTTAGCAGTGACGCCTAGCAAAAGCTGTTAATTGGCAGCAGTATACCGCAACATCAAGTCAGCAAAAACAGCAAAATACAGCTTACAGCAATTAGCAACATCAGCATATAGAAAGTTTGCAACAGCAGCAGTATACAGAAAGTCAGCAACAGCAGCAGCTTACGGAAACAACAGCAGCTTACAGAAACAGAAGCAGCAGCAGCATACAGAAAGTCAGCAACAGCAGCAGCTTACGGAAACAACAGCAGCTTACGGAAACAACAGCAGCTTACAGAAACAGAAGCAGCAGCAGCATACAGAAAGTCAGCAACAGCAGCAGCTTACGGAAACAACAGCAGCTTACAGAAACAGAAGCAGCAGCAGCAACTAACAGCAACTGCAATAGCATACAATATTCATCAAACAGCAGCATACAAGATACAAGAGGAAGCTCAACTAACGATCAACAGTAGCATTCCAGTGCTTCTTGTTTGAATGATCAACAAAGAATGAAAGTTCAAGAGATGCTTTAAATAAAAGTGATAGAACTTTTAGTGTGCAAGTTTAGGTTTGGTTAAAATTACGGGGCAGTAGTCCCTACTCCCTAGATTGTTTGGAGTTTGGACTTGAACTAATACCTTGAGCCTTGTTCAAATATGGTTCAAAAAGCTCTAACTACATGGCAATTAAGTAAACCAATTTCTCTTCCAGATATATACATTAAATGGGGCAGCAAATCCATAACATACATTAGTTGTTGTACATATAAACATACCAAACCTTAGATTCTTTGCTTGCTGCACATAACATACACAAATAAAGCTCCAATTATGTCACATGTTGCATATGCTGCTGAACTTGCAACAACACTAGAATCAACTATGCAACACACTAATTGCACACACTGCACAATGATGCTGTACACACCTACACAACAACCCTTTTAATGCAGTAAATGGGCTGAAGAGTGCACAACAAACAAGGCAGCAACAACATCAAGAGTAGTCAATCATAAGTAGGAATTTACATCGCAACACAATGGAAATAATAAGAATGCGACTAGAGAACCAATCTACTACTGGACCGAATAGAAAATTTGCCTACCTATGACATTGATATCCTAGTATTTTGAACCCGTTAAAGTGCTACTGCCTACTCTATCATTAACCTAACTTGTCCATAACTAAAGAACATCAGCACTATGATTGCATTACTATGGCTAAAAAATCAAGGCAAAGAGTTTACATAAACAAGAGCTTAGACTTACATTTGTAGACCTTACCTTTGCGTAGCTTTATTAAACAATTGATTCATATATTTTGTTGTGAGTATTAATCAATTCATAGAACATTAAATAATTTAACACCCACAACAAATACAATTACGTCATTCTAAATGTTGTAAGAGTACCAATTTTCAGCCTCATTAGTCAAACAACAATGAAAATGTTTTAATCCAAAATATGAACCTTCACAAACCCATAAAAACCAACATTTCATAAAATTAAACAAAATCAAATAAACCCTTAATCGAGTGAAAAGATCCAACCATGAAACAATTAAAAAGCATCATATTTAACTAATTGAGTATTAATACAATTATGAGAAAATGAAAAATTGAGTAATTATAGACAGAATTCACCTCTTGAGAGCATTGTAGCGTGGAAAGATTGAATTGACATTACTGCATATCAATGGTTTTCTAAACATTTCTAACAAAATTGCTTGTTATTATTACTCGATAGAAATGATTACGTTATTCAAAACTAATTTCAGATCTTAGGAGCGATTGAGAAAAGTTAGGAAAGAAATTTGCAACTAGAATTAGGGTTTGTGGGAAGAAGATATAATTTTGTTCTTAAGGTGTGAATGATAGAGAAAGGGTTTAGATGGGAAGTTGAAGAGTGAGCGTTTTATGTAATCGTATTTTAAAACTTTATTAAAAAAAAATTTAGACGTGTTTAGACACGCTTATTTGAGTGACTATATTATTTAGTTTTTAATTTTTTATTATTGGGTTTTAGTTACACTTATAAGAGTGGCTATTAACCAGGTCACACTTATAAGTGTGGCTACTATTCCCACGCTTATTAAGTATGCCTAAATACAATTTATAAGCCACATTTAATTAAGCAAGGCTAAATAAGTGTTGCTAGATGCAACTTTTTTTGTAGTGATGATAAAATATATCCATATGAGATCTCCTTAGATTCGTCTTAATGTATACTTTTTTATCATATATTTTTTGTTATTTTTTATAATGCGTATTTAATTAATATATTTAGGCTAGAAAGTGGCTTTGAAAATTATGCAAAAAGTAAATGGGAAGAACAAAAAAGAACGGGAGAGTATATATTTAAAAACTTTGTATCAATACAACTTTATACCAATACGAATATAATAAGATTTCACATAATAAATTTTATATTCAATATATATTTAAAAAATCAAATTTAAATTAACCTGTCTTAATATAAAAAATTAAAAATGAACAAACAAAAGAAAATGAAAGGGATGTTCAATTTTTTTGGGGAATTTTCTCTTGTGTGTATTTATACTTGGTGATCTATAATCTATTGAATTATAGTTAAAGCTTTGTGCCTATATATTTGTGTAACTCTTAACCTAGACTTAATGTTGTGTGTTGGCTTTGACTTTTGCCTTTTGAATTTAAATTCAATCATTGGTTGAATAGTTGACATAATATTTGATACTTTTTTTGTTTTGAAATACTTTTATTGACACTATTTATTGTTCAAACTCATACATTTTTCGGCTTTTATATCAGAAAAAATATACTCAAGTGAGATCTTGTTTGAATCGTTTAATCACATACTTTTATATTAGTAACTTTTTATATAATTTGTGAATGTGTATTGTTAAAAATATAATTACTAGAAAATAACTAATTGGATTGGATCTTTGCCGAAAAAAAAAAGAAAAAAACTAACTAGATTGGATAAAACTCAAATATAGCAACTATTAATGGAAAAGAGAAAGTATATGTTATCTAATCTAGGTCAAAAGACGACTTTTTAACGAAATTCAAATGTCTAGTATGAATAATTATATTATTAGAAAATCTTAATCAATAACTATGATTTGTAAATCACCATTAAAGACAAAAAATATATTAATAAAATAAACTAAACACAAAAAGATAATTTATAATTTTAAAAATGCCATCCTATCAAAACTCTCCACATGAGTGTTATTTGCCAAGTAACGGTTATTTGGCAAGTTGGCAAATAACGGTTATTTATAGCTCATTATATTATTAACTTTTGGACATGACCTGCTTTTCTATATTAAATACTAGTTGACAAATAAAATTTATTGTTGACCAAACGTATCCGTCCTAGTTGACTTAACAACTTGCTTAACTTCTTCAAAATGAAATAATGTTTCTGACTCATCAAACTAATTACTACATAAACCAACATCTAACTAGCAAGCAAACGTATTACTAAGTTTATAACAATTCAATTAAGAGCAAGTAACACAATTTTTCATATTTATATTTAAAGCAAAGAAAGAATTAAACTGATTGACAGACTCGTCCAATCAAAAGTTGAAATGCTATGAACTGTTTTATAAGCCACCAAGCAACCTTCTCAAACCGCATGGAACTTGTTCCTGTCGGATTCTGAAGAACAATTAATTAATAATTATCTTTCTAATTATCAGGAGGATTATACTAGTGAAGGTCAATGTCCTTAATTCTTTGTCAGCTATGCACTAAGATCTTATGGGCACCAGATGGCTCGTCGCCTGAAAATATCAACACGAGGATAGAAAGACCTAAAGGGGTTTCCTCCAGGGACCTTTTCCGACGCCCAAGTCAGTATCAAGAAAATTGTAATTTGCCTAACCAGTCCTTCAAGATGCATTATGGTGATCAAGTGGATTATGGCTTAGGGCTTCTTTACGACGTGAGGTCTTTGTAAAAACAATAGCTAAAATATCGTAAAAGTTGTCCGTTCTATTAATTTCATGCAATGTATAACAAAAGTTCTCTTTTACATAAGATTTTTGGTACCTCATTTATGGTGATACTCTTAGTATTTATATCTAATCAATTGTGGCGTACAACATTCTCTTTGTAGGTCCCTTCATACCTCTTTTGCGTGTGCCCAATCCTTCTCTCCAAAGCCGTCTTGAACAATTTGGGGGCTCTGTGCAAAATTTATATTTTGCGTCTTAATTATAGTAAATATATTTATTTTAATAATAAATTTAACATATTTCTTTTTTTATTAACTTTTTTATATATTGGAGAATGAGGGGCCCTGTGCGGTCGATCACCTCGCACACCCTTAAAGACCCCTCTGCAGTTCTCTCTTATGTGTTACTTGTTTTAATATAAAAATATTATTTGTTGCAAATGACTTCTATTATTAACACGTGTCCCACCAAAACACTTCTTGAGATGTTTGACAAGTGTCTTCCACATGGATACAAATTCTTCATGCATAATATTATTTTTAAATAATATTATTACCACTTTCTTAAATTTTACTCATTTATATTATTTTATTTTTCTAATCTCGCATATACTCCAATCCACGCAATATAATAAGCCCTATTAATTTATTCATAGACTAGTATATATCTCATGCAATGCACAAATATGTTAGTTTATTAAGTTATATAATAAAATTTAGGGAAATTCCACGTGGTAACTCTGAGGTTTTGGGTTTTCCACGTGGTAACCAAAACTTTTAAAAAATCCACGTGGTAACCCTGAGGTTTACGTAATTGTTCCACCGTGACCTTTTTGCACATAAAAACGTTAGCAAATGTTAATTTCGGAGCTCTAAGGTTGTTATATGCCTATTTATGCGACTCCTCATTTCAAATGTCATTAGTTTCAACAGTTTTCCCCAAAGTATAAACCCAAACTCTACCATCTTTCATCCAATTTATATTTTTTTCTCCCAAATCCAAAGATAGTAGAGTTAGGGTTCATATTTTGGGGAAAAAGGTTCCAACTGATGGCATTTGAAATGGTGAATCACGTAAATAGGCGTACAACAATCTTTATGCTTCGAAATTAACGTTTTCTAACGTTTTTCTAACATTTAGTGTGCAAAATGGTCACGGTGGAACAATTTGGTAAACATCAGGGTTACTACGTGGATTTTTTAAAAGTTTTGGTTACCACGTGGAAAACCCAAAACCTCAGGGTTACCACGTGGAATTTCCCTAAAATTTATTGAATAGTATAATAGTTTCTTTTTCAAAACTAACCATTATATTGATCATAACTATATTTTACTAACTTAAATGACTATTAGTAAAATAATTCTATTTCACTGTTAAAATAATTTTTACTGATAAAAAAAACTTTTACAAATGGTAATTTTTCTTTCTTTGATGAACTGATCAATTTGAATGTATATTAAATTTAAGGTTTACTAAACAGAGGCTAAATTATTGTGCAAATATTATATCAAACTTCCTTCTATATGAAATAATGAATGTACAGTATATACTCATACACAAACGTACACTTGCATGCTCAAAATATATACTTCTATAATATTTTTTTAATCAATTTATTATTGTAAGATTATTCTAGATAAGATTCTAGTTATTATTTTATAAATATTGAAAATAGTTGAATAATTAAGCTCACGAATTTTTTGACGTTACATGATTTAAGAGTTTTTAACTATAAGGTTATTTATAGTTAACAACTATTTTATGTTTTAGTTATTTTTGTATCATAAATTAGGTATAATTAATAGTTTACTCATCTAATTTACTAAAATCAAAGTTACACAAAAAAATTTTTCTTAAAAAAGTGTATTTAAAAAAATTAAAGGTTATAGAATTGACATTTTTCTTAGGAAAATTTGATTTTAAAGGTTCCAACTTTAGCCCATTTGCTTTCAAAGGTTTCAACTTGCGTTTATACAGAAAAGGTGCGAACTTTGCATGCCATCTTCAATTAAAGGTTCCAATGATTGGAAACCGGTTAAATAAGTAAATTTTTACCATCTTCATCTTCAACCTCTTCTTCTTCAACCTCCATTTTTGTTCATCCTCTTCAAGCCTCAAACCTCCATTTTCATACAATCTCAAACCTCTTTATTTTAAACCAGTCCATACAATCTCAAACCTCTTCATCTTCAACCATTCCCAACAATCTCAAAGCCTTAAACCTCCATATCCTCCATTTTTGGGGGTATTTTATTGTTTTGTAATGTTGAATTTAATCCAAAGTTCGAACTTTTACCAAAAATTGAAGACTTTTATCCTTGATTTTATTAATGAGAGGGAAAGATTGAAACTTTTTTGATTTTGGCTCAAAATAATCAATGGGTATTTTTCATACATATTGGGTTTTGCTTAAATTTCAACAAATTCACAATGTTTCATGTATTTGGATTGTCTGTGATTTTGTATGCCCAATTCAATTGTGGGTTGTTCCTCTAAATCGATTTCAAAGAATTATTTAAGTGTGTATTCTAAATTATTCAAAGAATACCCAAAATTTAAAAAAATTTCAGAAAAATTCTCTCTCCTCAATTTTTGGGTATTTTATGAAATAATGAGAAAAATAGTAATGTTGGGGTTTAAAAGGTTTTGTTATGTGTCATTGATGAAGAGGTTTAAGGAAAGTCATAAATTGGGAGGTTAAGGAAGAAGATGTTGAAGAAGCCATTGATGGAGAGCTTGAAGAAGAAGGTTGAAGATGGTAACCTGCTATTAAAGGTTACCAAAACTGGGTGAACCTTTAAATGAAGATGGCATGCAAAGTTCGCATCTTTCCTGGATAAACGCAAGTTGGAACCTTTGAAAGCAAATGGGCCAAAGTTGGAACCTTTAAAATCAAATTTTCCTTTTTCTTACTATTATTGTTCATTAAGAAATAAAATTTAATTAAAACATAATGATTCTATTTTTAATTACTTAAAATTTAGGAGGGAATACATAATGTGTAAAAGTGAGATGGATTTTATTCTTTTATTGATTAGTAAAATGTATGATATGATGATTTGCCAATTGTTATGGCGCATTCTCTTGGGGACATAGAGATTATGATTTTGCCATTCTTAACTTCTTTTACTCGCTCTATTTTGCCAACTTACTCTCTTTTTAACGGCATTTTAAATTAAAACAAGTTTCAACATTCTAAAATATCTTTAGATAAAAATTATAAAAATCATATACTCGCTCCTATTCATCCTAATTATTCCATTTACTTTTTCACATTGTCGAGACAATATTTTAACTCTTAATATATCAAATTATTCTTAATAAAAATTATAAAAAGTTGATATTAATAATCATTGTATTGAGACGAATCAAACAAGATTCCATATGATTATGTTTTAACTTATAGATTAAGTATAAAATACAAATTAAAAATAATAAGTAAATAATATCAAAAAATAAATAGAACACTTTAGCTGAATAGAAAATAGTATTAAAATTCTTTATATTGTGACGAGTTTAATAACAAGATAAGAAGGTTTTGCAAAGTGATATTTTCCTCGTGACGAGCATAAAAAGATATTAAGGCTCATTATGTCACTATGAAAGTTATGATTATTGACTACCAAACAAAGGTAGGTTGAAGTCATTTATGAAGTAGGTTTACATTTATCTTTTCGGATTTTGTTTTATAAGACTAAGACTAAATAGTAGACCCGATGTATACCGTAGAATTTTCTTTTTTTTTTCCTCGTCAAGAAAAACTGCATAGACTAAAATAAATGCTCTGCCGTCCTTTACATTGATGATATTGATAGTTATTGAAAAAATATTTTATGTTAAAAAGAAAATATTTTGAAAATGATAATACTTTATCTATTGGAATTTAAAGTTTTACTAGTACTAGAGGTGTTCATTCGGGTCATCGGGTTGATTTCGGATCATGTGTTTCGGGTCGGTTTAAAATCGAGTTTTGTATTTGCATTGGTTTTTGAATAATTGTAGATCCATTTTTAAGTCAGGTCTAATCGGGTTCAGTTATAACTTATAAGGTCGGGTGACTATCGGGTCATCGAGTCTGTTTTGAACCTCTCTGACTAGTAGCAATCTTATAGAAAAATAATATATTTAATTTTTAAGTTATATTCTTTGCAAAATAGATATGATTAAAAGTGATAATATTGTAGTTAACATATCATAGAATTTCAATTAGAAACTTAATTAAAATTCTCTTTGTAATCGAAAATTATACCTCATTCTATTCATTTTAAATATCTTATTTTTCTTTATTTGGTAAAATCATATTATTTTTCTAATATCTATATGAAGTAAATGTTATTATTTTACCAATTTGTTTTTATGAGTTCTATTCTATTCCAAAAATGCTCTTATTAACTTTATAATTCGTCTTAAAATACTTTAAATACAGGGCTGACCCTAAGCAAGGGAAAGATATGCCTACGCCCAGGGTCCCTCAAAATTTTAGTTTTCAATTAGTGCTAAGCTTTGAACTTTTTTGCGAATACAGTAGTTTAGGGTCCATAAATAATATTTCTCCCCGAACCCCAAAATACCTAGGGCCGACCCTGTTTAAATATCATATGGCTATTTACAATTATTGTGGTCTCATCCCTTTCTTAACATGCGTGTCCAACTCAACTTAGACACTTAAAGGGAATATGAGGGGGTACCTTTTAAGTTATAATATTAATTTAATCTACCTTTGTTCTCTAATGTTTTTTTGTTCTATTTAGAATATTTCACTTTAAGGAGAGAGAAATTTGAATACGGTTTTTGAGACATATATAGATGATAAAATATATTCATTTGAGATCTCTTTAGTTTCATCTTAATGTATACTTGTTAATAAAATATTTTTTATAATTTTTTGTAATGTGTATTTATAAATATTAAGACTTAACATTTACTTTGAAAATTATGCAAAAAGTAAATTGGAAAAGTAAAAAAGAACGAAAGGAGTAGAAATCAAAGGAACAAACGCGATTCTAATATTATTGTGATAAAGAAAATGATATACTTTCTATGTTTTCTAATGTTTTTCTCATTTAAAATATTTCACTTCAAAAAGAGATAAATTAGACATTTCACTTGAAAAAGAGAAAATTTGATTAAAATTTTTAAGACATACTCTAATCAATCTTTTATTAATAAATTTTTATAATATTTTATGATACCAATTTATAGATATTAGCTTTTAAAATTTTTTTAAAAAAATTATGCAAAAATAAATAAAATGAATAAATAGGAACAAAGGACATATAAAATAAATACACTAAACTTACATAGAAATATGTGAAATTTTATGGGGTTAAAGCGATAAGGTGAAGCTAGAATTTATTTGGAAGTTGTGAAAGCTATTAATGAACAAAAGAGTTTAAATACCACAAATAAAAAGGATCTCTATGCAATAAAAAAATTTACAGGAATAAGACTTCTACTCAAGGTGAGAATAAAAAAATATTACAATAGCAAATCTTAACTTACACCGTACTTAAAATGGTCCGTTGGCTATTCGATATGAAATGATGAAAATGGTAATAAGAATTATTATTAGAGCGCAAATCTCTTAACATGTTTATGGTCATGTTGTACTTTAATTATTTCATTTTATTCTTAAAATTTATTCTAATGCATTACCGTTTGTAGATGTGGACATATGGTATTAGATGTTCTCACCTTCTGGGGCCGTTTTCCTCTAGTATTCCCTCTCAAGGGATCATGGGTATGGATTGTCTGTCAACTTCCC
Organism: Amaranthus palmeri; assembly: GCA_019776075.1. Classification (NCBI taxonomy): domain Eukaryota; kingdom Viridiplantae; phylum Streptophyta; class Magnoliopsida; order Caryophyllales; family Amaranthaceae; genus Amaranthus; species Amaranthus palmeri. The sequence continues at coordinate 156,590 of JAAKBH010000341.1, read as the reverse complement.
TCACCCAGACCCTGTTTCCGAGCGAAATATTGAGTTGATGATGATAATAGATCATGACATGTGGTAATAGATGGTAATAAAAAGTTATGAAAAAAAAAACTTTTTTATTTCAATACTAACCATTCCCTTTACCGCTTTTTAATACCAACAATTAAACGAAAAGAAAAAAATTGGCAAAGATTGGTACTTTACCATCGTTTTCTAATACGAATCTTTTAATTGTGTTTATTTCTGTATATGACAAAAATCATTGGTTTCCATCTCATTCATTCACATATGACTTTTAAGTGAAATATTTTGCTGTTGCGTGTGAAAATAGTGTACACATAATCTTCTATTTATTTCTACAACTGATCTTGGTTGAGACCGTCTCAAATTAAGATCAGGGGTGGGCTGGTTCAATTCACGCGTGTATCAACCTCACATACTTTCTCTCGTTTTTTTTTTATTTTCTGGGCATTTTTCAATTTTAATTTTAAATGTATCAATTTTGACCTTAAAGGGTATCAATTTCAACTTAAAGTAAACTTTAAACATATCAATTAACATAAAATTTTCAACTTTAGTCTATTTGTGATCAATTGTGACGTTAAACTAATCAATATTTACCTAAGTACAGTTCTGTTTCACAATTTGAGAATGAAGTTAACAAAATGTAATTATTTTATCATTCTATAGATGAATTTTAAACAACAAATGAATGGTTAATAACACTATCAATAATAGTGTTAAAAACATTGTACAATACAAGTGCTTTTATTCAATGTAACGTGATGGTTCTAATGGAACATAAGAATACTAGCTAGTAAATTATAACACATAAATTAACATTTGATGTTTTAAGTTCTAACTCAACTTTGAACGTATAAACTTCAATTATTGTTTTCAAAATAAATATTTCATTGTCTATAAAGATATCGTATATGTTTTAGTTCAAATTGAATATGTTAATAGTTAAATTATGACACATAATTAGACAATGGTATTGTAAAATCTAACTCAATTTTGAACTTCTAATCTTCAATTATCGTTTTAAAAATAAGTATTCAAATTGTAGAAATATATTGTATAGCATTTAGTTCAAATTTAGTTTTATTAATCAATAAGTATTCAAATTGTATAGTTTGTCGCCCAAATATGTGCGGCAGTGATAGGGCGACACTTGTCGTGTCGCTTTTGAGATTTGTCGCCCCACTTTTGGGCGTCATATTTTTTAGAATGGGCAACAAAATTTGGTGTCGCCCAAAACACTTTTTCTTGTAGTGTGACCATTCATTTGTTGTTTGAAATTCATCCATAAAATGATAGAATAATACCTTATTGTATAACTTCGTTCATTGTGAAACAGAACCATATATTAGGTAGAAATTGAACACTTTAACGTTAAAATTGATCACTTAAAGGTTCAAATTGAAATTTTTATTTTAATTGATAGGTTTAAGCACTACTTTACGTTGAAATTGATTTCCTTATGGTCAAAATTGAAAAATTCCAAGAAAATAAAAACAAGGAAAAAAGTGTGAATATGTTATACGGGCGAATTGGGCCGGCCCACCACTATTGGTCTCAATTTGAGACGATCTTGGTCAAATTTTGGTGTTATTTCTAACGCAAAGACCTTACAATCTCTTTTCTCATTCATTTTAATTTGTAACTCGGTCGCAATTTAATAAAATAAAAATTGTAAATAAGAATTTTGGATTAGCTTAAAAATTATAAATAAAATTTACAGATAAAAAACGACAATATCATCATAATTAATGTCATGGATGTAATCAGCTTTAAATGTTGGAGGTACCATTGATAATCGAAAAAACATAAGAGTATCAATAATAAAGTACAAAAACACAAGGATACCATTGATAATTTCTGTTGAACTGCTCATGTGTTACCCACATGTGAGTTGTGAGTTGTCCCACATCGGACAAGGAGTACTCCTATTATCAGCAATTGGTTTTAGTAGTGAACCTTCTTTGATTTTATGAGTGGACTACTTCTTCTATTTCTTATTTGGGTTGACCAGACGCTTTTTCTAAAGTCTATAAATTTTTAATAAAAAAATCGTCAAATAAAGTAATCTAGAAAATACAAGTAGGAAAATTTAACTAGAAGAAGTTCAGTAGAACTCAACTACTGTTGTACATACGCGAATTAATTTCCGGTTGAATATTATAAACTTATTGACTATAACCATCCTTTTTACTAGTCAAAAAATAAGACAAAACACTAATTGAAAACAACCAAAATTCACACCTCATTGCCTTACCAAACCAAGTAAAACATTTAAAAATAAATTCATCATTCATCTCTATAATTTCTAATCAAACAATTTCATCTAAACATTTCAAATTAAATCATGTTTTTTATTTTGTTAATAATACTATGTTTTCTTAAAACCTCAAATTCATCCTTTCCTACAACAATAAACTACACTCAATGGGATTGCTACAATTCATCAAACTACCTACCCAATAGTTCCTATGAAACCAATTTAAACAATCTTGTTTCAACCCTAATCACCAATGTATCATCAACCAAAAACGGTTTCTTGACTCACAAGCAAGGCTTAGACAATCAAAACCCGATTTATGGTGTCGTGTTGTGTCGAGGCGACTTAGATCCCGGCCAATGCCATGATTGTATTGAAATTGCTACAAACGAATTAACTCATCAATTGTGCAAAACAAAAAAACAAGCCATAATTTGGTTGGAAAGTTGCATGTTTCGTTACTCGAATCAATCCTTTTTTTCCCTCCTACAAGAAAATCCCTTTAGATTTATGTATAATAATGAAAGTGCTCCATTGATACAAGAGAATGTGCAAAATTGGACAAATGTGCTAGAAAATAGCTTAAAAGAAGTTATATCTAATGCAGCTCTCGGAGACAATAACGGTAACAAATATGCCACTAAAGAGGCATATTATGCACCCATGAATCAGACTTTGTACACTTTGGCTCAGTGTACGCCCGACTTGACGAAAGAAAATTGCTACAACTGCCTTAGTGTAGCAGTTACTGAATTTTATTCTGTTTTGAAGAAAGGAGGATTGGTATTATCACCTAGTTGTACCATTAGGTACGAGTTATATGAGTTTTATAAGATTTTGAATTTGACTCAATCACCGTCTTTATCTCCTACTACGAATAGTTCAAGATTATATACGGGTACGTGTTCGCCTTTTGTTTAATTATGTCTTAATAAGTTTAATTTTTTAAATAATGTTTGGAAATAAGCATTTAATTTTAAAATCTGAATATGAAAAAAATATGAGAAGTCATTGTCAAAATTCTTAACTTTAATAAATAGTTTTAGAATTAATTGCAAATTACAACCTTAATGTTAGATGGTTTTGCGTATTACAGCCATGATGTTTTTTGCGAATTACAGCCATCATGTTTCAATTTTAATCAGTATTCAAGCCAGGTGACCGGTTTCGTACAGTTTTAACTGTTGACTACGCTTTTTACCTTTGATATCCTTTTTTTTCTGAGTTTTAATTTTTTTTGAGTTTTATTATTATTTTTTTCTGTAATTTCTTCATCCGATAACTTTTAATCCCTCATCTTTGTTCATGTCTTGCTAGAAAATTCTCCTAACTTGCTCTGATCTTGAGCTCTCCTCGCCAATGTCACAAAATTAAAGCTTTTGGTTATGGGTGTTTTAGGATTTTTGAAAAAACTCCAAAAATTTAGATTAAATGTTAAGAAATTATAAATTAGAGAGAGAAAAATGTAGGTTTAAAGATTAGGGTTTATGATAAAATAATGGGATGCTTATCTAAACAAATAATGAATCATGCGTTAGATCTGAAATAAAATGAGAGAGTTTTTGGTGGAGAAATAAAATTGAAGGTGCCACCTTTTGATTCTTTTTATAAAAGAACTCCATTAATGAAAGCTCTTCAAAATACCCTTGATGAATGCTCTTCAAATTGTCCATAAATCATATGATAAAAGACCATCAAACATTAACATTGTTGCAATTTGCCAGGAGACTAGAATAGTGGATTCAATTTGTAAGTTGAAAATTGAAGTTTTAGGGTTCCCAAAAAAATTAAATTGAATGAGAAAAAAAAATTAGAACTTAAATTGGTGAAGATTAGTTAAATGATAAAGGATGAAATTGAATGAGAGAAAAAATATAAATAAAATTTTAAGCTTAGATGTGTAACAATAGAGAAAAAGAATAGAATGCAGGTAATTAGGGAAGAAGAAGGAGGGGAGAAAAATTTAATAGGGGAATAAAAATTAAATGAAAATAAACATAAAGAAAAATAAAAGTCAAGGTAAAGTGGCTGGTCAACCAGTTAATCTGTATGGAACTGGTTACCTGGCCTAAATACTGGTCAAAATTGAAACAAAGTGGCTGTAATTCGCAAAAAAAAACATCAAGGCTGTAATTCGCAAAACCATATATCAAGGCTGTAATTCGTAAAACCATCAAACATTAACATTGTAACTCGCAATTAATTCATATTTTTAAAAGAGTGTTAGGGGTACTTAGGTTTAATATAGCAAACAAGGGAGAGTATATATATTGTTTTTGATTTTCTGATCATTATTCATATCCTATTAAATAAAATTGCCTTGAACATGATGCTGATATGAAATACTTCGATTTCTTATGTTTTGATAGGAAATAATAAATCAAGTTTAGCGAGAATCGTTGTTGCAATCATTGTACCATTAGCTTTCGGATTGGTGTGTATCTTTATCTTTTATTTCTACAGAAGGAAAGCAAGAAAGTTTCGTGCTCAAGAATTTAAAAATGGTAATTTTCTAGCTGCAAACATCATTGTCATATTAAATTTATTTACACTATTTAATTTTATGAGTCAAAAGTAAATGATAGAGTATAAATTTATGCTAGAATGTGTATCAAAGTAAATGATACTACCTCCTATTCAGCTCAAATGTCCCATTTGATTTTTTGGCACTATTCACTCATGACTCTTAATTTGTATTTTACTCTTAATCTATAAGTTAAAACATAGTCATGTGGGATTTTGTTTGATTCGTCTCAATATAAGGATTATTAATATCAAATTTTTATAATTTTTATTTAAGAATATTTTGAGATATTAACGGTTAAAATGTTGCCTCGGCAAATGTGAGAAAACTAAATGTGACATTTAAGCTGAATAGGAGGGAGTATTAATTTATGCAATCATAGAATATAATACAAAGAGTTGGAAAGTGACCAACGAAATCTTATTAAAACCTTATTAAATGGATTAATTTAATAAAGTAAGAATTCATTACATGACTTTAAATATTCCTAAATTATTTTAAAACTAAATCAACTTATTTAACACCCATGATCAACTTCTCAAGTAACCAACGAATGGTTGAGGCCCTAAAATATTCTAATTAATGTCTTCTTATACGAGAGTCATTAAATGACTTTATTTATACTCTAATTAATGTCTTCTTATACGAGAGTCATTTCGGTTATAAGTTTGGATGCTACACAGTCCCTCCTTATACATGACATTGAATATTCTACTTTACATGATAGTTGATTGAGATTAAATCTATAACAGCTTATGTCATCCTAGCTTTTGCTAACATGTCAAGGAACTAACTCAACCAAAAGCTTAATTTAATGGTTGAGGCCTCATGATATATACTACCTCCGTTAAATGTTATCTGCGACTCTTTCCATTTTTGTCCGCTCAGTATTATCTGCAACTCACTTTTTTCTTTCCTTTTTTAGTAAAAAATAACAATATTTAATTACCTATCCGGCTATCTCATCATTTTCTCTCTCCTTTAATTACATATCCCTTCATTTTCTCTCTCCTTCTTTTCGCTTAATTACCTATCCCTACTTTCTCTCTCCTTCTTTCTCTTACTTACCTATCCCTACTTCCATTATTTTCTCTCTCCTTCTTTCCCTAAATTACCTATACCTACTTCCTTTAATTAAGTCCTACAAAAAAATACATTGGCAACCGCGAAGTGTACTGTGGTTGCACATAACATTTAACGGAGGTAGTATTATATTCCCTCCTTTTGTTAATGAGGTTCCAACAAGGAATTTTCATGAGAATCAAAAAGAATAGAATATTCATATAGTATATATATATTATTTATTAAACAACAATAAATATTGATTAAAGAAAAGTAAAAACCATTAAACATTAATATTAAATGAAAGTTACTGGAAAAACATGTGCACAAAAACTTAGAAAACTCATTTCATTGAGGAATATCGTCAAAAATTAGTATTTCTAACACTTTTTTATGAAACACATAGTACTTGGTGATTTGGCTACCGCTGAGTCTTTGATGTTCGATCTCGGAACACTTGAAGCTGCGACTAACAATTTTTCTTTAAATAATAAGCTTGGTGAAGGTGGTTTTGGTAGTGTCTACAAGGTAAATCCTTTCAACTATATATTATTTCTCTATAATTGAATTAATTAATTGAACGTCTTATTGTAACAATTTAAAAAAAATTCATAATATATTTTATGAAAATTTTATGTGGCAATTTTGAATTTTTTACTTTTGCAAGTGGTAAGCAAACATTATTTTTAATGCACGTGGTGACCTTGAACTTTCCACGTGGTAGACAACAGAAAAGTTATTCTGTCCATTTACGCTATTTTTATTCAATGTAATGACATTTTTCTTCGAAAAACAAACGTCGTGATCACCTTAATTGACCATATATTTCGAAAATCCGTCGAAATAAGTACTTAATTTAAGTAAAAACTTTATACTTTGTCTACCACATAGAAAACGTGGAAGCTCAAGATCACCATGCGTATTTAAAAAAACATTTGTGGAAAAACCATAACTCAAATTCACCACATGAATTTTCTCTATATTTTATTTAAATTTAAAATATATATTAATGAGTTGTGTGAAATTGTTTTTTGATGACATGTCCTTAAACGAAGAGCTTATATTCTCATTGTATATTAAAAAGATATCTAATTCAATATAAGATACGTCTCTCATTCTCTGCCATAGGACAATTTGTGTTAAAAACATTTATTTGATTTGTATTAGTATTATAATCTATGGTGGGCCGTGAGCACCCCAAAGGCCCAAACCCTACATAGATATGCCACTATATGTTCATTGGGCATTTTCATATTTTTTTGACTCTTCTCAGTTGACCGATTAATTAATACCAAATGTCTACTTAGCGTCTCTTTGAGTGATCGTTTCTTTGAGTGACATATCTCAAGTCTAGTCCATTAAAAATTAATGTTAATGTACTTACCGTATTCTTAATGCCTATATGCACTCTCCTTAATGCTTACTTACAATATCCTGAATGCATATATTCAATATTTTAAAAGTCTACTTACATCATTCTTAAAACCTGCTTATAGTATTTTAAAAAATAATGGGTCGGCCCAATTAAAAATAGTCTTTCAAAGAGACAGTCTCTCACATGAATGTGTGATATGGTTCACTCCTTTAGTAGCTTGTTAAACAATAATCAGATCAATATGTTAAAACATTAAAACCTAATGAAAAAATTAGTAATAGTGATTTATTCATATGGGATCGTAAACCACATGGTCCAATTTGGAGCATCCAAATAAAGTACCCTTATGACTATTATTTTTGGCAATGCAAGAATTTATTGATCATTTTCTAAAACACAAAAGCTTGGATTATGGGATCCTTTACCTTATTTTTTTGGCTTTCAAATTAAAATTTTCTCTTCTTTTCTCCACTATTTTATTTCTCCTTTCTTAATTTTTGTCATTTATTTCTTCCTCTTCTTTTCTTCTCTATTTTCTTTTCTGTTTTGATTCTTGCCATTTTTGTTTCTTCCTCGCTTATGACTTGCTGATTCTTAGGATTGAAGATTGCTAATTCACTACAACAAATTTAGCTTTTTGCGATATTGAATTTAGTGGCACTAAAAAAATGTCACTGTTTAATGAAATAATTATTGGTTTTTATTTTAAGTTCCACCATTAGCGACACTTAATTTGGTCTTTAGTGGCATATGTAATTGTCACTATAGTCTATAGTGGCATTTGTGATAAATGTCACTATATCCTATGTCACTAAAAGCTTTACTGTGACTTTTTAATATGCTGTTAAAGGCTCTAATAAATGTCACTAAATCGTCTATATACACTAAAAGAAATTTGAAAAAACAACTTTTAAAATAAATGTCGCTAAATATATCCCACTAAAAAAAAATTATGTTGTAGTGATTCTTGCCATTCTGATAAACATGTTAGTAAAGATTGTCTTAGAGTTAGATGGGTCGTATCATATTGAGACGGTCTTGGCCAAGACTAAAAGTTATTCTTGGTTGGTTTATAGGGAACTTTGCAAAATGGACAAGAAATAGCAGTGAAAAGGCTATCGAAGGTGTCAGGTCAAGGAGTGGAAGAATTTAAGAACGAAGTTGTTTTAATAGCCAATCTTCAGCATAGAAATTTGGTCAGGCTATTGGGATTTTGTTTAGCAGGAAAAGAGAAACTACTTGTTTATGAATTTGTTCCCAATAAAAGCCTCAACTACTTCCTATTTGGTATGCTAACTTTAAATTATATACTTAATTTCTTTGCAAATTTTACTATGCTATATGTATAAAATATAACACAAATTCTTACTTGAGACCGTCTTTTGTAAAGACGGTTCTCGAAAGCCTAGTCCAATATAATTCTAAATATATATTGTTACAACTTTAAATATAGATTTGGACTAGACTTTTGAGAGTCGTCTTAAATTAGACCTGTACAATAGGCCGGGGCTTATGGGCTCTAGGACCCATCCTTTTATCCTATGGACATTAGACGGATAGATACCTGAATGGGTCAATTTTTTTACCGAAACCTACAATTTACAATAAATGAATAAAAAACCATTATTCATACCCGATCGAAGTTGACCCATATTTAGTTGAGCCCGACATCAGCTATATCCAACCCATTGCACAACTCAGAAAGTCTTATATGAGACTGTCTCATCATAAGACGAGCCTGTATAATTATCTCATCCCTTTGATTGGTCAATTTAAGAATGTAAATTGCTACTTTATGGATATAAAAATTCACTTTAAGAATATAAATAGGTATTACTTTAAAACTGTAAGTGATCATTTCAAGGTTATAAGTGATCACTTTAAGATATGTATTGTACTTTGGGCCCACCTAATAGAGCTAGTCTTACTGTAAGACCGTCTCATTTAATAATTTGTGATACTTTATTTCTTTTGCAAATTATAGTAGACTATCCGTACATAGTACGTACTATCATGGAATATTAAGAAAGGTAAAGATAATTTTAATGTAGAATTTTTCGTATATATGTAGGTGAAAGAAAGCTAGGAGAAATAAATTGGAATATGAGGTACAATATCATTAAAGGCATTGCTAGGGGATTGCTTTATCTCCATGAAGACTCTCGTCCAAGAATCATCCATCGTGACATAAAAACAGCTAATATATTACTTGACGCAGATATGAATCCTAAAATTTCAGATTTTGGTCTCGCAAGGATCTTTAAAGTTGAACAAACTGTGGACGACACTAGTAGAGTTGTTGGAACTTAGTAAGTTCTAGTTTACTTCCTCCTTTCATCTCTCAATTTGCTGCATTTTTTTATTTTTTAATATATATATATTTTACTCATTTTTATTACATTTTTATAATTATAGCTATGAATTTACATTCTCTTTCTTAGGGGTGTTCGGTATATGACTTAAGTGGTTGGCTTTTGGCTTTTGACTTGTTGGTTGGTCAGACAGCCAAAAAAAGTATTTGGTAAATGACTTTTAAAGCAACTGAAAAGCTGGCTTTAAAGCCAAAAATGAAAAAGCTGCTCCAGCTAGCTTTTTAGGTTACTTTGAACGTGTTGGCCTACTTTTTCTCTAATAAACAGCCAACAACAATACTCAAATATACCAAACATCTCCACAAACATCTGATTCCAACAAAAACAACCAATATTTCTATCTGATCAAACAAGATAACTAAAAATGCCAATCGCCAACAACCAACAACCAACAACCAATCACCTCCTTAATCTCACCGAGCTAAGCTCAATTCTTTTGATGCATTTCATCAACATATCTTTTTCATCCACTTTCTTCTCTTTTTTTTTATCTTATTCTTCTATTAACTTAAATTCATAACTAAAACTGCACCTCAATGTAGTAAAGTTAAAAAAAACAAGTGAGTATTTCAATTTAGCCATAAAGATTTGTATGGAATGTTGAGGTTTATTTTTGTGTTTCTGTAGTGGTTATATGGCGCCAGAGTATGCAATGCATGGACAATTCTCTACAAAATCAGATATATACAGCTTTGGTGTATTGGTATTAGAGATTGTATGTGGCAAGAAGATTAGCTCAAAATCAAATCTTTTTGGAGATGGAGATCTTTTGACCTATGTAAGATAATTTTTACTTGATTTAAATAACTAGGCTGAATTTTGGTTTGGTGAAAACTTTCACGAAATCTGATTTCAAATATGACAAATTGTGAATCATTTATTTTCTTTACGTAAAACTCTTATAAAACATATTTGAAAATGGAAAAGATAAGAACGCATATACTATTTTGATTTTAGAAAAATACAAGAAAAATATTCTTTCTATCGCAATTTTTGATTTTCAATATATTGTCAAAATTAAAAAAATATAATTTATGAATTACAACCTTAAAGTTTATCACTTTTGCGAATTACAGTCTTAATGCTTATTTTTTGTAAATTACAACCAATAAAGTGTCAAAGTTTACAAGTTTAGGCCAAAAATATAAATTTCCATTTAGCATTTAACCTAAAATTCTGACCACCAAAATGGTCGGAATTCTGTGTTTTGGCTTGAACCTGCAAACTTTAATACTTTGGTGGCTGTAATTAGCAAAAAATAAACATTAAGATTGTAATTCGCAATTTATTCAAAAAAAAAAAACCATTTTTTACAAAAAAAAAAAAAATTCGCGAAACCAAATAACACACCTTCACATAATATTTTAAGCATATGTAAGATGTGAAATTAATTCAAACTTATTTGACATCAATTTTTTTAGGCATGGACAAGTTTGATAGAAGAAAAGCCCTTAGAATTCATAGATCCAACATTGCTAAAGGATTCACCCTCAAGTGAAGAAGTATTAAGATGCATTCAAATAGGCTTATTGTGTACCCAAGAGAGCACAAATGAGAGGCCAACTATGTCAACCATTGTCCTTATACTCAACAATGACTCAACCACCACAAGCACTTTGTCAACACCACAACGCCCAAGATCCTTCTATAATGCTCCAAGTAGTGTAGAATCATCTCTTGTATCAAATCCACGAAGTCAATATTCTGCTGCTTCAACCACCTCAAACGACTCGATTTTGAACTCCGGAAATCAAGGCATCGATGTATTAAATGTAGATAGATCTTAGTAGTGAATTTTTGTTGTTATAATTTGATAAAAAAATTTTAACGATAGTAATGTCAATGTTTTAGTTGTATTACGAAGATACAACTTATATTACAAAATTGATGGAGCATAAGTAGGAAAGTTTATATATTTAGTTTTATTCTCCAAATCTGTATTTATGTCAATTATCCTGTCATTATTCTATTGCTGTAATTAGCTAGCTGTCATACTAGTATATATATTCCGGCTTAAGCCATTCTTAATAGTGTTACAAACCGTATTCAAAACCTAATTATCTGTCTTATTTACGCATTATTTTCATGGTATCTGATGTGCAAATTTTATTTTAACCGCAAGCGCACGGTGTACGTGTAGTCGCGGGTCGAACACAAGGAAGCTAGGACAAGAAACTTGGTAATTTCGATTGATTAGATTGCTTAAAGGGATAAAAAGATTGATTGGTTGTGAACTAACAACTACAAATACAATAATTAAAATGAGTTTAAACTATATGATGATGAAATCCAGGGTGTCGGGAATCCCCTAAAGTCTTGTATGATCCAATTCTCAATAGTGTTTATGAAATGTCGGATTAATTATGTGATTAAACATGATCTTGTTAATCTCAAACTCTCGCTCTTTGAGCACTGTAAGCATGATTAGCACCAAAAACCCACAAAATTACTCAAGATTGCACAATTCACCCATTTTCCCATAATACGACCATGGAACACCGAAATGGAGTGAAGACACACAAAACGACCCTAAACCGCCTCTAAACATCGAAAATGGGCATAGAAATGAGTGCAAATAATTGCACTTATCAGTATCAGAGCCGAAGGTGTTTTTCGAGACTGTTTAAACACTGTTTCAGGCTATCATCATTTACCATATTCTTACCTTTAACCATGGCTGATTTCGAACCAAACACAAACACAGAAAACCCAAACCAACTTTTGACAATGGCACAAATGGAGCAAGTACTCCGTATGTTCCAGCAGATGAACAAACCGAACCCACGACACCAGATCTTAGGGTGTCTGAAAAACTGACTTATCACAATTACACAATGTGGTGTAAACTGATGCACATAACAATTGACAGTAGAGGACGGCTCAATCACATCATCGCCGTCCCTCTAAAGTCGACAGATCCGATATATAGGCAGTGGAAGCAACGAGATTCAACTGTATTATCATGGATTATCACAAATATAGAGTCAGAATTGGTGAACCAATTCTTGGACTACAGTACAGCCTATGACATATGGAAGGGGATCAAAACTCTCCTTGCTAAGGGAGAGATGAGTTGCAGATTTTTGATCTCAACACCAAAGCAAATGCAATTAAGCAAAATAATGATACGGTTGAAAGCTATTTCATGAAATTGAACACGATTTGGAAGGAGATTGTGAGGCGAATGCCGAACCCCATGAAATATGATGAAGACATTACCATCTTTAACACATACATCCAAACTTAGAGATTATACCAGTTTTTGGCTGGTCTGAACGACACCCTCGACAAAGAACGTCCAGATTTGTTAAATTTGGTACCCCTCCCAACATTAGACATGGCTTATGCAGCAATTCGAAGAGAGATATCAAGTAGAGCTGTTCATGGGCGGGCTGCCCGCCAGGCCCGGCCCGCCCGGCTCGAAAAACGGGCGGGTATGGACAACATTTTTAAAAAAAAATTAAAGTTTGGGCGGGTAATACCCGCCCGCCAAGATAAATAGGCGGGTAGCGACAATAAAAAATTACCCGCGGGTATACCCGTCCGCCCGCTTATTTTAATATATTAATATTTTTTTTTTGAAAGGTAATATATTAATATTTAGTAATATGCTTTGGGCTTTTTAATGTAAGTCCAATAAGTCTCCAGACTCCAATACACTATTTTAGAAATTAGAATTTCCTACTTCCTAGGGTTAGAGAGAGACTTTAGGGTTTGTTCACTTCAATAGTTGTGCGGCGCATACTTGTCTTCATTCACTTTCACTTTCACTACTTCATTTTTATTACACCATTTCTAGTTTTCTACCACTTCCTCATCATTCGCTTCAAGTCTTCATTCTTCAACTTACATTCAAGTTTCGACATTGAAGCAGCGACTCAGTCCATACTCCATAGTGATTTCTGGTATTGTAATTTTTTTGTTCTTAAATCTCTATTTTTTTTTCGAAAATTAGGGATTCTTTCTGGTATTGTCATTTTTGTTCTTAATTATGGTGAGCCGTGTTTCGAAGAAGATGAAGAGGAGGATGAAGATGACGATTGTGTTACCATCGACTAAGTATTTTGAGACTTTTAAGTATTTTAATATATATGTAATTTGATTATTTTGAGACGTTTTATGTATTTATAGTATTTTAGACTATGTATTGTATTTTAATTATTATCAAAACCTAATTTTATATTTTGTATTGTATTTTTGGTATTTATGAGAAAATACCCTCGACGCCCGCGGCACCCGCCCGCTTTAAAAATGGGCGGGTAGCGACAAAAAAATATGTCCGCAATCGCGGGCGGGCATTTGAATTTTTCTGCCCGCAGGTAGATTTTGTAGCAAATACCCGGTCCGCTACCCGCGCCCGCCCGCCCATGAACAACTCTAATATCAAGGCGTGGAATAATGGTCCACACTTCATCATTGGGGCAAAACCCCTCAGAGATCGGTTGTGGCCTCATCGCACACCGCCGGTCGGAAAAATCGTCACTCCGGCGAGAAGATAGAACAAACCTGAAATGCAGTCTTTGTGGTGGTTCGAGACACACCAAAGAAGAGTGCTTAAAGCTTATTGGCTACCCGGAATGGTGGGAAGATCTACAAAAAAAGAAGGCTGCCACCAAGGCGCCGGTGAACCGGGCCGGCGGCAAAGCCCTCTTAAGTGATGCAGATCTTACCGGTGATGAGGTGAACAACTTTAATGGAGGATGGCATGGGACAGCAATGGAGGCAAATGAAAGATCTAGAAACTTGAAGGATGAGAGAGAAACGACCAAGGAGAAAGGTGATATCTTTCCTAAATTAGCTTTATATAGTGGGAGACTCAAAACCCTTATAACCCCACCCAAAACCGTCCACACTATAAAAAATTTAAAACCCATTTCTTCTTTTCATAACCGGCCCACATGTACCCCACTAGCCCAAAATAATTTCATCCTTAAAAAAAATCAAAATAATTTAATCCATAAAAATAATAATTTTACCCATAAAATTAACCCACAAAATTTAACCCACAAAAATAATTCCCAAAAATCTTTACCTTGGATCTTTGATTGTGGTGCTACCGAAACCATGACCTTTGATCCTCATGACCTTATCACCCATAAACCCGTAACCCACTCCTATATTAAAACTGCTAATGGGGAATGTGCTATAGTTCGAAGTGCTGGCTCGGTTAATGTGTCTCCTTCTATGCATTTGAATAATTGTTTATTAGTGCCAGCTTTGTCTCATAAGTTGCTTTCTGTTAGCCAACTTACTCGTGAACTTAATTGCACTCTTCTCATGCTACTGGTTGTATTGTGCAAGATGCTCAAACTAGGAACATCATTGGACGTGGTACTGATCGAGGAGGATTATACTATGTTGATGAGACGGCTCACAAAGGCCAAGCTTTGCTTGCTCGCGGTTCATCTGATCAACATTTCTGGTTATGGCATCGACGTCTTGGTCACCCTTCTTTAGCTTATTTAAAACATTTGTTTCCGTCTTTTAAGAATAATCTTGTGTCTTTGGATTGTGAAACTTATGTTTTGGCCAAGAGCCATAGACATTCATATTTGCCAAGTGTAACACATGCTAGTAGTCCGTTTTCTTTGATACATTCTGATGTTTGGGGACCAGCTCCCAATTTTGCTAATAATACTTATTCCTACTATTTCTATTTGTTGATGATTGTACTCGGATGTGCTGGATTTATTTTCTGAAACATAAATCTGAGGTGTTCTCTGTTTTTGTTACCTTCTATACTATGCTTTGTACCCAATTTCATGCTAAACCCAAAATCCTTCGTTCTGATAATGAGGGAGAATTTGTCAACTCCTCCATGACCCATTTTTTATCAGAACATGGGATGATCCACCAGACCTCTTGTCCATATACCCCTCAGCAAAATGGTGTTGCTGAGCAAAAAAATCGTACCCTTCTTGAGATAACCCGAGCCTTACTCCTAGATTCCAACTCCCCTCCTTCTTTCTGGCCTGAAGCCATTGCTACGAAAACCTATCTGACTAACCGTCTTCCATCTAAACCTCCTCACTATAAAACACCCCTCGAAACACTTGCATCCTTTGTCCTTCTTCCTTCTTCCCACTCTTTACAACCTCGCATTTTTGGGTGTGTTGTTTATGTTCACCTTTCCAAACATACTCGTACTAAACTTAAACCCAGGCTATCAAGTGTGTTTATGTTGGATATGGAGTAAACCAAAAAGGGTACAGGTTTTATGATCCCGTTCATAATCAGATGTATACTACCATGGACTGTGATTTCTTTAAGCATTCCTATTACTATACCCAGCCTCGTCCTCAGGGGGAGACTACTAGTGATGACTTGAGCTGGCTTATATGTCCAATTGTGATTGATTAGGAACCAAAAGAGCAGGTAGGCGACGCTACCGATGTTGACACTGAAAACATAGTATCTCCTCTTCAGGACCAGCCTGTCCTACCGACTGAGCATCCAGAGGAGCCACAGGAGGTAAATGTTGATGAACATAATACTGTTGACAATATTTCTGATAATGATAGTGCAAATGCAGAGATACCACACAGGTATGAATTACCTCCCAGGAGTACGAGAGGGATACCTCCTAGAAGGTATGACCCAGAGTATGAAGCACAGAGATCTAGATATCCTCTTAACAGGGAAAATGATGATAATTTGTCCCTCTCAGCTGTTGCCTTTAATGGTACTCTATACTCTAGTGACATACCAAGGAATGTTGACGAGGCTCTTAGTGATCCAAAGTGGAAGAAAGCCATGGAAGAAGAGATATCTACTCTAGACAAAAATGAAACTTGGGAGAAGTGTGAGTTGCCAATGGGAAATAGAATAGTAGGGTGTAGATGGGTGTACTCTATCAAATACTGTGCTGATGTTACGATTGAAAGGTTCAAGGCTAGATTGGTTGCACAAGGATACACACAGACATATGGAGTGGACTACTCCGAAGCTTTCTATCCTGTTGCAAAACTTGACACCATCCGTGTCTTGTTTTCCATTGCTGCTAATAAAGATTGGCCTTTACACGGATTGGCCTTTACACCAGTTTGATGTGAAGAACGCTTTCCTCCATGAATGAATAGAGGAATAAGTATACATGAGAGCTCCTCTAGGGTTCTCAAATGACTATGGGCCGGGTGAAGGATGTAGATTGAAGAAAGCTCTCTATGGTCTAAAACAATCCCCCAGGGCATGGTTTGGTCGATTCACTGCAGTTATGAAGAAGTTTGGGTACAGACAAAGCAACTCGGATCATACTCTGTTTCTAAAAAGACAGAGAGGTAAAATCACATGTCTGATAATCTTTGTTTTTGATATGTTTATCACTGGAGATGATGTAGGTGAAATTGAGGTTTTGAAGAAGAGCCTCTCTAGTGAATTCGAGATGAAAGATTAGGGACAATTGAAGTACTTTCTCGGGATTGAGGTTTTGAGATCGAAAGGAGGCATCTTCATAAGTCGGAGGAAATATATTCTGGACCTCTTAACCGAGACTGGCATGATGGATTGCAAATCAGCAGATACTCCTATTGTTACTCATCATGGTCTTCAGATGATCGAAGGAGAAAAACTTGCAGATAGGGGACAGTACCAAAGATTGGTCGGGAAACTTATCTATCCTGCTCACACGAGGCCAGACATTGCATACGCAGTAAGTGTAGTAAGTAGATTTATGCATCAACCACAGGTTCACCATATGGCAGCTGTTATGAGGATTCTTAGATATCTCAAGGGTATTAGTGGTAGAGGGATATTCTATAGAAAGAACGAACATCTAGATCTTTTAGCCTATACAGATGCAGACTGGGATGGAGATAGAGATGACAGGAGATCTACACCGGGATACTTTACTCTTATTGGTGGAAATCTGGTTACATGGAAGAGTAAGAAGCAAAAAGTTGTAGCTCTGTCAAGCGCAGAAGCAGAATTTCAAGGCATAGCTAAAGGCATAACAGAAGTAATGTGGCTAAAGAAACTTCTAGGAGAGTTGCATCTTCCACAGAGGAGAGCTTGCAGACTTTTTTGTGATAATAAGGCAGCTATCAGCATCTCAGAGAACCCGGTTCAGCATGATAGAACCAAACATGTGGAAATTGACAGACATTTCATCAAGGAAAAATTTTTAGAATAAAATCATAAGCCTTCCGTATGTTAGATCAAAGGATCAACTTGCTGATATCCTTACGAAGGCAGTTAGTTCCGACGTTTTCGAGCTGACATTATGCAAGTAAGGTATCGGTGACCCGAAGACCTACTTGAGGGGGAGTGTAGGAAAGTTTACACATATAGTTTTATTCTCCAAATCTGTATTTATGTCAATTATTCTGTCATTATTCTATTGCTGTAATTAGTTGTCATACTCGTGTATATATTCCGGCTTAATCCATTGTTAATAGTAATACAAACCGTATTCAAAACCTAATTATCTGTCTTAATTTCGCATTATTTTCAACATATATACACCACTCTCAACATTTTTATTAAGTCCGTTGTTATTGATTGGTTGTCACCCTTATTATTTTCATGCTATTCGATTTTTCTTTTGACCCTTAATATCTTTAGTTTTGCATAATTAAATATTGTAACAAGTTAATATTATGAAAATATACATCAAAATGAATTAAAGTTGGTATACACACTTTATAAGTGAAGGCTTTTTTCCCTTTACCATATGACTTTGGGATGGTATCTCCTTAGCTTATGAAAGTGTGTACACCTTATATTTTTCCTGTTATTTGTTGGCATTCACTATAAGACCAGGGTAATTTAACATTCAATTTAACTGTTAATGCAAGTACCAACATTTGTGATGATGACGTTAACTTTAAACATATAATCGAACATGCTTTGTCTTGTACTTTGGAGATGAACGATAAGATGTGTCGTATGTGAATGGTTTAAGATTTGAAACGGTCGATGAGGTGCTTAATATGAGGCAAATGAGGCTTAACTAAAGGGTCCAACCATGCCTTGAACAAGGCAAGGCATGGTATAAAGATTGCTTGAACAAGGCAACATGAAAACTAAGTCAAAAGTGGACCGCAGGGGTGTGCTTGTTCAAGGCACAAAAGTGCTCGTTCAAGGCACATGGTGCAGGATGGTTCTGAACTAGGTGCTCGTTCGAGCACTGTGCCTTGGATTCTTTTCTAGTCAGTTTGGCTACTTGAATGGCATTGAAAGGTTGTGTAACTCCTTGTTTAATGCATGTTTATTGCTGTATTTATTGTCTTAGTTAATTGTGGATGTTAATTGTGAGTTTATGGTGAGTAATGATGTGGTTCTAGAATGATGTATTCTTCCTCTATAAAATGATACATCATTCATAGAACAAGATGCACCACAAACACACAAACTTTGAGAGGGCTTATGCATTGCTAAAAACTGGAGAGTGTTCTAACTTTGCATTAGTATTTGTGATCTTGAGAGGTTGTTCTCAAGATAAGGGAGGGTTTATTATATATTGTATTGTTGAGTTCAATTATAATAAACATCATTTAAGGGGGAGGTATCCAAGATACCTCATAAACACTTATGTTCATCTTTTGCATTATTTTTCTTTGTGTTTTTCATTGTTGAACCTCGTTAGTGTCGTTCATAATTTCATTAACAATTTATTATTTCCAAATCAAGTTAAATAGAGAGATTACAAATGCTAAAAAGCCTCATGTATAACGTAGAATTGGTTGAAAGCTATTAAGTAACCAACATTGACGGCCCGTTTGGTTAGTGGTACTAAATGGTAGTAATGGAAATGATTTATAGTGTTAAATTACATCAAAACTTTCATGTCACTCCCATGGTAATGAAACTTTGATCATAAAAATATTTTTTTGTTCACAAATTTCCATTACCATCTAATACCATCTCTCCCAATGGTAATGCATTGAAATGAATTTTATGAACAAAATGAGATGATTGGAGGTTATCAAAACATGGCAATTAAGGTAGCCAAGAGATTTTTCAACCCAAATTACACTAATTTTTCATTCCCATTACTATGGTTTATTACCACCTACCAAACGGGCCGTGACCCGTGAAGTTAATAAAATAGAGCTAAATGCCTATTCTTAGTGTCATACTTCACTTTTTTGGGCCTCATTGATTCAATCCTAGTAAATCAAATATTATAACTTTATTTTGCATACATGGGCCTCATTGATTCAATCCTAGTAAATCAAATATTATAGGTCTATTTGTAGTAATTTCCGGGATTTGTTGCATGCTTTTGCTAATTTTCCATAGGATGTGGTTAATTTTATAACTTTATTTTGGTTGTAAATAAGTGCTAAATCTGACATTTTATGAGCCCTAAGCAAAAAAAATATAGTATAGATTTTGATTTGGATTTTAATGACTGTTGGGCAAAATAATAGAAAGGGAACATGGTAGAGCCAATTCAAGTTAATAATATCAACTGACAACATTTGACTTATGTACAAGCCTATATCCGTTTACATATTCACAAGTGAAGTGTCGTTGGTAGAGGTTTTAGTGATTGACAATAATCACCCGAGTTCAAGCCTCCAAAAATATATGCTCAAAATTTAAAACACGCCAATCACTTTTCCTAATAATTTGTTCTCCCTTCATTGCTTCAACCTTTAATCTAGAATTCCCTGCAATCTACCCCTTGCCCCATTGCTAGTAGGTAGTTGTCCGACCTGTCCTCCAACCGATATCCATCAGCACTGCTGCAGACGCCAGCCCTAGCCGGTAGCCACCAACACTAAAGTATATACTTTTTTTTTTTTCTTTTTCCTTCATGTTAATTGTTAAACATTTTCTGTTGACTTTATTATTCATGATTGATGATCATAATATACCTCAAACCATATTAATTTAGAGTTTTATTTTAATTTCTTGGAATTTATTGGAGTTTTAGTAATTTCATACTTGATTTAGGTAATTTGTTTGAATTTCTTGATATACAATTGTGGATGATTCATTATTGATTTAGGGTCTTTGGCTATCCCAATACTAGATTAGCAATATAATTACCGTGGTTATAATGTTGATGATGTAATTTTTTATATTATCGATATCAATATATTGACATCATTGGGTTTTTTTTATCTAGATTCGCCTAGCTTTGAAAGGGAATACTTTATACTAAAATTATCCTAATAAATAAAGACATGTCTATTTCATAATTGGTGTATTGGGCCGTAACTAAATGTCTATCTTGTCTAAAGTCTTAAACGACCCTGTTATACACACCTAAACAACTTTGTATCTTCTGGCTATATCTAGTACCGAAAAGACTAAGGGAGATTGAGAGCTATGTTATTTTCTGCTCCATCGCATATAATGGGCTTAAGTATACATCATGTATCACTCTCATTTGTTTCAGTTTCTTTTTAGCTTTGAACTTTTATTTTAGTTTTTAAAGCCGAAACACAAATTTTGTTTTTGGAATTAAAGTTCGATTCCAAACCATAGCCTCCCACGAACTTTATTATTTTTAAGTATTATTTTCGAAACATGTACTCAAGGTCGCGTGAAAATATTTGAAAAAATAAGCTTATACCAAAAAGCCTGTCTAACACAGCAAACCCAAATGGGCTGGAAAGTTGGGTTAGGCTCAAAAGAGGCAAAACACTCTCAAACCATCATTTTTTTTTCTAAACTTGAAAGACGCCTTCTGAGGCAAAACCCAAATGGTATCATGATCGCAGGGAACATAAGAAACGGAAACGTTAATGTTTTCGGATATTTGCAGGTTCTATCCTTGAAGACTCCTCTTGGGCTGAAGGACTCTTGTGACCGCCCTCTCCTTATGGGTATGAGACGCCGTCGATCTTCCTTCTCCGGACCCTTACCATAGAATAACATAGATTTATCTATGTGCGGGAACAATGGGTATGATGATGATGATGGTTAAGAAAAAATTTGACCAAAGTTAATGTGAAAACTACTGTCAATAAAATGATGACTTTGACCAAAGTCGAACTTTGATTTTAAAAAAAATGAAATACTTTTTAAAATTTTAAAATTGTATTATATCATGGGATTTTAGTAATGATGAGAGCTGAATAAATATTGTTTTGAAAATGAGTTAAAAATGAAGGATTTGTGGCTAATGTTCTTCAAGGTATTAGTTGCCGTATTACTATAGTGGTTCATTATGTGTGATTGATTGCTGTTTATTTATATGTGCTGTTTATTTATATGTGCTTTGCTATGGCTTTTCAAAAAACAAGAATGAACTATTAAGATTATGCAAGAAAACCTAATGCTGACTTTTATACATACATACATACATACATACATACATACATACATACATACATACATACATACATACATACATACATACATACATACATACATACATACATACATACATACATACATACATACATACATACATACATACATACATACATACATACATACATACATACATACATACATATATATATATATATATATATATATATATATATATATATATATATATATATATATATATATATATATATATATATATATATGAAGAAGTTCTAGTGAGAATCATCCTTATATGAGAACCGTGAGAACCAATCTGCCTGACAAAAATGTGTTACTTTTTTACAAAAACATGTTACTATTAGGCAAAAATGTGTTACTTATTTTTAATAAAAAAGATGATACTTTTAGGCAAAAATGTGTTACTTTAAGAAAACAATTCTGAAAAAAACTCACAAAAAGGTGTTACTTTTAACATAAAAAAGTGTTACTTTTTGAACAAAATGTGTTACTTTGTATTTTTTTTTTAAAGAAAATAACACTTTTTTTGCTAATAAGTAACAGTTTTTTTTAAAAACAAAAGTAGCGTATTTTGTCAAAAAGTAACATCTTTTCTGTGAAAAAGTAACATATTTATATCGGAGAGATTGGTTCTCACATTTTTTTTCAAAAAAAAAAGTAACACATTTTTTTCGAAAAGTAACACATTTTTATGTAAAAATTAACACCTTTTTCTGTGTTTTTTTCAGAATCTTTTTCTTAAAGAAACACATTTTTGCCCAATAGTATCATAAAATACAGTAACACCTTTCCATAAGTAACACCTTTTTAGTAAAAAGTAACACTTTTTTGTAAGGCTGATTGGTTCTCACGGTTCTCATATAAGGATGGTTCTCACTGGAACTTCTTCCTATATATATATATATATATATATATATATATATATATATATATATATATATATATATATATATATATATATATATATATATATATATATATATATAGACATATATATATATATATATATATATATATATATATATATATATATATATATATATATATATATATATATATATATATATATATATATATATATATATATATATATATATATATATATATATATATATATATATATATATATATATATATATATATATATATATATATATATATATATATAGGGTCAAATGAGAAGGATTTTAAAATGAGAAGGATGAGAAGGATTTTTATTTTATTTTTTTGGTTACTATATATACAAAAAAGGATACTATATTGTAAATTAAGAACATTTTAAATTTTATGTCATAGTTACACTTCTGTGTAACATAGTAACTTTTACAATTATGAGTTTTTGGTCTAATCATGACTGTAGATTTTTTTATTTTAGTGAAATCAAGGGTGTAGAATCCTTCTCACCCTTCTCATTTTCAACCCCCTTCTCATTGGATCCCTCCCCTATATATATATATATATATATATATATATATATATATATATATATATATATATATATATATATATATATATATATATATATATATATATATATATATATATATATATATATATATATATATATATATATATAT
Organism: Amaranthus palmeri; assembly: GCA_019776075.1. NCBI lineage: Eukaryota > Viridiplantae > Streptophyta > Magnoliopsida > Caryophyllales > Amaranthaceae > Amaranthus > Amaranthus palmeri. The sequence continues at coordinate 133,165 of JAAKBH010000341.1, read as the reverse complement.
ATATATATATATATATATATAAAATCATGAGAGAGAAAGTTAGAGAGAGAGTCCAACAATTCTATGAAACAGCATGGGAACGGAGCAAAAAATGGCACACGAAAGGACAGTTTTTTAAATTTTGCAGGAGTTAGCCGCCCTACATCTGTAAAGTTTCACCTTCAACAACCAGCAAGGAGTACCGTGCCAAGGAAAACCACCTCTGGAAACACTCCTACCAACGGTCAACACGTCAAAAACAACAACCACAAATGGGTGCAAAAGCATACAAACCACCGTCAAAACCACTCTTTTGACTTCTGGGCTGGTAATCGAGGAACAACCCGTCTCCAGTGGAGGCGCGGCCCTCGGGAGCCACCGGAGTTAAATGAAGGTAGGCAATACGAAAACACGACGACGGTGTTTGTTGATCATCTTCATCGAAATATGGCAAGAGAATGGCTTTGGGATGTGTTTTCAGAGTATGGCAGGGTAGAAGATATTTTTATATCTAAAAAAGTTCGAAAATCAAACAGAGATGCATTCGGGTTCGTTCGTTACAAGAAAAAGGTTGAAGCTTTAGAAGCCATTAAGCATCTTAATGGACGTGAGGTTAAGGGAAAACACATGATGGTTTCAATGGCCAAATACCATAAAGGGGGTGAACCCATGAAAAGGATAACACCATTGGAGCATGATAGAAGGATAAAGTCTCCTGCTTTTCGAGACGGCCGACGATACGTCGAGGTTGTGAAAGGGAGACAGGCCGAACAGAGGGATGAACAGAGAGGTGAGCAAAAGAACCAAGCTGCTGACTTTGAACAATACGTCAAGAGGAAGGATAAGGTGAAAGGTGGAGATGGGCATGGACATGCCAGCACTGACAGCAGGCGAACTGGACAGAATCACAAAGGTCGAGTTTCAAAAAATGTGGGGGAAACAACGGCCAACGCTCACCATATCACCCTCAATGTAACAGAAAATATTACAGTAGCGGAGAAACTAAAGAAGGCCCTTGTTGTAGATTATGATGTGAAGGTCGACCAAATACAAGCAGCAGCTTGGGTTGAAGAGGCAAAAGTTAAATGTGTATTTTTCTCAACCCTTACCTCCTTTAGTTACGTTCTTTTCTTTGAATCAATTGTGGACATGGACAATGCACTTGATAATTCGTCTCTTTTATGGAAATATTTTAAATGTGTGCGTCGATGGTCGGATGAAATACAATTCATTGATAGATTGGCGTGTTTAGAATGCTATGGAATTCATCCAACTTGTTGGGGGGTAGGAAACATTAAGAAGATTGGAGAGTTGTGGGGGGAAGTCTTACATGTGGATAATGATATTGGTGGAGTGAACAATCTCACTTATGTAAGATTATTAGTGCGTACTGAAGCACAATTTCATATTGATACACAAATCAAACTAGCATGGGAAAATGGAAAATGCAATGTTTGGGTAAAGGAGTGTGAAAGTGGTTGTGGTAACACTGTGTTGGGGCAAAATCAACTCATAGATGAAGAAGATAACGAGGAGGAACTGGTACACATAGACCAGCAGCAGCAGGCTGACTCTAGGTCGTGGGTTAGTGAGACAAACGAGACTTTAATGGCACAATACGTACCCTGTCAGCAGCACCCTAATGCAGCAACTTTGGAAATGGTTGATCCAATCCTACTTGACATCTTAAATAAACCCGTGAATTGTGAAGACACGGATGCAAAGGGTTGGATGCTGCATCCAGAACAATGTTTTGAGGAACAAAACACACCCAGCTCAATGCCTTGTACCCGTATGTCAGAGGAAGCACACAGGGACCCCTCCACACAGCAGTTCAGTGCTGAGTTAGGCACAATGGAGCCTAAATCATGTCAGTTGAGGCTGGAAATGTGCAGCTTAGACAATTCTGACCCGATTCTTTTGGAAAGAATGTTGGTTTTTGCCCCTGAAAATTTTAATCAACATTTTGATCCTATGCATACACCTACTCCTATAGCTGTACCTCAACAGAACCGTGAAATGGACGTGCTAACAGTGGCACCATCAAGGAAAAACCGTGGCAGACCAAAGAAGTACTCCAGGGACCTTGAAAATGATATTGAAATAACACCTTGGAATGGTGAGGAAGCACATTCGACATGGAAAACTATCAAGAAGCTAGGGGTCTCATCAAGAACTGAAAACTCAATGGTCTCAAGGATTAGAAAATCAAAGAGGCTGCTACAAATGGGGGAGCTCTCCACATGAATGCACTGTAAGTGTTTTCTTGAATCTTTGGTGTTGACTAATGATGTTTATGAATGTGTTATTTTGGAATATACGAGGTATAGGCAAGGGTGAAAAAAGAGCCGTGGTAAGAGCAATGGTGGAGAAAAACAAAATATCTCTTATGGGATTAGTGGAAACCAAACACAAAGTTTCCATGAAACATAGGTTGAGACGCATGTGGGGCAATGATAGCCTGGACTTTTGCGAAGTATTTGCCACTGAAAATATTGCAGGGGGATGATCGTGGTATGGGATCCAGAGTTAGTTCGAGGCTCGAAACAGAATATATGGGAATCGATGGGTTATCATAGATGGGTGCATCAAAAATAAAGGGTTTGAGTGCTGTGTATGCATTGTGTATGGTCCAAATGATAGGAGAGGGAGAAGCATTTTCTTCGAAGAGGTCAAGAATGCAATCACAACCATTAATAAACCTGTGCTCGTCCTTGGAGATTTCAATACTACCCTGTTACCTGAAGATCGTGTGGGGACGTTCACATGTCGACTAAGTAGGCAAGAGTTTGCAGACTGGGTTAATGACATGGGCATTGTTGAAATACCTTTGAATGGAATCAGATTCACCTGGAGAAGAAACAACTCAAGGAGTAAACTAGACAGAGGGTTCTGCAGCAATGACTGGATAATTAACTTCCCGAATATGTTCTTGTGTGGGAAAGAACGTTGTACTTCAGATCACAACCCTCTTGTGCTCTCTTTGGAGCAAACAACCAACTGGGGTCCCAAGCCATTCAGAAGCTTTGATGCATGGTTCCTCAACCCGGAGTTCAAAAAGATTGTGCGGGAAGAATGGCTAAACCTTCCTAACCTATCCCTTAACAACAAACTGAAAGCACTTAAGGGTCCACTCAGAAATTGGAGCAAACTTCATTTCGCTCAGTTGGATTATAAAATCTCCAACCTGGAGTCAGTTGTGCATGAGCTTGATATCATTGGTGAACAGAGAGATCTGAATGACATGGAACTTGCAAGACTAAATGCTGCCCAAAACATGCTCAACTCATACTCTCTGAGGAGAGAACGAATTTGGAGACAAAAGGCTCGATCGTATGGTTTCAGTATCAAAGATCGAAACACAAAATTCTTCCATTTGTCAACCCTCTTAAGGAGGAAAAAGAATGATATCCACCAGCTCAAAATTGGTGATAGATTGATACATGGCAAATCAAACTTGCAATCAGAAGTTAGAAACTACTTTATAGGTAGATTCTCACAAGAGCCAGTTCCTGATTTTGATTTCGACTTAAGCGATCATGCACAAGTCACGGAAGAGCAAAGCTCCTTTCTTGAAGCTCCTCCAACTAGAGAAGAGATTAAGAATGCAGTATGGGAGTGTGGAATTGATAAGGCTCCTGGATATGATGGGTATAACTTTAAGTTCATCAGAGAGATGTGGGACATAATTAAAGAGGATATCTTTACTGCAGTGATGGAGTTCTTTCATACAGGGTATTCAGCTAGGGGCATTAATATCACTTGGGTGTCACTCATTCCAAAGCGGCTTAACCCTCAATCCATTGAAGACTTTCGACCCATCAGCATGGTTAGGGCTATTTATAAAATCATATCCAAACTTCTCTCCATCAGACTAAAAGCAGTTATCTCTCCCCTAATTGATGAAGCACAGAGCGCTTTTGTTATGAACCGACATATCCTAGATAGTGCTCTAATTGCGAATGAATCACTGAAATGGTTGAAAAAGAAGAAGATCCATGGGGCTTTACTAAAGCTAGACTTCCAAAAAGCATATGACTCAGTTAGTTGGAACTTCCTACAGAAAGTGATGGTGAAGATGGGTTTTGGAACTAAGTGGATTAGTTGGATTATGAACTGTGTCACAACTGCATCCATGTCCATTCTCCTCAATGGCTCCCCACTACAGCCATTCAAGCTTGAGAAGGGTCTAAGGCAAGGAGATCCATTATCCCCTTATTTGTTCATCTTGGTTACCGAAGTCCTAGTGGTTCTTTTGAATCGAGCACAACTGTTGAACCTGATACAACCTTTGGAGATTGGTAAGGACAAGGTAAACTTAAAACTCCTTCAGTTTGCTGATGATACACTTATTTTTGTACCTTATAACATATCATGCATCACAAACTATTTTCGTATTCTGGATGTCTTTGCTATTATGTCTGGTTTGAGTTTGAATTACAGCAAATCATGCTTCATCACATGGAACTCTGAGGATCAGCAGTGGGCAGAAAACCTAGCTGCAAGGTTTGGTTGCCTACACTCCATATGCCCAGTAACTTATCCTGGTGTACCCCTTGGTGCTAACATGAACACATCCCTGGCATGGAAACCTGTCATCCAAAAGATTGAAACAAAACTAGCATCATGGAAGGCAAGATCGTTGTCCAGAGCTGGTAGATTAACACTAATCAAAAGTGTACTCAATTGTCTACCTGTGTACTTCATGAGTCTCTTTAAAATGCCGAAAACAGTAGCCCACAAGATTGTACAGCTGCAGAGACGTTTCTTCTGGAGTGGTGCGAACTCAGATAGAAACTTTATGTCAACAGTGAAATGGGAAGTGATTGAACTCCCAAAGACGATGGGAGGCCTTGGTGTGGGCAACATATTATACAAGAATCTGGTCCTCCTGTTTAAGTGGTGGTGGAGATACTCAGATGCAGACAGTACCCTTTGGAAACGAATCCTTCTATCTATACATAATATTACAGGGCTCAAAGCATCTTCTGAAAATTTCAGAAATGTGACAGATGGTATGTGGGGCCAATTGGGAGGCAATGATGATACCACATCGAAGATTCGCAGCATAGTCGAAGAGGGCTTGAAGGTCACTATTGGAGACGGATCATCAACTTCATTCTGGTATGATAAATGGTGTGACTGTGGATCTTTAAAACTTGCTTTTCCTCGTCTGTTTGTTTTATCCTTGCAGCAACATCACCTTATTTCACAAATGGGTGACTGGCACGATGGTGTTTGGATGTGGAATTTGAGGTGGAGAAGACCATTGTTCCAATGGGAAACTGAGGAGTTAGGTAGACTAGAGGATGTTCTTGCACTGAAATCATTGCGAAGAGGTTGTGCAGACGGTGTATGTTGGCAAACCGATGGTTTGAATGTGTATCCTACCAAATCTATTGTTGATAAGGCACTGGAGGAAAGGGAAGCAATTGGGTCAACACAAGCATTGAAAATCATTTGGCGAAACATATTCCCACCCCGAGCCCAGTTAACTCTGTGGTTTGCTTGCTTAGATAGATTGAAAACAGGTGATATTCTGTTGGACAAAGGAATCATCAACATACAACAAGCAAGATGCCCCTTTTGTACTGAGGTAGTGGAAACAAACTCTCATATTCTATTCACTTATTCTTTCTCTTGGAAGATTTGGATGCAGGTCCTTCAGTGGTGGGGTATCCAAGGGGTTCTTCACAGCAAATGCACCAACTTTATTGAAGAGTGGGGTGGCTTGATGAAAAACAAGAAATGGAAGAAACTCTGGACCTTAACTATGGGATGCACTATATGGTCACTGTGGTTTGAAAGAAACAATACCAAGTTCGAAATGAAGACCCCGGACATCCAATGCTTCATCAGAAACCTGAAAATAAGAGTTGGCACGTGGGCACAAGAACTGATTGAGTGTAATGGCTATTCATCTTTTGAGATATCGCACAACCTGGAGGAAATACTAGCGTAGACAACTATTGTAGTTTCTTGTGCAATTTTGGTGTTATGTCTTATGGACTTTTACTGTTGTATCTCTTTTGGGTATTGTACCCTAGTTAGCTACTCTCCTAGTACGGTGTATAGGATTTAAGCTAGAGCTAGGACTTGGTGTTTTTGGGGATGACAGTAGGTTCTTTTTATTTTGCGTAGTCCACCCCTGCGCTGTCCCGGGTTGCCTGATTCTTGGTCCCTCCTCCCTAATGGCTTTTTCCCCTCGCGGGGTTTTTTTATGCCGGCGGGGCGTTGGATCACCAAGTCTCAGCGTTGGTGCATTTCAGTTTCTAATAAAATATTCCAAATTTGCGAATATATATATATATATATATATATATATATATATATATATATATATATATATATATATATATATATATATATATATATATATATATATATATATATATATATATATATATATATATATATATATATATATATATATATATATATATATATATATATATATATATATATATATATATATATATATATATATATATATATATATATATATATATATATATATATATATAAACAGGGCCGTCTTGCACATATTAGAGGCCCTGAGCACAAATTTAAGGGATATTCTACTTGGTAAGCACCAGGTATAGTGAAATCCACAAACTAGCTATTCTTGTTTGCAATTCTACCAAATAGCACTTAACTATTGCAAATACATCTACTGAGCTGTGTTAGGGCAAAAACGTTAACGTACCGTTAAGTTATGAAATTACTTATTTACCCTTGTTTTATTTCTTAAATAGTAGGGTCTTCTTCTTCCTGGTTTCAGCCTCTTTGCCTTGAATGCCATTGTTGCCATGAATTCAAGCTTGAAGAAGTATCACAAAATCAATCCATTCCCAATTTATCAAATTCCAGTCATGGTAAATAACCCAGATGAAACCAAAGCAAAAATGGAGGTAATATTGATGCCTTATCACGGGCAAGGTCACTTAAACACCATGCTCCAATTCGCCAAACGCTTAGCTTGGAAAAGCAATGGTTCCATCCACATAACTCTCCCTACTACTCTTTCTACATCTCAAAAGATGATCAAATCTACTTCCGCTACAAAAATCCAACAATTTTTAACTACACAGGTTATCTATGATGATTCTAATGATACCCAACTCAATTTCATGACCCGGATGAAAAAATTCGAAACCGAAGCAGCCCATGAACTTAGCGGTGAAACTTATTCGGATTAAAACCGCAAACCGAACTAGACCAAATAGCAAATATGGTTTGGTGATTTTTAAATTTGGTTTGGATTAGGTTTGAAAATTCAAAAACCGAAATATTAAGGTTTGGATTAGGTTTGGAAATTTCAAAAACCGCAAACCGAATTTCTAGACCGCAAACCGAAATATTTAAGAAATTACATATAGCCCACTAATATTAATGTATTAGCCCAAGCCCAATACATTCTAAACCTAAAAAATTGAAAATCCTAACCCTTGATAATACATGTACTATCGCCGTCCCACTCCCACACTTGTTTAGTATTTTGCAAGATTTGTTATTTTGAATTACTTTGTAAGACATTATGTCTATTATTATTAATCTTGTATAATTTGCTATTGTTTTAATTATTGTAATTGTAGTTTAAATTAGTGTTCGCCTCAAAAAGAAAAATTCGGCCTAGGAAATTCGGACTGGGTGGTTTGGTTTTGTCTACAAATAAAAAATGCGGTTCAATTTGATTTGGTCTAGAAACTAATTTGGTTCGATTTGGTCTGAAAATATAGAGACCGAATAAAATATGGTTCGATTTGGTTTCGATGAAAATCCAAACCGTAGACCGAACTTTCACCCCTACATGAACTCACCCGTATCCTTTCAACAAATCCTACCCCAAGTTTGTTGGTGTATGATGCTAATTTGCCGTGGGCGTTGGATATTGCTAAGCAATATGGGATATTGGCGGCTGCTTTTTTTACTCAAGCTTGTGCTTATGTGACGTCGTTTTATCCATTATTTGTTGAAGAGTATAAGGATAATGTTGACCATCCTGTGATTGCTGGTGCTGATCAAAATTGTTTGGATAATTTGTCTATAAAGGTGCCTAAACCGGAAGAGCTTGAAACAGGATTACCCAATATTCAAGTTAACAATCCGGATTCAGATTTTGATAAGAAACCCATTCATCCAATTATTCGGATGGTTATTTAACAAAGGGATATTCTACCTGGTAAGCACCAGGTATAGTGAAATTCACAAACTAGCTATTCTTGTTTGCAATTCTACCAAATAGCACTCAACTTTTGCAAATTCAACTGCCGTAGCTATATTAGGTCAAAAACGTTAAAAAAAACCGTTAAGTGTTGAAATTACATATTTACCCTTGTTTTATTTCTTAAGAAATAAAACAAGGGTAAATTTGTAATTTCAACACTTAACGGTTTTTTTTAACGGTTTTGACCTAATATAGCTACGGTAGATGAATTCTCAAAAGTTGAGTGCTATTTGGTAGAATTGCAAACAAGAATAGCTAGTTTGTGAATTTCACTATACCTGATGCTTACCAGGTAGAATATCCCTTTAACAAATTACCCAATTGAAGGAATTGAATTGGTTATATTTAACTAAATTTAGGAGATAACCCTTTTGAAATTTCCCCATTTCCCAAACAAATTACCCAATTGAAGGAATTGAATTGGTTATATTTAACAAATTGAAATTTCTTCAGTTAATTAATCTTGAATTATCCCTTAATTTCTTAATTGGGTCAATTCCATAAAACAATGATATTCAAGGCAAAGAGGCTGAAACCAGGAAGAAGAAGACCCTACTATTTAAGAAATAAAACAAGGGTAAATAAGTAATTTCATAACTTAACGGTACTTTAATTAACGTTTTAGCCCTAATATAGCTACGGTAGATGTATTTGCAATAGTTGAGTGCTATTTGGTAGAATTGCAAACAAGAATAGCTAGTTTGTGGATTTCACTATATCTGGTGCTTACCAGGTAGAATATCCCCAAATTTAAATATGGGCCTTTAAAGAAACAAATGTATGTGTTATTATTTTAACTAATAAATATAACATGAAGTATATTATTAACAAAGCTTAAAAACATTAGTAGTAGGTTAGCTTAATAGTTAAATCACATAAAAAAAATTAATCAAAAAATCAAAATTGGAAAAAACGAGAATCATGATAATTTAAAAATAAAAGAAAACCATTGATATATGTGAAGAGAAATTTTCACAAATATCATTATAATGTAGAAAACAATTAGCTCTCAGCATAAAATGATATCACTGGAGTATCAAAGAGTATTTTTAAACTAAAAAAAAAAAAAGAATCAAACCTCCAAAACTTTAGAAATTATATATAATGAAAAAAAACTTACTCTTATAATATGCTCATTGACGCCATTGTTAAGCATTTTTGTTGGGCCTATTGTTTTTTGTTAGATTAACCGTCATTAATGTTGGACATTTAGTGTATAATAAATAATCCTGAGTATTTTATCACCAAGTACTACTAAGGTAGTGGGACAGTTTATAAGTCCGTAATATATCAATTAAAGCTATTCTAAATAGTGGGACAATATACGTATTAATTTACGTGGTCCAAAATAGGCATTATAAGCAAACACAAGAAAATAAGGGGCACCAAGTCAGTAGGCTAAAGCCGACTCGGCGGTCCCCTTGGTATAGCTAAAGCCGAGTCGGCTTTAGCTCTCTGGAAAATGAGGTTTTGGTCAGAGGGTTTGCGCCGAGTCGGCGCTCCTTCATGTGGCCTCGTCGCCGACTCGGCGCTAGGCTACTGGAAATGTTGGTTTTGGTCAGTGAGTAAGCGCCGAGTCGGCCCTCCCTCTTATGGGCTCGTCGCCGACTCGGCGGTCAGCATTTCAATGTGACCGTTGCTTTTCTTCCCGTTTTCTTTGTGATTAATGCCTAGGATTCTTAATCTTCACTCATAATCTCTGATATTATTGCTGAGAATTAAGAGTAATCATGCCCATGAATGCCTAGAATAATGGCATTGATGTTTGATCATCAATATGATTTTTATGGGCATGATGCTAAAGGCTCCTCTATTTTAGTATAAATAGAGGACCTTGGGTGATAACTTGGACACACCTTTTCTCAATCTCTTAAGCTTTCTTCTCATTTGTTTTGTGCACTCAAGAGAGTAATTAACTTTTGTGTGCATTTTCCTTTGCTCATAATTCCATAAACACATTGCTATTACGTTATATTCCCTAAGTACTAAGGGCATATAAGAGTTGTTTGTATCTCATTGTGAATTTCCACTTCCAAACCCAAGTACCGTTGTGGGGGAAATATCACAAAAGGAAAGTGATCACACGCCTACAACTTGTATCAAGTTTCCGGGTAACATATTGTGTTACAAACTTATCTTCACTTTCCATTAGCATTGTAATCTTGATTGTAATTTCATTTTGTCATCTTAAAAGGGGTTTGAAACAAATTCCCGATTGTAATTTGTTTACATTATTTACTCTTTGTAATAATTAATTAACTATTTCAAAGGATTTAAACTTAAATCATGGGAAAAAGTAGAGGTTGGCGTGCTAAAGAGATGAGTTGAAAGCATAGGGACTTGTAGAGAATTCATGAAGATGGAAAGCATTAATTACATTGGAGAGGATTATGAGTTTAATTAACTTTTGAATTTACAAGCAAAATGTGGGTCTCCTTACACCCGGGGCCTTGAGCAATTGCTCATGGAGCTTCGGTAAAAGAGTTGGACCTGTATATAAAGAACAACTCATGCATCTACTAAACAACTTTAACACTTAAAGCCTAACCTAAATTAGGCAGCACCTTCAAGTCATATGCATAATTTAAATAACCATATTTCTCACTTTTCATATTTGTCCAACACAACAACATAAGTCACGCAATCTATTATGAATACCTTGCAACTCTTTAAGTATAGTAACAAATATTCATATAATCAAAACAGGTGACTCAATCAAAATAATGAACAAAATTATAAAGGAACACATCAATTACCAAAGGTTATTCAAATCTAATGTATTTCTAAAAGGTTTTCCCTATTATTATAAATACTTCTATTAATCATACTTTAGGAAAATACAAGAAAAGTCACATACTTAAAGAGGATTAAGAACACAATAATTAATTACCTTTAGTTAATACTTTTTAAATGATTTCATCAAAAATACTCAAAGAAATATTATTTTGACAAGAGAATATTTATACCCCCACATTCAAGGAGTTGAACCATACTTTAATAAGATCACATAATACTCACTAAGGAATAAATTCTACAATTTTAATCCCTAGTTTTATCGTCCTTCTTATCTTCAAAAACTTTTTACAACTCTAAATTTTATGAATCACTTTAAAAGTTAAATAATCACAACATTTTTAACTTATCAAGATTCATACACAAGCAAGCTATAAAAGTTTTAAACCACATATTCAAAACTTTAAGAAACTTGATGCTTTCAATCCACATGACAAGATAATGTTTATAAACTTCTACTAATATCATTTAAGTAATCACGTGCCACATGCGTGCTGGTCAAAGGTTAAAGATAACAGTCAACTGACAAAATTCGTTAAAAGATTGTCATTTGCAAAGATTTGTGTTATACAAGGTAGTTTTTTGCAAAACTTTTTAGATAAGGTAGTTTTTTTAAAAAATGTATAAATTAGGTAGTTTCTTATGATTTTTTCCTCGAATAAAAGGCATTCTTTAATAAATTCGTTTACTTTGATAATAATGCCATGATTGAACCAAAACACGTTACAATATCATGACTTCCTTGGTTTGACACAAAATATCAACCCATATAGCCAAATCACCAAGCCTCATGAAAACAATTTACTTCACACATACACAAAGAAGTAGAGCTCTCATTTGATCAGGTCGCATTTAATTAATAAGCAAGCACTAATTTTGGCACTATATTTAACATAAGAAATTTAATATCTAAAGCCAATAATGCATCACATATTTGTTAGAATTAGAATTTTTCACATAGTGCATCGTCGAATATCTCGAAATGACGTGCTGCACAACATCAATTTAGCCGAAAAAAAACGCTCCTCATCACCCAAAATCTTCTAATATTTAGACTCACATGTGAGGATTATAAATCTAGCAATATTACCATGTTGTTTAATCTTAAGGAAAATTTGCTTAATATAATCCCAACTATCACCCATTGGTCAAAAATAATCCAAAGTATCAATTTTTTTAGGAAAAATTACCCTGAATAATACGACCTTTCACTTATTTCCCATGAATAATACGAACTTTCAACTAACCACGAATAATACGAAGTTTGAGATACATTTTCCGGTGGTAGACCTTTTTACCCATAACCGGTTAAAAAAGGTTATACCCAAAATTTTGTTAAAAATATCAAGCTTAAATTTAGAAATTTTATATATAGATATACTATATTTAAATATGCTATATTTACATATGCTAATAAATCAAAAGGCTATAATTTAGGAGAAATATTAGCCTCATATAATTTAGAAGTTGGTTGTAATATATATATATATATATATATATATATATATATATATATATATATATATATATATATATATATATATATATATATATATATATATATATATATATATATATATATATATATATATATATATATATATATATATATATATATATATATATATATATATATATATATATATATATATATATATATATATATATATATATATATATATATATATATATATATATATATGTAATTTGCATTGTTAAGAAGTAATGTGAGAGAAAAATGATATAGAAAGTAAGAAAAACACGGTAGTGTTTATTAGGTTGTAACCTATTATTATAATATCCAATTATTATAATTTTATCATTATTATTTGAGTTACTAATTTGTAAATTGTAACTCCTACATTTGGTATCAGAGCCACGGTATCATTCTAATATCAATACCTTATAATGTCTACCAACTTTGTTCAACCGCAAGTACCACAATTGTCCAAGGACCAATATGAAGATTGGTGTATCAAAATGAAAGCCTTGTTTGGCTCCCAAGATTTATGGGACGTTGTGAGTGATGGTTTCGAAAAACCATCTGATGAAACAATACCTTCTCTAACTAAAGAAGAGAAAGAAGAATTGAAAGAAAAACAGAAAAAAGATCAAAAAGCATTATTTTTGATCTATGCTTGTTTAGACCGTGAAACATTTGTGAAGATTTCAAATGTCGTCACAAGCAAGGAAGCATGGGACATGCTTGCAACAATATTTAAAGGTGTTGAGAGGGTCGGGAAAATTCGTTTACAAGCCCTGCGAGGTGAATTCGAAGAAATAAAAATGACAGAAACCGAGTCTATTTCTAATTATTTTTCTCGGCTTCTCATAAATGTTACCCAACAAAAACAAAATGGAGAAAAGATTGAAGATAAAAAAATTGTTGAAAAAGTTCTTCGATCGTGCAATAAAAAATTCAATCATGTATTACCAGCGATTGAAGAATCAAAAGATATTGATACATTATCAATAGAGGAACTCATGGGATCACTTCACACTACAACATAATTTGCTTTTAGTAGCATATATTTAGCGACATTTAATTTAAATGTCGCTATTTCAAATTTCTTATAGTATATACATAGGATTTAGTGACATTTATTAGACCCTTTAGCAGCATATAAAAAAGTCACACTAAAGCTTTTAGCGACACGGGATTTAGTGACATTTCCCACAAATGCCACTATAGACTATAGTGACAATTACATATGCCACTAAAGGCTATATTAAGTGTCGCTAAAGCACTTTCATGGTGGAATTTAAAATAAAATTTAATAATTATTATACTAAAAATATGAATTAGTGGCATTTTTTAAATGCCACTAAATCCAATGTCGCAAAAAGCTAAATTTGTTGTAGTGTCAAGTGCACGAACAAAGAATTCAGAAGAATGATGGACCAGCTATAATAGATCAAGCACTTGAATCAAGATTCCAATCAAATGAACAAAAAGGTGGAAACCGACGAGGCAATTTTCGAGGACGCGGAGGTAGAGGTCGTGGTAACTACCAACCTCGCAACCAAAATAATAATGAGAGAATTTCTGGCCGTGGAAGAGGGTCAAACAGAGGAGGAAGAAGTTTCAACGACCGTGGCAAGGCAAAAGACATTCAATTCTACAATTGTCAAAAATATGGACATTATTCATCAGAATGCTGGAACAAGCAAAAGGATCAGGGAAATCATTTAAATCTCGCTGAATTATCTAAAAACAATGAGGAGAGTCCTACATTGTTGCTAGCACATGAAGAAGCTAGTAATCAACAAGACATGTGGTTTTTCGATTCTGGTGCGAGTAATCACATGTGTGGTAGAAGAGAATATTTTATTGACCTTGATGATAAGGTACAAGGTAATGTAAGCTTGGGAGACTCATCCAAGCTACAAGTTAAAGGTAAAGGGAAAATAAGAATATTTCAGAAGAATGGAAATGAAGAATACATTTCCAATGTTTATTATGTGCCTAATATGAAAAGTAATATCCTGAGTATTGGGCAACTGCTTGAAAAAGGATACATTGTTCATATGGAGGGTGATAATCTTCAACTTAGAGATCAAAGTGGAAGGCTTATTGCTCAATCAAAAATGGCGAAGAATCGCATGTTTCCGCTGCAACTTAACACTGAGGGACAAAAGTGTTATTATGGTACTATAGAGGATAATGAGTCATGGAAATGGCATAAACGTTTTGGGCATTTACATTTCAATGGCTTAAAACTTTTACAATCAAAGAATATGGTGCATGGATTGCCTACTATTGAAGACCCTAAGCAAGTTTGTGAGATATGTACGGCTGGAAAACAAGCTAGACTTCCATTTCAGAAGGGGGTATCATGGAGAGCGAAAGCACCATTGCAATTGGTACACACAGATATATGTGGACCATTGGAACCGATATCTTTGGGAGGAAATCGCTATTTTATTACCTTCATAGATGATTATAGCAGGAAATTGTGGGTGTATATGTTAAAGGAGAAATCAGCTGCATTTGATACATTTATGCACTTTAAAGCTCGAGTGGAGCTAGAAAGTGGATATAAGTTGAAAACACTAAGATCAGATCGAGGGGGTGAATATAAATCAAATTTATTCAAAAATTATTGTAAAGCAACTGGAATACGACAACAATTCACAGCTTCTTATACACCACAACAAAATGGAATTGCCGAACGGAAGAATCGAACAATTCTAGACATGACACGAAGCATCTTGAAAGAAAGGGGATTGCCGAAGCAATTCTGGGCAGAAGTTGTTGCTTGGACAACTTATATTCTTAATCGTTGTCCGACAAAAAGTGTGAAAGATATGACTCCACAAGAAGCATGGAGTGGTGAAAAGCCAACTGTTGAACATTTTCGAGTATTTGGGTGCATAGCCTATGCACAAATACCCGAGGCAAAGAGAAAGAAGTTAGATGACCGAGGTGAAAAATGTATCTTCATTGGATACAGTTCACAATCGAAAGCTTATAAGTTGTACAATCCAATCAGTGGAAAGTTGATTGAGAGTAGAGATGTAATCTTTAGTGAAGGAGAATCTTGGAAATGGGATGACCAAGAAAAAGAAAAAGAGAAGATTGTGTTTGAAGAGTATGATGATGTTAAGGAGAAGAGTTCTGAACAAACTCCACAAAATACTCCACGGAATAATAATGATTCATCATCACCATCAACTGAAGAATCAGATTCATCATCAAAAACACCTGTTAAAATGAGAAGTCTTAGAGACATATATGAAGCAACAAATGAAGTTAACGAAGTTGATTTATTCTGCTTATATGCAGACCACGAACCCATTAATTTTGAAGAAGCATTAGGAGAAGAAGAATGGAGATCTGCTATGAAAGAGGAGATTCGATCCATAGAGAAGAATGATACATGGGAGTTGGCTACATTGCCAAAGGGTCATAAGGCCATAGGCGTAAAATGGGTTTATAAGATCAAAAGAGGCGCAGATGGAAGTATTGATAGATACAAGGCAAGACTTGTTGCAAAAGGATACAAGCAAAAGTACGGTATTGATTATGATGAAGTATTTGCTCCCGTAGCTCGATTAGATACAGTGAGATTGTTGATTTCACTTGCAGCACATCATAAATGGAAGATATACCAGCTTGATGTTAAATCTGCATTCTTAAATGGCATTCTTGAAGAAGAAGTTTATGTAGAACAACCAGAAGGTTTTATTATCAAGGGACAAGAAGATAAAGTGCTCCGTTTGAAAAAGGCACTTTATGGTTTAAAGCAAGCTCCTCGTGCATGGAATGCACGCATTGATGGCTATTTAATACAAAATGGCTTTATCAAATGCCCATACGAACATGCAGTTTATGTGAAGAAAAATGGTGATGATATTCTTATTGTAAGCTTATATGTTGATGATGTACTATTCACTGGAAACAATGAAAACATGTTTAAAGATTTCAAAAGAGCCATGTTCAAAGAATTTGAAATGACTGATTGTGGGCTAATGAATTACTTTCTTGGTATAGAAGTACAACAAAGTGAAAACGGAATCTTCATTTCACAGAAGAAATATGCGAAAGAATTACTTGAGAAGTTCAAAATGGCCTCATGCAAACCTATGAGCACTCCTGTCGCAATAGGATTAAAGATGACAAAAGTTGGAGAAGGAAAATTGATTAATCCAACTTTATACAAGAGTCTTGTTGGAAGTTTAAGATACTTAACTATCACAAGGCCTGATATTGTATATGGAGTTGGGCTTGTCAGTAGATATATGGAGACACCAAAATTATCACATTGGTGTTCTGCAAAGAGAATATTAAGGTATATTAAAGGCACCTTAGACTATGGAATGTTTTATTCTTATGGAGAAGAAACAACATTATATGGCTATTCAGATAGTGACTGGGCCGGAGATCAAGATGAAAGAAAAAGTACAAGTGGTTATGCATTCTTTCTAGGTTCAACAGCTTTTACATGGAGTTCCAAAAAACAATCAGTTGTGGCATTATCAAGTTGTGAAGCTGAATATATAGCAGCTTCATCTGCAGTTTGTGAAGCATTATGGTTAAGAAACCTCCTACAAGAATTGAGTTATTCACAGAACGAGTCTACTGTAATATATGTTGACAATAAGTCTGCAATTGAACTTGCCAAGAATCCTGTACAACATGGAAGAAGTAAGCATATTGATACAAGATTCCATTTTCTTCGAGATCATGTGAAGAAAGGAACATTTGTTCTAAAATACTGCAACACTACTGAACAAGTTGCTGATATCCTGACTAAGCCTCTTACTTATGCTGGTTTTCAAAAGTTTAGGCAAATGCTTGGAGTAATAATGCTTTAAGCTTGAGGGGGCATGTTAAAAATATCAAGCTTAAATTTAGAAATTTTATATATAGATATACTATATTTAAATATGCTATATTTACATATGCTAATAAATCAAAAGGCTATAATTTAGGAGAAATATTAGCCTCATATAATTTAGAAGTTGGTTGTAATATATATATATGTAATTTGCATTGTTAAGAAGTAATGTGAGAGAAAAATGATATAGAAAGTAAGAAAAACACGGTAGTGTTTATTAGGTTGTAACCTATTATTATAATATCCAATTATTATAATTTTATCATTATTATTTGAGTTACTAATTTGTAAATTGTAACTCCTACAAATTTAATTGTTTTATGAGAGAGAAAAGAGTAATTCAAAGCAAAAAAAAAACAGCCTCTGAAATATGACCAAAGCAAAACCCAAATTACTCCCTCCAACCTCTTGAATCACGCATTCTTACTATCCTCCGTTGTTACCCCAACCTAAAGCTTGGAAGAAGACACTCACACTGGATTATATACACATTTAATGGTTAGTTTATTTTTTCAATTGCATTATTTATCCTCTAAGTTTGGTAACACCAAAAAATTAGAGTTATAAAATTCGAAAATTTGACATGCATTATCACGATCAATAATTTATTCTAACTCGAAATTGTATGTAATTTAGTGTTTTTACTTGTTTTTAGGCTCATGTGAATGATTCAATTACCTTGAAGTTTTGGTATGATGGGGTATTCAAAAAAGGTGTTGTTGGGTTTGAGTATTTGGGTGGGATGTGTAGAACCATTTCCCTAGACCCAGATAAAATGTCTTTTTTTGAGATAGAAGGAATTGTAAAAGAGGAATTGTATTAGGGTTAAATATGAGTTTTCTATTTGGTATCATCTACCTAATGCTCTTAGCTTTGAGGAGGGGTTAAAGAGGGTTAACGATGATATTTGTGCTGTGGAAATGTCTAAGATAGCTGTTGAAAGTAGAGGCAGCAAAATGTGGGAATTCTTGAAAGAAGGTGAGGAAGATAACAATTGAGGAGGTAAGGCAGCAAAATAGGCAGGAGAAGACACCTGCTGAACAAAGGTCAAAAAATGACTTGTACTACCGGTTATAAACAGGTCATGTATGCCAGCGGAAAATTCATGTCAAAGTTCGTATTATTGGTGGTTAATTGAAAGTTCGTATTATTCTTGGGAAATAGGTGAAATGTCGTATTATTCTGGGTAATTTTTCCTTTTTTTAATAATCCCAACTATTCTCATAATTTGTTGAAAACATACCCGACCCCTTGTTACCAGGTAGAACATGTAATTTTTCCATTTTTTTATTTAACTGTTAAAAATTAAACATTTCCCTTCATTTATTAATCAAAAAAGAAAGAAAAAAGTGAAAAAGTTACATGTTGCATCTGGTTAAAAGGAATGTGGGTATGTTTTCAACAAATTATAAGAATAGTTGAGATTATTAAAAATTAATTGATCGTTGGGATTATTTCTGGCTTATGTGTGATAGTTGAGATTATTTTGAGCAAATTTTCCTAATCTTAATTTACACATTACATATAATCGGTACCATTTATATATCCATAGAAGAAAATTAATAACTTTCTTAGATTGTTGGAAATATATGCCTATTAAAGGTTTTTTCAAAATCTTTATATGGCTACAATTATAGACTCATATTAGTTATAATAATATAAATAACATTTGTATATGAGAAATGTGTTTAGATTTGTGTTTAGCATGTGTTTGAAATGAAAATTTATGGTGTGGCACGAAATTATCGTTGCATTAAGAAAGTTATTGTTATGATTTATTGGTGTGACTTGAGTGCACCAAATTAATCTTGTAAATTAGTGTGTGAAGGAATCTCATGGGTAAAATAAGTGTATGACTTAATATGGAGTTTAAGATGATGATCAATGCATACAATAAATGGTGTGTTGATGAATGGAATTAAACATGGGTGTTATGGTGGAAGTTATGGAGTATAATGAAGCTTGTTAATGAGTGTTAATAAGAAGAATTGGAAGGTCATGAGTCACCTCTGAAAAGGATGCTCGAATGAGGCTTCCAAAGAAGGGTCACTGAATTGAACGAGCATGTGAATCAGCAACTAACAGAAGGTTGCTGGAATTAGTGCTCGAACGAGCCTAAGAATGCTCGAACGAGCACGTAGCTGACAGCAAGTTGGCATTGGATTCTGTTGCGTCTCATTATGTTATTGGATCTATATTTCATCTTGTTTGACTCTTAGCATTTAATCCATATTACTTATTGAATTAAAACACCACTATAAATAGTGAGCATATATACTCACTAAAAATAATTCCACAAAATCCCAAAAAATACCCCAAGCCAAACACTTAGCCTCATCTCTTCTCTAATTGTAATTTCTAAAATTATAATATAAGAGATACTACACCGGAGGACGTAGCCAAAATTTGGTGAACCTCGTAAATATTTTGTGTTGTTTATTATTGCATTTTTATCTCTTACAAACATCGAGTTTATAGTTTGCGTAATTTGTTTCACAAGACTTCACATACTTCGATCTTGGTGGTGTTAGGGGTTGAAACTCGTCGTTCGATCTCTAATACGTCATCATTTTCAATCGGTATCCAAGCCAAGTTGTTATTATAGTCGTGTAGAGGTTGCATTGGTGTAACATGGCAACCATGAAACTCGATATTGAAAAGTTTAATAGGAGTGTGAACTTTGGCTTATGACAAGTCAAAATGAAGGCAATTTTTATACAAAATGGAGTGCATAAAGCACTTAACGGTAAAGAGAAGATGCCCGAAGGCACAAGTGAGGCGAGATGGGAAGAAATGGATGCAAAGGCTCTTTCCGCCATTCAACTTTGTCTCTCTAATGAAGCTTTGAGAGAAGTTGAAAAGGAGGAAACTTCCAAAGGCATTTGGGATAAATTAGAATCACTCTACATAAAAAAAGAGTGTTACCAATCGACTTTTATTAAAGAGTCGTTTGTATGATCTCCGATTGCAAGAAGGAAAGCTGATAAAACCGCACCTTTATGAATTTTACTCAATAGTTATGGATTTGCAAAATATTGATGTAAAAGTGGATGATGAGGATTTGGCCATCTTATTGTTGGTTTCACTGCCACCTTCGTTTAAGCATTTTAGGAAAACCTTATTATATGGAAGAGACACGTTGAGTAGTGAGGATGTTAGAAAGGCCTAAACTCAAAAAGACCTTATTGATTCTCAATTTGCTCAAAATGAATCCAAAGATTCCAATGATGCTTTGTTTGTGAAGGATGCGGGTAGGAATAAAAGGGGCATGACTTGCAACTTTTGTAAGAAGAAAGGCCACCTCAAGAAAGATTGTTGGAAATTGAAAGCCAAACAATCCAATGAAAGCAAATCCAATAAAGTTATCGCCGCCGAAGCTAGCTATGTTGAAGGTGAGTTATATGATGTTGGTGCTCTCGTTGTTACAAATGAATACAAGGGTGGTGACTCATGAATTTTGGATTTGGGATATTCAAGACACATGACTTTTAACTTAAATTTCTTTTCAACTTATCAAAAGGTTGATGGAGGGAAAGTCACTATGGGCAATGAGACTAGTTGTCCGATAGTTGGTATTGTAGATGTTAAAATTGTCAAGTTTGATGGTGTTGAAAAAACATTGACCGGAGTCCTTCATGTTCCAGGTATGAGTAAAAAACTTAATTTCCCTTAGTATTTTGGATAAAGAATTATAGATACATTGGTGAAGGTCGAGTTTTAAAGGTTGGCAAGGGTCCTAAGTTGATCATGAAAGGATCCATAAATGATGGCTTGTATATGCTTGTAGGTTCAACCTTAATTAGTTCTGCTTGTGTGTCCACTACTTCAACCAAGCATGAAAATGATGATCATGTTACTTCTTTACACAACGAATGTTCGAGAACAATTCCAACATACCCCAATGAGTCTATGGGATATGTGGACTTGATTGGTAATTGATTTTTTCATACTCTTGGGAGCCCTTTGGGGGCATTTTTATGCATGTGTTATGTTTAAGCACATGTGTTGTTTTTGTTTATGTTTTAATTTGAGTATGTAATGGTGTAAATTGTTATATTATGTAAGAGTGAATTAGAGAATACCATTGACTTGGGTGACTTGAGTGCACCAAATTAATCTTATAAATTAGTGTGTGACTTAATATGGAGTTTAAGATGATGATCAATGCATACAATAAATAGTGTGTTGATGAATGGACTTAAACATGGGAGTTATGGTGGAAGTTATGGAGTATAATGAAGCTTGTTAATAAGTGTCAATGAGAAGAATTAGAAGGTCATGAGTCACCTCTGAAAAGGATGCTCGAATGAGGCTTCCAAAGAAGGGTCACTGAATTGAACGAGCATGTGAATCAGCAACTAACAGAAGGTTGCTGGAATTAGTGCTCGAACGAGCCTACGAATGCTCGAACGAGCACGTAGCTGACAGCAAGTTGGCATTGGATTCTGTTGCGTCTCATTATGTTCTTGGATCTATATTTCATCTTGTTTGACTCTTAGCATTTAATCCATATTACTTATTGAATTAAAACACCACTATAAATAGTGAGCATATATACTCACTAAAAATAATTCCACAAAATCCCAAAAAATACCCCAAGCCAAACACTTAGCCTCATCTCTTCTCTAATTGTAATTTATCAAATTATAATAATATAAGTGATACTACACCGGAGGACATAGCAAAAATTTGGTGAACCTCGTAAATATTTTGTGTCGTTTATTATTGCATTTTAATCTCTTACAAACATCGAGCTTATAGTTTGCGTAATTTGTTTCACAAGACTTCACATATTTCGATCTTGGTGGTATTAGTGGTTGAAACTCGTCGTTCGATCTCTAATACGTCATCGTTTTCAATTGTTATCAGAGCCAAGTTGTTATTATCGTCGTGTCGAGGTTGTATTGGTGTAACATGGCAACCATGAAAGTCGATATTGAAAAGTTTGATAGGAGTGTGAACTTTGGCTTATGGCAAGTCAAAATGAAGGCAATTTTTATACAAAATGGAATGCATAAAGCACTTAACGGTAAAGAGAAGATGCCCGAAGGTACAAGTGAGGCAAGATGGGAAGAAATGGATGCGAAGGCTCTTTCCGCCATACAACTTTGTCTCTCTAATGAAGTTTTGAAAGAAGTTGAAAAGGAGGAAGCTTCCAAAGGCATTTGGGATAAATTGGAATCACTCTTCATAAAAAAGATTGTTACAAATCGACTTTTATTAAAGGGTCATTTGTTAGATCTCCTATTGCAAGAAGGAAAGCCGATGAAACCGCACCTTGATGAATTTTACTCAATAGTTATGGATTTGCAAAATATTGATGTTAAAGTGGATGATGAGGATTTGGCCATCTTATTGTTGGTTTCACTGCCACCTTCGTTTAAGCATTTTAGGAAAACCTTATTATATGGAAGAGACACGTTGAGTAGTGAGGATGTTAGAAAGGCCTAAACTCAAAAATACCTTATTGATTCTCAATTTGCTCAAAATGAATCCAAAGATTCCAATGATGCTTTGTTTGTGAAGGATGCGGGTAGGAATAAAAGGGGCATGACTTGCAACTTTTGTAAGAAGAAAGGCCACCTCAAGAAAGATTGTTGGAAATTGAAAGCCAAACAATCCAATGAAAGCAAATCCAATAAAGTTATCGCCGCCGAAGCTAGCTATGTTGAAGGTGAGTTATATGATGTTGGTGCTCTCGTTGTTACAAATGAATACAAGGGTGGTGACTCATGAATTTTGGATTTGGGATATTCAAGACACATGACTTTTAACTTAAATTTCTTTTCAACTTATCAAAAGGTTGATGGAGGGAAAGTCACTATGGGCAATGAGACTAGTTGTCCGATAGTTGGTATTGTAGATGTTAAAATTGTCAAGTTTGATGGTGTTGAAAAAACATTGACCGGAGTCCTTCATGTTCCAGGTATGAGTAAAAAACTTAATTTCCCTTAGTATTTTGGATAAAGAATTATAGATACATTGGTGAAGGTCGAGTTTTAAAGGTTGGCAAGGGTCCTAAGTTGATCATGAAAGGATCCATAAATGATGGCTTGTATATGCTTGTAGGTTCAACCTTAATTAGTTCTGCTTGTGTGTCCACTACTTCAACCAAGCATGAAAATGATGATCATGTTACTTCTTTACACAACGAATGTTCGAGAACAATTCCAACATACCCCAATGAGTCTATGGGATATGTGGACTTGATTGGTAATTGATTTTTTCATACTCTTGGGAGCCCTTTGGGGGCATTTTTATGCATGTGTTATGTTTAAGCACATGTGTTGTTTTTGTTTATGTTTTAATTTGAGTATGTAATGGTGTAAATTGTTATATTATGTAAGAGTGAATTAGAGAATACCATTGACTTGGGTGACTTGAGTGCACCAAATTAATCTTATAAATTAGTGTGTGACTTAATATGGAGTTTAAGATGATGATCAATGCATACAATAAATAGTGTGTTGATGAATGGACTTAAACATGGGAGTTATGGTGGAAGTTATGGAGTATAATGAAGCTTGTTAATAAGTGTCAATGAGAAGAATTAGAAGGTCATGAGTCACCTCTGAAAAGGATGCTCGAATGAGGCTTCCAAAGAAGGGTCACTGAATTGAACGAGCATGTGAATCAGCAACTAACAGAAGGTTGCTGGAATTAGTGCTCGAACGAGCCTACGAATGCTCGAACGAGCACGTAGCTGACAGCAAGTTGGCATTGGATTCTGTTGCGTCTCATTATGTTCTTGGATCTATATTTCATCTTGTTTGACTCTTAGCATTTAATCCATATTACTTATTGAATTAAAACACCACTATAAATAGTGAGCATATATACTCACTAAAAATAATTCCACAAAATCCCAAAAAATACCCCAAGCCAAACACTTAGCCTCATCTCTTCTCTAATTGTAATTTATCAAATTATAATAATATAAGTGATACTACACCGGAGGACATAGCAAAAATTTGGTGAACCTCGTAAATATTTTGTGTCGTTTGTTATTGCATTTTAATCTCTTACAAACATCGAGCTTATAGTTTGCGTAATTTGTTTCACAAGACTTCACATATTTCGATCTTGGTGGTATTAGTGGTTGAAACTCGTCGTTCGATCTCTAATACGTCATCGTTTTCAATTGTTATCAGAGCCAAGTTGTTATTATCGTCGTGTCGAGGTTGTATTGGCGTGTAACATTGTAACAGGGCAGATAAATTCGATAGATAATTAATATTAATGAAAATTTAATTTCGCAATATAATGCGGAAGTGTGAAAATGCCAATTTGCTAAAAACCTTAAAATTAAAAAGATGTTTATTAGAAATGATAAATATTACATAAAAAATTAGAAAATTAAAAATACAAATCGTTCATTTCAAAATTACAGAATAATTAAAGTTAAATGCGTCAAAATCATAAAATATAAAGCATATAAAAAGATCTTGCACCTAAGCCCTCGATAGCATAAATAAATTGTAGCTGCGGCCTGGATCGGAACCTGAACTAATTCCTGCAAAATACTGTCATCCATTACACGGATGGCAGCCGGTTGAACCGGTCAGCGCTTAACGCCGAGCATAACTCCCTATCCAGCTCAAAATATGGAATAATACACTACATTTACTAAATAATAATTAGAGTACGAACTTATCATTAATTGACACCAATGTATACATTTACCCTTTTTTTTTCTGTTCCATACTTTTAAGTCATTAAGATACCATTCTCAACTTTGGCAGAAGTACGTTACTGCCACTTATACAATTCGGTAATCTTAATACTTAAGCAAGTTCAGTTGATTAATACTCATAACCGTACTATGCCTCATAGCATCAATAGTAATCAAGTTCATCATTGATCAACAAGCACAAACAATATGACACCTGATATATGTAAGGGTCTGGCTAGATTAGGGCCAAAGCCCTATATCTAACTGTGGTGGGGGTCGTCACCCCGCCAATGTTTATGCTCGAGCTTCTACAGGATAGGTAGCTAACCCCCTGTCTAACACCGCATTTTACGTGCCGGCCAACACGGGCGCCGGGATTTTACATGCCGGTCCATGGTTCGACATTTCCTTACTATCAGGGTCATTCAATCAATACACAGATAATTCACACAAGTACATCACATTTTTACTACTACAAGTTGACTTTGACTTTGACCAACTTAGATGTTAACTTCCTTATTTAATTATATTCTACCTATATACCCGTCTAATTAGTTCACTATTAAAGTTTTACTCATTCATTTGTTAAATTTGTACTACTAACTTAATATTCTATAAATAGTCTTTAGATTAATTAGTATTTTCACAAGTACCTACAAATTTTTATTCTCTTGAAATAAGTTTCAATAGTCAACATTTTTAACTTTAAAACAAATAAATATTTTAATTCTTTAACTAAAATAATTATTTTAATTATAAATCGAGTAAAATTATATTCTATGGATAAATTTTCAAAATTCAACAAATTCACCCAAAATCAATTTTCCATGTTGAAAAATAAGTAAGACTTATTAAGTTCACAAAAATGAATATTATATTTCTAAAACAAATACAAATTATAATTTATCAAAATTAATATTTCTAGTAAGAATAAAACAAGTAACACTTTATAAGCTCACAAAATCATTACTTCTTGTAATAAAACAAGTAAAAACTTATATATTCACACAAATCCATAACTCTTGTTATAAAACAAGTAAAAATTTTATTCTTTTAATATTTCCATAAAATCAAAATTTCACACAAAATTTAAAAAAATTTTATATATATAAAAAAAATATACCTTTACATCATTTCAAATAAATTTAGTCAAATAGTCAACTAAAGATATATTTTGTACTAACTAGCTATTTAATATACTAAAAGTTACTTTTTGGTATAAAATGTCATGTATTGTAGAAAACACTTTTATATAAATAACTTACAAAAATTTTATTTTTCCGAATATATCTTTTTATTAACTTGATATTTTTATTATTATCATAGTAAATTTTAATTTATTAAAAAAATTTAAAATCTTTTACACAATAACTTAAATATTTAACATAACTTTAAGGATAAGCTTTAATATAAAAGATAAAGTATACTAAGAACATCCTAAGCATAACCATACTAAAATATATGTTCATGAAATAATACGCCACTTTATAAACTAATATATTTAAGGGCTTACATAAAAATATTACCTATAATATTACCATAAACATTCTTAATATAATAACACTCCTAAATAATTCACAAACATAGTAACACTAGTCTATAACATAGATAGTACTTAATATATATCACTAGTATATAATAGTTCACTCAACTTTAATTTCTAAACTTGTTCAAATCTTATTAATTAACATACTAAAAATATTTTAGGCACAACTAAACTAAATTTAATATTAATCATAATTTTCTTAAACTAACTTCCTGCTTAACATACTCAATATATATATCATACTTTGCATATTATAAAGTAAATATAATGTAGAATGCCACATAAAGAGTAGGGTAAGAAGTTATACCATACTATCACCATGGATTAGTACTACGTACTAACTAAGAAGATTGAAAATAAGATCCTCCAAAGAATACTCCAAGCTTTAAGCTCCAAACTTCAAATGCTAGTACTTTTAAGCTCCCAAAATAAGTACCCAACTCAAAAAATAATTAATTTTTTTCTATAAGTATCCAAAATAAGGACCCAAATGATGATGATTTAAGTTAAATAAATTTTTTTTCTAAATATTCTTGAATTTCTTCAACTAATTAATTTTAGGAATTTAGTATATAATTTTATAAAATCAATTTAGAAGAAAAATGGACAAAAATCAATGAGCTTAATTCCCATAATCCCACGTCAAACTAGTGGTGGGAACATAGGTTGATTTTTTTTCCTTTTCCTTAGCCTTTTTTTTTTTTTTCCTCCCATTGTAGCCATAGACTATGTGCTTAAATAGAGTAATTCAAGGTATGGTTGATGAGATATTTTGATTATAAAAAAAATCAAATAAACATGGCCTATTTTGCTAGAATAGCCTCTAGATAAAGAGAGTATGGTGTTGGGATTTTCTTTTGTCCAATTTGGTTTACTTGCATAAGTAAACAAAATTAAAATATTGGATAGGTTTTGACTTATTTGTTTTAGGTAGTTAGGATGTTTAGGTGTAAAAACAAGCTTAAAAGTGTAATTAAATTTAGTATTATAATTATACTAGTTTTAAAATAGTTTAAGTGAAAGTATTAAAGTCGTTAAAATAGTTGTTAACAGAATTAATTAGGAATTAAGCATCTGAAACGTAAAGCTTTAGTAAACTGTAAGTTAATTAAATAATTTTAAAATTTTCGAAGTGTATAAATTAGTAACTAAAACTTTTGGGTTCATAAAAATAATACTTAGAAACTAAAAAAATATAGTTTCATATATTTAAATTATTAATTTAAGAAATCACACATGTAAAAGGAAATAATTAATAAGAATTCGAATATTAAGTCGGATATTAAATAGATTTAGAGTCTAATAAGATATAATTTTGAAATTAATTCGGAAATTGTAATTAGTTGAAATAAGATTTAGGCATTTAGTAAAGTCTAATGAGTTCAATAATCAGAACTAGGAATTAAATTGAATGAATTAAGAATTAGTCGGAAATGATTAAGATTAGAAATTTTGAGTCTGTTACAACTCTTCCCCCCTTAAGATAGTTTCGTCCCGAAACTTGAACTTACTGAAAAGGTCAGGGTACCGCTCTCTCATGTTGGTCTCTTTCTCTCAAGTAGGTTTCTCTACTTCATGATTTATCCATAGAACCTTAAATAACATTCCTTGAATTTCTCAAATCCTTGACTAGTGTATCCAAAATCCCAATAGGCCTATCTTCGTTGGCTAAAGACTCATACATTTGAAGGGTTTTATGGGCTAGAATATGCGATGGATCCTGATTATATTCCTCAAATGGGGTATATGATACAAATTATGAGCTAAGGTAATGCCAACTCATAAGCAAGTTCTTCAACCCTCCTTAGAATCTTAAAAAAAATTCAATGAGTTTCGGACTCGCTTTTCCTTTTTTTTTTTTCTTAACTCAAAAGCATTAGTCTCATTTCCCTCAACTCTATTGACTAACTCAATAATCTCTGGATCCTCAAGTTGCGCCTCAATAATGATTGAACAAAGTTTGTTTGCACAGTCATTGCTCCTAAATACCGTCCAACCTTTTGTTAGCTACCAATCTCTAATCCCAAACCCTGCATTTCACAGTAAAAATCCCAAGGTACGGATAACAATGGCATTTACGCACACTCTTGGTCTTCTCCTTAAAATATAAGTTATCTCATTCATCTGGGTGATATACAATTTAAAGATCATAATCCTTATAATAACCTTAAGTCATCGCCTTTGACGCATATTAATTTCTTGTTGTAAAAAAAAACCTCAAATTCTAATAAACGATGTAGATTTTACAAATTAACCCATACAAATAACGCCTCCACATCTTCAAAGCAAACATCACTATGGCAAGTTCAATATCGTGCACTGGGTAATTCACCTCATGTGGTCTTAACTTCCTCGATGCATAAGATATGACCTTTCCTTCTTGCATATGTACACAACCCACAATAGACCTCAAATGGTTTGCTACAGTCAGGCATTCTTAAAACAAAAGCAGTAGTAAGTTTCTTCTTTAATTCCTCAAAATCAATCATAAATCTGCCATTTCATTAAAATTAAATTTCTTTCCTCAGCAACTCAAATATGGGACGAGTAACCTTAAAGAAATTCTTAACACATTTTCTTTATTAAACGACTTATAACCTAAGGCTTAAGACTTCAGTTCAATCGACTAATCTGTTAATGTCTTATTCTTCTCTAAATCCATAGAAATTCCGTCCTTTAGACATAATGTGACCCAAAAAGCAATTTCTCAAGCCAAAACCTACACTATAAAAAAAATAATTTCTCTTTCCTTAAAAGTTCTAAAACAACCCTCAAACGTTCCTCAAGTTAATTACTCCTTGTTCCTCGAATACACGAATACAACCACACTCTTATCCAAATAAGAACAAAAAAATCTCTGCGTCAAATTTATAAACGGTGTTTACATATTTGTCAACCCTAATGACATCATCAAAACTCATAATGTTCGTAATTGGTCTAGAACATAGTCTTAGGAATATCCTCCTTGACTATCCTTAATTGATGATACCTAGACATCAAATAAATCTTAGAAAACACTTAAGGCCTAGCTTCTAACTTGTCAAAAACATAATCTACCCTAGACAAGGGTAACAATTCTTGATGGTAATATAATTAACTCCTTATAGTCAATGCACAACCAATCGTTCCATTCTTCTTCCTCAATAAAGCAGGTGCTCCCTAGGGTGACATACTTGGTCGGATAAACCTATCTCTAATAAGTCATTTAGTTGCTTTATCAATTTGATTAGCTCAGCAGGGGCATAATAGTACGTAGTCTTAGAATTCTGGGTAACATCAAGAATCAGATACATATGGAAATTTCTCCTCAGTGGGAAACTAGTTAAATTCTCTAAAAAGAATCAGGGTATTCACTCACAGCTGGGATTTCCTAAAGACTTAACTTGGTTTTCTCCTCACTATTAGAAATAAAACACATGTATCCCTAATCTCCATACTTTATCATCTCAATGGCTTAACCGACATAACTAATTTAAACAAGCAACACAAAAGTCTTCTTAATCAAGCACTCTTCTCTTAGAGTCTTAAGTTGAACAAATTTCTCCTAACTTAAAGTATCCTCATAATAACATCCCTACCAATCCATACCTAGAATAAAATTACATGTGCCCAATTCAAACACTATTAAATAAATAGGAAAATGGTGGTCCGAAATCTCAAGAGGGAAGTTAGGATAATTACGATCGCATATGAATTGTGAACCGTCAGCCAATATTATTAGAGGATTCAATTTTTAAGGTTTGAGAGAGATAGAGAAATTATGAAAAAAAAACAGAGGTAGAGATAAAAGGTCGATCAATTTTGGAATCAAAAGGAATAGTCGTGGATAAATTTCCTATGAGAAATTGACTAGAAATAATTAACTTTACCTTTAAACTATTGATTTTTGCCAAACTTTTCTCTATCTCTACGATCCTACACTCTTGAGTGGATGGGGATGTTATCGTCTCTCTCCATCCCAAGTGAAATTTAAATATATGATCAATATCACATTAATATGATTCTAACAGGTAATTTACACATAGTCACAAAAGCACGTAGAAAAAAAAAATCTCTCTTTTATTTTTTTTTTTAAAAAAAGTATTAGAAAAATCATTTGAAAATCTTCTCTTTTTTTTTAACAAAAAAAAAAATGTCGGCTATCGAGAACATCTTTATGCGTTAAAACAAAAAGTTTCGCAATTCGAGTAAATTTAGCTCTGATACCACTTGTAACAGGGCAGATAAATTCGATAGATAATTAATATTAATGAAAATTTAATTTCGCAATATAATGCGGAAGTGTGAAAATGCCAATTTGCTAAAAACCTTAAAATTAAAAAGATGTTTATTAGAAATGATAAATATTACATAAAAAATTAGAAAATTAAAAATACAAATCGTTCATTTCAAAATTACAGAATAATTAAAGTTAAATGCGTCAAAATCATAAAATATAAAGCATATAAAAAGATCTTGCACCTAAGCCCTCGATAGCATAAATAAATTGTAGCTGCGGCCTGGATCGGAACCTGAACTAATTCCTGCAAAATACTGTCATCCATTACACGGATGGCAGCCGGTTGAACCGGTCAGCGCTTAACGCCGAGCATAACTCCCTATCCAGCTCAAAATATGGAATAATACACTACATTTACTAAATAATAATTAGAGTACGAACTTATCATTAATTGACACCAATGTATACATTTACCCTTTTTTTTTCTGTTCCATACTTTTAAGTCATTAAGATACCATTCTCAACTTTGGCAGAAGTACGTTACTGCCACTTATACAATTCGGTAATCTTAATACTTAAGCAAGTTCAGTTGATTAATACTCATAACCGTACTATGCCTCATAGCATCAATAGTAATCAAGTTCATCATTGATCAACAAGCACAAACAATATGACACCTGATATATGTAAGGGTCTGGCTAGATTAGGGCCAAAGCCCTATATCTAACTGTGGTGGGGGTCGTCACCCCGCCAATGTTTATGCTCGAGCTTCTACAGGATAGGTAGCTAACCCCCTGTCTAACACCGCATTTTACGTGCCGGCCAACACGGGCGCCGGGATTTTACATGCCGGTCCATGGTTCGACATTTCCTTACTATCAGGGTCATTCAATCAATACACAGATAATTCACACAAGTACATCACATTTTTACTACTACAAGTTGACTTTGACTTTGACCAACTTAGATGTTAACTTCCTTATTTAATTATATTCTACCTATATACCCGTCTAATTAGTTCACTATTAAAGTTTTACTCATTCATTTGTTAAATTTGTACTACTAACTTAATATTCTATAAATAGTCTTTAGATTAATTAGTATTTTCACAAGTACCTACAAATTTTTATTCTCTTGAAATAAGTTTCAATAGTCAACATTTTTAACTTTAAAACAAATAAATATTTTAATTCTTTAACTAAAATAATTATTTTAATTATAAATCGAGTAAAATTATATTCTATGGATAAATTTTCAAAATTCAACAAATTCACCCAAAATCAATTTTCCATGTTGAAAAATAAGTAAGACTTATTAAGTTCACAAAAATGAATATTATATTTCTAAAACAAATACAAATTATAATTTATCAAAATTAATATTTCTAGTAAGAATAAAACAAGTAACACTTTATAAGCTCACAAAATCATTACTTCTTGTAATAAAACAAGTAAAAACTTATATATTCACACAAATCCATAACTCTTGTTATAAAACAAGTAAAAATTTTATTCTTTTAATATTTCCATAAAATCAAAATTTCACACAAAATTTAAAAAAATTTTATATATATAAAAAAAATATACCTTTACATCATTTCAAATAAATTTAGTCAAATAGTCAACTAAAGATATATTTTGTACTAACTAGCTATTTAATATACTAAAAGTTACTTTTTGGTATAAAATGTCATGTATTGTAGAAAACACTTTTATATAAATAACTTACAAAAATTTTATTTTTCCGAATATATCTTTTTATTAACTTGATATTTTTATTATTATCATAGTAAATTTTAATTTATTAAAAAAATTTAAAATCTTTTACACAATAACTTAAATATTTAACATAACTTTAAGGATAAGCTTTAATATAAAAGATAAAGTATACTAAGAACATCCTAAGCATAACCATACTAAAATATATGTTCATGAAATAATACGCCACTTTATAAACTAATATATTTAAGGGCTTACATAAAAATATTACCTATAATATTACCATAAACATTCTTAATATAATAACACTCCTAAATAATTCACAAACATAGTAACACTAGTCTATAACATAGATAGTACTTAATATATATCACTAGTATATAATAGTTCACTCAACTTTAATTTCTAAACTTGTTCAAATCTTATTAATTAACATACTAAAAATATTTTAGGCACAACTAAACTAAATTTAATATTAATCATAATTTTCTTAAACTAACTTCCTGCTTAACATACTCAATATATATATCATACTTTGCATATTATAAAGTAAATATAATGTAGAATGCCACATAAAGAGTAGGGTAAGAAGTTATACCATACTATCACCATGGATTAGTACTACGTACTAACTAAGAAGATTGAAAATAAGATCCTCCAAAGAATACTCCAAGCTTTAAGCTCCAAACTTCAAATGCTAGTACTTTTAAGCTCCCAAAATAAGTACCCAACTCAAAAAATAATTAATTTTTTTCTATAAGTATCCAAAATAAGGACCCAAATGATGATGATTTAAGTTAAATAAATTTTTTTTCTAAATATTCTTGAATTTCTTCAACTAATTAATTTTAGGAATTTAGTATATAATTTTATAAAATCAATTTAGAAGAAAAATGGACAAAAATCAATGAGCTTAATTCCCATAATCCCACGTCAAACTAGTGGTGGGAACATAGGTTGATTTTTTTTCCTTTTCCTTAGCCTTTTTTTTTTTTTTCCTCCCATTGTAGCCATAGACTATGTGCTTAAATAGAGTAATTCAAGGTATGGTTGATGAGATATTTTGATTATAAAAAAAATCAAATAAACATGGCCTATTTTGCTAGAATAGCCTCTAGATAAAGAGAGTATGGTGTTGGGATTTTCTTTTGTCCAATTTGGTTTACTTGCATAAGTAAACAAAATTAAAATATTGGATAGGTTTTGACTTATTTGTTTTAGGTAGTTAGGATGTTTAGGTGTAAAAACAAGCTTAAAAGTGTAATTAAATTTAGTATTATAATTATACTAGTTTTAAAATAGTTTAAGTGAAAGTATTAAAGTCGTTAAAATAGTTGTTAACAGAATTAATTAGGAATTAAGCATCTGAAACGTAAAGCTTTAGTAAACTGTAAGTTAATTAAATAATTTTAAAATTTTCGAAGTGTATAAATTAGTAACTAAAACTTTTGGGTTCATAAAAATAATACTTAGAAACTAAAAAAATATAGTTTCATATATTTAAATTATTAATTTAAGAAATCACACATGTAAAAGGAAATAATTAATAAGAATTCGAATATTAAGTCGGATATTAAATAGATTTAGAGTCTAATAAGATATAATTTTGAAATTAATTCGGAAATTGTAATTAGTTGAAATAAGATTTAGGCATTTAGTAAAGTCTAATGAGTTCAATAATCAGAACTAGGAATTAAATTGAATGAATTAAGAATTAGTCGGAAATGATTAAGATTAGAAATTTTGAGTCTGTTACAAACATGGCAACCATGAAAGTCGATATTGAAAAGTTTGATAGGAGTGTGAACTTTGGCTTATGGCAAGTCAAAATGAAGGCAATTTTTATACAAAATGGAATGCATAAAGCACTTAACGGTAAAGAGAAGATGCCCGAAGGTACAAGTGAGGCAAGATGGGAAGAAATGGATGCGAAGGCTCTTTCCGCCATACAACTTTGTCTCTCTAATGAAGTTTTGAAAGAAGTTGAAAAGGAGGAAGCTTCCAAAGGCATTTGGGATAAATTGGAATCACTCTTCATAAAAAAGATTGTTACAAATCGACTTTTATTAAAGGGTCATTTGTTAGATCTCCTATTGCAAGAAGGAAAGCCGATGAAACCGCACCTTGATGAATTTTACTCAATAGTTATGGATTTGCAAAATATTGATGTTAAAGTGGATGATGAGGATTTGGCCATCTTATTGTTGGTTTCACTACCACCTTCGTTTAAGCACTTTAGGGAAACCTTATTATATGGAAGAAACACGTTGAGTAGTGAGGATGTTAGAAAGGTCTTAACTCAAAAACACCTTAAGGATTCTCAATTTGCTCAAAAGAAATCCAAAGATTCCAATGATGCTTTGTTTGTGAAGGATGCGGGTAGGAATAAAAGGGGCATAACTTGCAACTTTTGTAAGAAGAAAGGCCACCTCAACTTTCAAGAAAGATTATGGAAATTGAAAGTCAAACAATCCAATGAAAGCAAGTCCAATAAAGCTATCGCCGCCGAAGCTAGTTATGTTGAAGGTGAGTTATATGATGTTGGTGCTCTCGTTGTTACAAATGAATACAAGGCTGGTGACTCATGGATTTTGGATTTGGGATGTTCAAGACACATGACTTTTAACTTAAATTTCTTCTCAACTTATCAAAAGGTTGATGGAGGGAAAGTCACTATGGGCAATGAGACTATTTTTCTGATAGTTGGTATTAGAGATGTTAAAATTGTCATGTTTGATGGTGTATAAAGAA
Organism: Amaranthus palmeri; assembly: GCA_019776075.1. Taxonomy (NCBI): domain Eukaryota; kingdom Viridiplantae; phylum Streptophyta; class Magnoliopsida; order Caryophyllales; family Amaranthaceae; genus Amaranthus; species Amaranthus palmeri. The sequence continues at coordinate 97,919 of JAAKBH010000341.1, read as the reverse complement.
CATTGACTGGAGTCCTTCATGTTCCATGTTTGAATAAAAACTTAATTTCCCTCAGTATTTTGGATAAATAAGATTATCGATGCATTGGTGAAGGTGGAGTTTTGAAGGTTGGCAAGGGTCCTAAGTTGATCATGAAAGGATCCATAAATGATGGCTTTTATATGCTTGTGGGTTCGACCTTAATTAGTTCGGATTGTGTGTCCACTACTTCAACCAAGCATAAAAATGATGATCATGTTACTTCTTTAAACGACGAATGTTCGAGAATAATTCCAACATACTCCAATGAGTCCATGGGATATGTGGACTTGATTGGTAATTGATTTTTTTCATTCTTTTGGGAGCCCTTTGAGGGCATTTTTATGCATGTGTTATGTTAAGCACATGTGTTGTTTTTATTTATGTTTTAATTTGAGTATGTAATGATGTAAGTTATTATATTATGTAAGAGTGAATTAGAGAATTCCATTGACTTGGGTGAACTCAAGTCAAGGTGGAGATTGTTATGATTTATTGGTGTGACTTGAGTGCACCAAATTAATCTTGTAAATTAGTGTATGAAGAAAACTCATGGGTAAAATAAGTATGTGACTTAATATGGAGTTTAAGATGATGATCAATACATACAATAAATGGTGTGTTGATAAATGGACTTAAACATGGATGTTATGGTGGAAGTTATGGAGTATAATGAAGCTTGTTAATGAGTGTGAATGAGAAGAATTGGAAGGTCATGAGTTACCTTTGAAAAGGATGCTCGAACGAGGCTTCCAAAGAAGGGTCACTGAATTGAACGAGCATGTGAATCAGCAACTAACAGAAGTTTGCTGGAATTAGTGCTCGAACGAGCCTAAGAATTCTCGAACGAGCACGTAGCTGACAGCAGGTTGGCATTGGATTCTGTTCTTTCCCATTATTTTCTTGGAGCTATATTTCATCTTGTTTGGCTCTTAGCATTTAATCCATATTACTTATTGAATTAAGACACCACTATAAATAGTGAGCATATATACTCACTAAAAATAAATCCACAAAATATATATCCCAAGGCAAACACTTAGCTTCATTTCTTCTCTAATTGTAATTTCTCAAATTATAATAATATATGAGATACTACAACGGAGGACGTAGCCAAAATTTGGTGAACATCGTAAATATTTTGTGTCGTTTATTATTGCATTTTTTATCTCTTACAAACATCGAGTTTATAGTTTCCGTAATTTGTTTCACAAGACTTCACATATTTCGATCATGGTGGTATTAGTGGTTGAAACTCGTCGTTCGATCTCTAATATGTCATCGTTTTCAGTTATTTTCCAACTATCCCAAGTATAAATAGACGGGACTTTCCCAAGGTTAATAGATCCACCGTTAGCAATGTACACTCACTATTAAAGGTGTGGAGCAAATACCACTCTTGCACAAGTGAATATAAAAAGAGATAAATTGAGAATTGTGTGTTTCCAAAAGATGAAACACTTATTCATTAAAGGTGTGGAGCAAATATCACTCTTACACAAGTGAATAGAAAAAGAGATTGAATTGAGATTTGTGTGTTTCCAAAAGATGAAACACCAACTATTTATAGACACCTTCCAACAACTTAATTCAACCATCATAAACTTTGTCAACGAAAATAAATATATTTTATTAAAATTAAAAAACTTCATGAATGAAAGTATAGTTGTTGGAAAAAGCTTTAAAATGGTCATTTATCAACAGAAGTTGTTGCGGCTACTATTATTACTCTTTGAATTGATTTAGGAGAGACTAGATAAGTGTTAGTATCATAATCAAGATCGAAAATGAGGGGAAAGTTTGAATAGGCAGAAAAAGGGAAATTGAGATTAGAAATAGCAGAGGAGCCTTTAAGACATAAGAGTGCAGCATCACGTTCAACTGCGTAATTATGAAGTTCAACATGAACCTAACCAGATTTTAGTATTTTGATTTGGTGTCGCATTTCTTGATTATTAGAGATTTTCAATCAATTTGGAATAGAAGATAAAAGATTTATTTAGTTTATATTTAATTTAGTTGTATTTTTTTGCAAAATTTTCCACCGTTTGAGGTGTAATACGTATATCGTATGCTTTTGATTGTTTTTACAACTAAAGTAAGCACAAACCTTTTTTTTTTTGTAGGTTTTTTAACTTTTCATCTACCAAAGATGAAATGCGGAAGAAAACTTGTCCAATACTCTCCAAGATATTTATTGAGATTTGAGTTCATATATATATATTGATAAACCTCAATACAAAGTATATTATAGAAACTTTTTAATTTTTATGTGAGATGGTTCATGGATATTATCTTGTAATGATTATTAATATATTTTTATAATTGAACATATTTATTAGGCCCAATTCGTCACATAATCTCACCGTGGCCCACTCGAGGGGTCACGGGACACCCGTGGGCTCGGGCCCACAAACCCACGGGTCAAGAGCGTTGACTTGCACATACACTCGGTGAGGTTCATTGTTTCCCAAAACCATATGGCAATAGAAGGATTAGCTCACCAAGTATATATGCAAGTCCACAACCCACTTTTTTATCGATGTGGGATCTTGTCTCACATGTGAAGTATTTCAAACAATATTGTCCATGTTAATTTGCACCACATATAATAAAAAATTGTAAATTACTTTTTAGGTTTAAATATATGTTAATCATAATCTTTTGGTGGATGAATAAGTTATGGCTTGATGCTTAATGTGGGAAAAATGTATATTGCCCTTTAATAAAAAAAAAGTACCCAAGCAAACTAGGTAAAGGACTTTTAGACACTTTTAGATGCCACAAGTCTAAACTATTATGGTGGGATTTTAGTGTTTTTGATGCTCTAACACGTCTAAAATTATTCATTTTTAGACACTTTAAAGTGCCTAAAAACACAACTATTTGACGCTTTTAAGTGTCTAAAATTATCTATTATAGATGCTTGGATGTACTTTTGAGAAGCTTTTGTTTGTCAAATATGACTTGAAAAAACATTTAAAAGTGAGGTGCTGCACAAATATGACTTGAAAACACATGAAAAGTCTTGCAATAAAAATGCGTGTAAAAGCAACATATTTTAAACAAAATAAACATCTAAACAATTTGTGACATACGTTTTATAGACGGTTTTAATAGCATCTAAAAAATATTTTAAGATTCAAAAAAGCGTCTAAAGGCTATGCACAAATATGTCTAAAAACCATATTTTTTTTTGTAATAAAATGTTGTTATAACTCAAATACAATATGTGACTTTTCATATTCCATTCACATGCCGTTTTGTTTTTTAAATTCAGCAGAAGTTTTTGTTTTTTATAAACATAACTTAGATTTGGGCTAGGCTTTTGAGAGCCATCTTTCTAGTAACAGTCTCTCAAGCGACCAGCTGAATAAATTTAGGTTAAAAATTACACGAACTATAATGGCACAAAGCTTTAATTAAAATTCAATATATAGATTATAGATCATCTTACACACAAGAGAATTTCTCCTGAAAAATGATAGTATATAGTACATACACTATATACTACATACAAAATACTTTATTTTTTCTATAATTTTGTTAAAAATACATCTTACACGATCTACACTTATTGTTTGGGAACAATTATTTCATTTGAAAATTTAAAATTTGTTCAAATTTATTTTTTTGGCAAATCAAAAATTTTTAAATTTGGATCATATTCCACCATGGTTTTTAAAGTAGTTAAAGTTAAAAATTTTAGAATGACAATTCATACTGTCATTCTCAAATTTTTCTTTTATGATTTTATAATTAAAATCCGATTTAAAAAGAAATACTTATTCCCAAACATTACATTACATAAGATTATGATTTATGATTTGTATATATAATATTCTACATTCATAGTTCAACCTTGACAGCCTTCACGGCTATTATTTTAACATTACATAAGATTATTTTTCAAGGTTTGACTTTCATTTATCAGCATCCATTATAACACTTAGGAGGAGAATAAGTTGGATATCCTTGAGAATACGAAGGTACAGCTGTATAAGTTTCTTCTGCGAAATATAATCGATTATCCAAGTAGTTAGTGACATTAATTAATATAATTATGTGTTAATACAGTTCATCAATTATTAATATTGTGCATTCATACAAAATTAAAGGTATAAATAAACACGTAGTAGTTCTGAGGTTTTGGATTTTTTATTTGGTAACAAAAACTTTTAAAAACTTTACGCGGTAACCCTGTGAATTACGTAAATGTTCCACCGTGACCTTTTTGCACACAAAAAAAAGCAGTTGTAGACCTATTTATGTAATTCATCATTCAAATATCATCAGTTTCAACCTTTTTCCCTAAAACATAAACTCCAACTCTACCATCTTTCATCCAAGTCATATTTTTTCCCCAAATTCAAAGATGGTAGAGTTAGGATTTTTATTTTAAGGAAAAAGGTTGAAACTGATAGTATTTGAAGTGGTGAGTCACATAATTAGGCGTACAACAATTTTAAAGCTTCAAAATTAACGTTTTAGTAACGTTTTATGTGCAAAAAGGTCGCGGTAGAACAATTTGGCAAACCATAAACCTCATAGTTACCGCGTAAATATTTTAAAAGTTTTAATTACCACATAAAAAATCCAAAATCAAACCTGAGAATTACCACGTGGAAATTTCCCATAAACTAATAAACTAATAACTATAAAAGAAAGTAGAAACTCACGGGTTAATCGACGAGTGGCAGTGACCTTATTAGGCATAAAGGAAATGAGAAGAACCAACAAAGTAATGCAAACAAGAAAACAATAGGCTTTTGTGGAGGCCATTTTATGCTTACAAGTTTGTGTAAGAAAAGAATTTACTAGTAATTGTTTCCTTTAAACTTTACACTCGAACATTATTTTATAGGCAATTTAGAATTTGTAGGTCCAACTAATACTTTTTAAATTAAGCTTTTTTTATAAAAAAATTGTCATGGTTGACTATTAAATTTAAACTAATAAATCGATTAAATTCACATTGAAACGATGTAACATCACATATAATTATGTTTTAACTTATAGAATAGATATAATATAAAAATAAAGTGATACTCCCTCCGTCCCATTCTTATTGTCCATTTTCATGTGGACACGCAAATTAAGAAAAATGGTAGTGGGGTATTTTAAGTGATTATAATAATTGTAAAAGTGATAGTTGAGGTATTTAAGTGATTATAATAATTGAAAAGGTGGTATGTGGGGTATTTTAAATAAAATAAGTTAGGGTGGTTGGGGGTATTTAGGTAAAAAATCTTTGCCAAAAATAGAAAGTGGACAATTAGAGTGAAGTAACCAAATATGGAAAAGTGGACAATAAGAAAGGGATGGAGGGAGTATTATTGATTAATAGTGCAAATACATTTGAGTGAAACTAATTAAAAAAAAGCAGAGGAAATATTATGTAGAGTAATCAAAAAAAATGGTTGAGACTATCTCACATGTGAGACGTATTTTATTGTGCAAGTTCGATTTTTATTTTTCATCAATTTTAAGGCTTAAAAGACAAATTATAAGAGTTAAACTACCAATTTCATGGCTTTGGAATTGTCATTTTAAATCATTGCATTTGACAATTTCAAAACTTAAAGGTAAATTCCAAATCTTTCAAGAATTCAAAGGCTTTAGGATCGATATTTTAGCCACTGAATTCGTCAATCTCAAGACACTACAACAAATTTAGTTTTTTGCGACATTTAATTTAGTGGCATTAAAAAAATGTCACTAATTCATATTTTTAGTATAATAATTATTAGTTTTATTTTAAGTTCCACCGTAAAGTAATTTAGCGATACTTAATTTGGTCTTTAGTGGCATATGTAATTGTCACTATAGTCTATAATGACATTTGTGAGAAATGTCGCTAGATCCTATGTCGCTAAAAACTTTAATGTGACTTTTTTATATGCTGCTAAAGGGTCTAATAAATGTCACTTAATCCTATAAGAAACTTAAAATAGCGACATTTAAATTAAATTTCATTAAATATATCCTACTAAAAACAAATTATGTTATTGTAGTGAAATTAAAAAACCATTTTTAATACTGCAAAGATTAAGAGAATACACCACAAATAACTTAAATAACGCTTTAAAAGAGATTGCCAAATTTTTTAATTCAGTCTTTTATTTTCACTTTGTAACATTTCAATTTTAAATAGTATCCCTAGTAGAAATTCATAATTAATTACTTTGATTTGTGAATTACCATAAAATACAAAATAAATACCAATAAAGTAAACAAAACAAAAACTAATAAATTAAAATCTAAAAGTTTTATCCAATAAAATTCTTCCATATAAAGATGATTTGCAAATATATTATACATTACTGTTATTTACACGTATTCCTATCGTTCTCTTTAATTCTTTCTTATTGAAAGAGGAGGCCTTGGAACTCTTAGGTTGAACAATGGAGGAAGAGGAAGTGTAAAAGAGTGAAAGAAAAAAAGAGTATGAACAAAGATGCAAGAGAACACACACAAGTATGAGGTATCTTATGATACCTCCCCCTCAAAAATGGTTTTTTATCATTAATGATTCAACAATACATCAATGACTCAACCCTAACACTTGAGAACAACTTCTCAAGCTTGTGATACCATTCAACAATGGAAGACACCCACAAAACTAGTACAAGAAGAAAAAAGCTCTCTTGGTGTTAAACCCTAACTCTCTCTTGATGTATTAGCTCTCTCTTACATCTAATGTAGCTCTAAGGACCCTTATATAGCCCTAAAACTAATTAGACAACCCTAGGATAAAAGGGCTTAAAGCCCAAACAAACCGCAAGTAAAACAGAAGCACACGCGTGAAACAGGACCCCAGCCGCTCGACCGAGCGTGGGTGCACCAGGTCGAGTGGGTCTTCAGAACTCTCTAGATTGAGGCTGCCTGCTGGCTCGATCGAGCCCACTATGCTCGAGTGGTCGAGCCTTCACCTAGAGCTGCTGCTTTGCTTTTACTTGGCTCCTTGATCATGAAATCTTCTCCAAAAGTATATCCATGATCAAGACATCCCATCCTCAATTCATCATCATCATTCGTCACTTCATCAAGTGACTCGTTCTTCGTCGCACCCTTACCACGGCACCCCGAAGACCCTCCACTTGAGTGAGATTTGGGTCTTACTCTAACAATCTCCCCCTCAAGCCCAAATCTCACATCATCAACTTGTGACACCACTCTTGGTGTCCCAACCAACACATCAACATAGGATTTGGGTCTTGGCTCCTCAAGACCAAACCCATCACTAACCAACTTTGTGCACCACCCATCCTTGTGGTCACCATCAAAAAAAGTCACTCTCCTTAGTGACTTAGGACTTGCACCCCTCTCAACATGATGCAATCCTCCACTCTTTAGCAACACATGGCCATTGTTGTTGCCCATAACACCCTTCAAGTGCACCAAGCACCCCTTTGTCACCTTCAAGACTCCATCACCTTGAGTCTTCATGGTGTACCCAATCCTCTCTAATCTCCTCATTGAGATTAGATTACTCACCATCTTGGGAATGTACCTCACATCCCTAAGCTTCTTCACAATGCCATTGTGCATCCTCAAATGCACCTCTCCAATGGCCTCAACAACAACTTGCTCACCACTAGGCAAGCTTACCCTCTCACGCTCACAAGCCATCATCCTTGTAAATAAGCTCTTGTCTCTACAAATGTGATATGGGTGTACGGAGTCAAACACCCAATCACCTTCATCATCACCTTTGGCCACTAGCACATGACCAACCTCATCATCACCTTTAGTCTTCTTCTCAAGACCCTCATCAAGGTTTGGGAGCACCTTCTCTACAACCCCTTTCAACAAAGGTGTTGCTTTTTTCACCTTCTCAAGTGGAAGAACCCTCTTCTTCCCTTTGAGCTTCTCACCATCACCAACCACCATTGTTGGCTTCTCCATTTCCTTCAAAAGCTTCAAGCTTTTAAGGTCTTTCTTCAACCTATTGCAAGTATATTGAATATGGCCTCTCTTGTGGCAATGGAAGCACACTTTATCACCATAATCAACCCTTGCCTTCTTGACCCCGGTTTTCCCCTTTGATAGATTTCCCTTGATGACCTTCCCATCTCTCATAGATGAAGCATCATCAACCTTCATATCAACCCCCATGGATGATACTTTCTCAACAAAGCTACTACCTTTAGTAGCTCCCTCAAGTTTTTCAACTCTCAATAACAAAGATTCTATCACTAACCTTTGCTCTACCACCATTGTTAATAAGCTTTCCTTTTCTCTTGAAAACTCCATTAGCAATCTCTCCATCTCTTGAATACCCACTGTTTTTCTCTCACCCAAAGTTTCAACAAACCCTAATGGCTTCAACAAACCATCCAAACACTTCTCTACTTCTACCATCTTTCTTCTACCTATCTCTAAGCCTTCTCCCACTCAATACCCCAAGGAAATAACACCAAGCTCTGATACCAATTGAAAGAGGAGGCCTTGGACCTCTTAGGTTGAACAATGGAGGAAGAAGAGAAGTGTAAAAGGGTTAGAAAAACAGAGCAATAACAAAGATGCAAGAAGACACAAAATATATGAGGTATCTTATGATACCTCCCCCTCAAAAATGGTTTCTTATCATTAATGATTCAACAATACATCAATGACTCAACCCTAACACTTGAGAACAACCTCTCAAGCTTGTGTTTCCATTCAACAATGGAAGACACCCACAAAACTAGTACAAGAAGAAGAAAGCTCTCTTGGTCTTAAACCCTAACTCTCTCTTGATGTATTAGCTCTCTCTTACATCTAATGTAGCTCTAAGGACCCTTATATAGCCCTAAAACTAATTAGATAACCCTAGGATAAAAGGGCTTAAAGCCCAAACAAACCGCAAGTAAAACAGAAGCACACGCGTGAAACAGGACCCCAGCCGCTCGACCGAGCGTGGGTGCTCGACCAGGTCGAGCGGGTCTTCAGAACTCTCTGGATTGAGGCTGCCTGCTGGCTCGATCGAGCCCACTATGCTCGAGTGGTCGAGCCTTCACCTAGAGCTGCTGCTTTGCTTTTACTTGGCTCCTTGATCATGAAATCTTCTCCACAAGTATATCCATGATCAAGTCATCCCATCCTCAATTCATCATCATCATTCGTCACTTCATCAAGTGACTCGTTCTTCGTCGCACCCTTACCACGGCACCCCGAAGACCCTCCACATGAGTGAGATTTGGGTCTTGCTCTAACACTTATATATAATGTCCGATTTTCTTTCACATTTAATCATAACCACACAATTGTCAATCTAATAACTCCTATTCAGGGGCAAAGCCACACGGGGGGCTGGCGGAGGCCTGGCCCCCCTTGTCGGAAATGCGAGCCTTTTGTAGTTTCGGCTTTGGCCACCCCCCTTACTAATATGCTATATAATGTAAAAAGAGTAAAAATATAACAAAAATTACTATAGCTGAATGGTTGGAGTAATACATTTGTAATCTAAGGTTATTGGATTTAATCCTCACTTAAACAATTATTTTTATATAGATTAATAACTTTATACTGTAATGTCATTACTATTTATCTTTCATAATCTAATATTTAACTTTTTTAGTGTGTGTTTATATTTTTCTATCTTAATTTTAATAGTGTATTTTAGGAGAATTATTAGGCAAATATATAGAGCTCAAAGCACTTAATTTTTTGAAAAATAATAATTATAGAGAAGCTTCAATTCTATTTATTGTTAAATATAATAGGGATATTCCATATGGTAACCCTGAGGTTTTGGGTTTTCCACGTGGTAACCAAAACTTTTAAAAAATCCACATGGTAACCCTAAGGTTTACCAAATTGTTCTTTCATGACCTTTTTGCACATGAAATGTTAGCAAAACGTTAAGAAGCATTAATTTCGAAGCTTTAAGGTTGTTGTACGCCTATATATGCGACTCACCATTTTAAATGCCATTAGTCTCAACCATTTTCCCCAAAATATAAACCCAAACTCTACCATATTTGGATTCGGGGAAAAAATATGATTTGGATGAAAAATGGTAGATTTGAGGGTTATATTTTGGGGAAAAAGGTTCAAACTAATGACACTTCGAATGGTGAGTCGCATAAATATGCATACAACAGCCATAAAGCTTCAAAATTAACGTTTGCTAACGTTTTTATGTGCATAAAGGTCATGATGGAACATTTACGTAAACCTCGGGGTTACCACGTGGATTTTTTAAAAGTTTTGGTTACCACGTGGAAAACCCAAAACCTCAGGGTTACCACGTGGAATTTCCCAATATAATATTTGCAATGATTCAAGTTCATTTCAGTCTATATGATTTTAATATTTTCATAGTTTAACTAGTGTCTAATGGTGTTCTTTCGGGTCATTGTTGATTTCGGGTTAGGATTTTCGGGTGGGCTTGAAATCGGATTTCGTGTCCATATTGTTTTTACATAATAGTAAATTTTTAAAGTCGAATCTAATCGGATTTGGTTACAATGTCGTGTAAATTTCGAGCCATCTTATCTGTTTCTAACACCTCTAGTTTTTATATAGTAAAAAAAATTCTACCGCACCGACAATTTGACCCCCCCTAATTCAAAATCCTGGCTTCGCCCCTGCTCCTATTAATTTACTGATATTTTTTTTAATTGTTGATGGCGCAACTTCTCTTAAAGACGTAGGAAATACAATTTTGTCATTTTTGACTATTACTCATTCTATTTCGCTAACTAAGTTGCTTTTTTCACAATATTCAAAACCTAATTCAAGAAACTTGTCTCAAAGTTAAAATTATAAAAGTCATATTATAATTAAGTGTATAACATTATACACATCGTGACTAGCAGTACAGTTTACTTGTTCTCTCCCATATAATTTGAATCAAAAATAAATTTATTGTTTTTTAAGAAAAAAGTGAATAATAGTAATAAATAAAGGGAGATAATCAATTGTGTGGATTAAAATAAAAGAGTGTTATAATGCATGGATTAAAATAAAAGGAAATAGTGGGTCATATTCCCAAAATAATGTCTATGTGCGGGATACACCATAGTGCAAAAACGCGGGAATAAAGGCCACGATTGCGGTAAAGGAACGGTAATACGGTAATGGGTTGTCGTATCGCCAAATATCGGTCAAAAAAATGAGATTTCCCTTTAACAGGCCTAAAACGCGGTTATTTTACACCTTTACTACGCGGGAAAAATCGGAACGATTTCTCTAAAAACCTTTCCAACGTGTCTTTACCGATACATCGCAGCCCTTGTATTTGCACTATAGGATACATTGGGTAGGATGATGATGTGATGATAATTCCGAAAATGTAAATAATGCAAAAGAGGTGGGCCGTACCAAAATATAAAATACTACAAATTAAATGGGCCGAAGGAAATAACTCATATATAATCTTTGAAAAACCATGCTTGAAGTTTGTTGTAAACAAAGTGTTTGGTATGATATTTTTAATGTCAAATAAGTGACTCAATTACCATTATTGTACATTTTTTATTGGGTATAATATTAAGCTAATCTAATTTTTTTATGAAGTTTAATAAATATCTTTATTTTGTTACGAGTGGTTTAGGTGAGCTACTTATTGTCAAGTGTTTCTTTTGAATTGTTATGACTATCAAACAAGAAGGTTCTGCCTCAAAAGTCATTTACTACTTTCGTTCCAAAATATTTGTAATATTTGTTTTTCACGCAGTTAATGCACTAATTCAATTCTTAATATTTATAATAATTATGTAGAATATAAAATTATAAAAATTTGATATTAATAATCTTTAAGTCGAGACGAATCAAACAAAATCTTACTTGACTATCTTTTAACTTATAAATTACTTATTAATTACACATTAAGGGAGATAAGTACTGAATAGTGTATTTTTTTTAGGACTTTGTTTTATACGACTAGAGAGTAGACCCGATGTTATACGGTAGAAAATTTGCTGTTTTATTTCCGCGTCAAGAAAAACTGCAATGACTATGACGAATTATCTTCTGTCCTTGATTTGGAAATTGATAGTTGCTTTTGAAAAAAATATTTTATGACTGCCGGTAGCAATCTTATTGCAAAGAAAACTTTTAATTTTTAATTTATATTTTTTTGCAAAATAGATATATGATGATAAATGATAATATTGTAAGTTAACATCTATTATCTTCTATGACTATTAGAGGTGTTTACTCGGGTGATCGTGTTGGTTTCGGAAGGGTGTCATTCGGTTCGGATCGGTTATTTTCGGTTGCTCGTTACAGCGGGTCATTAGTTGCGGTTCAGTTGAAGATCTTTTATTCAAGTTATCAGGTTAGCAACAGTTCGGTGTTGGTTGAAGTTCGTGTCGGGTTGTCATCGGTTAATAATTATTTCGGTTTTTTTGAAAACAGAATTCGACTACGTATTACTAATTACTATCGATGGAGTCAATACCAAATTAAGTTGTTAATCATTTTTTTAATTGATGACAAGATTACCTTTACTTAAAGCTAAACATTTAAAATGCAAATCAATTATTGATCATTATTACTTTGTTACTTTTACTTGTTTGAGCGAAAATTAAAATTATAAAGTTCTTTCAATTTTTACTAATACGATTAAAAGTCGTTAAATAAACATTAAACATTGATAAACTCTAAATATATGCAACCATGTATTTATAAAACTTAATTTATTAAAATATCAATCACTGTATTAGATTAACTAATAAGATGATTGAATATGAGTCTCTTACATTTCTATGTTAAAAATTGGTTCAGGTTGAAAGCAATTCGATCTAAAATTTATTCGGGTTAAGTCGGTTTTAGCCAGATCGAGTTCGATTTCGACCATGATTCGGGTTAGATATGACTCAGGTCGGTCATTTTTAGGTTCGGCTAATCTCGGTTAACGGTTATGTGTTGGTTACAAAAATCGATTACAGTACGGATTCAGCTTTCCCATTTCCGGTTGTTAACCGGTTCAGGTACAACTTCGATTCGGGTATTGTCGGTTCGATAAACCTAAAAATAATATAAACACATTTTCGAGTCGGTTTACTTTCGGTTCGGGTCACTTTTGAACAACTCTAATTACAATATACAAGAAGGCTTTTTAAAAAATATTCTTCATGTTACGGGGTCAAATAATAAACTTGTAATTTATTTAGTCAAACCTTGAACACTATAACCGTAACTACCCCTTTGTTAACCACTCTTGACCACTCCCTAAATAACTCCTCTAATCACCCATAACCTCCCTAATATAACTATCTACTATCATCCACCATACCCATGATGTCTCTTATTTTGGTAACCGACTCTCATTCTACCATTATAGATACTTGTTGCATCATTAAAATAGGGGATAAAGCTTTAATATTCCTACCAATATTCCATAAATATACACCGCTCTCCTTACGATCGACATGTAACCAAATATCCCTTCATTGATCTAATCTCATCATATAATCCGTTATTCAGTTTTCATTAATTATCATATATTCATTACTTTCGGTTTCCCGATCTGACTTAAGCGTCAGAGGGGTTTTCCGGGAAACCACCCCGGGCAAGGCTAACGTTGTATTGCAGGATTTGAGGTCTCATCATCGGAATGATCAAGCATATTGTTGAATATTTAGTGTCTAATAATCCTAGATATAATCACTATGAACTACTAAAGTAGTGGGACAATATATAAGTCTGTAATATATAACTAAAGCTACTAAGAGTAGTGGGACAATACGTATTAATATACTAAGTCCAAAAGGCATTAAAAGATAGGACAAAATGAGTTAAAGGGAGAAAGCCAAGTAGCCTTACAGCCGACTCGGCTAACCCCTTTTTGGAGCCAAAGCCAACTCGGCTTTAGCTCTCTGGAAAATCTCATTTTTTGTCAGAAGGCAATCGCCGAGTCGGCGATCCTTGGGGAGGACTGACCGCCGACTCGGCGGTCTGGGGAAGAACATGACCGTTGCTTTTCTTCCCGTTTTTCTTGAGTTTAATGCTTAAGATACCCTCTTTAATCTCATTATTTCTGAGATTACTATGGGTATAATGCTCAATTATACTCATGAATGCCTAGCTTTATGACAATTGATGATTTGCTCATCAATGTGATCATGAATGGTGATGAATGCCCAAGGCTCTTCTTGTGTATACATAGAGAGATTGTGCATTAGGTTGAATATACCCTTTTCTCTGAATTTCTAAGCTTTCTTTCATTTGTTTTGTGTTAGTTAAGAGAGTAATTAACTCTTGTTCTTGCATTCCATAGCTTATAATTCTCAAACACTTTGTTATTACGTTATACATCCTAAGTACTAAGGGTGTATTGTTGTTGATTGTATCTCGTTGTGAATTTCCAAACTTCTAAACCCAAGTACCTTTGTGGGGGAAATATCACAAAAGGATAGTGAGCACACGCCTTCAACTTGTATCAAGTTTACGGGTAACGGTTGTCGTTACACAATAATCTTCTTTAATTTTATTGCTTTGTAATCATCTTGTAATTTCCATTTTGTCATCACACAAAGGGGTTTAATACAAATTCCCGATTGTTATTTGTATTGCATTATTTAGTTCCCTAATAATCTTTTTGTGATAAAATCTTCATCGATGGCAACAATGAAGGACTTTACTTCTAACTTTGCTAAGTTAGAGAAATTTGTCGACGTCGACTTTAGACGTTGGCAAAAGAAGATGATGTTTATGCTCACTACCTTGAACGTGACTTATGTGATTAGTTCACCTAAGCCGGATGAACCTAAGCTGGATGATCCGGAAACAGAGGTTCTTGAACAAAACCGAAAGCGGAGCAAATGGGATAATGATGATTTCATTTGCCGGGGACATATACTCAATGGTATGCAAGATGCCTTGTTCGACATCTACCAATACCATGACTTCGCTAAGGAGTTGTGGGGTGCTTTGGAGAATAAGTACATGGCAGAGGATGCTAGCTCCAAAAAATTCCTAGTAAGTAATTTTAATTCTTACAAAATGGTAGAAGATCGCCCTATAATAGATCAATTTCATGAATTGCAAAGTACGCATGCTAATTTAAAATTACATAAAATTGAAATTGATGAGGTGTTTCTTGTTTCAAGTATAATAGACAAATTGCCTCCTTCTTGGAGGGATGTTAGACATGCTCTTAAGTATAAAAGAGAGGAGATTACACTCTCCGATCTTGGACAACATATTATTGTCGAGTCTAGCATTCGGGTTCATGAGAACCGAAAGGATGAAAATCCTAATGTTGCTACTATCAACATGGTTGGGGAAGGGAAACCATTATCCCGTCCCGGAGATAAGAGGAAGAGGAATAACTCTTCCAAGGGCAAGGCTACTATTCCCAATACCGAAAAGGTATGTTAGGAGTGTGGTAAACCCGGGCACCGAAGGAAAAATTGCTTCGTTCTAAAGAACAAGCAAAAGAAGGCAAAGGGGAGTGGTCAAGCAAATTCAAAACAGGTCTGCTGTTGATTTTTTCGCCATTGAAGGTCTGTTGATGATTTCACGATTGTCTACGAATTGTCTACGGATTAGCTACATAGCAACAGCTTGCATCAACTCGCAGCAGCATAGGCCTCCAAATTGAGCATTCTACAGCATCATATGTTGTATCTCATAAGTTCAGTTGTATAACGTCAAGACCGTGCGAGCAGCTTGTGAAAGGATTCTGATTCAATGTCAAAATTGTAGCAGAAGCAGCAGATCATAGTTGAACACAGAGCCAGCCACAGAACCATCATTATCTCATAGCTGTAGACAGGAGCAGCAACTTGAGGCGGGTCTCAATCTCCTCACTTATTCCTTTTTCCTTTTTTATTTAAGAAAAAAAGATCAATACTTTTTCTAAAACATCAATATCAATTGATTAAAAAATTAATATATATATTTAAGAAAAAATATGCTGGAAAACATTAATAAGGTTGAGAAAACCTAAAGGCCACAAAAGCATTCACAAGACCACATTCCTAGCAGAAGTGTGAACAACATTAATAAGGTTGAGAAAACATTAATAAGGTTGAGAAAATCTACACACAATTATAAACTTTACGTATAAGAAGGTGAACAACTTCATATATCAAGTCTAATATACAATATCGGTTTGTAAAAACATACATGGCAGAAGTGTAGATTTTCACAAAATGTTAAAGTAAATTTGTCGAAATGATCAGCACGCCACATTTGTTCCTCTAACCTCTCATTTTCTTACGGGTAAACAAATGTGCAGCAAATTATTATGCAATCAAAATGTATTTTCTAGCGTAGCATACATGGAAAGGGAAAGAGGGTCAAAGGAAAAATAAAAAACCTTAATAAGCAACTTTAGTTACCTCAAGCATCAACTAAAGTTCATGACAGAGGAAATATAACACTATAACCAAAACCGTAAAGGACGGGAGGAAATTCGGGTGTTACAAACACAGTCAGAATTGGACAACCAAAGTTTATCTTAGCAAATTGCCCATCCTTCAAAAAATGTCCAAACTCCAGAGAGCCCCTTCGTTTGCCCAAAACACCCTTAAATATCCATCACCCTCAAAGTATATCTATCACCTCTTCTTCATAACTACAGAGCTTCACAAAATCAGCATTAACTCAATTCTATTACCTTTATAGATGATATTTACCCTATTATCAAATCATATATATAAACATAATAAAACTTCAATGCACACAACAATGAAAGGCATATGAAAGTTTTATAAAGCAAGTAATGAAGAAACACTGACCAGGGGTTGCATACGCTTCTTTCCAATTGGGTATTGATACGGGTTAGGAGTTGACATAGAAAATGCAGTGAACCACAGAATAAATCCCGATAGAAGATCAAGAAATGAATCCAACGTGGAAGCAATAACTGCCAAAAACTGATGCATAAACCTTAGCAATAAAAAAGAACCATATTGCATATATTTGAGATTCTGATGGCAAATGTTTTACTATTAGCTAACTTCTCTCGTTCTTCCAGCAGCAAGAAAGCAGAGAACTCACAACACTTTCGGAAGACATTTCATTTCAAAAAGAATAAAAACAACCATAAAGCTAGAAATCATGTTAGGTAGAGACCACCAATATCAATATACACACCTTTGACATCCCGGGAACAAACCCACGTTCAGCATGGGCATCCATTTCAATGAAACCCTCCAACATCTCTACTTGCTACTGATAATACTCTGCAACATCATCTTCTGACCCTGGGAATATCAAGAAGTACCAAAATAAATACAAAAACCATTGTAACACCCCGTAATTTTTATAGAATATTCAATTTTAAAATAAATCAATAATAGTCAATCTTTATTAAAATAAATTAAAATAAATTAATAATTTTATCATCATTTAGTAGTTAATCTTTAATCATAATTATACATGTGTGATAAAAGTAGATCATGATATTAAATCACATAATTAGTTGATTGACAAAAAAAAATAATAAAAAAAAATATTAATAAATCACATAATTTTTATCATCATTTTGGGAGGAATTTGGAGGGGTTTGTAACTCCCTCTTAAGTGTGTATTATGATACTTTTAAGAGGGGAGTTAGGGAAGCTTAAAGGGTGTGGTTTTTCTATAAAAACCACTCTTATGCAAGAATGTTCCACTTTTTGTCATTTGCTTTTACCTCAAAGAGTTTCTTTCTTTTTCTTTTCCCTTTTCTTAATTTCGGTTCTCACAAATTAAAAAAAAAAAAAACTTTGTGTTCATCCAAATTCCAAATCAAGGGTAAGTGAAATCTAAGAGTTCATATTAGATTTTTACTTTTAAAGTAAATTATATTTTATATTTTATATATGATGATGTCCTATGACTTCTAGGAGGATTGAATATTTTTTTTTTTTTATGTTTTATTCATATAATCCTTTAACAAAATTGATTTGTTAAAAGGGTTAAGTCAAAATTTTATAAAATCCTTCATTAATTTATATTCTTTAACAAAATTCAAATTTGATATAAGAATAAAACCTATTTTTAATATTTAAATAAATTTGTTTCATTATCAAAATTTCCCTAGCAAAATTTCAATTTGCTAGAAGAAATTTAAAGGTGTGGATTAAGTGAAATAAGTAGGTATGATTTCATAAGTTCCTTATCAGGGATTGAATTTATTTATATGTGTGATTAGAATCATATGGGCGTTTGGCTTATGATTTCTACAAAAAAAAAAAATATAATAGTTCGATTTGTGCAATGATCAAGTATTAAATTCTATTATTTGAATTTATTATTTTTAGTATGTGTTTGAATGGTTTCGTGTTCGATGGTGGATGAATTTACGTGTAAAATAGTAATTATTTGTGGTTGAAATTGTTAAGAGATTGTGTATTAAGAATTTGAATTTATGTTGTTTTACGATTCGGTTTTTATTATTTTCTTAGTTATGAATTATTAGGTGGATCTTTCTTTTCATATGAAAGAAATAATCGAAATCCGATGTTATGTTACATGGCAAGAATTCCCGGACAGCCATAACTGTCCCGGAAGTGACGCCTCACATTCCTTTAAGTAGGATATGTTTTTCGTGTTGTTTTGATTAATCGGTGTCACTACAAAAAAACACGGAGTTTTTCGACGGAAAAACATAGGTTTTTTCGACGGTTTTAAGTGTCGAAAAATATTTTCGTCTAAAACATTATGTATTTTCGACGCGTCGAAAAAATGGCGTCACAAATTTTCGACGCGTCGAAAAAAATGGCGTCACAAATTTTCGACGCTTTTTTTTCGACGCTTATTTTCGTCTAAAACATTATGTATTTTCGACGCTTTTATCCGTACAAAATAAGATTTGGCGCCTTTAAAATCAACTACGATTTTAACATTTTCGACGCTTTAAAGCGTCGAAAAATATTTTATACCTTAAATCTATACTACAATTTTTTGGGATTTTAGACGCTTTAAAGCGTCGAAAAAACTCATTATTTTAGACGCTTTAAAGCGTCGAAAAAGCTTATAATTTTAGACGCTTTGAAGTGTCGAAATGCTTACTACTTTAGACGCTTTAAAGCGTCGAAAATGTTTAATATTTTAGACGCTTTTATACGTTTAAATGAAAATAAAGCCATAATTATCTATCATTACCCCAATATGCATTAGTTTTTTCCTTGCTATATAAATTAATCACACATACATAATTACCAACAAATATCATACCAAATCAATCATTTTCACAAAAGTATTAGAATTCGATATTCATACACGCATATACATTCGTCGATGCAACAAAAGGCATAATATATATTCATATACATTCGTTGAAGTTAAATAGAGCAAAATATAAATGTTTGTCAAAAGTTAAAGGCCTCCAAATATGTTGTCATTATGTTGCATCATCCACTTTAGTGTCGAGACCTTCAATTAAATACCATAAAGATGATAATGTTCGATGTTGTGACGTGTCATCTCCAAATGAAGGATCAAACGCAACAGACGTTATCCCATGATCTGCGCCTATGAATCCTGCAACAATAAACAATAAACAAATGATTGTAAACACAACAAAGAAAAGCAAGTGATCAGTGAATTGAAAATTAAAGCATATATACAACTGCATCAGAATTGTAAATTACAATTGTTAATTAGTTCAATCACAAAAACTGAGGTATCAACAAATATCTGTACTTGTGAACTGATGGCTGATTTGACGACAAACAACAACTCAACACTTTATTAACAATTAAACTTCATCAAAAGCCAAAAAAAACAATTTAACAATCAAACCAGTTGGAGCTCAATTAAATGCAGAAGTAAATAGAAGGAAGAAAAATAGAAGGAAGAATAGTGTCTGTGCTAGGAAGTAGCCTATGTAAGCTCTTACAAGCTTTCTAAGGCGACTACTTATTATATGCCCCTTTGTATAGGAAATCAGACAACCCATTAGTTTGACAACTTCCCCATGGAACCTGTTCATCTCGAACTTCGACCACTAAACCGTAGAATAAACATCATAAAAAGACAATATGTAGCTGCCTTGACTCTTTTTCTCTCAAGCTAAAGAAAAAACAATCAGGATAAAGAACCAACAGGAATAAGTTCCTCCTAAGGAAAATATATAACAAAATTCAAAACAATAGAGACTGAAGAGTGGAGGCAAACCTTCCCAACACAAAAGAAAGCAACGCAACAAAGTCCTGAATAATTAAACATCAACCAAATCAGGAAACCATACTTAGTATAAAATCTGATGAACCATACTTCACTTAGCAGTTTCTTTCATAACATGCAGTGGAGCTAATGGGTTTCGGAAGCATTACCTTTACAATGAATATGTTACAAGACGAGACTTCCTCAATGTATTTTCCATTTACAGAATCAAGGTATAAAACATCCAAAAATCCATTAATCTTTGCCCTCATCAGTGGCCTCAACGCCTAGCAAAAACAAAGTTATGTACTCAATAGACCTTATATACTCCAATGTAATCTAAATGAGAAATGGAAAAGTTGTGCATACAGGTCCATAGTTGCTGATTGTTTTTATTCCACCAGTGCCACCACGCGAAGCACGATCAAACTCTTCTTCAATATACAAACTCAATGGGGCACTGCCTTCCAAGAAGACCAGAGCGAAACACTATATGGTTAAAGTGGCGTATTGTAGTCTACAAAAGTCCCACTTCCAGTTTTAGTGAAACAGAGAAATATACGGAGTAATAAGTACTCATCTTACTTTGAAACAGAGAATCTGTCACAGGAATTCAAAACTATAAATGTGTGGAATTGCTCAAATTTATAAGATCAACTTAACATAATAATCTTTCATTGAGGATAAAAAATAGCAGTTTATCACTACATACCCAGCGCTTGTTGGCAATAACTGTCTGCTTCACAGCATCTATGAATTGGCTGGCTGAAGGGCAAGCCATGCACATTCTTTCAGCACCTACTCTCATTCGTTGAGCATTTTGATCAGGGCGAAATAAGAAAAGCCGGCCATCTTCTCTCCTGAATGCCTTCATTCCTTCAAATATGCCCTTAAAAAACAAAATCATCGATGTCAAATGCTTATAAGTATATAGTTTATTAATATTTAATTGTAAAAAAGTACACTAGTAATGTATCTTGAAACTCCAACCATCAGATTAAATTTAGTTGAAATGGGTTATTGAAATAATATAGGCAGGTATGAGGTGGGCATGTGTTGCATCCACACTTATAAGCCAAACTCGAAAGGGTTCTCATGTGAGGGATCCTAGGGCTCTAAACATTAGCTTAAGCTTTATATGACTCACCATTATTCGAGGAATTCACAAAGTCGGTATGAAAACTACACTACACTAAACATGCATGACTAATAATAATATTATAAGCTGCTAGTTCTAAACAAAGAAAAAGAGGAAATTTCTGACCTGTCCATAGTTCAGCACCGCAGAACAAGGGCTTAATTGAAGATTTCCATAAGGATTAAGTTGGCCTAGAGAAGTAAACCCATCTTCTTGGGAACATTTCATGAAATACATATAATCAGTGGGGGTAAGGCGAAATCCAAGACCGTCCCAGTCAATATCTGCATACTCATCATCACTACCAATTTGGCTGCCAATGGGAAAACTTGTCAGGCCAGAAACAAATGGTTCATAAGCACAGTTGTTCATACAGAAATGACAAAACTCGAGTTTAATATCGACTATTTTTAAGCTAGTTTGCTAAGAGAATAGAATCAGGCAACACCAGTTCTACAGTGTAATCTCAACCAATAATGTTTGCATTGATCAAGTTACAAAAACAACAATCATTGTATATCAAACTAGTTATTAGTATGTTTCGTACCTGTAATTGATTGTCATTAGCTTATTCAAGCTTAAGATACTGCATCCAAATTTTTGCAATTGATTGTCATTAGCTAGTAATTTAAACTAGGGGCTAAATAACCAACAGACTAGCAAAAAATAACAATTTGCACGTCCGAATCACAGAAGACCTCACAATATAACACATCACATAATCAAAACAAACCCCACTCAAAACTAAAAGCCCTAACACAAAAAATTAATAATTTACAAGAAATTTACAATAACAAAAAGACCCTAACATATTTAACACAAAAATTTACAAGAAAGAAAATGAAAAAAAAAAATCAGCAACAAAAAAAAACTCAATAATTTAACACAAAAATCATACAAAAAGAAGTGAAATATTGAAATTTACAAAAAATATTCAAGGAATTTACTAACAAATATTCAAGAAACAAAAAATATATTAAAAAATATTGAAATTTACAAGAAAAAGAAGTGAAAAACAAACCTAGTGTACAGCGAATTAACGGTACAGTGATGCAGCAAAATTTGATGAAATTTTCAGTCAAGGTGAGTATAATCTGATGCAGCCAAATTTTAAGGAATCATATGTATTGATATTCTCAAGAAAAAAAGAGAAAAAAAAGGTAAATAACAAACCTGATGCGTGCAGCAAATTAACGGTACAGGCGTTTGGACGACGAAGATGATGCAGGCCTGATGCCGGCCACCGGTGGAGGGGGAGGCGACAACCGCCGGTGGGAAAATCTGTGTCGCAGTGTCGGTAGAGGGAGTTAGGGTTTAGGAGGAGAGAGAGAGCACTTTGAGGGGGAAGGAGAAGCGTTTGTTCTGATTTTGTTTATTCGGGTTTTTACATTTTTTTTATTTTTTTTTTTTATTTTTTTTGACGCTTAGAATCAATATTTTAGACGCATTGAACTGTCGAAAATTAAGCGTCTAAAAGCTCCGTTTTTTTTTTTTTAGACGGTTAACCAAGCGTCTAAAATAAAGCGTCAAGAAACTCCATGTTTTTTAGTAGTGTGTATTAAAAAGTTGTTTAAACACTTAAAATAATTAAAAATAGTAAACGAATTTTAGAAATTTTGAAAATTGGTGTCCAAGGTAATTGATGCGTTCCGGACGCAGTGGTGAGGTCGGATTTTTCATTTGGATTTTCTAAACTTTCCGAATTGACGGTTTAAGTTTCTGGTTTAAAATGGAATTTTGAGTTATTTGGAATTTGATGAAATCAATTAAAATTATTAAGTCTTATTGATATATTAGTGGTATAGAATGAGTTAGAGGTGAAAACACGTTCTAATACGTGTTCGTTTTGTGTGTATGTTTGTTTAGGACCTCGATTCATAAGAGGGTGAAATTCCTGTAGCATTTGAGTTATCTCTGTTTGCTGTTTCTTAAAGGTACACGCTTAGACCATACATTATACGTGGTTATGCAAGTAGTGTTGTTTCATTCTTGACTATTGCATTGTGACTCACATAAGGATTAGACACCTCAAATAATTTGAAAGAAGTTTAACTTGGAAATTGAGGATGGATGTTTTGGGTTATCCCAATGGGTTAATATTTTGGAATGGATTATATAAATTTTGTTCCCATGGCAGTTTTGGATCATTACGGTCACCATGGGGGTATGCATACTTTAACCTTTGACGACCCGAACAGGACGGGCAACGTCTTAGGTCGGTGGTTGCCTTGGGATTAGCTCTCCCAAGTGTATTCCTCCAAATGAAATGGATTATTACTTGGACGACCCGAATAGGACGGGCAACGTTTCAAGTTGGGGTTTTGAATAAATATATTTTAGAGCCTTTGCATGTTAGGGTGAACACATTGTTTGCTTTCCACTTGTTGATATTTTGTATGTTGTCTTTGACGTGTATTGGATTGTTCTTTTGAACTTGCTTTCGTTGTCAATCGACGACTAGCAGGTTGATTGCAGGTGGGAATTGGAGTGAGGTTGAAGTTAGGATCACGTCACCTAAGACCGCGTCTTATGTAATAATAAATATAGTAGAAAATAATTTACTCTTGTGTAATGGTTTTTAGACTAGTTCGTTTTGTCGTTTCGTTAGTAGAGGCCGTTGGGTTCTCAAGTTGTATTATGAACTTTACAAACCTGTCACTACCATATGTTTTAATTTTCGCTTAGTTATGTTCCCTTATCGTTGGAACGTTAACGATCTTGGATGGGAACCTCTAAGTGTCCAGTTGTGAACCGGATTCATATTTTCATATGATTATCCGGCTCACGCGAACCGGACCGTTACAACCATGGAAAGCATAAGCTTTCAATTGTAATATTTAACTCCCCGTTGAAAAGAACTACCAAAGCAATCCTCTCAGCACCGATTAAACTTCCTAGACACTGAGACACACAATTTCAAAAAAAAACTACTAACTCAAAAAAGTTGAAAAAACTTCAAAATTCTGGATTCGATATAATAACTATAACTATTCAACTTCCAAGAACTAAAATCAGTACAATAATCATAAAAATACAGCTTCCGGATTCAATCTATAGTCTATACAGCTTCAACGTGAATATAAACTATAAAACTCTACACAACAAGAAAGCCACAGCTCAAAAACATCAAAATCAATCAAGGATCAACTGAACTTACTGTCATGATTGATATTATCATACGTCACAGTATATGAAAGAGGAGGTCTTGGACCCTCTAAGGTAGAACTATGGAAGAAAAAGAAGTGTAAAAACAGAACAATAATCAAAAGATGCAAGAACAACAATGTAATGAGGTATGATACCTCCCCCTCAAACAAAGTATCTTACAATTAATATAATCAACATTACACTAATGATTCAACTCACACACTTGAGAACAACCTCTCAAGTTAGTGAACCCATTCAACAATGGAGTTCACCCCTAAACTAATACAAAGAAGATGAAAGCTCTTTTAGGTCCTCAAACCCTAACTCTCTCTTAGTGTATTAGCTTCTCTACATTCATTCTAGAGATGTTCTAAGCCTCTATATATAGTCTTAGAACATAATAGAAGCCCTAGACAAAAGGCCTTGAAGGCCCACATCAAACCGAGACCAAAACAGAATGTCGCATCAAATGGGTACTGCACAGCCGCTCGGTCAAGCCAGGCTGCTCGACCTGGTCGAGCGGGTCTTCAACACATTCTAATCTTCTCGCTTGATGCTGCCTGAATCGAGTTGTTGTCTCCTTCTTTCCATGCCTTGGTCGAGCACCTATCAAGGCCCCTTTGGTGCACTCTTGAGCAATGATCAAGTCCTCCCATGCCTTGCTCATTGCACCTCACTTGCACCACACACTTGTTCTTCGATGCGCCCTCATCACGACACTCCAAAGACCCTCCACGTGGTGGAGATTTGGGTCTTGCTCTAACAGAAGAGCTTAGCATCTCCATTACCACCTCAACTACCCATGTTTATTCCTTTTTTTGACAAGCTAAATAGCGAACCAATACTACAATATATTTAAACAAAAACCAAAAGATTTATACTTCATCCCTTTTAAGCAGCATCAAATTCCTCCACATAGTATGGTATTATTACATACGATGAAATCATCAGAAGTAATGTGTTGTGTAGCTACTCTAAAAATTGAGCTACGTCTGCAAACCTCCTTAATGGATAATCGTTAGTATTCACCGATCAATGCAGTTTTCTTCTGTAAGAATTTTACCATTACCGAGTTAACAGGTTAGATGCAAAAGAATTGCCTTCAATCACCAATGAGTGCAGCAAAGACTGTTGTTTAGATAGTATCTTGATGAGCCAATTGCTCTGAGCTTTGTAATAAGTCTAAGTCTGCATACAACAATTGCATTATTTCCTCTACTGTTCAACCCACTGCATCTGCTTGTCTACAAGTCAATCTTAAATATAATCCACTTTTAGAAGCAGCTCCTTATGACTGCCCATCTACACAGGTCAAAAACAAGAATGATAAAATGATAATTAGGTTTGGACATCGAAAAAAGTCTAGTTTCATCTTATGAACTTTCTACTATAACAAGTGAAAAGTTTTTTACATATGCTCAAATAAGTAAATTACTTGGAAGTAGTAAATCACAAGATAGCTTAAAAGTTGAGGATCACAAACTAAGAGCATCAGATAAATATAATGATAAGAACACAAGACCTACCTCAACCATTTGACCGCCACTCATCACCACGATTTCGTCTGCAGCTTGTATTGCAGAAAACCTGCAATAAATGGTTCATTAGATTCAACAATCCAATAAGCATTAAGCCATGAACCAATACTATTGTCAAACATGTTCGTTACCATTATCAACGGGTGTCACTTTGTAGGAGAAAGACAACCTATGAGAAATTACAGTGATAGTTCTCCTTGATAGTGATTCATTTCTGACTGCACGAAGAACACTATAAAATTTGTTGTTATCAGATAAAGCCACATCCTCAGTGATAGTAATACATCAAAAATTCTAAAGCAATCAAAATGATCCCAAATGTATCAAACCCAAATGCCAGAACATCTCAAATTCACACCAAAATACATTTAAAGTCACAACTTTACATCCCAAATGACATATTACATTAGATTATTAGAAAGAGATTAAGACAAGACTTATAGAACAAGGATGATCTCAACAGCCTCCCTTGCATATGAGCTTAAAGATCAAACAACTGTGAACTATAAATCAAAATCCCAGTGTAGTAGTTGAAAAGCCAAGTGATAGATGGGCGTACTACAAAAAATTGTCAATGAAGCAAGGTGCGTTTTTTGGCATTAGTAAGACCCAGAAACAAGATCTTGGAGACCCGAATTCACGATTCTGGGAAAAAATCAAAATAGAAAAATCTGAATAAATTGAAGAAGAAATTCTTTAAACCCATACAAACGAAATGCTATAAAGCGAAAAAAAAACCTAGAACAAACTATTCCTAATTATGCGAGAGAAAGGGTGAAGATGAAGCATAACAGAGAAATGGATGGAAGATGAAGCCAAATTAAAGGATGAAGATGAAGCATCACAGAGGAACTGTAAAAGTAATCTAGAAAAATCTAGTACAATTTGTATTCTATCTAGGAAACATCTAGATAAATATCTAAACTAAAGAATAAAAAAAAATGAAAAAATCTAAGATAATATGATAGAAGTTCCTAGAATATGTTATTAAAAAAAATAAAATATCTAAGATATTTTAAGAGCTTAAGCACTATAAATAGAATGCTAGGTACACCTTACACCTTACATCTTATAATGAGAGGTGTGAAAGATAGGTGAGACATGAGCTCACATAAAGTTATGAGTGTATAGGTGTGGAACAAGTGTCCCACCAAATATTCTTGTACAAATTGTGATGTAATCAAATATTCATATTCAGTTAATGTAATACAATATTTATTTGGGTCCAACTACAAATTCCGCGTGCGCCCAAAACTTCTAACAGGAACGGCTGGAAAAAGGAGAAGAGAGAAAGTAAAATGAATAAAGCGGATCGTCAATTGCCAGCAGGAGTTAAATCTGACGTGGCATGATTAGAGCTGTAAAAAATTGACCCGGCCTGAAATACCACCCGAAATCGACCCGTATCTGACCCGTTGGTTGATTCGAGGTGCAGTGACATGTAACCGATCGAAACTCGACCTGATGTTAACCCGTAACCCGAGATGTACCCGATCATTTTTGACCAATAATCGACCGGTACCCAACTCGAGAAGAACCGACACTCGAGATTGACCCGACATTGTGGTTAACCGAACTCGATTTGCACCCGACCCGTTACAACTCGAACCCGTCATTAACCCGATAGGTACTTGATATAATCTCACCCAAAATGATGCATAATCTAACCTGAAAATGTGATTAAGCGATATAATTTGATTTAACCGTATCAAATTTAATTCAGTTAATAATAAGTTTGATTTTGAATCAAGTTTAGTTTAGTTAAAATTAAAGTATAAATACAGGCCCACAATCTTATCGATTTTTTGTTAGGCTAAACCAAATTTGTCTAGTAACCGACAACTTAATTATCGACTGCAACTCTTCATTTTCTAATCCCAAACGATTTCAACACAATATAATTGTATAATAACCATAAACTACATTCGACATACTCCAAAATAACTTTAACATAAAACAAAAAAATAATCCGACCCATAATCTAATCAAACACGATTCGACCCGATCTAAAGCGCTAAATCACCCGTAAAACCCGAGAATTTTCGACCCAAAACCCGACCGAGTAACCCAATTTAGAGCCCTAGGTATGATCATGCTTCGCACTCTTTTTATTGTTATTGTTAGAAGAAGAGTATATATCTATATCTATACATACTACTAAAGCAAAAAGCAGCTGACATAAGCAACCTCAAAAATTGATGAGGTGTCAGCTTCTTATGAAAAATTTTCCCTCCATCTAACAAGGATGACATCATGAAAGATTAATGAATATAAGACTCTTAAATGCTAAGGATAATTAAGAATAGGAATAATTAGGATAATTAATTTGATGATCAATATTTAAGACATTTAATTCAGACTATAACATAGTATTATATTGAAATTTGAAATACATTATTGTAATAGTAAAAATAATAATTATGAATAAGTAACATATATTGCACCATTACAATTTAAAGGGCATCATTAATATTAGTTGAGCTACAACAAATGTAGTATTCAAAGAGATTTTTCAGAATTTATAATCACATAAAACATATTGTTTTCGTCCTAATATTTCTTCTTAATTCTAATGTAAATTGCTCTATATATTTTAAATATCTCCGTTTTTTAATTCAACCTCAACAAACCACCTCCATAACCAATAATTTAGAATTTATTTTCTTTGTTTTTAAATAATTAATAAAATAAAAAGACCCTGCATCGCACGGGGATAATCTAGTATGTATATATATATATATATATATATATATATATATATATATATATATATATATATATATATATATATATATATATATATATATATATATATATATATATATATATATATATATATATATATATATATATATATATTATATATATATATATATATATATATATATATATATATATATATATATATATATATATATATATATATATATATATATATATATATATATATATATATATATATATATATATATATATATATATATATATATATATATAGTTAGATACTTGATTATGCTCTTCCTTTAAAACCCACCGAAAGACATTAAAAAGACAAAAAATAAATAAAAAATAAAACCCCCAAAATAGAACCCCCAACTTCTTCCAAATCAACGCCATGGAAGCTCCACCAATGCAAATCATAGCTTCAATCCTTCTCCTCCTGCTTCCCAAATCCCTCTGCCGCTTCAAATGCGTTTCAAAATCATGGAATTCGCTAATTTGTAGTGCGGATTTTGTTAAAAAATAATCTAGAAAAATCTAGGATTTTTAATTAAAAATAAAAATATCTAAACTAAATAATTAAAAAATAAAAATATCCAAGAAGTTCCTAGAATAAACAAATAAAAAATAAAATATTTAGGATATTATGGTAGAAGTTCCTAGATTAGATTAAGTAATTAAAAAATTAAAATATCTAAGATATTTTAGTAGATTTACCCCTATAAATACCCATGATGACTTTTGATGCAATGAAAACCATAGAGATTTCATACAAATTCACTCCCTTCCTCTCCTAACAAATCAATTCACCACTTT
This sequence comes from Amaranthus palmeri, assembly GCA_019776075.1. NCBI lineage: Eukaryota > Viridiplantae > Streptophyta > Magnoliopsida > Caryophyllales > Amaranthaceae > Amaranthus > Amaranthus palmeri. The sequence goes on along the minus strand of JAAKBH010000341.1, from coordinate 68,507 downwards.
TCATTTCCAAATTTTCCTACAGATTTTGTCAAGCGTCATCTCAATCGATCTCTATCCACCAAGAATCGTTTTCTTGCGTTTCAAATCAGACAATCAATTGGAAGCAGAATTAGTAAATCGGATTGAAATTCCACTCACTGTCGACATAGTTAGGATTGTTGGATCTTCCAATGGATTAATCGCATTATCTTGTGAGTATCTCGATGATTCTTTACTCGTCAACATTGTTCTGTTTAACCCCTCTATTAATTCATATTTTTTTGTGCCCTATTATAATCCATCTAAAAGAATAGCTACTTTGAGTGAACAATTCAGTTTTGGGTACGATAGTTTGCATGATGATTATAAAATTGTAAAAATGACTGATTATCTTGCAAATAATAGTGAATGGTTAAGTGGAGTCGATGTATATAATATGAGAGATAATTGTTGGAAGACGGTCCTTGTTGAATCTACGAATGATATGAGTTTGGAATCAATTTACGGATTTGCTGTCATCAACAATATATTTCCTCCGTTCCAAAATACTCGCTACATTTCGATTTTGTACACTATTCATCGTTCAAGATTATTTTACATATTGCGACTAATATGTAAGTAAAAATATAGTCAAGTGGGATCTTGTTTGAATCGTCTAATCGCATACTTTCATAATATTAAATTTTTATAATTTTTAGATAAGTGTAGTTTAAGATATTAATGATCAAAATTGTGCATTGAATTGCGTAAAAAAGTAAAATGTAGCAAGTATTATGGAACGGAGGAAGTAATTTACTACATATTCAATGTGTATTTGGAAAATAATCCGGTATTACGAGGGTTTGATCTAGCATCCTATGAATGGAGAAAAAAATTGGCTTACCAGAATTTGAGGGTCATGAAATGAAACGTACTGATATTTCTTGTTTAGGGGAATTGAATGAATGCTTATGCATAATGAGTGCTATTCTGCCAAGAAAAGAGGGTGCTTATGTATGGGTGATGAAACAACATGGTGTATGGACTAAATTGTTTAATGTGAATGACACCATTGATGTTGGAGCTTTGATTGGAGCTCTGATTTCGTGTTCGAATGGAGGCGATGAATTGATTTTGAGAAAAGGAGATGGAGATGGTCTTTATTGGTATAACATTAGGAGCAAAGTGATTAAACCTGTTACTGCAATTTGTAATAGATGTTATGTATGTGATGTAGTTCTTTGTGTAGAAAGTCTTGTTTTTGCTGACATTCTGGTTGGGGTTGGGGGTGAAAATAGATAATTTTTATTTGTATATTGCATATTAATCACATGATGTTGTACATAGACTGAATAAGATTGCCTCTCTTAATGGTACTTCATACTTGATAGGAGTATTTCAAATGAATCTTATAAATGATTGGATTAGATTCTTGAAAAAAAAGACCTTCTATGTTAATGGTTCTTAATTGGAGCCTTTCTATTACATGAGTTGAAGTTATTAAATCCTATTAAAATTGACTTGATTAATAAAAAATTTCCACGCATATTAAAATATGATTGAGTTGCTACGATAGTTATATTGTTATATGTGGTGACTCAATAAAGCCCAATGCTTGATGTATGATGTATGTTACATGGGTTGCATGAAGAATAACAAGTGGTGAAACAAGTGGGGATTGAATGAATATAGTCAGAATGTATACTGCTGCTCGCTCGACCAACAGGCTCGACCAAAAGGCCTCGCTCGACCCAGTCGAGCAAGAGATCAGAAGCAAGTCAGTAGCTTCTGATCTTCCGCTCAACCCTTGCTCGACCCTCCCCTGGTTTGCTCGACCAGGTCGAGCGATGTGCATGGGAAATTCTGTTTTATGCGGTTTGATTTAAATGATTCAAGAACCGGTTCAAGACTTCCTTATTTTGTCCAAAGCCTATATAAGGCTATTGTAAACACTTGTACATGTAATGTAAGATCATTTTGTATAGAGCAATTGAGTTTTGAGTGGAGAGCCACAAATACTTAGGATTTCTAGTGAGAGGATTGTCGTCTTTGATCAACTCTCTCTTGGTTGATCATCCTAAGGGTTTCTTGTGTACAAACATCAAAGGTGCAATAATACTCATTCAATTGTTGTCAAGGGTGGAGTTTTTTATCACATTATCACATTGATATTGTGGTTTTCTCCACCTCCCAAATTTTGTGTGTCTTCTCTATTGTTTTGTGTTTCTTTATTCTTGTCTTTGGACTTTCTTGGTGTGTTTTAGGTGCTCTAAATCTAACAAATTGGTATCAGAGCATAGGTTGCATTTTAAGAGGGTTAGAGTGCTTAGATTTCAAGGTTCTTGGAAGTTCTTAAAGTGGTAAAGTGTAGTCATGGGTGTGACAAGGTTTGAAATAGAGAAATTTGATAGGAATATCAACTTTGGGTTGTGGAAACTCAAGATGAGGGCTATCTTGGTACAAAACGGTTTAGAGAAGGCAATGTTGGGGAAAGCAAAGAGGCCTTCAACAATGTCCATAGAGGAGTTTGAAGAATTGGACATTAAGGCACTTACATTGATACAATTGAGTCTCTCAAATGAGGTGCTTAGGGAGGTGGCAAAGGAGGAAACGACGGTGGGGCTTTGGCTTAGGCTAGAATCATTGTATATGACGAAGTCGATGACAAACCGTTTGTTGTTGAAGAGCAAGTTGCATGATCTTAGACTTGAGGAAGGGAGTTCACTCAAGTCGCATCTTGATGAGTTTGATTCCATAGTCATGGACTTGTGTAATCTTGATGTGTCTTTGGATGATGAAGATCTTGCCATCAAGTTGCTTTGTTCTTTGCCCAAAGAATATAAGCATTTTAGGGAGACGGTCTTGTATGGAAAGGAGGTCATCACCCTTGAGGAGGTCAAGGGAGCGTTGTTGCAAAGAGAATTGATAGACAAGCAATTGACCAAGGGTGATGATGGGTTGCAAGGTGATGGTCTTAAGGCTAGAGGTAGATTTAAGGGCAACTTTGGAGAAAAGAAACCCAAACATAGCAAGTCTAGGTCCAAGTCTAGACAAAGAAGTGTGGTGTGCTACAATTGCAAGAAGAAGGGTCATTTCAAAAGGTTTTGCCCGGAGTTGAACAAAGGCAAAGGGAAGTGGAATGGTAATAGAACCACTTCCCATGATTCGGCGGCTGTGGTTCATAGGATCGATGATGGAGATTATAGCGATGATAGTCCGATACTTCTTGCGGTGGAGTCGGGAGACAAGCCTAGGGATCAATGGATCCTTGACTCGGGGTGTTCATACCACATCACCCCAAATAGGCATTGGTTCACTACCTATGAGGGGGTGAATGGAGGTGTAGTGCTTATGGGGAACAATGCCTCATGTAAGGTGGTGGGCATTGGTTCCGTTAGGGTTAAGATGTTCGATGGTATGGAGCGGATCTTGAGCAATGTGAGGCACGTTCCGGACATGAAGAAGAATTTGATCTCCTTGGGTGCCTTGGATAGTATTGGGTGTAGGTGCGTTCTTGAAAAGGGGGTACTTAGGATTACTTTGGGTGCTCAAGTGGTCATGAAAGGCAAGAAGGTTGGGTTGCATGAAGATTAACAAGTGGTGAAACAAGTGGGGATTGAATGAATATAGTCAGAATGTATACTGCTGCTCGCTCGACCAACAGGCTCGACCAAAGGGCCTCGCTCGACCCAATCGAGCAAGAGATCGGAAGCAAGTCAGTAGCTTCTGATCTTCCGCTCAACCCTTGCTCGACCCTCCCCTGGTTTGCTCGACCAGGTCGAGCGATGTGCACGGGAAATTCTGTTTTATGCGGTTTGATTTAAATGATTCAAGAACCGGTTCAAGACTTTCTTATTTTGTCCAAAGCCTATAAAAGGCTATTGTAAACACTTGTACATGTAATGTAAGATCATTTTGTATAGAGCAATTGGGTTTTGAGTGGAGAGCCACAAATACTTAGGATTTCTAGTGAGAGGATTGGGGTCTTTGATCAACTCTCTCTTGGTTGATCATCCTAAGGGGTTCTTGTGTACAAACATCAAAGGTGCAATAATACTCATTCAATTGTTGTCAAGGGTGGAGTTTTTTATCACATTATCACATTGATATTGTGGTTTTCTCCACCTCCCAAATTTTGTGTGTCTTCTCTATTGTTTTGTGTTTCTTTATTCTTGTCTTTGGACCTTCTTGGTGTGTTTTAGGTGCTCTAAATCTAACATATATACACATAAAAATTAATTATAAATATATTTAGTATAATTATATTTATAGTTGTATTTGTTTATTTTGAATAAAAGGACAAATGGTTCGTACATGAAGTACACAATACAAAATTACGAGTATTTTAAAAAAATAACATATGCTAACAAAAAAAACTATTAAATTAATTATATAAAATATTACAACTATTACTTAACAACAAACATGAAACCCAAATACAAAATGGTGAATCAATGATTGACATAGGTACATAACCAAATTGACTACTTTCCCACAACATAACATAACATACGAGGAGTGAAAATTTCATCATGCATAAAAACAACATTTTTTACTCTTCATCCTCATCATCATACTTGTAAGAAACCAATTAAAGTATCAAGCTTGTGAATCTTAGTATCAAAAGAATGTAGTTTTAGCATTTGAGGATTAGAAATCAATTTGGGATCACTTTCAATCCAAGTGAAAGGGGCAACAACATCCTGATCAGTGTATGCCAACACATCAAAAACACATGGCTCATCTAAGTGATACTAGAACCAATTTGTCTCTTAATTGCTTGTATTTCCCACAACTACTAATAACACACTTCAAAATCAAATTTAACATAAATATTTATGTTAAATTATTTTATAAAATGTTAAACAAAAAAATAATTTGTTTTGAATAAAAAATATAAGTCACTTGCATAAAGATAGCCACTTCCTAAATATTATTAGATTAATCATTGCATTTAAAATAGTAACTAATGGTTTTTAGTCAGTCCAAACATTGGAAACACGGATAACAACTTTTTGGGGTCACTATTTGACTCGGTTGAATATCATCTCAGTTCATATAATTTGACTTAAATTACTTTTTGGTTATTTTTTGAAATACAATTATTATAAATTAAAATTTGAATTAGGCACACTTTTCAGAGCTATGCGTTTAACTCTTTTGTTTATTGTATCAGGAAAAATATATCCAAAGTTTATTTTTTAAAATTTCTTAAAAGAAAATGAGACAAAAATTGCTTAAACCAATAGTCTTATTATTTAAAAAATAAAGTACTAATATACATATGTGTATTTAATTATTACAAATCCCATAAATTAAACAATAAATAATTTGAAAAATTACTTTGAAAACTCTCAATTATTCTCAATTTAAATATAAACTCTCAACTATTGATTATTATTCAAAACTCCCAACTATAGGCCCATCTTAAATATAAAGCATCGATATACTTTAAAACTTGTTTTAACTGGTTATCTTTTTTGAAATGGGAGGATACGTGAAGGGTTGTGTAAGGTCACAGCCTCACAGGGAGTGAGGTGATTAACAGGCCCGACCCTAAGGGTAGGCAAGAGGTGCCACCGCCTAGGGCCCATGAATTTTAAGGGCCCAACTGCATTACAAGGTCCAAAGTATATGGGTAATAGAAAAAAAATAAATATTGATAATATTAGTCATTATTAGAAAATTTTAAAGTCAAAGCTATAAATATCAGTAGTAAATACAATGACATCATCATTGTGTTCTAGAGGGAAATTTTTTATTGAGAAAATGACACAAACAATTTTAAAAATGATGACATAAGCTGTATTTTGTTTTAGTATTAGCTATAGATTTAACATAAATATTTATGTTAAATTTGATTTTGAAGTGTGTTATTAATAGTTGTGGGAAATACAAGCAATTATGAGACAAATTGGTTCTAGTATCACTTAGATGAGCCATGTGTTTTTGATGTGTTGGCATACACTGATCAGGATGTTGTTGCCCCTTTCACTTGGATTGAAAGTGATCCCAAATTGATTTCTAATCCTCAAATGCTAAAACTACATTCTTTTGATACTAAGATTCACAAGGTTGATACTTTAATTGGTTTCTTATAAGTATGATGATGAGGATGAAGAGTAAAAATGTTGTTTTTAGGCATGATGAAGTTTTCACTCCTGTTATGTTATGTTATGTTGTGGGAAAGTAGTCAATTTGGTTATGTACCTATGTCAATCATTGATTCACCATTTTGTATTTGGGTTTCATGTTTTTGTTAGCATATGTTATTTTTTTAAAATACTCGTAATTTTGTATTGTATACTTCATGTACAAACCATTTGTCTTTTTATTCAAAATAAACTAATATTTTTATTAATCAAGTCAATTTTAAAAGTATTTAATAACTTCAACTCATGTAATAGAAAAACTCCAATTAAGAACCATTAACATAGGAGGCTGTGTTTTAAAAAGCGCGCCTAGGCGCTAGGCGCTAGGAGGCGCAAGCCAAATCGCCTCGGAGACTCCAGGCGCAGCGGATACACTAAAGCGTGGGAAAAGGCGCGCCTCGCAAGCGCCTCCGTCGCCTCTCGCCTCATGCGCCTCCTTCGCCTTTTGGAATTGAGGCGTTGCCCAAGGTCTGAATGGGTTGGATTAAGAAAACCCATTTTATTACTTAAATACCCTTTATTTTAAATGATTTAAAATTAAAAAAAAAAAGCCCTAAATTAAAAAAAAAACCTAACTTCTGGAATTTGACGAGTCATTCCTTCGAGCGAAGCTTTTCCTTCGAGCGAACCTGTTTGCTGTTTCCTTCTTCGCCATCTTCAAAGTCGACCCAGGTATTAATTTTATTTTTTTTTTTTGTTTTTCTTCTTCTTCTTTTCTTCTACTTCCTTCTCCTTTCTCTTTTCATCTTCGAACCAGGTTCTTCTACTTCCTTCTTCTTTCTCTTTTCATCTTCTTAAAGCCCTAAATTATTACTATTTTTTTTCCATATTTTTTCCATTTTCCATCGCCATAATCTTCTTTGTGTTATTTTATGAAGTCTTTTTGAAGCTTTTTATAAAGTCTTTTTGAAGCTTTTTATAAACCCATTTCCCTTTTTGAAGCTTTTTATAAAGTCTCCAAAATCTTCTTTTCATTGTTATTTTATTATTTATTGTTGTTAGTGACTTAGGGGGTGTTTGGCATGTGGGAATGGGAATATGGGGAATTAAAAATGGGATTGGGATTGGAAATTAATTGTTGGGAATTGTTAAAATATAATCTAAATCCTTGTTTGGTATATGTGGGAATGGAAATGGGAATAAATTATAAATTTACCATTTTGTCCTTTTTAAATAAAATAACACATGTAGATTTTTTTAATTAATAATGGGTAAACTAGACTTTTTACCACTTATCCCAATTCCCACCCCCAATTACCAACCCCCCCATGGTAATAGATTCTTGGGAATTAGGGGGGTTTAATCCCATTCCCAATCCTACCTTGAATTCCCATTCCCATATAACAAACATGGGATATAAAATTTTTTAGATTTAAATTCCCAATCCCATCTCCAATTCCCACATACCAAACACCCCCTTAGTGTTAATGTTGTTAGTATTGTTATTTTATTATTTATTGTTGTTAGTGACTTAGTGTTAACGTTGTTAGTATTGTTATTTTATTATTTATTGTTGTTAGTGACTTAGTGTTAATGTTGTTAGTATTGTTATTTTATTATTTATTATTGTTAGTGTTAATGTTTTTTTAATTGTTATCAATCTATATTATTAGTATTGTTATTATATTTGTTATTGTGTTTACTTTTTATATTATGTTTAGTTTGACTAGTGTAATTATGTGAGTAAATGTTGATTATTATTTTTTTATAGCTTGAATTTTGATCAATGAGTTCCTCAAATTCCTCCGACTCGGTAGATCCCGCAAGAAAATATGGAATAATAGATTCCAATAATAGAAATAACTTCACTTGTTCATTTTGTGGAAAATGCACTAAAGGAGGAGCATACCGAATGAAACAACATTTAGTAGGAGGCTTTAGAAATGTGACAAAATGTGAAAAATGTCCGGACCATGTGCAAGAGGAAGTTCGAAATTTTATGTTGAAGAAAACTCAAGCAAAGATGGATACTCAAATGTTTCCAATGCCCATGGAAACTCAAAATGATGACTATGATGAAGACTTTGTTGATGAAGATAATATTCCCTCTAGTGGAAAGGAAGGTAGGAGCCTTCCAAAAAAACCACGAATGAAAGGTCCAATAGACATGTTTGTCATTCCAAAGGCTAATACAAACAAGCGTGTTGGAAAAGAGATTAATAAAGTGGTTGAAAAAGAGTTAAGAGAAAAAACTTGTAGGAAAATTGCTAGATTTTTTTATGATGTCGGCATTCCTTTTAATGCGGCTACTTATCCTAGCTTTGGAGAAATGTGTGAGGCCATTGGACAATATGGTCCGGGATTGAAACCACCTAGCATGCATGAGCTAAGGGTTCCTCTTCTTAAGAAAGAAGTGCAAGCTACGGAGAATGCAATGAGTGAGCACAAGAAAGAGTGGACTCAAGTTGGTTGTTCAATTTTATCGGATGGTTAGCGTGATTCAGTTGCATCCAACGATATTGTAAACTTTCTTGTAAACTCTCCAAAGGGTTCTATGTTCATAAAATCTATGGATGTTTCAGAAATTAAAAAAGATGCCAATATGTTGTATAAAGTGCTTGATGACATGGTAGAGGAAGTTGGTGAGCACAACGTGGTTCAAGTTGTGACGGATAATGCATCCAATTATGTCAAAGCCGGTAAGAAAAATTATTTTAAATAAGTAATAAGCTTTATTTTAAATATAATTATTATTATTATTATTGGTATAGGAAAATTACTTGAAGCCAAAAGACCTCATCTTTACTGGACTCCTTGTGCGGCGCACTGCATAGATCTTATGTTGGAAGACATTGGTAAAATTCCTCAAGTAAAGAATGCACTTAAGAAGTGCATCTACATGAATGGTTATATATATAACCATATTCCACTTGCGAACTTGATGAGGAAGTTCACAAATCAAAGGAATTTGCATCGGCCGTCGGTTACTAGATTTGCAACGTCTTTCATCACGCTTTCCCAATGGCATAAGCAAAAGGGAAATTTAAGAAAGATGGTTATTTCCGAAGAGTGGAATCAATCCAAATGGGCAAGGGATGCAGGGGGAAAAAAGATAGCATCTTTCATTTTACAACCTAATTTTTGGAGAAATGTACTTTATGCTCTTAAGTTGGCTGGGCCACTTGTCAAAGTTCTTAGGATGGTTGATGGTGAGAAGAAGCCGGCTATGGGGTATATATATGAAGCCATGGATAGGGCTAAGGAGGCTATTGCCAAGACTTTTTCGAACAATGAGGAGCATTACAAGGAGGCCTTTGGTTATATAGACAATAGATGGGACTGTCAATTGCACCGTCCTTTGCATGCGGCTGGTTATTTTCTAAACCCATCCATTTATTATGATAACAAAGAAGCTGCAGCATGTGAAGAAGTAATGAATGGTTTTGTTGCATGTATGGAAAGGTTGGTTAGGGAAGTAGAAGCTCAAGACCAGATTCTAATTGAGTTGCGGAAATACAAAAACGCTGAGGGTCTTTTTGGGTCACAAACATGCATTAGACAGAGAAAAATAAGCCCCCCAGCTGATTGGTGGTCTACTTTTGGAGCTTCAACTCCTAATCTCCAAAAGTTTGCTATAAGAGTTCTTAGTCTCACTTGTAGTGCTACAGGTTGTGAGAGAAATTGGGGTGTCTTTCAACATGTAAGCATTATTCTTCCTTTATGATTTATTTTTATATTCAAGACATTTATTGTATTTACACCTTACATACAATATTATTTTTCCAGCTTCATACAAAGAAGAGAAATCGATTGGCTCAAAGTCGGTTAAATGATTTGGTCTTCGTGAAATATAATCGTGCTTTGCGGCGTCGTTTCATGAAAAAAAAACTCTTCGGATCCCATTATTTTGGAGGACATAGATGAAAGCAACAAGTGGTTGCTTGGGAGGATGGAGGATGACACTGATGATGAAGTAGAATTTGTGTTTGGTGATGATGATTTAACATGGGAGCATGTTGCTAGAGCTTCTGGTGCTAATGATCCAAGTTATGTAACTAAAGCTTCGAGGTTGAAGGATTTGGCAGGTTCTTCCTCTAGAAGTGATAAAGGAAAAGGGATTGCATGTAGCACCATTCCACAATCATCCAAAGTTGTTTTAGTGGATGATGAGGAGGAGGAGGAAGAAAATGATGTTGATGATGATGAGAATTATACTGGCGATGGCGAAGATGCTTATGAAGATGATGATTCCGATTTAGAATTTTAGTACTTTTTAAATTTGGTCACTCAAAACTCTTTTCAATTGTTTGCTTTCTTTATCTTTGTTAGTATTTTAATTTTCTTTTTATTTCTTTTGTTAACTCTAGAGTCTAGACTATTTTTATCGAGTTATCGTATGGCTTTATGTGTTGAAGTAGTGTTTATCTTACTTCTATCTGATTTTAATATGAAATTCATGTTGTTTTTAGTATCAAATATGTTTTAAAATTGATTTTGGAGCTTTTTAGCGAAAATTTGCGCCTCGCATGCAAAAAGCCCGTGCCTCCGCCTCACGCCCCGGAAAATTGGCCCTTTTGCGCCTCAGTGCGCCTCGCGCCTCTTAAAACTAAGATAGGAGGTCTTTTTTTTCAAGAATCGAGTCATTTATAAGATTCATCTGAAATACTCCTATCAAGTATGAAGTACCATTAAGAGAGGCAATCTTATTCAGTCTATGTACAAGATCATGTGATTAATATGCAATATACAAATCAAAATTTTCTATTTTCACCCCCAACCCCAACCAGAATGTCAGCAGAAACAAGACTTTCTACACGAAGAACTACATCACATACATAACATCTATTACAAATTGCAATAACAGGTTTAATCACTTTGCTCCTAATGTTATACCAATAAAGACCATCTCCATCTCCTTTTCTCAAAATCAATTTATCGCCTCCATTCGAACACGAAATCGGAGCTCCAATCAAAGCTCCAACATCAATGGCGTCATTCACATTAAACAATTTAGTCATACACCATGTTGTTTCATCACCCATACATAAGCACCCTCTTTTCTTGGTAGAAAAGCACTCACTATGCATAAGCATTCATTCAATTCCCCTAAACAAGAAATATCAGTACGTTACATTTCATGACCCTCAAATTCTGGTAAGCCAATTTTTCTGGGATTATTTTTCAAATACGCATTGAATATGTAGTAAATTATATTGTTGATGACAGCAAATCCGTAAATTGATTCCAAACTCATATCATTCGTAGATTCAACAAGGACTGTCTTCTAACAATTATCTCTCATATTATATACATCGACTCCACTTAACCATTCACTATTATTTGCAAGATAATTAGTCATTTTCACAATTTTGTAATCATCATGCAAACTATCGTACCCAAAACTGAATTGTTCACTCAAAGTAGCTATTCTTTTAGGTGGATTATAATGGGGCACAAAAAAATATGAATTAATAGAGAGGTTAAATAGAACAATGTCCACGAGTAAAGAATCATCAAGATACTCACAAGATAATGCGATTAATCCATTGGAAGATCCAACAATCCTAACTATGTCGGCAGTGAGTGGAATCCGATTTACTAATTCTGCTTCCAATTGATTGTCTGAATTGAAACGCAAGGATTGGAGACCGTGGGTTGAAGAATTGATCACAAGAAATCGATTCTTGGTGGATAGAGATCGATTGAGATGACGCTTGACAAAATCCGCGCTAGAAATTAGCGAATTCCATGATTTTGAAACACATTTTAATCGGCAGAGGGATTTTGGAGGCAGGAGAAAAGGATTGAATCTATGATTTCCATTGGTAGAGCTTCCATGGCGAAGTTGGGGGTTCTTGATTTTGGGGGTTTTATTTTTTATTTTTTTTGTTTTTTAAATGTGTTTTGGTGGGTTTTAAAGAAATAAGCAAGTATCTATCTCTATATATATATATAAAGAATGCAAAGCATGATCAACGTTTTCTTTTAAAACTTTTTTTTTAAAATATTTGGTTTTAAGAGCTCCTTCAAAGTATTTGCAAAAATAAGCTTCTACGCAAAACGGGCTGGCAATTGGGTTTGAGCGTCTAATAGCCCGCTGTTAGTAACAGCGAACCAATGACAAAATGCTATCAACCGATCGGTCATTTTACGGGTTAAGTCATTTTCGTGATGGTCGGTTTTCGGATTCATTTTCAGGTCGGATCAAAATTTCCCAGGTCTAATTAAAATCAACAAACTATGGGCCTGGGCTAATAGAGTAACCTTAGTGGGCTATATGTAATTTCTTAAATATTTTAGTTTGCGGTCTAAAAGTTCGATTTTCGGTTTTTGAAAACTTCAGACCTAATCCAAACCAAATTATTACGGTTTTTGAATTTTCAAACCTAATCCAAACCATATTTGTTATTCGGTTTTGTCTTCGATTTGCGGTTTTAATCCAGATAAGTTAAAACACAATCCTATTCATATTAAATTGTTACAATCATATAATCAATAAAATTTAGTTACATTACGCTAAGGACCAGATTTAAATTTTGCTTAATTTTTAACTATAATTCACATGATCCTTCACTATGCCTGGCCTCTCTTAAACAGTCCTCATAAACTCTCTACTAATTTACAAACCAAAAAATGTTTTATTCATTTAACAAACTAAGATCATCACATAACTCAAAATGTAGCAATACATTTTGAAGCCTCTTTCTCAATCATGTGTGAATAGAGAGTTCATCGGCTTCTCTTTGATCGATTACGATCACTTAATCCTTAACTAATCAAACACATAAGTGCAAGCTTTCGAACGCTTAAACCGACTCAGAAGTAGTCTTCCGGGAGGTTCTAGAAGGATCCACAGAAGATTCTAAGTCAGTTGCATCAGTAGTGACAAACTTCAAGTACTGCTCAATGTCCTTGGTGTCTGAACTACCATTTCTCAAGTGAGGAAACCATCTTTTACGTGGCTTAGCAGGTCGTTCACTGATGGCGATAGCAATGTCATTAGGGAACAAGTCGCGGAAAACAAAGGCGTGTAGGAGAGTTGACACAAGCAAGGCTGTAACGATGAGGGTAGAAATTGTTGCTAGGGTCAATGCTAAGCTTTTTGTCACCCAATTTGTTACTTCATTTGAGTATCTTATGGTAGCAATGGCTGCTGCTGTCATTGGAAATGTGTATGCCCACCATGCTATTGAGAATTTGAATCCTCGGAAGAAGTTGATCCGAACAGCCTGCCCAAACATATACGAAAGTGTAAGAATGAGTCGCATTAAACATAACTTAGTTTGACGGTAGAGGTGTGCATCTGGGTCAAAATCGAATGATCACCTCACCGTGAATGAATATGTATGTAGAGAAACACACTTACAAGTGAAAACAAGAGGAACAAAGCGATGAAGTAAGCAATTCGAGCTCCATAATCGAAGGATCCTTGGATTCTAGCCCATGCCATAGATGCGACACTAGGAGCCGCGACAAATAGGAAAAACACCGGGTGGAGCTCCTTGGGAAGTGTCTTATTTGTAGGAAGTCTTTGGTAGAGAGTAACAAACAAGACGGTATAGTGAGCCAACCCAACTGCAAAGAAGAAAAGCGGTCCTTCCTTAAGTCCCATCGATGCACCCAACAAAGCACCAACAAAGTTTCCCACCACAGACAAATGGTTCACAGGGTTAGCCACTTTCGATAGCCTACGTTGTCCTCCGGACATCCACTGACCGTAGATTTTAAGCTCGAGGCAGAGGAATGGGAACATAAGCACATACCAAAGTGCTTGGTGAAGGTCTTTGGTAACCGATGGTGGGCAACCAAGGGACAGGAAAAGGAGGGATATGAACGGAGCAAAGAAGAAATTCACCCTGATGGGATGGTAATACTCTCGTCTAACTGCTTCGAAGTAAAAGATTAACTTCAATCCATAGATGATAGCAATTACAACTACCAAAGCTATGGAAATAGTCCAAAGTATCAAATTTACTAAAGGACTAACTTTAAGGAAACTTGTTGAGGGTGAGTTTGCTAGGGTTTTCCACAATATGGCTTGACTACTCACACCAAGACATATACCAAACGAAGCGATAGGAAATCGAAGAAGAAATGGCCATGTTTTGTCTTCGGGAAGCATCAACTCCTCTGATGGCTGCAACAAAAATGAGCACAACAATTAGCCTCATAATATCTCATTGTCCATGGTGTTAGTCCCATGATATGTTATATCAAGGTTGTCAGGATCGGGATTCTACGTAGGATCGTCAAGGGGGTAGGATCGAAATCGGTAGAATCGGATCGTAGGATCGTGTGATCCTACAAATATGCATTAATATGCTTTTGATAACTAATTTTCAATTGTATTTGTTATTTCTTTTAGTTTTAAGGTTTAAATTTATACTTATTTGCTTCAATTAATAAGTTTTGTAAAAGAATATCTTTAGTAATCATTTTTAAGATGCGAATCAAGAAAAACTTGAATGTTAGTCATATTAATATAATTGTTTAGGTATATACATATATATACATAAGCGAAATCTAAATTATATAAAAAAATTTTACGATTGAAACTACCCTTATAGGATCGGATCGTAAGATCGTAGGATCGTAGAATCGTATAATGATCCTACTACTTAAATCTTGGAGCTATGTAGGATCGTACGATCCTACCGACATTACGATCCTACCTACGATCCGGATCGGTCGACTAATTTTGGATCGTAGGATCGTAGAATCGTTGATCAGGATCGAGATTCTGATAACCATGTGTTATATACTCTATCAGTATCAGAGATCGTAACAATATACTTACACGAAGAGTGTCCAACTCAGGACCTTCGAGTGCATCAAAATATCGATCAACAGGCATGGCCTCGCCATCAGCATGATCACGAGGCTTGCGTTCAGGCTGTGGTTCGACAGGTTTTCCACGAAGATGGGATAACTGCCTTTCGAGTCTTCCAGACCATGTCTTGAACGAATCAAACCTCGCATCCTTGAGCCGTTCGACATGGGGATGTCTTATTTGTGGCCCTGAATACTGGTTCTGTTTATGCTCATCTTCAACACATGTTGCAGATTTAGGTATTGGTTGAGAATAAGATTTGTTTTCAGATTTAGTCTCAGAAGAACAATCATGTGGAGCAACTTTTGCTGATAATTCTTTGGGATTGTCACTAAACAGCACCTTTTTGGGGGTTTTAGGTGTTTGTGGCATGCTAATTGACACAAACCCATTTGCAGCATTTTCCATCCTTTGCCCACTTATTACTTCAGATTCCTGTTTTCATACAAGTAAAAATCAGATCAGAAATCTTAATAACAGGTAAAATAAAAAGTAAATTTCAAAAATTATATGTATAAATAACCTTGTTAATTGAATATGATAGGATTGTGACATGGGTTTTGATCAAATTGCGAATTCAAAAGGCGAATCTACTGACGAATTAAGTACTAATTAATCTGAAAAATAGAAAAGAAAGCTTACAGCAGCATGAGGCCCATTATGCTGATCAATAGTATCAAACCCATGAATTTCCTTGGAAGAAATCACAGTAAACAATGCTGGAAGCTCAACAGAAATCTCTTTCGTCGAATTCGGGTTTTCTCCACTACCCATTAGTAAATCAAATTACCAAACAAATCAACTGGACAATGAACACAAAAGTTAGACATAACAAATTAACTATAATCTAAAAATGAATACTAATAAAAATAAACATCACATTATTAAATTAGTACCTAAATATGTATATTAAGGAAAATAATCAGAGTTTAGAACATGAAAATGTGTCTTAAAACAGGTATAAATCACCTGATTAACAAACCAAAAACAAAAATCCAGATATATATATAAGAGTATGTACTCCCTAAAGAAGATGCATCTAGAAATGTCTCAATCTCAACAACTGTTTTCCTTGAACATAAATCTACTGTTTTCTTTTTAAATCAAAGCAGTTTATTTTGACTTTGTATTGTAGTCTTTTACTCTAAATCCAATTTGAGAACTTTTTATCGTTATATAGCAAATTCAAACGGACATATAATTGTAACTATTTTTAGAGTATATACAGATTTAAAGTGGAATATTCAGAGCCAGGTTTGAGGAGAACCTATGTTGCATCCACACTTTTAGCCCAAAGGGCTTTCGTGTGAGGGGTATGTTAGAGTATATAACATATTTTGAGGCCTTTACCATCAGCTTAAGCTTTTGGTTGAAATGATTCCTTGACAACTATAAATTGATCTTCGAACTCACTTGACATTATCGAATATGAGCGCAAAAATTACTATAAAAAAATTATTTTCCAAACAAGATCTAGTATATAGTTTCAAATTTGTACCTGAAATTTGGAAAATAATGATATTTAATTATTAGGAGCAAAATTTGAGCCTTGATTTAAGGTAGAAAATTAAGAAGAAAAAAATGAAGTGATGAGAAATGGAAAATGTAGGAGTAGTCTACAAGTTGTGTAGCTTTGTTATTATTAGTTTCTCCTACCAAAGAAAGAAAAGAAGCATGTGAAAAAAAGAGTAATGTAAGGTGTATATATATAGGCCATAATTTAAGAGATGTTTATTATTGTTCCAGGAAGTTACGTCAAATAGACTGCATTTCATTATTTGATTTATGGTTTTTTGTTTCATTTGATAAAGACGTGTTTTTTGTTTATTTTATATTCAAAGTGACAAATCAGCTACAGGTAATAACCACAATATTTTGGAATTTGGAAAGCTTTATATTATCTGGGATTTGGGTTAAGTCAGCTAAATTGTTACTGTAATACTGTACTTTTCTAAGTTTTTTATTTTTTTGTTTTCATGTTTTACTAAGAAGTGTTGTAATTTGACGAGAAAGTCCTTCTATACTCCCTCCACCATGGTGAAAAAGGTAGATACGATCGCGGGTTGCGGAATAGAAAAAATTTGATTATTATGTAACAGGTCGTAATAATTATACATGATAATTTATTTGTGTACTTAAAATATTTTTTTCAAACGGATTATTGTTATTTAATTTTGATATGTTACATATGCATTGAATGTTTACTTAAATGTACTTTATGTATTATTTTATCTCTCTCTCAAACTTTCTTTTTCCCTCTTTTTTTTATCTTTCTCTCTTTGTTTTCTCTTCTCCCTCTTTGATTACTATGTTAAAATGAGTGGTTGAGTTTCTTCGAGTCGTGCTCATAGTTGTAATTCAACTAGATTTGTTGCTTTCTTCTCTCTCTCTCTTTCTCTCTCTCTCTCTCTCTGTTTTCTATTCTCCCCTTTGATTTTTCTGTTAAAATACGTTGTTGTAGTTCTTTGAATCGTGCTCAAAGTTGTAATTCAACTAGAATTCGTTGCTTTTACAAAGAGGAGGCAAAACTTTGTATTGTTCGAAGGGATCCTAACATAGGAGAGAAGTTGTACAATTGTCGTTTTTGGTCTGTTAGTTAATTTTTATGTTTTTTTTATTTTAGGTTTTGTTGGATTTTGATAGAAAATGACTATCTTGATGAATATTTTAGGAAATCCTTAATGAAAAAAGAGAAATGTTATATAAAAGACGGAAATATTGGTCATTTATGCATCAAAATTTTGAGTTTGAAAATTTTTTTATTGAAATTAATATTAATTTATTAATGAAAAAATTATACATATATTAGAATTAGCAAAACATATTATGACTTCCAATGAAAATTACTAAGATGGGAAGGTTAATTCAGTAAAAATTTCATGATGTAGAGCGTCAAGAGATTTCTATTAAGGTGGCACTTGGGGGTAAAAGGCATGAAATACTATTTTTGTAATAAAAAAAAGTTAGGTTTGTATTAGCTGTTTAAATAACGGATAATTTAATGAGTCTTTTTAATATAGGCAATTATAAATTGAAGCTAAAAAATTATAGAATGTTGGCTTCCTGAAGATTCAAGAATGAACATGTCTAATCTATCATGTAACGACTTCCATACGCTGCTATTTGAAGTTGTAATTGGTAAGATTCTCAAGAAAGTTTGATCGTATTACAATAATTTTTTGTCATTACTTCTTCTTCAACTCATTATAATTTTGATTATAAGTCATTAATTATGGGTTAAATGGGTTTTTGAAAATATTTTAGTAGTATGTGTTTATCATTTTTAGTTTAATAGATTTTGGAAAAATAATTTTCAAGAGCTTTTACTTATAAACATTAGCCTCAATTTAAGCAAGAGGAGACAACTCTTTCGTACGTCCTCTATTTATATAAACTTCAAAGGAAAAAGGAAATTCAAAAAAAATGATGAGATATAGTGCCATAGTGGTAGATTTTGTGGTTAACAAATTAGGTATGACTTATATATATGACGTGCAAAAAGCAAATTTCTTTTTCTTTCTTTTATTATAATTAATTTCATTGTTGGTATATTACTAATAAAATCTTTTTTTTTTGAAAATTTGGAATCAATAAAAGAAGGCAAAAACAAACACCGAAACTTGGGAGCCCCAACACCGCCGACATAAAAAACCCCGTGAGGGGAAAAAACCATTGGAGCAGAGGACCAAGAAACAACCCACTCAGAATAGCGCATAGGAGTGGACTATGCAAAACGCTAAGAAAACAGACCAAGAAACCAAAACCTAGGCCACCTTACACACCCATGTATAATACCTACCACCTTACACACCAGACTAAACTAAAGCAACTTTTACAATACCAAAAATACTACCACCAAAAAAGTTTGAATATAGGATCAGACCTAGACTCATCAGACTCGGGGGCTCTGGGTTTGAATTCGAGTCAAAAAATTTTGGATTTAGAGGTCCAAATCTAGGTTCGAATCAATCAAAATTGATCAGGTCCAATCGAGTCCGACCCAAAACCATCCAATTAAAAACAAAATAAGGCTAATGATAGGAAAAAGTTGGTCCATGCAATTACTTTGTTGAGTTATACTCAGCATTTAATCAAGATTATCTCCAACAATTAATGGAAAAGAAATGTAAATGCATTTTTGGTAAAAGTTGAATAAATGCTTTAATACTAACACTTTATATGTATTGTGGTAAATGAGGTCATGCTTCAAAGCCTTATTTATGCTTACATAAGTATCCATTATTTGAACTAACATGCATCACTTAAAGTTTTACTGATTTTTATTTTTAAGGGGACATATATGATGCATTACCTAAAGATCACAACACATAATGAGACTTGAGAGAACAATAATACTTAGCAACTTCTAATAAATCATAATTAGTTTTCAAAAGCGGGGAAAATACTTTTTGTAAAATATTTATATACATTTAAGAAACTTATAAATATTTTTCGGAGAGAATTGGTTCCATATTAGAAAATGACACTTATTAAGAATAATCCATAGATATTTTATTTTATGTAAAATATGTTCTTAATAATTAACACAAATTCTTACTTGAGACCGTCTTTACAAAAGACGTCCCAAGATTGGGCCAACCCAATGTCTAAATTTAGAAAAAAATAATTGTATTTACTATAAATGGAAAGTGGGTTGGGCTTTTGAGAGCCGTCTTTAGAAAAGACGGTCTCTCAAGAGAGTACCTGATTAATTAATATTTTTATATTTCTTATGGTCCCCATATGTTTTTCACCCACTACAACAAATTTAGTTTTTTGCGATATTGGATTTATTAGTGGCATTAAAAAAATGCCACTGTTTCATATTTTTAGTGTAATAATTATTGGTTTTTATTTTAAGTTCCACCATAAAAAGATTTAGCGGCACTTAATTTGGTCTTTAATGTGACTTTTTAATATGCTGCTAAAGGCTCTAACAAATGTTACAAAATCCTCTATCTACACTATAAGAAATTTGAAATAGCAACATTTAAATTGAATGCCACTAAATATATCCCACTAAAAACAAATTATGTTGTAGTGACCAATTCTTAAATATATTTATTAATTAATGGTCATCTCTATATTTTTCCGCTTACCTTTTTTTAGAATATTTATGATCCTCACTTTTTCCTCCATTATATTTATTATTCTATAAAATATTGTATCCACTATTTAAAAAATTTTAATTTTCTTAATTTTCGTAAAAAAATTTTATGACAATTTCATCAGGGGATAGAGGAAGTAAACCACAAATTTAGAGGAGTAATACTTTTATTTGACTAGACTAGAAGTGAGCTAATGCTAAGAAAGCGGCTGGATGTTTATGAAATGATAAACATTGGTACAAATAAAATACTCCTACTAACAAGTCATTAATTAAGCCGGCATATAAATTAGTTTACGATTTGTTCCAATCGCTTAATTTATACGCATAATACGAACATTGAACATGTACCAAGAAATCTTAGGATCCTAATTCCTACCAAACCTAACTATGACCTCTTTTGTTTGAATCATACACTATATTTTAGACAATATTGTTCTGAATAATCTCTCATTTTGCTTATGTGTTATAAATAATACTCCCTCCGGTCCATTTGACTAGTCTATTTGACTAGTCACGAATTTTAAGGTAGTATTGGGGTCCATTTAAAAGGTAGTAGTTGGGTATTTTAATTGATTAAATAAATTGTAAAGGTAGTAGTGGAGTATTGGGAATTGGAAAAGTGGGGGTATTAAGGTAAAAAAGGATAGTCAAAAAAGGAAATGAGACAAGTAGTATGAAATTGCCAAAAAAAAAAAAGGAACAAGTAAACTGGAACGGAGGGAGTATTATTTTTTTTAACTTTTTTTAATGATTTAACATTTGCAATATATTTGCTCGTAACATATCCTCACACTCAAAACCTACTATAGCAAGTTGCCCTTGTAAAAAAGGTGAAAGAAGTAAAACAAAAGGATAATTATTCTGAATAACTCACTTACTCACTTTTCGCTCATAAGCGATAAATAATCTCATATTTAAATTATTTTCTAATTATCTAACATTTAAAAACATATATTCTCGTAGCATACCCTCAAACTCTTTTACCTATTATAACATCTTATTTTAAACAAAAAGGAATATTCTTTTTAAAAAGAAAAATTATAAGAAACTACCTAATGTATAGATCTATTTGCAAAAAACTACCTCATTTAAATTTTATTTTTTTGCAAAAAACTACCTAATCTAATATATTTCTCAACAAATGACTACCACTTAACGGAAAACGTTAATTGACTGTTATGTTTGAGTGTTTGACCAATTTGAGAAGTTAAGTTGTTTATGTGGTAGTATCTCATTAGTCCTTGTATTTTTAAATAATTTAACTTTTAAACACATAAATCAACAAAATAAAAATAAAGATATTTGACATCATTTTTACCTATTATAATGATTTTTTTCAAATTATTTAAAAATACGAGGACTAATGAGATACTGTCACATAGACAACTTAATCTCTCAAATTGGTCAATCTCTCAAACTTAAAGGTCAACAAACATTTTCCATTAAGTGATAGTCATTTACCGATAAATATATTAAATTAGGTAGTTTTTTGCAAAAAAAATATACATAATGTTGTTTTTTGCAAATAGACCTATAGATTAGATAATTTCTTTATAATTTTTCCTTTTAAAAAAAACCACACTCCATGTTTGATTATTCAACACAAATTTCCCTTTTCCTCGTTTTATTCCTTTTATAAAATAGGTAACCTGTTATTGCAAATTTTTTAGTTTAAGGGAACCACACTCTATGTGTTGATAAGATTGGATTATTAAAAAATAATTCAATTGTAAAATTATTCACATTAAATGACAAAAATATGAGATTGTTCAAGCAATTTA
Organism: Amaranthus palmeri; assembly: GCA_019776075.1. Lineage (NCBI taxonomy): Eukaryota > Viridiplantae > Streptophyta > Magnoliopsida > Caryophyllales > Amaranthaceae > Amaranthus > Amaranthus palmeri. The sequence continues at coordinate 46,736 of JAAKBH010000341.1, read as the reverse complement.
TGCTAGAAATTTATATCTTTCTTTTTTCATAGTTGATTCATTATATAATTATAAATGATATATAAGTCCATGTCATACCAATTTGTAGAGAAAAAAAATTCCCTTCCTAATTTTATTTTCTTATATTTAATGAATATTTTAAAAAATATCAAAGTCATACGTCACATGATTACCGTCTAGTCTCTAAGAATAATAATAAAGTCAAATGCATGAGATGGTTGCTTTCGATTTTCATCATATAGCTATCATTTTGCAAGACAGTTGTGACCAAAATTTATGATTAGTACATCAAGCTTATCAGAAAATATTATAAAATATTATAAATACTTTTTATTTCATATTAGTTACAACATTGGTAAAAATGATAGTATTCATTAATTCATCACTTTTAATTTGTAAATAATTCTTAATCTATATGTTAAAATATAGTCAAGTGAGATCTTATTTGATTCGTCTCATTGCAAAGATTATTAATAACAAATTTTTATAATTTTTTTATTATAAATAATATAGTCAAGTGTGACCAAAAGCGCTTGTGGCCCAATGGATGGAGCATCTGCATGTGGAGCAGAAGGTTTGGGGTTCGACCCCTACTAGGCGCAGGTATCGATTGGGGGTTTCTTGACAGCGCGCATCTCTCTTTACTCGCTCCTTGGGGGTATGAGTATGATTTGTTCGCATCTTTCAAGGAAAAGAAAACCCCCCACTCGGACCCTGCCTTGTGCGGAATACCGAGAAAGTCTTTTACCTTTTTTTATAAGAGATATTAAAAATTAAATTAGTGCATTAGACAACATGAAAAAGCAAATGTTGCAATTAAATTGGAACAGAAAACGTATATGAAAAACAGTATTTGAAAAAATCAAGTAAGGCATCTTAAGCGAAAACACATTTATATTAAGGTGATCATATTAAATAAATCAGTGTTAAGAAGATGCTAGAGAATAGAGCTGTTCATGGGCGGGCTACCCGCCAGGCCCGGCCCGCCCGGCTCGAAAAACGGGCGGGCGCGGGTAGCATTTTTTAAAAAAATTTAAAGTTTGGGCGGGTAATACCCGCCCGCCAAGATAAATGGGCGGGTAGCGACAATAAAAAAATACCCGCGGGTATACCCGCCCGCCCGCTTATTTTAATATATTAATAAATAATAATATTCTTTGCGCTTTTTTTTAATACCCAACATTTTCAGTCCACTACTTCATGAGTCCATGTCCAATACATTTTAATACTCCTTACTTATTTAGGGTTAGACTATTAAAGTATTCTAGGTTTTTAGTTTTTAGTACATAGTACATACTACATACACTGCGCCGTCCCTCACTAACTCACTCCTCCATTTCATTTCATTCCTTCAGCTTTAGTTTTTTAGTTTTTCCATTACCATTCTAATTTCTAGAGTATTTTAATATATATGTAATTTGATTATTTTGAGACGTTTTATGTATTTGTAGTATTTTGGACTATGTATTGTATTTTAATTATTATCAAAACTTAATTTTACATTTTGTATTGTATTTTTGGTATTTATGAGAAAATACCCGCGGCGCCCGCGGCACCCGCCCGCTTTAAAAATGGGCGGGTAGCGACAAAAAAATATGCCCGCAATCGCGGGCGGGCATTTGAATTTTTCTACCCGCGGGTAGATTTTGTAGCAAATACCCGCCCCGCTACCCGCGCCCGCCCGCCCATGAACAGCTCTACTAGAGAATGCCAAATGTGGAACAAAATGAGGTCAAATAAATTTTCGTACCAATTACAAAATTGAGGTCAAAGTAGATGTACTTGTGACAATAATATAATATGTACCTACCAAACAGCTAATTTTGTTACTATTAAAACAAAATCATACTACTAATTGAGTACGCTTTATTATATTAGCTAGAATTCTTGATAGGGACTACCCGTTGCTTCACCCGACACTAAGATTTAACCTTGATATCATCTATTCTTGGATCTTCTTGAGTTATTTTATTTTTTATTTTCTCATACAATATTTTTAAAAAATTCCGGACATAATTTAATTATGTTTATTCTAATTTTAATATTTAATTAATGTATATAGTCTCTACATGTTGAAGTAATTGCGGCCAGGGGCGGAGCAAAAATTGACTAATTTCATGAAGGCCCAGTGCAATTTTTAAAATTATGATATTTTTCTAACAATTTTGTATCTTTAAATACCAAACATATACTAAGTTGTTTAATATTGAGGCCCCTAATTGTTCGGGGCCCTGTACGGTTGAACATGTTGAACATGCTCAGAACCTCCTATGATTGCGGCTTGAGTGCACAAATCAAGTCTATGCATTGATGTGTGCATAGAGATGTGGAATCCTATGGGTGTATTAAGATGAGTTTTTAAGTGTGATTTAAAGTGGTGCTTAATAAATTGTGTATGGTAAATGCGTGAAGTTATGAGACCATTAAAAGTGAATTTAAACATGATTGTAATAATGGTGTGAGTTATGGAGCATGATTAATGAATTTAATGATGATGTTTCTAAAACATAAGATATTCTGCACTAGGTGCTCGAACAAGGAACCTAAGGGGAACATATGGACTTGAACGAGGCAGCAAGTCAAAAATAGATAGAAGCATCAGAGTCAAAATGCTCGAACGAGCACAAAGCTTACTCAAACGAGCACGTTCAACAGCTGAAATCATGTATTGCTCGAACGAGCACTATTGTGGTTCGAATGAGTAGCCTAGGCAGAGCTGTGCATTGGATTCTATTCTTCAACTATTCATGTTCAAAAAGCTTGTTAATGTGTTATTAATTCTAGTATTAACTACGCATACTCATTAAGTGTAATTAGTCCTATAAATAGGAAGTTCATTTTGCTCATCGAACACAAACCTCTAGCCTAAACACATAGTCTTAATCTGTCTTACTTCTCGATTGCAATCCTTCATTGTAAGAGTTGTTGAAACTTTGTTTTTTTATGTATAAACAAAGATAATACACACCTCCGAGGACGTAGCCTACATTGGTGAACCTCATAAATACTTGTGTTCATTTTGCATTGTTTATTTCCTTCGTACATTGTCATTTTCCTTGACATAATTATTTGTTCATCTAGGTACATAATTTATGCCTTCGATCTTGGTGATATTATAATTTTAGAATTGTTTGTTAAACTGTAATCTAGCTCTCATTTTCATCATATATATTCCACTAATAACATTTTTATATTTGTTGCTTTCCTTCTATGTTTACCACTAACTTTTGTTTAATTTTTTAATAATTATTTAGTTTTCATTTTTTTCACTAATTTTATTTTATTTTTTTAATATTTGTGGCTCTCACTTTTCTCCATTATTAGTATTATTTAATAGAAAAATATATCCATCATCTGAAATATTCAATTTTTTTAAATTCTGTAAATATTGTGGCTCAAACGAGCACTATTGTGGCTCAAATGAGTAGCCTAGGCAGAGTAGTGCATTAGATTCTATTCTTCAACTGTTCATGTTCAAAAAGCTTGTTAATGTGTTATTAATTCTAGTCTTAACTAAGCATACTCATTAAGTGTAATTAGTCCTATATATAGGAAGCTTATTTTGCTCATCAAACACAAACCTCTAGCCTAAACACGTAGCCTTAATATCTCTTACTATCGATTGTAATCCTTCATTGTAAGAGTTGTTGAAACTTCTTTGTTAAATATAAACAACGATACTACACACCTCCGAGGACATAGCCTATATTGGTGAACCTCGTAAATACTTGTGTCGATTTTGCATTGTTTATTTCCTTCATACATTGTCATTTTATTTGGCATAATTATTTGCTTATCTAGGTACTTAATTTGTACCTTCGATTTTGGTGATATTACATTTTGCGAATTCTTTCTTAAAGTCTAATCTAGCTTTCATTTTCATCACATATATTCCACTAATAACATTTTTATATTTGTTGACTTTATTTTAATTTTTTAATAATTATATATGTAGTTTTCATTTTTTTTTCCACTAAATTATTTTATTCTTTAATATTTTTAATAAAATAATATATGCACCATCTAAAATATTCAATTTTCTTAATTTACGTAAACATTGCTTATGGAAACTCAATAGGAATAAACAGAGATATTAGTTAGTAGTTACTCTATACCATATAAATTACCCTCAATAAAAAGGAACAAAACAAGCTAATAAGTTAAAGGAAAATTTGCCAAGAATAATCCCAACTATCACCCGTTGGCCAGAAATAATCCCAACTATTGATTATTTTTTAATAATCCCAACTATTGATGAAGTTTGCTGAAAACAGTCCCACTCTATTTTCAACCGGCTATGGAAGGTTTTTTGAGTATTTTTTTACCTTTTTTTTTAACTTTAATATAGGTTTACCTAATTTGATGAAGAAAAGTTTAAAAAAAAAGTAAAAAAAAATACTCAAAAAACCTGCTACAGCCGGTTGAAAATAGAGTGGGACTGTTTTCAGCAAACTTCATCAATAGTTGGGATTATTAAAAAATAATCAATAGTTGGGATTATTTCTGGCCAACGGGTGATAGTTGGGATTATTCTTGGCAAATTTTCCTAAGTTAAAATATATATTGAGCTTCTCTTCCATTGAATTTACTACATAACTATTTGCTAAAAGGTTTTTTTTTGTATATTGATCTACAAGAACGTAAATAATTCTCACAGATGTGTAACTATTTGCTAAAAAGACCACAATCATTAATTTAATTATTTATTTTTTATTGTAATTTAGAATATCATTGGAGATAATTTTTTACATAATTATTTTTTTTACATAATTATTAATGATGAGATCTTTATTTTTTATTAGTATTAAATGTGATAATGTAAATATAACATACTCATTAATTTAATAATCTGAATAATTAATTAATAATTAGATTAGACAAAGTAGAATAATCCAAGGAAGGCAAATTATATTTAAACTATTGTGTAGACGAAGCACAATGGAAACTTCCAAGACAGTTCTTTTGTGGCGATACGAATAATAACCAAGTACGTAGTATAGTGTAATTATAATTTTGGATTGTTATGAAATAACGTAAATATTATTATTCCCAAATAATGGATTTCAATTAATACTTATCACTTATTAGTAGGTCAACAGTTTTGAAATTGTTTGTATAAATTATTACACTTATAACAGCTGGAAAACATACGAATACGAATCTATTCTGCGAAATTGTCGGAGGAAAATAAAATTTTTTAATACTATATTCGTCTACTTTCTTACTTCTATTATACTTGTTACTAATTGCGATATTTTTCACATAACATGTCACAATCAGATGTAACTGCTTCAGAATAGAAAAAGTATTGTTTTTTTGATATTATACCACTATAACATAATTTGCTTTTAGTGAGATATATTTAACGACATTTAATTTAAATGTCGCTATTTCCAATTTCTTATAGTGTATATAGAGGATTTAGTGACATTTATTAGACCCTTGAGCAACATATTAAAAGTCACACTAAAGCTTTTAGCGACATAGGATCTAGCGACTAGGGATAGGAGTAGTTGGAGGCGTGTTATCCAGGTTTTAGACTTCGGCTTTTCTTCTTAGAGTCGTTAGCGGCGTCATGCTTTCATGTTTGCCCTAGTTTACTGTGTGTTTTTGTTTTTAGTTTGTTTTAAGTTTTTCTTTTGTTTTACATTCTTTTTGGATCTTTTTGTGTTTTTTTCACTCCGAGGCAGGTGTGTATCTTTATCTTTATCATCTTGGAGCTGGGGGACTCCTTTTGGCCGTGCTCTCCTTCACGGGTATGAGTTGCCGCCGTCCTTCTCCCTCCCCAGACCCTGCTCATAGTTTCTATGAGCGGGATATACTGGGTAGGATGATGATGATGATGATCTAGTGACATTTCTTACAAATGTCACTATAGATTATAGTGACAATTACATATGCCACTAAAGACTAAATTAAGTGTCACTAAATCGCTTTATGGTGGAACTAAAAATAAAAACCAATAATTACTACACTAAAAATATGAATCAGTGACATTTTTTTAATGCCACTATATCCAATGTCGCAAAAAGCTAAATTTGTTGTAGACTGTAGTGTACGGTGTGTCAAAACACTTGGTGAGAAAGAACAAAAAACCCTTGAATAAAATGAGAATTACTCTTAATGAGACAAAATTTGATTCTCAATATACTTCGACTTCCTTCGTTTCAAATTTTAACTTTTTCACCCATCCTAATGAACTAATTATGTCCTTCATAATCTTTAATTATTATATATAATTAAAAAAATTATAAAAAGTTGTTACTAATAATCTTTGAATAATTATGACAAATCAAACAATATTTAATTTAGTTACTTCCTCTTAGGGGCGGATCTAGGCTATATCAATGCTGTCAATTGATAGCATTTGAATTATATATATGCCTATTTCTTAATATACATTGATGAAGAATGTGTCTCAGTTGGTAAGGTTTTGCCTTTAACAGCATCCACCCAAGATCAAACCCTTCTAACAACATTTTTTAATTTTTTTTAAATGAATCATTACCCAGTACCCACACCACATAACCGTACCCTTATGCTCGACATTCCATCCCTTATCTGCTGCGTTGCTGCCTGCCCTCGCCTCATCCTTTTCGCTGCCGCCTGCCGCCAAGGGCGCCGACGACACGTCACTTGCAGGCCTCAGCCGACCACTCCAGTCTCCACTCTCCAGTCAGGGGCTGCGGTGAGTCCCTCGATCTCCCCACAGCATTTTTCTAATTTCTCCTTTTATTTCTTAATTTATTTGATTCCTTCCTAGTTTCATCAATTTTTTGAATTTCAATTGACAATTGTTAATTTGTTAAATTGTATGGATTTTTGATTTTTGGTTAATGTTGATTGTTATTTGTTAAATATTGTGTCTTGAATCTTGGCTTTAGGGTTAATCAATTATTCAATTTAGGGTTAATCAATTTAGGGTTCTTCGTTTAATTGGTGTTAAATTTCTAATTATGGGTTTCATTTTATATTTCTTGGGATTTAATTCTACAATTGATAATTGTACAATTGATTTAGGGTTCTTGGTTTAATTGATTATGTTTTTACTCAAACTACATGGTCCGGTTATTCATGACGTTTTCAAGCGTCATGGTATGATAAGTACTCTAATTGGTTATCGACATCATTTGATTTTTTTTCTAGATCCGCCCATGCTTCCTCTCTTCAAAATTACTTGCAACTCTTGTATAATAATACTATTCATCAACAATTTTATTTACCTAATATCTACTTCTATATAAGAAATAATATAGTCATATTATTCATCAACAATCAGATTTTTGGATTTCCCTTAAAATCTATTTTTAAATATTCAAATTTAATTCATAGCTTTTTATCGAAAGGATATAAAAATATTTACTATCAAATTATGCATTAGTAACGTATAAAAAAATTAAATGTTATAAGTAATTTGGAACAGAAAAATATATTTTGATTTATAAATTAAAAATTAATAATAAATAAACTATGCATTCTCTTAATTCCACTATATAATAGCAAAAAGAAAGTTACATCGTGAGCATGCCGTTTGTTTTTTTTCATTAGTTAGCATTAATGCAATTTGGCTGATGTTCACTTTTTACATTTACCATATGTACAAATTTATATTTCGGAAAAACTGATACATTAATGGATGCAATAAATCACAATTATTCAATTACACAATTGTATATAAATGCACTGTTAAAAAAATTATAATGGAAAATATACAATGTACTCCGTAGAACATTATATATTGTCTAATAAAATTTTGGAATTACATCGCGTAGAAAACTATACTACGGAATAAATTACTTTTATTCTAGTGTAATTGGAATTACACAATTTACAATATAATACTACAAAATTACACAGTGTATAAATTATACAGCAATTTAGAAAATTACTTGAAGTACATAAATAGTCTCTTTTTCCATCAATTGTTATTTAAAACTAAAATGACATAAAATTCAATTAATTGATCATTAAAATCATTTATTTATATTATTAGACTACCATAATTACAATTTTGAATTTTAAAAAAAATGTGAATTATGATTTACAATATAAAATTTCATTAAAATATTAACGTATTTAAAATTCGTGCATTACATGAATTTGTCAAGTAATTGAAAAGGGAGAAAATATTTATTTATTAAAAGTAAGGAGACATTGTTATATAACGTGGTGCATTAAGGTTAAAAAACAGTATATATTGCCTGAAAATACGAAGCGAATGGTGACGAAAACCTAACTTGAAAAGCTTCTCAAAGTGATTTCGTAATCCCATTTGGTATGTGCTTTATGTAAAAACTATATTTAGTGTCCCCCACTTTCATCAATTTGTTATTACTTTATTATTTGCATGTCTGATTAAATGGACATTAGCTGTTCTTAATTCAATTCTTGTAAATATCCACAATTTGTTCGTTTTACTTTTAACTGTTCATTTGATAGTTGGTAATAAATAATATTAATAGGAATGTAAAACTAGATTAATTTTGGCTGAAAAACATCTTAACTACCTCGATAGCCATACTTGTCCAACTTCAATCATTCTCCTTTTCTTCATAAAATTCATAATAAGGCATTATCAATCGGAGAGGTGGTATTACGAAAGTAATAATAATTTATAAACAAAAAACCGTTTTTGTAATCAAAGCTTCGTCACCATGAAATGGTATGGAAATTTTTATGAAAGTTATTTACGCTATAAATCATTACCATTTTTACTATTTAATACTTACCACTTATGAAACGGGATGACTCCTCCTTAGTTTTTGATATTAAATTATATTAATAATTGATAACTCCAAAAAAAATTATTGAGAATATCAATAAGGCATATATTTTTCAACTCTCTCAAAATAGAATAATATAAGGTGAAGCAAAAACATGTTAGGCGTTATACACATAAGATATTGTATATTTAATAAAGCACACAAACATAATACTAAAAGATTTGATATTCATTTCGAATAAATATATGTTTTTTTTAGGAAAAAGTATTGTTGTTGCAATTTATTTTTTCACATGGTGCTTTGGGTATGTAATCATAAAAAATGTAATGAGAATAAAATTAAGAACATAAGATTTAAGAAAAAGTCTAAGGTAAACTTGATCCATATTAACTTTTTAATTGATCAAGTTTTCATCCTCACTCACTACTCAACTTCCAATCTCTCACTCCTTCAGCTACTTCCAATTTTTTTTTAAAAAAAAATTATTTTATTTTTTAAACTTTTTAGTTTAAATTTAAATTTTATTCAAATTTTTTCTTTCTAAACCTTTTAATTTTAAAATTTTTAAGATTTTTTAATTTTCTTAAAAAATTAAATTTTAATTTATCTAATTTTTTTAGTTTTTTAAAATTTTTATTTTTGATTATTTTATTTTTAATTTTTAAATTTTAATTTTAAATTTAAATTCTTTGAAAAATAAAATTAATTTAATGTATTTCATTATGATTGATAAGTGCAATTATTTGCACTTATTTTTATCATTTTGTACTCCTTAATGATGGTCGTTGTTAGTATTTCCATGATTATTTAGAAGATTTATGCTACTTTACTCGTTCTGATTATTCAAGTTGATTTTTAGTGGTTTTGATTGTTTTGAGCATAATTCTTATGGTTTTAATGATGAAAGAGTTCGCTAGAAAAGCTTCTAGCTTGGATGAAGATGTTCTATAAAGAAAATGAGCAAAAGAGTAGAAGAATGTTTACAATGCAAGAGTTTTAAGATGAATTTTGATACATGTCTATTCTTTTAGCCATAACTTTTGATAGGAAGATCACATTGATGTAACGTTTGCGGCATTAGAAGCTAGACTTCATGAGCTTTCCAACGATATATATATGTCTGATTTCGACAACCGAGCAAGAAATGTTGATCATTTGAAGTTACTGCAGTTTCCGGTCCAAAATGCCGATTCGCCGGTGTTGTCATGTTATGGTGCAGCCGACTCGGCTGTGGCTTCTGTTTTTTGCACAGGATTTTCAATAATTTAGTCTTTTAATTACATTTAAGGATTAAGTCCTTACTAGTATAAATAGGCCCTAAAAATCATATTAGAGTTCCTTTATCTTCCTCTTCCTTTTCCTTTGCTTTTCATTCCATTAGACTTAGTTTTACTTTGAACTTCATCCTCTAATTTAGTTTCTCATTATTTCCATCATTAATCTTCCTTGAGCATTGTAAGTTTTCTTTAGTATTTAATTTTCTTAGTTTTTAATTCCTTTTATTAGTTTTAATCTTCCTTTAGTGAACTTTGATTTGTTATTTAATCTTCCTTCGATAAAAAGTGTATTCATTATTGTTATTTGAATTGATTGTGGTATTATTTGATAATTAATTATTGTTTTCTTTGTGTTTGTCATTTATTTCAATTCAAATCATGTCTAATATCATCTTATAGGGTTTATTTAAATTGCATTCAACATGATTAGTGAGTAGATCTTCTAGGTTAGGATTTTTTGAACCTATTAGTTGAGTATGATTTGATTCTTAGATGTGTCGATGAGATTACGGATTAATGTGGTTAAATTGTGCTAATCAACCCTAAGTTAATTGTGCTTTGTCGGACTAGTCAATAGAACTAGCGTGTGAGATTGGGATCAACTTTGCTTTAGGGTAAATTTTAGTTAAATTCTTATTAATTTGTTCAAAAAAACTAGCGTGTGAGATTCGAATTAATAGGATCTAGATCTAATAGTTAATCAATAGAGCGAGAGTTTGAGATTAACAAGATCATATTTGACCACGAATTTAATCCGAATCTTCATAGACATTAATGAGAATTGAATCATACAAGATTTTAGAGGATTCCCGACACCCTAGATCTCATATCATCATATAGTTTAACCTCATTTTAATTATTGCATTTATAGTTTGTAGTATAACCAATCAATATTTTTGTTCTCTTTATTAGTAATATAATCAACTAAAACGACTAAGTCCCTCGTCCCAAGTTTTCTTGTGTTCGACCCGCAGCTAAACTTACGCCGTGCACTTGCGGTTAAAATAAATTTGCTCATCAATGATAGAACTGGCTTTTGTATTGACCATATTATTACACCGTATAAGTTTTATTTTTAGTTTTGTTTTGTAAAAGATTTTCCTATTTTTTAATACTAACAATTCGTGTATTAATTACATGAGTTTTTACACTAATCATAGATTATAATAAAAAGCTTGGAAAATTTTAAGTGTCACAATTCAAGAAAACTTGCGATATAAAATTCACTTATTGGCTAAAAACTAATGACATGACAATTGATCATGAGCAATCTAGTATTTATTTATAGTTAATTAGAGTAAATTAAAAAATATAATATAATTTCAATCAAAAAAAAAGAATATAATATACTGCTTAATATATTGTTGACAATTTTAAAAATTACAAAGTTAATTCATATATACAACTGTTAAAGTTGAGTGTTTCTACTGCATAATATTTCTAACTAATTTTTTTAATATTATATATTTATATGTGTTGATAACGGTGCATTGCACTATATTGATATTAATGCTTTTCAAGTCTCTTCGGAGACTGTTTATATTTATGGTCTTATCAAGACCTTGTGTGCACGCCTCTAGAACATTATTTAAGGAAATTAAAAATATTGATCCTTCAAAAAATAAAATATGCCCTAATTATCGCATGCTATTTTAAATGTATATGCAAATAATATATTATATTAAATTATTTTTCATTTTATTGTTTAATTTACTCTTTAAATATCCTATTATGTTTGGCTACTTAACAATCGCCTCCCAATTGTTTTTTTTTTTTTGAATTTATGATATATTTTATAACATAAGTTCTTGTGCGAAACGATGCTTTTCGAGAGACCATCTATATTAAGCCGCCCCATGATGAAAAATGTAGAGTGAGTTACTCAGTAGGCATAAAGGATAAGTAAGCATTTGAGAATAATGTAAGTAGGTATCAAGGATACTTTAAGTAGGTATTTAAGGATACTATAACTAGGCAATCCAGATATTGTTAATAGACATTTATGATACGATAAGTAGGCATTAATGATGATAAAAATATGCATTAATGATACAATAAGTAGACATTAAACTTTTAAAGAGATGGGCCTGACACTACAACATAATTTGTTTTTAGTGGGATATATTTAGCGAAATTTAATTTAAATGTCGCTATTTCAAATTTCTTATAGTGTATATAGAGGATTTAGTGACATTTATTAAAGCCTTTAGCAGCATATTAAAATGTCACACTAAAACTTTTAGCGACATAGGATTTAGTGACATTTCTCACAAATGTCATTATAGACTACAGTGACAATTACATATGCAACTAAAGACCAAATTAAGTGTCGCTAAAGCACTTTATGGTGGAACGCAAAATAAAAACCAATAATTATTACACTAAAAATATGAATCAGTGTCATTTATTTAATGCCACTGAATCCAATGTCGCAAAAAGATAAATTTGTTGTGGTGTGAGATATGTCTCTCAAAGATATGGTCACTCTATTAGAGACCTACTGATTCCATAAAAAAAAGGAAAAATTCCACATGGTAACCCTGAGGTTTTGAGTTTTCCTCACATTAACTAAAACTTTTAAAAAATCCACATGATAACCCTGAGGTTTACCAAATTGTTCCACCGTGACCTTTTTGCACATAAAAAAGTTACCAAATGTTAATTTTGAAGCTTTAAGGCTGATGTACGCTTATTTATGCGACTCACCACTTCAAATGTCATCAACTTCAACCTTTTCCCCCGAAACATATAAACCCCAACTCTACCATATTTCATCCCAATCATATTTCCCCCAAATCCAAAGATAGTAGAGTTAGGGTTTATGTTTTGGGGGAAAAGGTTGAAATTGATGGTATTTGAACTGGTAAGTTGCATAAATAAGCGTACAACAGTCTTAAAGCTCTGAAATTAACGTTTGTTAACATTGTTTATGAGAAAAAAAAAGTCATGGTAGAACAATTTGGTAAACCTCAGAATTACCATATAGATTTTATAAAAGTTTTAGTTACCACATGAAAACCCCAAAACATTAGGATTACCATGTGAAATTTCCCAAAAAAAAGTTACCACAAGTTGATGTCCTAGATAATAAGTCAAAGATATGTTGTATATACTCTAATAAGCCTCTTGACATGTTTCTCTCGTATATCTCACTCATATAAATTAATAATTTTAAATATATTATACATATAAAACTATAAAGGAATTAAGTGATTCAACCAAAAGCTTGAGTTTATGGTCGAGGCTTCAAGATTTGTTATATACTCTAAGACGCCCATTTTCACGAGAACCTTTTAGGCTAGAAGTGTAGATGTAATACATGCCCTCCTCATACCACACGCCAAATATTCTGCTTTAAATAAGGGTGTTTGAAATTCAAACTAGTGATCTCTTGTCATACTGACTTCTGATATTAGCCCAAGAACTAACTCAACCAAAAGTTTAAGCTTATGGTTGAGTCCCCAGTACATGTTATATACTCTAACAAGTTCAATTTGAATTCTAACAAATCTATTCACATAAACTAATCTTACCTCCATTCTGAAATAATTGTTAATAATAATGTCATGTTGTGTGGAAAAATATAATAAAACAAGAGTAACTACTTCTGTAACAAGTATAATGGAATAGAACAAACTACTCTATTAATGATTATCAATACAAATAATTTAAACATAAATTATGACATTTAAGAACTTTTTTTTACATTACTAGCTATACATGTTGCACAATATGATCAAATTAGAGTATACAATTTATAATTTGATAAAAAGTAAATCAATAAATGAGTTAAAAGCTCACACAACTTGACCAATTTCATAAAGATTAAAGTAAAACTAAAAAACCCAAAAGTTGAAGGCACTAAGGCAAGTTGAACCCTTAAAGACAGGGCAGTTGATGCAAGTGACGAGTGAGCTCATCCAACAAACTTTAGTCACTTTGAAATTTGCACGTACAACCCAATATTGGAGTTCGGACATACCACTAATTTATTGAGTCTTGACTCTTTGTTCAAAGTCAACATCTAAATTTGTGTTATTCATTATAACAAAATGTGTTTGTTTAGTGATATTCAGCTTAGTAAATTTTAGTTACATTTCATAATCATAAACTAAAAATTAAAGAGCTGGTGAATATCATAGAAATACGCATAATAAATTATAAGAAATACATAATAAAAAAGTATATATGAAGAAAAATTTTATGACATCTCACATGCATAAATTAAAATTATCTTCTAAACATGTTTCAATCCCTTAATTAAATTTCTCTCTTCTTAAGGTGGGATTTTCCAAACGAGAAGAACATTAGAGAATAGAGAGATCAGTAATTTTTAAACGCCCCAAGTGTTCATTAATAAGAGTATGAATTAATATATTACATAATATAGCATAAATTTTGAAATTCATCACTAAATTACGTATCTAAATATATTATTTTACTTTTATGTTTTTTTTTATTTACTCTTTCAAATATATTACTTCTATTATTCTTGTTAACAAACACCCTAGAGACGTTCTTTAGCTTTCGTCTTATCATAGCACATGACTTATTTATTCATTAATTATCATGTTAAAAATTAAACGGGAAATTGTCAAACATAAATCAACTATTGCTGAATAAAACTTTATTTATTCGTAAACTAGACATACAAATAATATTTGAAGATGGTTACGAACAATAAGTGAGTTAATTTTTAGCGAATATTCTAATCAATAGGTTGGTTTATTTACGAATAATACAATATTATAAAATAGTTGTAAAATTTCAAGTGTCATATTATTAGAACTCTGATAATTATACAGTAATATAAAAAAGTTATAAGATTCTAAGTGGCAGGTTATTAGAGCTCTGAAAAAATAGAATAGTGTTTTTGGTTGGTTATTGATTACATGGCATATTAATTTTAGGAAATCTTCTCATACAATCATATAATATTATAAAGGAGTCGGAAATTTTCAATTGTCAAGTTATTAGAACTCTTACAAATAGAATAATCTTATTGGTTGCTTATTGATTACATGACAATTTTTTACGAAATAAAAATAATTTTAATAATTATAAATTTACAATGAGTATAATTTTTTAACATATTCAAAAGCTATGTTAAATAAGGTAAATAGTAGTATGATTTCAAACACGCTATTAAAACGTTTTTATTTTTAAATTTTGAAAAATATTAAAAGATAATAAAATGAAATCCTTTATGAAATCATACAATATTATACAAGAGTTAAAAAATTTCAATTGTGTTAGTTCATTAGAGCTCCAACAATCATATTATACGATCATGGTTATCGGAATTGCGATTCTGATCAACGATTCTACGATCCTACGATTCAAAATTAGGAGATCGATCCGGATCGTAGGTAGGATCTTCATGTTGGTAAAATCGTAAGATCCTACATAGCTCCATAATTTAAGTGGTAGGATCTTAGCACGATTCTACGATCCTACAATCTTATGATTCGATCCTACAAGGGTAATTTCAATCGAACAAATATTTCATATTATCCAGATTTTACTTATGTATATATATGTATATATCTAGAGAATTA
The DNA here is from genome assembly GCA_019776075.1 of Amaranthus palmeri. NCBI lineage: Eukaryota > Viridiplantae > Streptophyta > Magnoliopsida > Caryophyllales > Amaranthaceae > Amaranthus > Amaranthus palmeri. The sequence goes on along the minus strand of JAAKBH010000341.1, from coordinate 31,178 downwards.
TATCAATATGACTTAAATTCAAGTTTTTCTTGATTCACATTTTAAAAATGATTATTAAAGGTATTCTTTTACAAAACTTAATAGTTGAAGTCAAATAAGTGTTAATTTAAACCTTAAAACATAAAAAAAGAATACAATTGAAAATACGTTATCTAAAGAATACAATTAAAAAAGAGTTGAAAAAATCTCAAGTGTCATGTTTTTTAGAGCTCTGACAAATGTAATAATCTTATTGGTTGCTTATTGTTTAAATGGCAGAATAATTTATATATTTTTTAACTGTGTATATATTTATTGCTTATAATATTTTAAAATATATTATAATTTCACAGACACATATACTAGTAAACAATATCTGTGCTTATTTTAAAAGGATCGAATATATATTAGTTTATATTTGACAATTTTTAGACCACTTTGTAATGTAGTTCTTGACATTGTAATGAATTTTCAAGCTCCTCTATCCTTTAAATACATAATGATACACTAGCTTAAGATAACATATGTAGCCTCATTAATAGTGAACCAACTTAAACCTTAGTGTTAATATTTGCTTACTTTTATTGATTATTAAATCACCTTAATACTCATGTTTCATTAGTGCACGTTCAGACCACGCGATCATTAACCATTCTTGCCACCTTTACGCCTACACTTCCGCATTTGTTTCTTATAATTGTAATTCATATTTATATATATTTCCCATTAAAAAAAAATTTGTGGCCTAAAGCGCAAACATTGGGGCTAAGGTACACTTGGGCCAGTATGTATCCTTTTAGTTGTGTAAGTTACGTATTATGCTTGCAGTTAGTTGATTTGGCTAACGTGGGTGTAAGATGCAGATTTCGGATATTTTTGCAGGTTCCTATCTTTGAAGATCCCTCCTGAGCCGAGGGACTCTTTTGACCGCTCTCTCCTTATGGGTATGAGACGCCGTCGACCTTCCTTCCCCAGAACCTAACCATAGATTTATCTATGTGCGGGAACACTAGGTATGATGATGATGATGATGATGATGATGATGATTTGACAATTTCAGATGATTAAAATTTTTATTAATATAAATGTATAATTTTAATTTGAAGGATTACTATAGACTATAATTTTGTAAAAGGTAGTAATTGAGTACTTGTCAAAGTTTCATCATCATCATCATCATCCAACCCAGTGTATCCCGCTCATAGAAAACTATGGGCAGGGTCTGGGGAGGGAAAGACGGCGGCAACTCATATCCATACAGGAGAGCGCGACCCAAACGAAGTTCCCCGGCTCGAGGAAGATAAAGATAATGTACCAACCACCTGAGAGATACAAACAACGTATAAAACAATACCACTAAAAAGGCCAAAAACAGAGATAGAGCATATTAAAACCAAGGAAACCAAAAGGGCGCAGAAGACGTGGTTAAGCAAGAACTCAAGCGCCAAAACGACTCTAAGAAGACAAACAATGGTCTGAGACTTGGATAAGACGCCTCCAACATCCCCTATCCCTAGTCAGGTCCTCAGAGAGGTTTAACTCAAGCATGTCCGCTTTTATTTGCTCTATCCATGTTCTCTTAGGTCTGCCACGACTCCTCTTACCCTCTACTATAATGCTTTCGACTCTCCTCACAGGGGCGTCGAAAGACTTTCTCTTCACATGTCCATACCACCTTAATCTGCTTTCGCGCATTTTACCAGAAATAGGGGCAACCCCCAGTTTGACTCTAAACTCTTGGTTCCTAATCCGATCCATCAAAGTGTGTCCGCACATCCACCTATGCATACGCATCTCTGTGACTTCCATCTTATGTTCGAAGATCTTCTTAACAGGCCAACATTCTGTCCCATATAACAAAGCATGTCTGATCGCCACCCGGTAGAATTTTCCCTTTAACTTACTTGGGATCTTCCTATCACACAGCACCCCGGTGGCCGCTCGCCATTTGAGCCATCCCGCTTGTATACGATGATCAACATCTCCGTCAATCTCCCCATCCCTTTGAATGATCGACCCCAGATACTTGTACTTAGTTGTAATCTTAACGACTTCTCTCCTAATAGACACCTCTGGCTCCTCTATCTGAGGCGTCCTACAAAAGTCACACCGCAAGTACTTGTCAAAGTTTGTTTAGGAAAAATTATAAAGTGATGGAACATGGAAGTTTCTATACGTTAGTGGAAAAATATGTGCAAAGTGCGAGGTCCATCTAGGGTTGCGTCAAATCTTAAAAGCTATTAAGAGACTTCTTTTCTTAAGTGAAAGCTAGTTAAAGACTTGATGAGTACTTCTTAGCTTACAAATATAACTCCAATATTGAATTGGTTACCAAAGTGGTGGACATGACTTAACTCTTTGTTTTAGACTTCCTTGCCAATGTGTCATGAATTTATTAGAAATATAATATTAATATACTATTTAAATTATAAACTATAAATTTCCATTCTTCTACGTGTATGGCAACGAAATCATACGTTGTATGATCACCAAGTTATAAAATAGTTTGAAAATTAGTTTGCGACGATGAATGTACTTGTAAATATGCTAACTAGTGTAGGCATATAGAAACCTTCCTATTGTGATATTTTTCCCCATTAGTACTTGAGATTTGAGAATCAAAGATAAAATTGATAATGGGATACACACAAGTACATTGTCACACTTACTACTAAGTGTGTACAAGAAAATGATTATGTGTTCTTGTAGATTACGGAACTAGAAACTAAACAAATAGTTAATAACATTTCGTTGTCTTTTACTTCGTTTAAGAGTAAATTAAAAAATTTTTTGATCATCTAGTTTTTGAGAATGATCATTTTTTATTGAATTTTCTTGTTGATTACTATCAACTATTCATTGGTACTTATTTGTAGATTTCTTTATCTGCCATTTGATGAGATTCTAGTTTCAAAAACAATTTCATCTCTAGACTCTATTATCGAATGAATCAATATATAGTCATTTCGTTCTATTACATAGAATCTATAAGTTATGATATGATTAGCATAACCTATAAATATGCTTTCAATTTCTTGTTCAATAAGTTTATTTCTTTTGTTACTATGCAATCTTATTACAGTAACCCTACAATCTCAAACTTTAAGATAACTTAAATTGGGTTTCTTGTACCAAAAATCATATGGTGTTTTTTTATTGGTTCTGGATGGAACTCAGTTAAGAGGATGACATGTCGTCAAAATTGAAACACCCCAAAATCCTTCACTCAACCAAGAATAGGATAACATAGAGCCATTTCTCGAAGAGTTTTAATCTTCCTTTCCGCCACACCAACTGATTGTGGTGTATAGCTAGCCTGTATAATACCCATTGATCGGAAATAATTAAATTGGATGATAATGTTCTCCTCCATTATTCGTTCTTAATTTCTTTACTACCAACTTGCAATTCTACGTCATTCATGTAAACTTTAAACAAATCAAGTGCTTTATCTTTTTTATGCTAAAGGAATATATACCGAACAAAACATGGAATAATTTCAATAAAAGTAATCACGTGTCATTTATTCCCTTAAGATGGAGTATTATGAAAGTCAACAAAGATCATTATACATATAAATTCAAAATTTCATACATTCTTTTAACGCGTTTAAATGGTGTTCTTTTAATCTTATTTCACATGAAAGTCTTACATTTTTTCATAGTTTTAATAACATAAAGGAATCAAATTATTTTTAGACATAAAAGAAACTTTACCAAAATATAGATTTTATTGACCATTAAATCATCCTCGTTAATGAAATGGTTTGTTTTGCTACTATTACCAAAATTGTTTTTTTTCATTATGTTTGTACTTTAATATATTACAAAACGTGTAAGCTTTACAAACAAAACTCTGCAAATTTTTCGCCAAATTTCCTTATGCTAAGTTTAGTATCGATGATTTCATTTGAAAAACCTAAATTTGGCTCAAAATGTTTCACAAATTAAAATACATTCTTATATGAATTTATGTCAATTCTGCTAGCTACTGTTTTTTATGTAAGTTTCACTATTGTTTTTAAAGTAGTTAAATTTAGAGTTTTAGAATGAATTCAAATATCTTAAAATTCTCAAATTTTTGATTTATGACAATATAACTGAAATCTACAATTTAAAATTAAATGTTTATTCTTAAACACAACCTTGAATAGTTCTATTGTATATATAGGCTTTACCGATGATTTTATATTCTAGATAGGTTATTGGTAGTAGTAGAAAAATTTTATATGATAAAGGATAAAAGATAATTCATTATTTTGAGAAACAACTCATCCAAAAAAATTCAAAGTTTTCCCACTAATTGCAAGTACCATACTAAATGCGAACATATTAAGGTTTGTTAGGTAAATAATTGTGATTTATAAATCTGATTAATCACACAATACTGTAAGATACAAATAGTCTATATTTTTAATAACTTTATTTTATTTTCTTATTCTAGTTATTTATTACTTTTTTTTCTATGCTTCCTCCGTTTCATATAATACTCACTAATGATAGTAACAAGTACTCCCTCCTATTCAGCATAATTGTCCCATTTGACTTTTGGCACTATTCATTCATCACTCTTAATTTGTATTTTACTCTTAATCTATAAGTTAAAACATAGTCATGTGGGATCTTGTTTGATTCGTCTCAATACAACGATTATTAATATCAAATTTTTATAATTTTTAATTAACAATAATTGGAGATATTAAGGGTTAAAATGTTGCCTCGGCATGTGTGAAAAGTCAAATGGGACAATTATGCTGAATAGGAGGGAGTATTATAAAATGGAGGAAGTATTTTATATTTATTTAGATATCATTGCTATAGACTTAAATTGTTTATAACATATGGGAACAAATGAAATCATCCTAAACTCAACCAGGAATTCAATAAGAAACAGCTGGTTGGTCAATGGACATCCATTTGAATAGGGCTGCTACTCTGCTAGCTTGCCGCATAAATTTAGTCTTTTTCTACATTTAATTGCTATTAATCACACAATAAACCCATTGCACCGGCAACACTACAATTTTATTAAATTTCAAAGCAATTGTACACAATTGAGCGTGCATTTCTATTATGATCAATTTTGTTGTTTTGTTAAGGTCAACACAATAATCAATATAAATCAATTTCTCAAATAAATTAAAACGTTTAATTTTAAATGTCAAAAAAGGCTTTTAAACATGTACTTGTATGGGGGGAAAGGTGAATGATTTGATTTGTAAATTTGTTTTGTAATAAAATAGGGGAGTAAACATGGCTGACTCGAAGCGAGGATAAGATAGATGTGTGCTCAGAGTCTATCAAAAAACTAGATAAATATTGGTTTTTGTTTAAAGTTTCACCATAACGTGATTTAGCGACACTCTATTTGGTCTTTAGTGGCATATATAATTATCATTATAGTTTATAGTGATATTTGAGAGAAATGTCACTAGATCCTATGTCGCAAAAAACTTTTGTGTGATTTTTTAATATGCTGCTAAAATGTCGGTAAATATATGATACTAAAAGTCAATTATATTGTAGTGTGACAGTTTTTTTTTTCAAAAAAAGAAAACTGTTAAATATGATAAATAATGGGTACAGGCTAGTAACATACTTGGAGATGCAACTGTAAACTTGGTCTTTATTGAGATGATATTTTGATAAGTGGAGAGTTGGTGACTTGGTGTAGTATCTTGTTTGTTTCTAAGCCACTCAAAGATATGTACGTAGTATATCAAAAGAAGTTTATATTACTATTTTTTGAAATTGTTTTTTTGAAAATGATCTTCTGTTTTTTTAGGTTTTTTGAAAATGATCTATTTCCTCATGCATTCACCATAAACAATCTGACTATTAGATGATATTTTAATATTTTAATATTTGATATGCATTAGCTCCTTGTTAGAGTATATTAACATATCTTGGGACCTCAACAATCAACTTAAGATTTTAGTTGAGATGGTTCCTTGACATGGTATCAGAGCCAGTGTGACAAGAGATCACAGGTTCAAATCCCAACCACCCCTCATTTAAAAGTGGAATATTTAGTACCAGGTATGAGGAGGACCTGTGTTGCATCCACACTTCTAGCCCAAAAGGCTCTCGTGTGAGAGGGCGTGTTAGAGTATACAACATATCTTGGGACCTCAACCATCAGCTTAAACTTTTGGTTGAGATGGTTCCTTGATACTCCTAATTAGTGATCTAAACCACCACAAACTCATAACGCAACTACCACAAGTCAGTTCTATCCCTTCTTCGTCGGGTATGTTGAAAGTAAATATATAATAACAAATATTAATTTATTAGAAAATCATTAATGGTAAATTTTTTAAAATGAATAAATGAAAAATAAGATTATGTTCTAACATTATTTTTGATATTTTTAAATATAAGTGATTCGAGTCAGAATCGGGTTTTGGTTTAAGGCTTTTTGTGTTTTATAACTTTGGCTTAATTCAAATCATTACAAGGCTGCAGTATATATACATGTAGAGTTGCCTAAAATACAGAGATTATACATAATTCTAGAGGCTGTAATCAAGGTAATCAAATCTCCTAATTATACACTAAATATTCACAAAATATTCCTGCATATTCTGGTATGTTCTAACACTCCCCCTCAAGTTGGGTAGTAGGATCACAAATACCCAACTTGCATAGAACTTCTTCAAACGGTAGTGCTGCTACTCCCTTAGTAAGAATATCTGCTAACTGATCTTCTGTCCGTACATGTGGGAGCTCTATAATTTCATTTTCGATCTTCTCCTTTATGAAATGTCTATCAATTTCAACATGTTTCGTACGATCATGTTGTACTGGGTTTTCAGAAATGCTAATTGCAGCCCGGCTGTCACAGAGAAGTTTGCAACTCTTATTCGGAGTGTATCCAAGTTCTGATAGCAACTTCCTTAGCCATAAAACCTCTGTAATGCCTTTTGCTACTCCACGAAACTCTGCCTCTGCACTTGATAAGGCAACCACCTTTTGCTTCTTGCTCTTCCAGGTTACTAAATTTCCTCCAACTAAAGTGAAGTACCCTGATGTTGATTTCCTATCATCTCTGTCACCTGCCCAGTCAGCATCTGTGTATGCAACCAAGTCTAAATGGCCATTCTTCTGATATAGTACTCCTCTCCCCGGAGTTCCTTTAAGGTACCTCAAGATTCGAAGGACAGCTTCCATGTGTTGAACCTGGGGTTTATGCATGAATCGGCTCACAACTCCTACAGCATACGCAATGTCAGGTCTTGTGTGTGCGAGATAGATGAGTTTCCCCACTAGTCGCTAATACTGAGCACGATCAGTTTGTTCTCCCCCTTGCTCCATACATAGCCCATGATTCACCACTATTGGTGTGTCTACAGATTTGCAATCAAGCAACCCTGTCTCAGCCAACAAGTCTAGGACATATTTCCTTTGAGATATGAAGATACCCCTTTGAGATCTTAAAACTTCTATCCCCAAGAAGTACTTAAGCCTACCAAGATCCTTCATCTCGAATTCACGAAACAATCTACTCTTAAGATTCTTAATTTCTTCTTCGTCATCCCCTGTAATGATCATATCGTCCACATAGATCAGTAGGCATGTTATCTTCTTTCCTCTTCTCTTAAGGAACAAGGTATGATCTGAGTTGCTTTGACGGTACCCAAATCTTTTCATAGCAGTTGTAAATCTACCGAACCACGCCCTGGGAGATTGTTTAAGCCCATATAAAGCCTTTTTCAGTCTGCATCCCTCATTTTCTCCGAACTCAGCTGAGAAGCCAGGAGGAGCTTCCATGTACACCTCCTCTTTGAGCTCACCATGTAGAAAAGCATTTTTTACATCAAACTGATGGAGGGGCCAGTCCAGATTAGCTGCTACTGAGAAGAGAACCCTTATTGTGTCTATTTTAGCGACCGGTGAGAAGGTTTCTGAATAATCAACTCCATAAGTTTGTGTGTATCCCTTCGCCACCAGTCTAGCCTTGTATCTTTCTATGGTTCCATCTGCCTTATACTTGATGGTGAACACCCATTTGCATCCGACTACCTTCTTGTTTTTCGGTAGAATGCACTTTTCCCACGTACTATTCTTCTTGAGAGCATCTATCTCATCTACCATAGCTTTCCTCCAATGATCACATCCAAGAGCCTCCTGCACAGTATCAGGAATTTTTGTTGAATATAATGTTGCATTAAATGCCAATGCACTCTGCGACATATTCTCCTTTCTTGGACCGTCTATCGGATATCTGGACCGCCTTGATTCATATTCTGGATCATACCGTTTTGGAGGAACACCTCTAGTAGACCTAGAGGGCAGAATGTATCTGTTATCACCCTGATCACCTGCTGTCTCATGTTCTCCTACAACATCATGCTCAATAATAATACTGTCATCAACAGGGTTAGTATCCAAAGTATCATCAACTACCTGATGGTCAGACAGACTTGGAGGAGGCACAGGAGATTCAGACTGTACGACTTGAGGAGGTGGCTCGATGGCTCCGCCTACTTGCTCTTCGGGATCTAAGTTAGAGATCTGTGGACCAATTAACCATCTGAGATCGTCACTTTCCCTCTCCCCCTGACATCGAAGATGGGTGTAGTAAAAATCTGTCTCTATGAAGTCACAATCCATCGTAGTATATATCTTCCGAGTGAGCGGATCAAAGCAACGGTACCCCTTCTGATTTCTCCCATATCCCACAAAAACACACTTCACCGCTCGGGCCTCGAGTTTATTTCTCATTCTCTGCGGACAATGAACAAAGACCGTGCACCCAAAAATACGAGGTGGTAAAGAATGGGAAGATGGTATGGAATGGTACGATTGAAGGGTTTCAAGTGGAGTTTTATGGTTTAGACTTTGGGTAGGTAGTCTGTTGGTTAGGTAATTTGCGGTGGCGATAGCTTCAGGCCAAAGATATTGAGGGACTTGGGATTCAAGCATAATGGCTCGGGTGATTTCGAGCAAGGTCCTATTTTTCCGTTCGGCTATGCCATTTTGTTGGGGGGTGTCAGGGCACGAGGTTTGATGGACGAGGCCTTTACTAGCGAGAAACTGTTGCATTTTAGAGTTAACATATTCTTTGCCATTATCAGTTCTAAGAGTACGGGGTCGGGTCTGGAATTGGGTGCATATCATATGATAAAAATCAACAAATGTGTCAAACACCTCAGATTTATGTTTCAAAAAATAAATCCAGCTCATTCGGGTGCAATCGTCAATAAACACAATATAATACGAAAAACCATGTATTCCTGTTTCGGGCGCAGGCCCCCATACATCCGAATGAATAAGCATAAAAGGTGAAACAGCTTTATTTAAACTACTAGAATACGACTGTTTGTGACTTTTCGCAAGAATACACGTTTCACACTGAAAATTTGATCTAAAACCAACTAGAGAAGGAAAGAGCTTTTCTAGGTACCCTATAGACGGATGTCCAAGACGTCTATGCCAAGTCCACAATTGTTGTTCCCTAGATCCACGAGCAAGCACTGCCTCGCCTTGTTGAGCCTCTTCCTCTAAGTAATAAAGTCCACCTCTCTCAGTACCACGCCCAATAATTTTGCCTGTCCGAGCATCCTGCACAATACACGAACCAGGTTTCATGAGAACTGTGCAATTCAAATCTCTTGTAAGCTGACTGACCGATAAAAGTTTATGTGAGAGAGCAGGGACAAATAAACAATTATTTAAGGTGATTTTATCCGTAAAAGAAATGGTTCCAGCTTTTTCGACATGCATCCCTTCTCCATTAGCAGTTTTAATTAAATTTTTTCGGGGTCTATCAAATTTTAAAAAATCGCTCGGGTCGTAGGACATAGAATCTGTGGCTCCGCAATCGAAGATCCACCCGGATTTCAGAGCAGATAAAGCAACATTGGATTCTTGGCTAATGCTGGACACGTGTTGGTCCTTGAGTACACACGGTAAAGCTGCCCCTTTATTTAAGGCATACCCTCCTCTCTCTCTCATGGACCCTAGAGTCCTTAATTGTTTCGTGCCTTTTGAGAGAGAGAAAGGGTCACCTTCCTCTTTACCTGTTTCTCCAATTAAAGCTACACCTCCATCTTCTGGGTCTCCATTAATGGCGAAAATTTCATCAACTCCTTGTCCTACTGCTGCTCTACCCGATGCCTTGTGATAATCTGTGGTCCTGGCCGCCGGTTTTTTTCCCCTCTTCTTTTCATCTGGCCACCATTCAGGGTAGCCTATGAGTTTAAAACACTCATTTTTGGTGTGTTTTGAACCACCACAATGTGTGCACTTTAAGTGGCTTCGATCTTCTTCTCTCCGGTAAGGTCGATCGTTTTTCTTCACCATAAAGCCCCCTCCTAAGCCCGATGAGCCCAGATCTGGCGAGGGCTCGTGTTTCATTATGCCCCTTCTTATGGTTTCTCGCCTGATAGCAGCATATGCCTCTTCAACAGTAGGCAATGGTGTTTGTAGAAGTAAGTCTTTTCGGTCATTGTCGAAACTCTCATCCAATCCTGCCAAGAATTGATACAACCGGTTATTTTGCACCAACTTGTTATATGTGACAATGTCATCAGGATCCTTCATTGGGTTTGGTTGCCTTCGGTCTATCTCCGTCCATAAATTGTTTAATTTTCTGTAGTATATCTCTACAGAGTCGTTCCCTTGTTGTATTTTATTGGTCCTGACGGTTAGATCGTAGATCTGCAAACCGTCCCTTCCACTGCTGAATAATGTTTCGATTCCATCCCATAATGATTTTGCTGTTGGGAAGTCCAGGAATTGGTTCACCAACTCCTGATCAATGTTTTCAATTATCCAAGTAATGACAATTGAATCATTCCGGGTCCATTGGCTGTACCCTGGGTCGGATTGTGGTGGTGGGTCGGCGATGATGTGATTGAGCCGCCCACGACCCTTTATGGCCAGGTGCATCAGCCGGGACCATATGGAGTAGTTTCGATTGTTTAATTTCTCGGCAACGGTTAGGGGTGGTGAACTGATTATGGTTTCTGTGGGTGGTTGATTGGGGTTTAACTGTTTGATCAGTTGCAACAACTGACCCATAGTTACTGGCTGGTCTTGGTTTGAAAAGGTGATGTCTTTGGAATCGTTTTCCATGTCGGCTTTCTTTTTCACAGGTAAGAAAAAAAATGGTAGATGATGAAGCCTGTTTGAACAATTTCTGGATCAGTTTTGTTCTGGCTCTGATACCATGATTCGAGTCAGAATCGGGTTTTGGTTTAAGGCTTTTTGTGTTTTATAACTTTGGCTTAATTCAAATCATTACAAGGCTGCAGTATATATACATGTAGAGTTGCCTAAAATACAGAGATTATACATAATTCTAGAGGCTGTAATCAAGGTAATCAAATCTCCTAATTATACACTAAATATTCACAAAATATTCCTGCATATTCTGGTATGTTCTAACAATAAGTGATAAAATTTGAGTTGGATTACATATAAACAAAAATAGATTGGGTCACAACTCACAAGTCATAAGTAACAACACATAACACACCGTACCAGCCACCAACTCGGCATGCAATTTGTTTCTAGATCAATCCATATCAAAGTCTCCATCAATGGTTTTGACTTTCTAATATTTATTATATATTGAGTTGTCTAGCTTAATCAAGAAAAATATGTTTCAGCAAAATCTGTATTGATGATGATTTAAAGGTAAAGGACACTCTTAGTATTTCGTACAAGGTAAAATCTGGGTAGAGGGTTTTATTTTTCTTGAAAGATACTAAGAAACCATACCTGTTCTCTAATGAGGAAGTAAAGAGAGATGTGCACGTTCAAGAAACCTCCAATTGATATCTGCGTTCAATAGGAGTTGAACCCCAAACTTTCTGCTCCACATACAGATGTTGTATCCATTGAGCCACAAGTTTTTAACACGAGACCTCAATGTGAATGCAAAAAGAGCCCTGATCTATTTATTGAAAATAATTTTCTTAATTAGTTGATGCAACTCACAACTTAATATTATTCGTAACAAATAAAATAAAATACATATTCTAATTCAAACTCCATAATAAAAACTAGAATAAAATATACGTATTCTAATATATACTCCATTATAAAAAAAATCTGTATTAAAAAGGACCCTAATGACACATACATTCCTATTTGTATGTTCCAGTTGAAGTTGGATAATACCAAAATTATAAAGGTCATTTTCTGTGGAAATAAATATATAAATCCTTAAAGGAGTTTTATGTAAAAAGTGCATGGCTATGTTTTCCTATGTAGCTGTTTGTCACAAAATTCCAGCTTTTAGTACACAAAGTTGAATTGTTACATTTTGTTTGTCTTTTATTTTTGTCTACAAAATTTCATCTATTGCACAATAACAATTTCCAATATTATATATATATATATATATATATATATATATATATATATATATATATATATATATATATATATATATATATATATATATATATATATATATATATATATATATATATATATATATATATATATATATATATATATATATATATATATATATATATATATGTATGTATGTATATATATTAATATATACGAGAAGATCATGAGAACTTATATATATATATATATATATATATATATATATATATATGCTTGAATGAGTAAAGTCATTGCTCGAACGAGTAAAGCTCTTTTGAGCTTCGATTTGTTATGTTCGTGACGTACTTGCTTTGTGTTCAAAGCACTGGATATTAAGTTGAAATACTTACTTGTCCCACAATATAAAATAGAACATGGAAAACGCTCTATCTCACTCTAAATGCCCAACAACAAAATATGTTAGACACATAATGTTATTATTATCTAAAAACATATTCAAAAATGAGAAGATTCATAACAACATGAACTAAGTAAAATTTTCACTCATAAAAAAGAAAATAACAAATAAGAGCCTAGCATCTTTTGCCACAAATAAAGTCTAGATCATCTTTTGTACTCAAAAGATTCAAAATTAAGTTTAATGAGGATGTTCAAATTTCTCAGCTTGTGAGATAAGTGTATGGTCCAAGGTCCTCTATAATCTACCCCCTCTGTTCCATTGAATTTACATCATTTTTCATTTTAGTTCGTCTCACTTAATTTGAATCATTTCTATTGTTGGACAATGGCCCGCCAGGCCACCACTTTTTTTTCTCCACACAATTCATTTTCTCTCTTCATTTATTACCACTTTTTAAAATATATATCAATTTATCTTTGATGGAATTCAAATACGACGGAGTGGTATGGCATAAATGCACTGTACTCGTATCTTACGTTTCCATCAAATTAATGGGCTTCAATATCAAATGTGCATGGTCCATAAATCTTTATTCACATACATACGTTTCCAACTTCCCATCTTATATATGTTGCTTTCATCTAAAACAATTTGGTCCATTCTTGACTTCCTAGATATAATGTGTATGATCATAAGTTGTAGCCTCATTAATGATGCACTGTTTAGAAAGCTATATCGTGTTGAATTGTTGGTGGCGTATAATATACTTGATCTATTTGTGTTATGTATGTTATTGTAAATATAATTGCAACGTAACAAGAATTATGTTATCGAAATTTAGCCGAGTCATGAATTATGTTGCTCTCTTTAGAACATAATTGCAATAAAACTGTTTAAGATTTTTTTTAAAATATCGTAATAATCGAATGTCCCCGGGATAAAACAATTTTCCCCTATATAATACTAGTAATTAAGGTGCACAATATTATTATTATTATTATTACTAGATATTTAAACCAAATATAGAAAATATTGCTTAATTTCCAAATAGAGAATAAGAGAGAAGAGAATGATCTTTACAAAATGTACAATCTTCTTTCAATACATAGCCAAACTCATGTGTAACATCAATGAATTTAAAATGACATTCAAATGCCACTTTAGTGGTGAATTTAAAACAACATTAAAAAAAAAACAACTTTTAACTGTGAAATTAAATAGCAATTAAGAGTCACTGTTAAAAGAAACCAAAAAGATGCTTTCTTTTATAAAATTCACTATTACAATAATATAGTGTTTAGAATACATACAATTACAGGGCTCTTAATATTTAAAGGTAAAATTGACCATAATTCTTATCATGAATCTTATTTTTGAACGAAATATTAGATTGATGATGGTATATAACTTCATAAATACTCTAATCCACCTCACAAGATGTACGTCAAGTACTACATGTAGATCAGATTGGATTTCAATAATACAAAAGGTCAACTTATAAAAATAACTAAGTAAAGATAAAAGATTGTAAGTATGTAGGTATGGGGTGGATTATGATTTATGATGAGTGATCAGAAGTGCCACATTCAATGAACCATGAGAAATACGGGTCTCATATAATAATACGGGTCTCATAGCTAGTAATACGGGTCTCATAGTAACTAAGTAAAGACAGAAGATTGTAATTTTGTAGGTACACATGTCGATTATGAACATCATCTAGTCTCCTGAAAGACCGTCTTTCTTAAAGACGTCTTTCAGGCCCAACCCATTAAAGTTTAATATCTACTTTTACTCTATATTTTCCTTTATGAGCCAGTTCAATTAGAGATATTGTTTTAAAAGACCGTCTCTCACAAGAATTTGTCTATGAAGAGTGATGAAAGTCTCATACTACAAGGGGCATTTGCAATTGGCTCTTTTACTGTCGGTTTTCTAGTTGATATTTGGCTTTTAGTTTTAAGGATAGTTAAATATCAAGAAATGTGTTTGATAAAATGACTTTTATGTCGGCTAAAAAACTATTTCTAAAAACAAAACCAAAAAAAACTACTCATTATAGTTTTTTGTTGCCTTTTGGCGTTTAGCTTGCTTTTTCTCTAATAGACAACCAATAACTAACAAATATGTTTTACCAAAGACCTTCATAGTATAGTTGGCTTATCAGTCAATATTTCCATTTGGTCAAACTAACCAACAGCGTCAGCTAACAGTCATTTGACGAACGTACTTGAAAAAATTATTTTTGTATGATTTATACAACCTACAACGTAGTAGCTAGTAGGTGATAAATTGATAGAGATTGTTTCGGTATAAGAAACGAGGATATGTGAAAGGCATGTGAGATACCTGAAGTGGAAGTGGTACAATGGTCAACGGTCAACCGAGTTGAGATGAAACGTCTTCAGAAAGTGGCTTGAAATCCTGCATCACAACACGTTGGCCTTGCCCGGGGGGTTATCTCTCGGAAAACCCCTCTGATGCTTGAGTCAGATCGGAGAATCAAAGAAATAATGAGATATGGATCAAAGGTGGAGAAGAGAAGGTAGTAACGGAGGTGATGGTGATGAATAACCGATTAGGGTGGTAAAGTGGGAAATAACTGTTGGTGGTAGTGAATAGTAATTTGGGCAGAGTTTCGGAATAATGTTGTATGCTTAGGGCGCCAATGAGGCTAGCTATCCCTACTTATAGCGATCAAAGGAGGTTATTTTTGGGGAAGTTGGATCATAATGGAGAAAGTGGATGTTAGTGGGTGGTTACCGTTGGTTATTGCAGAGAGTGAAAGGTTATGTGGCAGTTATAAGGTGGTTACTTATATGGAAGTTGAGAAAACCCCTTGACCAGAAGTCAAGGTCAACAATGGGTTAAGGATTGTCAACATAATTTTTTGATAATAATGAAAAAAATAACTAAAAATGAGTGAATTTAAATGTTACCATGATAAAGATTGATGTACTTTAAGTTTTAGTGAAAAGCCTTATGAAATGTTGATAAAAGAAATTCAACAATATGTTAATTATGATTTACGAAGTTTTTGTTTTAATAATTAAGAAAGATTTTTTAAATCTCTTTAAAAACATTCCAAATAGTTAATTGTGCTAACATGTGATTCGTGAAATTTTAGTTGAAAATTAAGTGGTAAAGATTCGAATCCTCAACTTATGAATTTTAAAATATTAAGATGACATTAAAAATATGAAAATTTACTTTTAAAATTTTTCACTTTTGGATGATTCTTTTTAAAAAAATCTCACCTTTAACTTTTTTTTTTTTAAGAAATGTTTCACCTTTCCCTCAATCTTTATAAAAGGTCTAAATTTATAATTTAATGAGTGTAAAAATGTATATTATTATGTCACTACACTAGTGATTTAAGTATTAAATTTGGTCTTGGGGAGGCTTGATCCCCTTGCTAAAAATGCGATCCTTTGCATTTTTAGCTTTGACGCCGTCGCCGAAAATGCAATTCTTTGTATTTTTAGCTTTGGTCCCCCTTACTAATACAAAATTTATAATTTAATGAGTGTAAAAATATAACACAAATTAAAAAAGAACAGAGGGAGGAACAATTATTTATGAAGTTCATAAATCACCCTTATTTGGTACGATGTGATAAGGTGAGAATTTTGTTGTTTTAATTTATCTTTTTTGATTTTATTTACTTTAATATTATTCTTTTTGTCTTTTTATGGTGATTTACAAATCACGGTTATTGATTAGGATTTTTTGTACACAAATTACTATAGCTCAATGGTTGGATTATCACATTTGTAACATAATGTTAAGGGATCAAATCCTAATTCAACCTATTTTTTTAACAAACTAAATATGTATATTATTATGTCACTAAACTAGTGATTTAAGTATTAAATTTGGTCTTTCAGGTCTTAACATTAATGTAAAACGATGAATGTAAAATTATGTTACAACACCAAATTTAAGTATTAAAACCAATTTATGAATGATTACTCCATACAAACGTTGCATACAAAATTTTATGATTACATAATCAGAAGATACTAGTCCCATCATTGTTGAGCTCTACAAGTCCAATTTATTTCTTAATACTCAACGAGGCCTTATATTTAATGTTCATTACAACATGGGCTATTTTCACTTTCACATCTTGAATATAATGAGCCCAATAAAAATAACAGGCCCATATAGATTAGGTAATAGAAAATCACAAATTTTTACATGACACCGTCTTTTGTAAAGACGTCTCAAGTTGGGGACGCCCAATTTTGAATCTTAAAAAAGAAAAATTATTACAGTTTCAAAACACGCGCGTATAGTTAGATATATAATGATTTGTGTTTGGGGTTATAACAATACATAGTTGAGCATATAATGATGGTTTGTGTTTGGGGTTATAAAATTACGTGTTTGGGATTATAGACTTATAGTATTATATTTGTTGGGTATTTAATGATCTGTGTTTAGGGCTATAACATTATATAGTTGGGTATATATGGTTTGTGTCTGAAATTATAACATTATATATTTGGGTATATAATGATTTGTGTTTGAGGTTATAGTATTATGGATTTGGGGGTTATAAAATTATGTAGTTGGTTATATAATAGTCTGTGTTTTGGGTATTGTATTTTTATAACGCCAAATATTTATAACTCTAAATATATGTTACTATAACCTCAAATATATATTGTTACGACTCTTAATATATTATGTTATAACCTCAGTTATTATGTTATAACAACAAATATACATTTATTATAACCCCATATATATATATATATATATATATATATATATATATATATATATATATATATATATATATATATATATATATATATATATATATATATATATATATATATATTTATAACTTTAAATATATTATATTATAACCCTAAATAAATTATGTTATAACCCCGTATATATGTTGGTATAACACCAAATATATAATATTATAAACCCAAATAAAGTTGTTATAACCCCAAAAATATTAACTGACTTTTCACATTCCACTTCACACGCGCGCGTTTGTTTTTTTGATTTTTTTAAAATTAACATAAATTAAATTTGGGTTAGACTTATGAGAGCCGTCTTTACAAAATATTATCGTTCAAGAGAGTACCTGATAGAAAGTAGCATAAAACAATTTCAAAATTTGAAAAAAAGCTTTTGTTAAAAAACACCTTCAAAAAGCTTATATAAAAATTATTCCCAAAATAAATATAAGTTGGGTGAGAAACATAAGCTTTCAATAGAGTGTTTTTACAATGAAAAACACTTATTACCTTAAACTTTGTATCATTCAGAATACATTGTGATGAATTAAGGGCAAAATTTAAGGTAATCAAAATAATAATATGTTGTTTTCATGGGACAATATTTAAGGAAATTACAAAATAGTGTATAATTTGAAGGGACTCTGATTATTAAAATGGTCTCTTTTGAGTTAATGGATATTATTTTTTGAAATTTGCAGTAATTATGGATGAGATCTTAAAATTCATCTAGGAAACCGTACCATGGTGTATGCTTTTCGCCGATGATATCGTTTCGGCCGCAGAAACTAAGGAGGAGGCTAATAGTAAATTGGAAAAATGGAGGGAAGCCTTGGAGGATAAGGCGATGCGCATAAGCCGTTCGAAGATAGAATACATGCGATGTGACTTCAGTGGGACAAAATCGTTAAGGGAGCCAAAGGTGTCCATCGGGGGACAAGTAGTTGCATATACGTCCAAGTTCAAATATTTGGGTTCAGTTATTCAGAGTAATGGGGAGATTGATGGTGAGGTTACTAGCCGTATACAGACAGGATGGCTTAAGTGGAGAGCAGCGACTGGGGTGCTTTGTGATAAAAGATTCCTTAGCAGACTAAAGGGTAAATTTTATCGCGTTGCTATCAGGCCGACTTTGTTGTACGGGACAGAATGTTGGCCTGTAAAGAAGGCTTTCGAACAAAGGATGGATGTAACAGAGATGCGCATGCTGAGATGGATGTGTAGTAAGACTATGATGGACAGGATAAGAAATCAGGAGTTTAGGGTGATGTTAGGAGTCGCACCTCTCTCTCTCTACAAAGATGCGGGAGAACAGACTGAGATGGTTTGGGCATGTGCAGGAAGCACACATGACGCCCCTGTAAGAAGAATCGAGCGCATCATAGTGGAGGGCAAGAGAAGCCGAGGAAGACCTAGGAGGACATGGGAGGAGCAGATTAAAAGCGACCTACACGAACTTCACCTCTCTAATGACCTGACCAGGGATAGGGCCAAATGGCGGCACCTTATCCACGTCCTAGACTACTAGACTTGTCTGTTTCTGTTCTTTGCTTATCGTCGTCGCTCTTTAGTTACCGCCTCTCTTACTTGTATCGTTTTTCTAGTCATCTGTATGTATCGTTAAGTCACTTACTATGCGTGCGGTTAGTTGTTTCCTTGCTTGGCTAACGTGAGTGCAAGATGTAGGTTTTCGAAAATTTGCAGGTTCTTATCTTTGAAGACCCTATTTGAGCCGAAGGACTCTTTTGACCGCCCTCTCCTTATGGGTATGAGACGCATTCGATCTTCCTTCCCCAGACCCTGACTATAGATTTATCTATGTGCGGAAACACATGGATATGATGATGATGATGATGATGATGATAAGAATATTAAAATGTTGTTTTCATGGAATTGCATGTATGGAAAGTAGAACATCATGCATAAATTTAAGGGATTATGAAAATTAAAATAATCTATTTTGAGTCAATGAGTATATTTTTTGAAATAAAAATATTAAAATAATGTTTTCATGGGGCAACAATAAGATAATCATGTATAATTATGAAAATTAGAATATTAAGGCAATCAATTCAATTTTGCAATTGAACGATACAATCGGTAAATTTTAGAAATTAAAATATTAAGGCAATCAATGCAATTTTGTAATTCCATTATTCAGCCAGTAAATCAAGAATATTTCAGTCCAATGATTTTGTTCCAAATGTCAGAATTAATGATATGATGATATCTAGAATTATACTCTCTTTTTAGTAGAATGTATGATAAATTAAATAATTAATTATAATTTAAAATCGAAATCAATTTTCATTTTAAAAACATTAATTATAACTTTAAATACATCATTTATTATTGTTTATTGCAAAAAATTGTAATTGAGCCGATTAGGCAATTTGGCTCAATGTGAAAGGTCTCACCCAACGCCTAATGTTTTGGCAAACTCCAATATTTACATTTTTCTAAATTCATCCTTTTTTTTTTTTTTTGAATAAATTCATCCTTTGTTTTCTTGTCGGAATTGGGGAAAATTGATAAAACCAGGCTATAACCGCCATTAAAGCATCCACCGCCATATAAACCTTAATGGCCACCATTCCACGACTTCAGTCTTTTAAATTTACGAACTGATGAAGTTATTAACCCTAATTTTATCTTCCAACTGATAAGTTTTGATCTTTAGTTTTTTTTTCCTAAAAATTAAATTCAAATTGCAAAAGCAAAATGTCGGATGAAGCATTAGAAAGATACCAACATCTAAAATTGCGAGAATCATTATCTCTCTCTGACCGTTATCCATCGGTTTGTAAGGAGCTTGGAGTAATTCTTCGTTTGGGTTTTTCTAAATCACCCAAACCCCTTCAATCTCTTCTTTTTGAAGATACTATTGCTGCTTTTCGCCTTCTTCCTCAGTAATTCATTTATTAATCTTCACTTATAGCTTAGTTTTATGGTAGCTTTGGTTTTGATTCGCTTATATGTGGAGTTTTTCTGTGAGTAGTATAAGCTTTGATTGATTGTTTATGTGTTTTATCATGTTTTTTTTTTTTGCAAATTGGGTTATTTGAGAATTGAACTGTTTTGATTACTTTGAAGCTTACGATGGTCTAGGTGTTGTGGGTTTATGGCAATGTATTTTGGGGTCATTTTGAATTTTGGATCTTTAGGAAGGTTTGATTGATTGTGTGAATGTTGTTGTTTTTTTCTGGACCAACAGGGTTTGTCAGAGAATTGAACTGTTTTGATTGATTTTGAACTTTGAAGCATATGATTTAATTTGCTTGATGATGTGGGTTTAAGCCTTTAAGGCATTATTTTGTGCCATTAGGCTTATTGAGAAACTTGAAGGTTGGATTTTTGGGGGAGGTTGACGGGAATTATAGATATACTAGCTTCATTGGATGTATGATGCTTGATTACTTGTGAAATATGAATTTCAGGATTTTAGAAGCCAATTTCAGGATTTTTTTCGTGCTGTTTTTCAATTGGGAGGGTGGTAAATAGTATACATTGATGGATAGATGTGAAGCACTTCATGAGTGAGGTTCATATGAATTTGTTGCTTTTGTTCTTTTGGATGAGCTAAATTTCTTGTGAGATTTGAGTATTAGGGCATTGCAATGCCGCTTCTGAGGTAGCTGACCGCTTAGGGCCCTAGAAATAAGGGGCCTAAAATATCAAATGGAGCTATCCAGACTTGGTTTTGAGCAAAACTTTTTTTTTTTTTTTTTATGTTTGAAGTAATTTTAAAATAATTTTATAATATATATTTTGTCTTGAATTGGATTTTTTTTATCTTTTGATATAATTATGACCCCATTTTGAAAAAACATCGGAAAATTAAATAGGCCTCCAAAATCTTTGCTTCGCCCCTAGGTCAATGGTATCCTTCATTTGCTCGGTTGGTTTTGCGTTGCCATTGGCTAATTGATTAAGTGGTGGTTTAAACTTCTAATGCAAATTGAAATATGCATTGTGGATTAATAATTTTATCTTTCAGACTATGATTGACAAGCTTTGCTTATTGTCCCTGTAAATGTGAAGTTCTTTGGATTATGACTTGAAGTTGTGTGCTAGAATGCAGACGCAACGTGCTGTTTCGGCAGCTAACTTTCTAAGCCAAAGTGCTGCTGCAGCTTTACCCAAGCAGAAACGAGGTCTGGCTGCTACTGAATTCAAACAAGCCATGGTTGCTTACAAGCGACGTTTGAAAACTCAAAAAGAGAAAAGAGGTAGCATTTTTCGAGATAGATATTTCTATAGACTGATAATGCATTCAAATTTCAATTTGACATTAGGGGAGGGTTGGTATTTTCTGTAGTAAGCCAGCTTGTCCATCCACTATAGTCGAATTTCACACAGTAAGCATATATTATGGGTACAAAAGGTTAAGGCATCCACAAAATGTTGTTTCGGTAAGTATAAGTTCGCTTTAGAAAGTGGTTCATGCTCGAAATAACTAGATCACCGGAACCAAAATTTTTATTATTAGAATGCAGGACAAATAACTGCTGCATTAAAATCTATAGTAGTGTCGATTCTAAAATTCTAGCTCAAGATACCTTGAAATAGTTCACGTTTGGTAAATGGTTCCCGTTTCTTCATTTTTTCTCGTTATTTATATATTTATTTCACAAATTGATACCGATGACACGACTGACCTCCAGATCTCGTCCAACTGCCTCAAGACGTCCTCGTACATCTTTTCAGTTTCTTGGACATGCAATCTTTAGTATCCGCTGGAATTGTATGCAGGTAATATTCTCTGTCATGCTATAAATTTGAATGCTTACTAGTTACAATGAATAGCATCAACATAAAGTATTTTGAGTACTAACCTACTGATTGCGTCACGCAACTCCGGTTATGCTTATGGCACTTGTTCATTGATGTGTCTAAAGGTCATGGAATACAGCTGCGAATGACAACTATCTTTGGAAGCTTCATTGTTACACCCATTTTGGTAACAGAAAGATTATTCCGAAACAAAAGGGTCATCAAAGTCGTAATTTTTGTGAAGATGCTAACTATGACTGGAAAGAAACCTTTCGGAGAGAATACTTAGGTATGTATATGGGAGCATCGGGCTTGAACTTCTTTTTAGCATTGTTGCATCATAGCTTTTGATTTTATGATTACAAATTACATAATTCTAATCTACAAAAACTGTCAACTACCCTT
The DNA here is from genome assembly GCA_019776075.1 of Amaranthus palmeri. Taxonomy (NCBI): domain Eukaryota; kingdom Viridiplantae; phylum Streptophyta; class Magnoliopsida; order Caryophyllales; family Amaranthaceae; genus Amaranthus; species Amaranthus palmeri. The sequence goes on along the minus strand of JAAKBH010000341.1, from coordinate 8,553 downwards.
TTTGGGATGTCATAACCATTTACTTACTCAGATAATTTTTGGATTCAGTTAAATTCTAATGATAAAAAAATAGCTGAAGTTCATAAAAAATATGAGTTTGCTTTTGGATTCAGATAATTTTTGTTTGAACTTCCTGTTGATAATGGTTTTATCATAGACCTCAATATTTCGCGCATGCCTTCGCAATTACCAGTGCCATTTTCTTGGATTTTTTTTTCTTATCAAGCTGTGATAATGCAATGTGAAGTTGATTTTATATTACCAAATTTTAATTTTAATGACTGCCATCCGAGAAGTGTGTTATCTAACTACGATATGTGATTGTTGAATAATAGGCCTTCCATCTTGGAGATATAAGTATAACAGAGGATTCTGTGGTTTTTGCAATTCAATTGTTTGGTTTAACAACCTGAATTGCCCAAACACACACTTGTTTCCTCCTCAACTACGTGGATTTCAACCGTTGAAGACTTTATCACCTAGCCAGGTAGCTATCTCACCTTTTCTATGCCGTGCTACTTGTGAAAGTCATTTTGCTTGAAACTTTTCAAAGTTTTCATTTACAACTACTAGAATTAGCAGTGATAAAGAAGTACACAATCACAGAAGTCAAAACGAAGTAAAAGAATGGAAATGTATTATTACTGAAATTGACAAGAACAAAAACTTTCGAGGGGTTTCCAAATTCCTTGACAAGACTAATTACTTAATTCTTCACACTTTCAACAAAGCACATTATCCCTATATATATACAAAGACTAAAACTATAGTGGGTAAAACCAACCAAAACAATCAAACATACAAAGACTAAACTACCCTTATTATATGATTATAACGCAAGGGGGAGGAGGCATGTGGGTCATGTCATTACCTTGTTCCCAAGGTCGAATGAAGAGAAATGCGCAACAATGGTTTCGTAGCACTCCCACGTGGAATAAGACATAAATTACTCTCACTTGATCAAAAATTGCTCTACCTTTGTGCTCTGTATATAACCCCCAATACTGCTTCTGGTTCAACGACCAAACCTTGTGCCCGCTTGAGTTGTGAAAAGTGAAAACCAAATGCACCTTACTAGTCGGTGGTAAATCCAATTGATATGCCGTATTGGACGCGGAGTCCGTCTTTACAATGCTTGAAATTGAGGCATTTTAGTAGCCGTATGGGGTGAAGTATTATAACAGAATTCTGTCCGATGAAGCCATTTTTCCCATTGTTTTGGTTTCCCATTAACAAATATGTTCCCAATGAAAGATGCACAACCTCCTATTGACAATCAGTTTTTGGATGGTGCTGCTTTGGGTTTTACCCACTATTGTGGTTGGTGGTGGTTCAAGTGGTGTAGGGTTCACTTCAGGTCATTTGGATCTTACTTGGGTTTTACCCTCTGTTTTGGGGTTGATGGTGCTTAATTGGTGCTTTTCAGGTGGTGCGTGTGTGCGCGCGTCTGTGTGTGTACGCGACGCGCCTAAGCCCTTACTAAAATACGTCAACAGGTGCTACTAAGCCCAACCCTTACATGTCTACTCAATTATATATCCCCCCTCAAAGCCGCCTATAAACACATCCACTCAATTATATATCCCCCCGGCCCTCCCCAAATTGGGGGATTTAGTTCCTTCTCTCCTTCCTCCCTTCCTTCCATGTAAAAGACATCTCATTCCTATAGCCGTTGCATATATGGAACGAAAATGAGCTTGTTCTGTTACATTATGGCCGCTTTATAACGAATTTTGAGCTTACTGTAGCGTGAAAGCCCATTACATAACCTCTATTTTAAAAAATCGGGGAGTACACATGTGAAGTAGGTTTTTTAATTTAAGTGATCTAGAAAACTAGAACTGGAACTACGATGACAAATTGTATAATTTTCAAGTTGATACTTCACATTGTGATGTCCGCGAAACAAGTCGTAACACTGTAAGGTCCCACGATCGTGATATTGCTAGACCGCTATACCAATCCTGACCACATCTATGATTACAACTACCTCTACTGTGTTGTTTTTACTGGAGAATAATTGTCTTGTTTTTACTAGTTTGATTTTTCTAACGTGCCCCAACTTATGTGTTTGTATGTTGGTACTTCAAACTCACAAAGTTCTACAAATTGACCATTTTGTTTTGGATAATTCTGCAGCTGGTCAGATACATTTTAGAAAATGATACTTCTTGGAAGTTCTCTTTAGATAGTGATACCGAATCAGATGAAGAGGGTGATTTCAAATTCTGGACATTTAGGCATTAGCTCATTGCATTGAATTATTATAACAGACCTTTTCTCGTAAAATTGGTTGGACTATTCAGCTCATATATAAAGAGAGTGTCATAGTGATACCGTTTCACACGAGAATTTGTGAATTATATTTGATTGGAAGAGCTCAACACGGGTGAATAAGGCGCTAACGTCTGGCGGTCGCCAGAAGCCTTCCCCGGCAACTCCCGTTTTCGACCTTACAATGTAAAATCTCTGTATAGCATAGAAGGTGTTTATCATTGATTATTGTTGAACCATTTGGAAATTGTGTTTGATTTAATAACTTATTGCAAAACTATGATCAGCTTCATATTGTTTTTTAGTTGCAATCGAAAAGTTCTTGTTAGAAGACGATCACCTTAACATATACGTCCTTTCGAGTTCATCACATTATTTGATCAGATCTATGGATCCCTCACAACTACAAGTTCTTCATTAAACTGTTACCAATCAATGAACTTATACGTCTTCGATTTAGAAAAGAAATTCCCAAAATAAAATTATTTGAAAGGACGATGACAATATGGACATTATTTAATATTGAGAAAAATTATAAGAAACTATCTAATTTATAGGTTTATTTGCAAATAATTACCTTATATAACTATCTAATTTATAGGTTTATTTGTAAATAAAGAGTCAACGTTCCATTTATTCAATAAATTTAGAGTTGAAAACTTACCTGTTATCTCTTTATTTGCAAAAATGAGACAAAGGATGTCTTTTTATTGAATAAATAAAATGTTGACTCTTTATTTGCAGACGGCCAAAAGGTTGGCATTTTAGAAACAATTTTTCCAAAAACATTACATAAGTATTTTCTTATAATTTTTCCTTAAAATTATTCCACAAGACAAATTTAAATACTGAAACTATATATTCTTTAGATATTTCAAAAATATCACTTTAATACAAAACGTAGAATGTTTTGCACGTCGACAATTAATTATTGTTAAAATTGATTTGTACAGGCTCATTAAATAATTCACAAATAATCAGCCTATCATTTTCCATTGTGTCTTAAATGTCTACACTATGTGCTTGTTGAGTTTGTTGAGTTATATTATGCTATGTTTAGATGATCCCATATTAACTAGTAGAAAATAAAAAACAAAATATAAAAAGATATGTGTTTGGTAATTGACTTTTTTTGACTTTTTTTGTTTAGCTTTTGTCTCTTGACTTTTTGATTGTAAAACTGTCACAAATAGTGTTTAGTAAATGACTTAGCTTTTCAAGTCAAAACTTTCTTTTTATCTAATTTGTTGAAAAAAATACCTAAAACAATTGAACATTTTCATGATTTTCTTACAATAATCCGGAAAAAAGAAAGTCAAAGGTCATATAAGCTGGTCAAGGGTGTCAACTGGTCACTTGGCCGTAATTGAGGAAAAATCAAAAGCTCGTGGATGTAATTCATAAAAAAGAAAAAAACTTTGCGGCTGTAATTCATAAAACAAGAAAACTTTAAGGCTGTAATTCAAAAAAAAAAACCTTGTATGATTGAAATGCCTAGTACGAGTATATGATACATGTGTACGTAACAAAAAAAGAGATTCATTTACAATTTGGCAAAGGGTATAGAAATATCCACGTAGAAGGTATACTAAGATGGCCGAAGTAACATACCTTCTTGATGGGAAACCGACAACCAAGTCCCAATGCACCACCCATTTACTTGTCACCATTATTTCACCCCTTTATTTTCTACTTGGTCTTCGTTCACTACAAAAACAAATCCATATGGCTACCATCCGTAGCGAAGCGTGGCTATTGCCTCTATGTAGAGGTGGATCTATGATCTATTGCCAAATGCCAATAATGCTAAATGCCAATAATGCTAACTATTGAGAGTGCATTTAACTCATGCATAAAAATCACCAATAATGCTAACTATTGAGAGTGCATTTAACTCATGCATAAAATCATATATCTATGAATATAACTTTCTTCGTTTTCAAATGTTATTCTCATTTAGTTTTAGTATAGTTTTCAAAGTAAATTTTGAGTCTTAATATATCTAAATACGCATCATAAAAAATATATAATAGAAATGTATACATTAAGACCAAACGAGATCTCATATGAATATATTTTATCATTTATATATGTCTTAAAAACATTAATTAAATTTCTCACTCTAAAATAAAATATTCTAAATGAGAAGAACAATAGGAAACAGAGAGAGTAATGTTTAGGACATGCTTGGATTGAACATAAATATTTAAGGAGAAAAATAAAATAAAATGAATAAAATGAAAGCAAATAGAGATGCATTTGAAGTAGCTGAGATAATTTTGAAGAGGGTAAAATAAGCATGAAACAAATATAATGGAAAAAAAAAAGATTATTTCCCCTATTATGGAGCTCCATTCATTTTTTATTATTTTGCTCCCACCTCTACAACATTCAAATTTCATTAATTTCTCATTTATTAACTTTGTTTTTCTACTTTGACTTTTTTACCCCTTAAATAATATTTACACACAATTTAAGAATTCCCTCATCGTGGTTAAGTTGGTTGATTATGTGACAACATTGATTAATTAAGCACATTTTTAAAATTTGAAAAGAATACGTACTCAATCACTTTTTTTTACATATTATGGACATTATTTCATTTGTTTGATAATTTGCGTTTAGGTGATTTGTTGAATTTTTTTTTTTGATCATATAGGTTTTTACCGCAAAATTAGTCGCTTAATTTTTAAAAAAAGTTAGGAAAATTACATGTCCATTTTCTATTCAGTTGTTATAATACTAATATAGTACAATTTAATAACACCAGTATTGATTTTAAAACAAAAAATAATGTTAGTCATATTATGAATGTACGCTGAACCCTAGATTGAGAAAACATTACAAATTAATATGTACTCCAGTGTTTAATCTATAAGTTAAAATATAGTCATGTGGGATCTTGTTTGATTCGTCTCAATAAAAGGATTATTAATATCAAATTTTCATAATTTTTAATTAAGATTAATTGGAGATATTATGGGTTAAAATGTTGTCTCGATAAGTGTGAAAAGTAAATGAGACTAGTAGCTTGAGTATGAGGGAGTACTATATTTTTAATTGTGCATTATTAAAAATTTTATATAAAAAACTAATATTAAAATTGTAGATTGAGAAAAATCAAATTAAATCTATATTGACTATATTTTAACATATAGAGTAAAAAAAACTCAAATTAAGAACGATGGATAAATCATGTCAAAAAATAAATTGAACAATTGCACAAATGTACGTCAATCGTATTAGTATAATATTAGTGTTAATTTACAATTATTCGTGTTTGTCTAGTATTTGCAGTAATAGATTAGTCAATATTAATTAGTATTAGTATATAGTAATGCGTATCACCAAGTATTAATGTCGTATTATGGTATTAGTATAGTAATACTACTAATATTATGCTAGTCAATACCAAAAATATTATACTATCAATAATAAACTAATATGAGATTTATATATACGAGTTATAATATATACTCATTCAATTACAAATTATACAATAGTAATTCGATTAATAATATATTGATAAGATAGAAATACGACTAATGAAATTCGAATCATAACCTAACACCACTTATGCAATACTAAATAAAAAATGCTCATCTTGTTTGATTCGTCTTATTATAAAAATTATTAATATTAAATTTTATAATTTTTTGTTATACATAATTAAAGATATTAAAAATTGAATTAGTACATTGAACTACGTGAAAAAAACGTTGCAAGTAAATTAGAACGGAAGTGTATTATATATTTTTGAACTTATTTTATATTTATTTGGATTCATTTTATAGATATACGCAACTATAAGACTCATGTTAGACCTAATCAAACCTTAAAAATGTAAAATTAGTAAAGTATGAATTATTAGATTTGGACCTATTTAGGATCCTAAACTCATCAAACCTGGTGAGTTTGGTACCAAAATTTTCTAACTTGATGAATGGAAGTCTGCGATAGCGTTTAAATACACAAAATTAATGTATTTGGGTTTGATTAGATTCGACCCATCTCTAATACATAACAATTCCTACTTATAATTAAAGATGATTAGGCCCGTGCTATTCACATGTGTGAATTTTTTTATATGAGATGAAATTTTATTGGTAGTAATTTATATTTGTTGATGAATGTCTATTGCCTTTGTAAAGCGAAAAACAATAAAAATAAAGTCATTGATATTTTTGTGATATGTATTTAAATATTTTATCCGCATATGTATACCAAAGTTTGCATCATTGCATGTAATTCTATTATCTCAGTTGCAAGAATTATTAGCATAGATTTGAAAATCTTTTTAACAATAATAAGTATCTCAAATCTGTCTAAAAAAATAAAAAAAATTATAATTATATACATACATTGTATCACACAACTCTAAAGTTATGCGTTTTTTAGGTGGAGTCATATGGACATCACTAAACGACACCACTTGACCAATAACATCTATCATTTTAAAAAAAGCTATTCATTAGATCATATACTAAAATTTAATAAAATTTGTATTGATAATAAAATTTAATATAGCTTATTGAACTATAAGAATAAAGAGATAGAATACATACCGTATAAGACATATTTTAAGTTTGTGATAGAAGATCAGAAAATGAGCAAATTTCATCACATATGGTACGTGGAATCTCCACATCGTCACAAACTTTGACATTAGTAAATCTTGTAAAAATGATTCTTTTTTGTGTGGAATGCTGCTTTTTAGTCTCCATTGTTTTCATAAAGCTTAAATGTCCAAGTGTATAAATTTTTCCCAATAACAGCTTTGATGAATGAGCATTATAACTATTTTTAAATACAGAAGCTTTGATTGTACTTTACTATAAACGATACTCCCTCCGTCCCTATGAATTTGCAGCATTTTCTATTTTTGTTCGTCCTACTTAAATTGCAGCATTTCTATTTTTGGACTATGGCCCACCACTTTCTTTTAATATCATCCATACATTTTAACTCTCTTTTAATTTCATTCACACAATTCATTCTCTCTCGTAATTTATTATCACTTTCTTGATTATCACTATTTTTCTCTTTGCTACTATCTCATAGGGACGGAGGGAGTATGTTTAAAGTTAGAGGTAGAGCTGTTCAAAAGTGACCCGACCCGAAAATTCGACCCGAAACCGAAAGTAAATGACTCAAAAATATCTTTCGTTTTTAGGTTTATCGAACCGATAATACCCGAACCGATGTTGTATCCGAACCGGTTAACAAACGAAAATGGGAAAGCTGAACTCGAACTATAACCGAGTTTTGTAACCGAAACATAACCGTTAATCGAGATTTACCCGAACCTAAAAATGACCGACCCGAGTCATATCCGACCCGAATCATGCTCGAAACCGAACTCGATCCGGCTAAAACTGACTTAACCCGAACGAATTTTAGATCGAATTGCTTTAAATCTGAACCAAATTTTAACATAGAAGTATAATATACTTATATTCAATTATTTTATTAGTTAATTAAATAAATACATGATTTCATATGTTTAGAGCTAATAATCAATGGTTAATGTTTATTTAACTACTTTTAATCATATTAGACAAAATTAATAAAACTTTATATTTTTAATTGTCGGTCAAACATGTAAAAGTAACAAAGTAATAATGATCATTAATTGATTTGCATTTTAACTTTTTATTTTCGATCGATAGTAATTAATAATACGTAGTCAAATTCTATTTTCTAAACAACAGAACCCGATCTGTACTTGACAAAACCGAACCAATTATTAACCGATGACAACCTGACACCGATTAACACTCGACCCGAACTTCAACCAACACCGAGCCGACGATAACTCGAATAACCGATCTTTAATCGAACCGCAACTAACCGACCCGACCCGAGTGTAACCCGTCATAACAAACAACCGAAACATAACCGATCCGGAATACAATCGAACCGAATGACACCCGTCCGAAACCGACCCGATCACCCGAATGAACACCTCTAGTTAGAGGTGTTCATTTAGGTCATCGGGTTGATTTCGGGTCATGTGTTTCGGGTCGATTCAAAGTCGGATATGTATTCACATTGGATTTTAAATAATTGTAGATCCATTTTTAAGTCGGGTCAAATCGAGTTCGGTTATAAAGTCGGGTGTCTATCGGATCATCGGGCATGTTTTGAACACCTCTATTTAAAGTTAATGTTTTTAAAAAATGAAAATCGAGGAAGAATATACTGTATGAGAAATGAGTTGAATGAATAGTGAATGAAGAACAAGTAGGAGGGAAAATCGGCGGGTGTCCTTGACTTTGT